>CM064491.1:26925649-27615925 GCA_032716605.1 Paralithodes platypus | reverse complement strand
AAACACTACTTGATTTTGTTGAGTGCAACCTGTCAGATACTTTAAGTTTAAGTAACAAAGATCTACAGTATATCTAGACGTCTCAGGAGTTCTTACTATAGCAGGTCAAATATAAACCTTAGCAAACGTTGAGAAACTTGAACGTTAACAGCGTACCACGACACCTATGTCTAACAAAATGAATTATGCAACATAGTGTGGGCGCGCACGGGATGCGAGCGGCGAGTATACGGTAGGGATCCGAGGTGGCCCGAACGGTGTTAATCTGCTTGGATGTTTCGAGAACTTAGTGGAGACCTGGAGTTTCTGCCTGCGCCCGCCATCGCCCTTCCTATCCATACCCTGAACCTGTCCTATGCCACCTCCCTATCCCCCCCACCTCCTCCTCCTCCTTTCTTCCTCACCAGCCTCTACACAAGCATACATTATATACTGTATAATTATGCTCCTGTGGTTATACATTTATGCATCCTTTTTCTATTTGTGTGTGCGTGTTACTGCGTGTGTGCTGATGAAAAGTTAGGTGGGGGCACCATTGTTTTGGGGGTTACAGTATACGATGTAGAATGTATAGTTCCGAGCGATTGGCGGAAAAGCTTGGCAAGCAGAGTTATAAATTATGTACTTTACTCGATTTTTCATTCCAGTCTAATTTCGCTGCATTCTAAAGAATACAGGGCGTTTTGTTCGTAGCATTTCTGTTCAGTACGGTCAGGGTTCAGCGAAGTAACTATAAGGATAAGGATCTTGTCAACAGGATTACAAGTCATGTATTGCACGATAACAATAAAATGCGCTATGTATGCAAGTGCAGTAATTATACCAGAATGATAAATCACTTTGCTCCGAAATGCATCGGGATGCTTTTCGAACACACAATGTTACATACACATTAGGGGTATGATAGTAATGACCCCCCATCGGTTTTCAAAAGACTATACTCTTTCCACTACCCATTCTAGCACATTTTATGCACACACCATGGTTACATTTCTTAGAAGAAAAAAAAACAATAATAATAATAATTGTACTATATTTAGCTCTATAGTAAATGTAGTATAAGGTAAACTTTGTTATGGGTGATTAGATTACCCCCTTCTCACATTAGCGGCCGCTTCTCGCCTGTTTTACACACTGCATCTGGATAACTGGGTTGCGTTTCGGAACAACATAGTACGTGTGTACTAGGACTACAATACATTAAATGCCTATCAAATTTGTGGGAACTTTGTTCCCCGCTGCCTCCACCCCCCCCCCCCCCTCCCCCCCTCCCCTTTAGTCTGTCTATATATCGCATTGAATTGCTCACCTCAATTTAATCCTTACTGTACCGCCGACGTCTATTTATTTCTTGTTTTTTATTTAGACGATTTTGTACAGTTTAGGAAGGATCTGAGGTAGTAAAAAGGGTTAAGTGAGAGGGTTCGAAGCCTGTGAATTGCTAAACGCCCTTTTTTAAACTGAGTAAAATTGTCTAATAGTGTCCAGAATATGATGAAAAGGACGTCCCCGGTACAGTATTGGTACAGTATTACCCAGCAACGTTTCGACGCCCGGCAACATTTTGATCTACCCAACCAAACGTTAAGCCACCTTGTTGAACAATTGCCACCCAGCTGAATATCTCCAAGTAGGCTTTAATATTGGCCACCAGGCCGAACATTTAGCCGCCCTGCCGAACTTTTGAGTTTCCCTCTAAAAGTTGGTCAACTTTTGGTTACCGTCATAGTCAACTCATAGGTCAATCAGCCAAACTGTTGGCGTCTCGACCGAAATTTGGTTCATCCAACAGAAGTTTTGGCCACCCAGACGAAATCTTTGATTCCCGACTGAAATGTTGGGTGCCTGGGTGAACGTTTTGCCGCCTGGACAAAAGTTTGGTTTGCCAATCCATTATTTTGACATTCTTGGCCAAGATTATGAGAGCCCGGCAGAACCTTTGGTCACTACTTTTCCACCCGTTTAATCTGGCCAACAGGGGCAAGACTTGTCCAGCTGCTGAGCAATAGGGAGACAAGCGGCCTGGGTATCGAGTCCTTGCTGAAACCAGACAATCCGAAACCCTACACCTGACATTCACTACACAATACAACACACTGTGTTTTTTGCATGGGGGAGGTCCTCTCCCTTCTGTTGAGGCTCTCCGGTGACATAGAAAGAAATTCCGGTCTCTCACATCAACAACACATTCCCGCACTCAACATACTGTACAACAACTCAACATTGACAGTATCAGAATTAAACATCAATAACTACATCAATTTATTCACACACACACAACATACACATAACCATTATACAAGATACCAAACTCCAGACACACAATGAAACACCAAACATTCCACAACACTCCGCCATCCAACTGGACTGTCAAGATGCACAAGGTGGTGGAATCATCAAATACATACATACACAATAACATTAGCTATATCAACACCATACAGCAAACACGTTCTTTCATCCCACCAGATAATACACTAGATATTCAGTCCATAGAAATATCAGCAGGGCACAACAAATCACTCAACATAATATACCTATACATTCCTCCAAAACACTCACCATCAATCCCAGCACGGTACACCCGTTCAACAAACAGTACTGTGCACTCTCCCAAATACAATTCTAGGAGGGGATTTCATCGTCAAACATACATATTAGTACACACTAAACAACACCAGTCAGAGAAGACACACATAGCAGCACAGCCTGACTCACTCTACATTCTCGATACCACAGACACACACACTCATACACCAAACCAAGCACACTTTAGTACACCCTGAACATACATCACTCTCTGCACATCAAAAACCTGCATCCAACACAATATGGACCACAGTATCTGACCTTTCCTCAGATCACCATCCCATCATTATCGCCATAAACAACAGACACAATGACAAACCAACAACAACAATACTGGACACTCCACAACACACGCATAATCACAAACTCATTTTACCACCACTCCTTCACGCATGCCACAAGCCAACACACTCATAAAACAGTACTAAAATATATGTCACCTCCCAACATGACTGCAAGAGAAACATCATTAACCCGTTCAGTACCATTGTTGTACTTTTCATTTTATACAGGCTAATAATACACGATTGTATTAAGTTTACGAAGGGTCTCTAGCAATTACCAGGCTTCGAACTATCTTAATTAACCCTTTTTACTATCACAAATCCTTCTTGCTCCTCAAAATCGTCTAAATATAGCTAGAATAAAATATATAAGACGTCGCCGGTAGAGAAGCGGTTAAGGGACTTTCCCACGTGCCCGTCGTCGTTGACAAGACCCAACATGTCATTTTCTACCCTTGTCTTTTCTTGTCTACGAAAATTCGTCCATGATCGTTTTTGGTCCCCAATTATTGCTGGAGTTGGGCACATAGTCGCGAGACTCACACTGATTTTTGGAAATTCCCCCCCAAAATTCTGAATGTCGGTTACGTGTGCCGTATGTTCGGGCTGCGTCGGTCACTGTCTGTGAGTGATTGGCGACCTGTCATCAATATTCGGATGTGTTCGACAGGGTGTCGTACAAAAAAGCATGTTACGAATAAGCTCAAAAAAGCCCAACTTGTCACTATGCACTGCAAATCCACACAACTTGTTGAACGACCAGTCGATGACATGACACGGCTGATGTATGGCAGCCAGATAAAATGTCAGATTTTATCCGAATACGAGTATGCTGTACTTGACAGTGTTGGCGAGTGATACCGAACATTCTCAGACACTTTCAGACATGTCGGCGACACTACCCAACAATGTCCCATACTCGGGAAACTTTTTTTTTATTTTTCTTGCTTTTTGAATAACCAGCCATATGGTAGGTAGCTATAAGGCTGGTGTGCTAGCCCATAAATAGGTGGTCACAACCTGGAGAGGTTTCACGGCCTGGAGAGTTCATGGGTAGTGATTTCGCTATGTACTAGATTCTGATTCGCTACCCAGTTGATTCGCTTGCGAAAGGGTTTGCGACATATAAACACTGGCTCACTACCAAGCGTTTTTGTGACTGAATCGTATTTTTGTTTTATCTTTCTTGGAATGCTTCAATAAGGTGTGAAGTTTAAAATAAATTAATCATCTGTAAGGTAAAATTGGTTTCAATTTTTGTTTTAATCTTTCTTGGAGTGCTCCAATTAGGTAAAAACAAAATATATTAATGATATGTATGGTAATAATGTTTCGATTCTTATTGTTTTCCTTTTTGTAATGCTTCAGTGGCTTGCAAAGTTTAAATTATATTACTCGAAGTGCTATTGGTATGATAGTTTCTAAGCTTTCCGATCTAATTTATCAAACACTTCGGCTATATAGAAGTAGGCAGTTACGTACACAGTACATGGGACTAGAATTCTCGAAAAAGGGGCTCCAGTCCTGACGCTATTCTTGACTTACAGTGTGCTGGCTTAATAATCCAGAAGGGTTACAGTGTGCTGGCTTAATAATCCAGAAGGGTTGATAGCCTCTGAAGTCCTATTTTAAGTAACCAAAATACAGTAGGTTGCTATTATATAATAAACCGTACTAGCGTTAATAACACTAAAACAAGGCCATTAACTGTGTTAAAGTCGCCACCTATACGGTACTCTCAGTTTCCCTCTATTTCTTCCAATGACTTAAATTGCTTCAAACTCCGTGTGTCCAGGCATTTTGGTTCGAACGTCCCTTGATTCTGGCCCTGTCACTCTTTCAACTATGGGGGAGGCACTCGCTACAGGCAGTTCTGCCTTTTGTCTCCCTCACTCACATAGAACAAAAAAACGAATATCTTATAAGATGGGTGATAATCTCTGCAGTCACAACTATAGTACTTTAGTACTGTTGAACAGTGGGCTAGTATAAAATAAAAGCATCATCAACAACAGTACTGTTGAAGGTTGGTGAAACAAATGGATTATTTGGTTAGTAGGTTAGTAGCATGTTTTTTTTCAAAATGTGTATCTATCATAAAGAAAAACATAAACATGTACATCTATAATGAATACATAACCCTGTTTTGTACACAATCAGAACGTATAGGCCTTTTTTTATATTATATACTAATATTTCATGCATGTCATTGTGTCGCTTTATTGAATCGAATCTGGCTACTTCACATGGCGACCATATGTTACAGTTAATGGTTGTATAAAGTGGCTGGTTTGTATTCACTAATACACGCGGTTACATTTGATTTGTATGTTTTCTTTGTTATAAGCATATCGAAAATTGATAAAAAAAAAAAAAAAAAAAAAAAAAAAAAAAAAAAATCGCAGCTATTGGATCACGGAGTATTTACAGTTTTTGTTTACGTTTAATTAAAATATTTACGCCAAGTAGGCTTTCTGATCAAATTTCCACTTATATTATGAGGTTTCCCTTGATACAGTTGAAAACGTCTTTCTTATACCTTAGAGTTTTCGCACGAAGTAATGCGATCAACAATGTTCTTAAATGGTAATATCGATATTAAAATAACAAATATTTTTATTATTCCCAACTATTTACATTTTGTAATATTTGCACTGAAGTAGATGACTTTTGGGCTAGAGCCAGGTTACTATACAGACACTTAGTAGACAGAGGTTTTGATGCAAGTACAGTGTTGCATACATTTAATCTTTTAAGGTCATCTATTGTGACTATTCTAGAATTTGATATCAATAATTTTTATCAAGCATTGTTTACTTGAAGTTTCTCGTAACCTCTACTTACATTTTGCCTGTATTAATTGATTGTTTATAATTTTCTTTTGTTATTGATTTACATTTTTCTTATATTCATTGTTCTTGTTAAAAGAGTACTCTTTGTTTAAATCTGTTGTTGCTTCTTCATATTTTGCAATTATTGTAATTTATTATATTGCATCTATTCACTTACAATAGTATCAATTGCTTGCCTTTATGATGCCCTTAATTTATTTGTACTATAAAATATGTAGGATGTTTGTAGGGTAGCAGTTGGTAGGGGTCAACTGTCCATGCTATGCTGGCAGGTACCTACCCGATAGCACTATCGTTAGTGAGTGTTCTACGTATTTTGTACTATTGTTAATAAGTTATTTTGCCTTTATATTATGCCGTCCCTGTTTTGGTGTGTTTATTTTGCAAGTCTTACATTATAATTTTTACAAACGGGCAATGTTTTTTTACGGAGGTTCACATTTAACGTTTATAATTGTCTGGAAGGATGGCTATTTAATCTGGATTTTTGAATATCTCTGTATGGGACCAAAGTTGAAATGGAAAATGTCTTTAAAAATTATTATGGAAAGTGTTATTGCAATTTGTTAATGTAAGTCACATATACAAGAGAAAGTGAAGATTTGTTCTGTTTTGTTTAAGATTGTGTTAACCTTTTATAGAGTGAAAATTCATATAAGAGAAACAAGAATATATCTATATTTAGGGAATCTTTCATTGGAAATGGTAAAATAGCATATACATGTGGTTAGATAATGAGAAATATAGTTATGGTATTTTTTTTACTTATGGTATGTAACACCTACTATACGAATATGTACATATTCGCGCATACATTTATTTATACAGTATATATATTGCACATATTCATGCATGCAGTGTACTATATATATGCGCATACAAGTACGATAGCAAGCACATACTGTATATACTTCTAACTGTATTGTCAATATAAATACATACTGTAGTTAATATGCAAATACATTTTATTAAAGAAACATTGATAATTTATTATGTGTACAGCTTAATTGTTTGATTATGAGAGACCTCCTTTACAAGTTATTTATGATCTTTACCATGGCTAGGATTGGGCTGTATTTTTAACCTATTTGTTCTAGCTTTTATAGGCTGAGTTTTATTGTACAGGCAGGCGGAATGAATAGCTCTTGCGGCATCTGGTGGGAATAGATTTATATGCCTTAAATGATGAAGCAATTTTGTTGCAAATAGCTTCAGTGTGTTGAGGTGCCGAGTTGAGATTGCAGACAGGCACCATTTTTTAATTGAGGTGAACCTGAGACCAACAATACTTCGAGTTTATAAGTGTCTTTGTGAGTGGCTGTGTCTGTGGGTGTGTGTGTGTGTGTGTTCTTCCATATTCTTCATTTGGTTCTCGTAGACACCTGACAACCTGTCGGAAATAACACACCTATTTTTTTATTGTGATTTGCTTATTGCCGGTTTACATCCGAGAATTATCGCCGACAAGTCTTCGATTGTGTCTGCGAAAACTCGCAGACGTGTCGTCGAATGGACCCATGTAGTCGACCTTGGTTGGAGTGGCAGAAATATAAATTTGACAAGATTAGGAGGTTGTCGATTTAAGGTTGCAAACATTTCGTAGACAGGTCACAGAATTAAAAATTTCGTCGACAGGTCGCAGAATCTTCAATGATATGTCGGAGACTGCTCGGTGACATGTTGCATGTAGTCATAAGTTTTATCAGAAATAACTGTCACAAGCCCAACAATCAGGCCTCTTTTTATGGAAAATTAGTCGGGGGTCAATCGCCAAACGCAAGTCGAGAATTTGGGAAAGCCCCTTTACATGCAAACAACAACATCAACTCGACCATACCACCACACTCACTACACCCGTCAGTCAGAAAATTCATCAAACACCTGAAAAACTCATACACTACAGGGCCAGACATCTCGATCATACACCTAAAAAATTTAGGCACATGTGGACTAGCAACATTCCCAAATATATTCAACTACAGTTACATACACTGCAACATGGCTACACTATCGAAACATCACCACAATCCTAAAACAGATCAAACCACCATTAAAGCCATCATCATATATCACACACAAACAACATAACAAACAGAGTTCCACAAGGCTCAGTTCTATCACTCACACTATTCAGCCTATTCATGCGTGGCATTTAAACACCAGCACCCATCACGAATATTTGGCACCGATTGAGGCAGATGGCTTCCTACGTAGTTCTGGTGACATCGAGTAGTGACACAGCGGGTTGATCAACAATACCAATACCCTGTCTAAACAGTTTGACTTCCCATACCAATTAGAATGCTTACCCCTTTTCGACACCGCTTTCCCGTACAACCAATTACCCCAATTCAGCTGCGCATTTATTATCATTACTTAATTGGTCGTCACAATTTGAATGCTGGCCCTGATGCACCTGCTTGAACAAAATTGACCACAAATCCAAATTCGGCCACAAACTACATTTTGACTGCTTAGCAAATTTCGACCCGCTTGACCAGAATTTATTGATCAACTATATTTCCTAGTTGCCACTATTGACCACTTTCTCAGTTCTTCTATTTGTTCCACATTGACTGATTGCTTTCTGTCCATTTTGCCTAATTCGACAATTCACTCATGTTTAGCCGTTAGCTGTGACTCAACCACTTGAATCCATTCTACTTTTCACCGCGATACACCCATACAACACAATTCCCCGCTCATCCTAGATCGCCCTCTTAGTCCAGTTTAACTACTAGTGGCAATTGGACCGCTCACCAAAAATCAAACGCTAGCCCAAATTCAACAAACTAATCCAGTACTCGATACACGGATGCCCAGTATCCCAATACAGTATAGAGGGAGAAGCTGTGTGGGAATGAAGAACCCATGGACATGGTTAAGCACACCTAACATCTGGGAAGTTGTTTTAGCAAGAGTGGTAATATGGTATTTCCAAGAAATCTCAGAAGAAAAAGAGACACCAAGAATATTGAGAGGGGAAGGTTTAATTTGATGTTGTTGAAGATTGAAATGATAGTCGTCTGGAAGATGTGACGAGTAGATAGTGGAAAAATTGGGTTTTGTATGTATGTATGTATGTATGTATGTATGTATGTATGTATGTACTCAGGCACAAACCCCATATCTGGGGGTGGCTGACTCGAGACAGAGCCCGAAGAGAAACGACATAGTGAGTTCAATGCTCAATAGGTGGCGTTCTGAGAGTGAGGGTCTGAGTCTGGAGGGTGAGACGGTGAAGCACTTGAGCGAAGCAACCAGCCGCTTCAGAGATGGAGCTGCTTCGAGCCATGATGGATGCTTCACATGTCTCACTCCCCAGACTGGAACAAGACCTCAGGGGCTTCACCGAGTTGAGCGGTGGAATGTACAGGCTCTCAGCCTATGCCCGAGAGGGAGTAGTTGGAATATAAAAAAAAAAAAAAAAAAAAAAAAAAAAAAAAAAAAATGTTCCAAGTCTTAGGGTTTGGGACCACTTTAGCATTCTCTCGCCCCTTTCTCGGTCTCATCTAGCAGATGAGTTTTACAAGGGAAGAAGGATTTCTAGCCACCCACCCTCAAAGTAGGAAAAGTAGTACAGGAGGGAGACAGAAACAGCTAAGGTTGGGTAGAGGATGTAAAACCTCACTCTGGACAGGACCAGCCTGAGTTTTGGAAGCATTAAAAGCAACAGGAGTATCTCTTCCTCACTTAGAAATCTATATAATAATTTTGATTGTCTGTCTGTCTGTCTGTCTGTTCTTTATAGGCGGCCGCAGTTTTTAAGCTAGAGCGTTCATACTTGGTATGCATAGTAAGGGGGTCCCTAGGCAGGTTTTAGTGAAAAAACTAGAATTCCCCAGGGTGAAAGGGACGGAGAAAATGGGCGCGAAATCGGAAAAAGGGACGTTTGGGGCAGAAGGAGGCCTCCGATCAAAAAGGTGTATGGAACGAAAGTTGTTCGCAGCCCCTCAAAATTGGGGTGCGGATGAGGTCAGATCCAAAATCGGAGGTCATTTAGTGGCCGAAATCGAGGTCGCCGTTTAATGAGGCACAGGGAGGTCGAGGACGGTGTGGTAGTAGTGATTGATGATGGTGATTATGGTAGTAGTAGTGGTGGTAGTAGTGATGGTGATTATGGTGATTACCCGAGCAACGCCGGCTACCCCTGCTAGTCTATATAATTTTTTCGATTGTCTGTTCTTTATGCATGGCCACATTTTTTAAGCTAGAGCGTTCATACTTGGTATGCATAGTAAGGGGGTCCCTAGGCAGGTTCTAGTGAAAAAATTGAATTCCCCCGGGTGAAAGGGACGGAGAAAATGGGCGCGAAGTCGGAAAAATTGCCGTTTGGGGCAGAAGGAGGCCTCCGATCGAAAAGGTGTATGGAACGAAAGTTGTTCGCAGCCCCTCAAAATGGGGGTACGGATGAAGTCAGATCCAAAATCGGAGGTCATTTAGCGGCCGAAATCGAGGTCGCCGTTTAATGAGGCACAGGGAGGTCGAGGCCGGTGATTATGGTAGTAGTAGTATTGTGATGATTGTGGTAGTAGTGATTGATGATGGTGATTATGGTAGTAGTGATGGTGATTATGGTGATTACCCGGGCAGCGCCGGGTACCCCTGCAAGTAGTTAATATTTCAGAGGATATGTGTTTTATGGCCTCATCACGTGAGTTTGGAAGTTGTTGTTGTTGTTGTTGTTCCCTAAGCTGCCTGGCCGAACAGCCCCGAGTCCCTGAGAAAGGCCATGGCCACGATCGGACTTTCCCACAGAGCTCTCATTGAGTGTAGATTGTGTTGTTGTCGTAAGTGGTGGTGTGAAATGCAGTCTTTTATAATGTGTTTAATGGTATGGGGTGCTGTGTTACATCCCGGGCAGGCGTCGACAACGGAGTCATCCAGTCTCTTCTGATAGCTCAGGAGAGCTGGATTGTGTCCGCATCTCAGCCTGGCCAGGTGGACTCTGTGGGAGGATTCGGAAGGATGGATTTCGGGAGGTCGTGCATGCAGATGCGTGTTGTCTGTGAGTGAGTGGATGGATCGGTGAGAGATATGAGTATGGATGAGCTTCTGGAAGTTGGTTCGGGGTGGGCAGGGAGGGAGAGAGGACAATAATTGTTTGTGATACCGTGTGCTGGGTGTTGTTTTGATATTTCTTGGTGTCTGTGGGTGTGTTGCCATGTAGTTTAGTGGGTGGTCTTGGTTCGTGGAGGCTGCTGCCAGGAATTGAGTGCCTCTCATGTCCAGATGGTCTTTGACTTTGAGGATTTTGGTTTCTTGATGTAGGTGATCTGTGGGTGAAGTAGCTGTGCAGCCTGTAATGATCTTCAGGGCTTTGTTTTGAATAGTCTGTAAGGTCTTATGAGGTGTTTCAGCTAGGTTAGAAGCCCAGGCTGGGCTTGCGTATTCCATCACTGATCTTATGTATTGTTTATATACTGTGGTGGTAGTTTCTTTGTTGTGTCCAAATTTTGTGTGAGCAAGTGACCTGAGGGCGTTAAGTCTGGGTGTCAGTTTCTTTTCAATGTTTGTGGTGTGCTGTTTGAATGTCATGAGTATCATATGTTACTCCTAGGATTTTGGGTGTGTGTGTATGTGTTAGGGGTGTGTTGTTTATGGTGAGTTGAGGGATGTATTCGTGTTCTCCTGTCCAACTTGTGAGCAGGGTTGCGGTGGATTTGGCTGGGGCTAGATTAAGTCTGTTTGTAGTGCACCAACCATGTAGTGTGTTGAGATAGGGTTGAAGGAGATCTGTTGCTCTTTTTGGGTCATGGTGTGTGCATGTGAGTGTTATGTCATCTGCATAGGAGGCTAAGATTATTTTGGGCATATTGGGTGTAGTTATATCGTGCATGTACAGATTGAAGAGTGCGGGCGATAGGACGGATCCTTGTGGGACTCCGTTTGGAAAGTTTCTGATTTTAGATGACGGACCGGCAAAAGATACGTGTGCAGATCTGCCTGCTAGGAAGTTGGCCAGCCACCTTTTTGTGTTGTTGTGCATGTTTGTGTTGTAGATTTTGTTTGTTAGGTTGTGGCGGGGGATGGCATCGAAGGCTTTACTAATGTCGAGTGTGGCTAATAGTGATATGTGTGGTGGTCTAGCTGAGTTGATGCCGTCGAAAGCTCTTTGTGTAAGGTCTGTGAGAAGAGTGTTTGTGGAGTGCAGTGGCCTAAAGCCATGTTGTGTTGGAGCTAGGGGTAGGTCAGGTGTAATTAGTTGTAATACTAGGCATTCCATGACTTTGGAGGGGGAGCAAAGAAGTGTGATGGGGCGGTGCGAGGAGGGTAGCGTGGGGTCTTTGTTGGGTTTGGGGAATGTGATGATGATACCATGCTTCCAAATGTCTGGTATTGTGTTGTGTGAATAGCTGTAGTTTGATATGTTAGCGAGTGCTTGTATGCCTTGTGGTCCCAGGTGTCTGAGGTGTATGTTGCTTATGTTGTCTAGGCCACAGGCGGGTGAGTGCTTGAGATTGTTGATGATATGCTTTGTCTGGTGATTGGTGAAGGGTGTATAGTCAGGGTCTGTGGGGAATTGTCTCTTACGTCGGATGACACGTCGGTCGTCTTTGTGAGGTTTTAGGTGGCTGACATGTGAAAAGTGATTGATGAGAGCGTTTGCTTGTGGTTTACATGAAGGAGTAGAGTCTGTTGTTGTGATTGCAGCATGTGATTGTGTTGTGTTGCTGTTGGAAAGTGTGATGCTGTTTAGTGTTTTGTAGAGTTTTTTGGGGTTTGTTTTGTGATCAAGTGTTTGTAGGAAGTTATTCCAATTTAGTTTTTGTTGTTCTTGTATTTTGTTGTTAGTTTGGGTGTTGAGTGCTTGAATTTGTTGTGTGATGTCTTGTGTGTGGGGTGCTGGGGAGTGTTTCAGTATGTCGCGTTGTCTGATGAGGTTTTGAATTTCTGGTGTGTAGTTGGGGTTGTGTCTTTTCCTGTTACCTCTTGGAATGTGTTTCTTGTCAGCGTTTTGGATAGTTTTATTGAGTATGTGTACAGCATTGTTGATGTTAGTGATGGGTGTACTGTTTAGAGTTGTGAAGTGTTGTTCTGTCTCATTTGTGAATGCTTCCCAGTTAGCTCTTTTATAATTGGTGTATGTGTGTTTGTGGCTAGCTGGGGTGAGTCTGGTATTGGTGGTGATAATGATCGGGAGGTGGTCAGAGCCTAAGGTTCTGACCACCCTCCAGGATGTTGTGGGGGCGAGTTCTGGGGAGCAAAAGGTGATGTCTGGAGATGATGGGTTATAGAGGGCTTGGTGAGGAATATGGGTATGTTGATGGATGTCGTTAAGGATGATGAGGTTATCGGTTTGGTTTTGTAGTACCAGCCCTCTGTCTGTGTCGGGGTTGTCGACAAACCAGGCCGACGTCTTGGCGTTGAAGTCACCACCCAGGATGATGTGTGGGGTGTTTGTGATGTGTTGTAAGTGTGGACTGTATTCATTTGGTACTGTAGGGGATGTTTGGGGAGGGATGTATGTGTTTATGATGGTTATGTTGGAGTTGTTGCCAGTGCGTATTTTAATTGATTGTATTTCTGTTGTGTTATCATTTGGGGGGAGGAGGGATTTGGTTTGTACACTGGTTACTATGTATAATATTTCTTTGTGTACCAGGGTGATGAGTCCACCGCCCCCGCCGACAGCCCGGTCTTGTCTGATGGTGGTGAAATTATGAAATGTGGCTGTTTTTTTGTGTTGTGCGGAGTTTTGTTTCTTGTAAGATGGCAATGTGTATGTTGTGTTGTTTGATGAAGTGTGAGAGTTCGTGTTTCTTTGTGTTGATGCCATCTATGTTCAGTTGAAGAATGTTAGTATGTGGAAGTAATTGCATGGAGGTTCGCTGTGGAAAGTTAGTTTAACCCCTTCAGTACCAGGAACGTCATGTTCATCATATTCTGGCAACTATTATACGATTGTATTCAGTTTAGGAAGGACCTCTAGCAATAATAAAGTGTCCATATATCTCGACCAACCCTTTTGACTACCACATATCCTTCCGAAGCTGCATAATATCGTTTAAATATAGCTAGAATAGAATACAACACACGTCGCTGGTACTCAAAGGGTTAATAGTGTTAGGTATAGTCATAGGCATAGGAGTGGCTAGAACTAGAGATACAATTGAGAAGATCATAACCAAATATTAGAAATAGTACTGGAAATGGCACAGAACTCTTAGGAACACCAGAGTTGATAGGCTTAGGAAGTGAGCGATGGCCGTCCACTCCCGCAGCTATGGAACGGCCAAACAGGAAATTGGATATAAAAGCACAGATATAGGGATAGAAACCGAAGGATAGTAGTTTCGAAACAAAGGATTTTGGCCAAACTCCATCAAAGGCGCAATAGGAAGCTCTTGCCAAAGTCCCGAAAGGAGGATGAGCAAGAGTTAATAAGACAATATAAGAGATGATCAATAGAGAAGCTGATAGTAGATAATGAGAAGACATGATTAAGAAGTTTTTGAATTAAGAATAGATTTCTAAATTTATTAGGTGCAAAATATGCGAACAATTGGACGCCGAATGACTTATCATTTACGCTATAGTACACCCAATTCAACTGCTAAATTATATCGTTTAAAAGTAGTACTTTTACTAATTAGGCAAAAGCCAGTAGCCGATCATTTGTTTTCCGCTTTTTATATCAAAATGGCCAACTACTATAAACATTCACGAACAAAATTGTCATAACTTTTGAACATTCCCTACCAACAAACTAATACATAAACAAGCTCTGACAAGGGAGAACGACAAACTGTTTCCCCGGAGCTGACGGACTGACAGACAGACAGACATCATAGGTTTAAAGTCTCATTCCTGTTGTGAAAAATAACCGGACTAAAATATGAGCCTCCTTTCCACCACCAACTGTGTTTCCCACCAAGATGGGGAAATCTCCTATAACCGAGGATAAAAATATCTGCGTATTGTTTGCATGGACATAAATATTACTGATACAGAATATTGAAGATAGTGAATAATGGATATTACTGAACTGTTGGTCTCCGGTCGTCTATTTTAACAGTCTCGTTTTTCGTAAAAAAATGCGTTACGTTTCAGTAACAATAACTCTAATAGCTTACGAGCGGTAATGGGTGTATGTTTGAGTGTAGGGAGTCAATTAGAGGAGAATTAGTGGGGCTAACTGTACGAACCGCCCCATCACTGTAGGAAAACCAACTTGTACCGGTACATATTTCCCTCTCCAGTCTTTCGTCTTCATTTGGTAACACTCTTCCCATTATTAATTCCGGCCCCTCCCTCTCCTCTGCCTTTAATATTCCTGCACCACCTACCATCGTATTATATAACCTATTATTTTGTAATAATATTATTAACCCTTTCACGCTTATGACGCGATTTTGAGCCTATTAGGGATACTTTAAAGCCTTTGTTACCATCAGGGGTATTTAGAAACCTTTAGTTTAGTTACTTCTACCTCTGCAGTTGTCTTTGAGTTAGCTGTGGGCAGAAAACTAATTTTGCAGAGGTAATTATCAGTGAGAGAACTCTATTTCGTATTGCTAATCTGGCAACATCTGCGTCATAAAAGCGTGAAAGAGTTAGTATTATTATTATAATTAGTATTATTATTAGTAGTAGTAGTAGTAGTAGTAGTAGTAGTATGTTGATTTTATATATGCATTAAATTTTAATATTGAGAGTTTTGTGCTTGTAAAAAGGGTGACGGTTCTATTTTGCTTAGAATATTTGTATCTTACTAAAATAATGAAATTATCTATAAGTCACGATAGTTTCCATTTGTTTTAGTCCACTTCAGGTGTACTATATTATTGTATATAGTAGTGATATAGTAGAGAGAAGAGCTGTACCGAGTGTTCCTTCAAGAAAAAAGTACCCAATGGCAGTGTACACATGAGTGAAAATGTAAGAGGATACTGGTATTCAAAATATGCTACAGGGGTGTAATGCCTAGTGAGTTCATTGCTCAATAGGTGGAGTTCTGAGAGTGAAGGTCCGAGTCTAGGAGATGAGACAGTGAAGCACTGGAGCGAGGCAGCTTCAGAGATGGGGCTGCTTCAAGCCGTGAGTGAGCAACTAAGCCCCATGCATCCTGCGAAGGCAAGATTGCAGGGGCTGGTTGCAGCTAAAAGTGCATCACATGTCTCGCCCCCTAGACTGGAACGAGACCTCACAGGCTACATCGGTCATAACAGTTGAATGTACAGGCTCTCAGCCTATGCCTGAGAGAGAGTAATTGAAATATAGAAGAAAAAAAGAACAAAAACATAAAAATGTATTTAAAAACAAAATTAAAAGATAAATTCATTGCTTAACCTTTGATGAGTGGGCAACGTCCAGAGATGTTCTTTAAGGTCGCTCTTGGCAACGTCCTGAGATGTTTTGCATTCCTCCCCCCCCCCCCCTGAAAACACGGGCTTGGGATGATATCTGGTGGTACCTAGCAAATGTCTGAAGTACTAGAACTTGGTACACATACACTCAGTCTCGCTTGGAACGTAGGAGTGGACAGACTGGTAATGCAAGCAATTTGACCTCGCTCAATCACTCGCCCCGCGTAGTGGAGTGGCCATTGGCTTCGTCAACCCCAGCCAAGCTCCCCCCGTGGCCCGCTTGTATTATTAGCATAATGCTCATAGATATACAGTACGTAATAAGAAATATATACAAAGTGAAAGTTAGTCCGTAAAAACAAGCACCAAGGTATTAACGAAAGAAAAAAGCATAAACCGTCTGAACACCGTTGGATCGGCTCTTGATTTTCGCTGTAAAACTACTCATTTCCTCTTGTCATTGTCATGGCCAGAGACCAGCTCGGTACAAGATTTGGTATCTATCCACAGGACAGAATAAGTACTGTATCACACACATATTTAATTGTTCACTCTTTACAGAGCTAGATCGAGTTGAAATGGGCATAAATTTATTAAAATGCCCGGGTTTGGGAGGACATTCCGTTTCTTGGCGAACCTTTAAGTGTTAAGAATAAATGTTATCCCAAGTAACAATTTCGGCTCTCACTGAGTTTTTGATTTAGGTACTTTCTTTACTTGCAATCTCTAGATGATAATCGTTATTCTTTACTGTTAGGAGGTTTCCGTATCCATTACAGCAGTCGGTCTGTCACTACTTCTTCATATGTTGTATTACTATTAGAAAATTTTAAAAGATCCTCCCAAATTGTAATTATCATGTTATTACACCATGTTAGTTTTTTTCAGGATTGTATGCCCAAGCCCGAAGATGGATGCGTGGTACGTCCGAAAATGTGCAAATGAATCTCAACATATATACGGAGAGAGTCAGGTACACATACACTCATTTGTTCCACATACGATACAACATTCAGACTTTATCGCTATTATATTTTGGAGCCGTTATAGGAGAATAAAGCTAAGCCACGAAGCAGGGGTTTTAATGTGAGTTCGGCTTTTTACCAACGTATTAGATTATATGAGAGAGACATAATCTGACGGAGAGAGTGAGAGAGAAAAATTTAGTGTTTCTTATTTTACTAAATGTTTACAATTCTCTCCTAAGAAAGAATGATGAATCCGTCGTATTATCACTATATTTTGTTGAGTTTGTCGGAAACTAACATATTGCTAGGCGTGTCACTCGTCTTGATTTACTTTTTCTTAGGTTTACTGATTAGGATCAACCGTTAGAGTTGTCTCGTAGAGAGACAGAGAATAAAGGTGTCAAAAGAGAACAAATATTAATAGTTTGATATACAGTTCAATGTCCGTTATATATAGAGATGCAATACGAACATTTGAGCATTCTTATAATTGTTGGCAATCCTTGTGAATTTTTGAGTCAGTGGTCAAATCCTCTTAGTGCATTGCCGGCTTGTAAGATCATTTACATTTTGAAGTCACGGTCGTTATTTTTGGTGTTTTTCAGTCATTCTGGTCTGGTAGCTTGCAATAAAATGTACTTGCTTCCGTCGGGAAACAACAACAGCATATTTTCAGTTGCATCACTCTCTCTTTAGTTGTTTTTCTGTTAGTTGATCTGGATCAGCCAACAGATTTGTCTTACAGAGAGAGAGAGAGAGAGATGAAGGAGATGGGTTTGGAACAGCTGGGTAGATAGATTGCAGCGTTGGACGAATGGCTTCAATGTCCTGCAACGTTGTTTTATTGCTATATATATTTATATATATTTTTGTTTTTCATGTAAGTACTGCCAACAAAGAATTCAATATAGTTCATGGTTAGTTGCTTTTCTAAGATGGCACACCGCCCTTGTTGATGGAAGTGTGTGTGTCTGTGTGAAGATTACACCCTTATTTTGACAGAAAGCTTGATAAAACCCTGGATCTACATTGGCATCAATACTAAGTTTGGGTGTACGTTTTAAATCTAATATTAGTTAAAACAGTTGGTATGGTACTGCACAAAACATATCAACGTGCTTAAAAACATCCATCTTCTGCTAGAATGATTACATTATCGGACATTCCTGTATCTACTGAATTATCAAATATATATAATTTTCCACATACTCTGTGGGTGGACATACAGTATGTACCGGTAATATATTATATGTGAAGAGTTTTATATAAAGTTCACAACGGGGATGCTATTAAATAAGCCCCTATACCGGTTGTACAGTTTGCCACATGATCTTCACACACTCCATAATGTTATGTATGGAAGATGCAATCACATGACTATAATAGTTGTGTAGTTTGTTATGCATTGCGGCAGTTATAGGATCAAGTAACAGTTGTATAGCAAATATCCTTGGAAATCAATCAACTGGCATTACTTCCATATTTAATATAACTGTGGATACGAATTCATGAGGGCAACTGTGTATACATTATAATTTTAGAATGACAGGAAATTATAGGGAAATATAATAAGCAACAGTGAAATAGGATAGTAAACCTGATTGAATCATGTTGCATTACTTGGATTTGGTGACCTAGAGGAATTATACCGTGACAAATTATTCGTACGTTGCAGGCAGTGAGTTGTTTACACGGTTGATACTTTAGGCATCTAATATACTAAGACTTTTTCTATTGCACTAGACATATCGAAAGCCTTCGATAGAGTCTGGCATAAATCTTTAATTTCTAAACTACCCTCCTTCGGTTTCTATCCCTCCATATGTGCCTTTGTCTCCAATTTCCTTTCCGGCCGTTCCATAGCCGCGGTTGTGGACGGCCATTGTTCACTTCCTCACCCTATAAACTCCGGTGTTCCTCAGGGCTCTGTCCTATCTCCTATTCGCTTTCTAATGTTTATAAATGATCTCCTTAACTGTACCTTAATTCCTATCCATTCATACGCAGACAACTCAACCTTGCACTACTCCATTAGTTTTTCAGAACGCCCCAGCCAGCAATCCCTCAACGACAAACGTAATGAAGCCATAGCACTCTTAAATTCTGATCTAATTACTATTTCCAATTGGGGCAGAGAAAACCTAGTTAACTTTAATGCTTCCAAAACCCAATTTCTCCATCTATCTACCCGTCAGGATCTCCCAGCGGACTATCCCATATTCTTCAACAATGCAAAAATCAACCCTTCATCTTCTCTCAATATTCTTGGTGTCTCTTTTTCTTCTGCTCTCATTTGGAAGGACCATATTACCAGTCTTGCTAAGGCAGCCTCCCAGAAGCTGGGCGTGCTCAACCGCCTTAGGGGGTTCTTTTCCCCTGAACAGCTTCTTGCTCTGTACAGGGGCATAGTGCGCCCTTGTATTGAGTATTGTTCACATGTGTGGGGAGGTTCCTCTCTCACCTCTCTCCTAGACAAAGTTGAAAGGAAGGCCTTTCGTATCATTAACTCCCGTCCACTCACCAACTCTCTGCAATCTCTCTCTCTCCGCCGCAATGTTGCATCTCTCTCGCTATTCTATCGCTACTATAATAATCAGTGTTCCTCAGAGCTATCCCAGTGCATACCACCTCCTTTACGTAGGGCACGTGGTACCTGTCTTGCAACTCAATCACTCAATACTCTGTGCAACTCTCCAACCCAAGAGTGAAACGTTACTCTCAAACTTTCTTCTACTCAACAGCTGAGCTCTGGAACTCTCTCCCAGAATCAGTCTTTCCCTCTTCCTATGACTTAAATTGTTTCAAACTCCGTGTGTCCAGGCATTTTGGCTCAAACGTCCCTTGATTTTGGCCCTGTCACTCTTTCAACTATGGGGGAGGCACTCGCTATAGGCGGTTATGCCTTTTGCCTCCCTCAATCACAGAAAAAAAAAAAAAAAAAAAAAAAAAAAAAAAGGCATAGAGGGTGCTAAGTATTGATATACTAAATAATCAGAGGTGTGCCTTGTTACATTCAGGCATGCTTAGGTTTTCAGAGAAGTCTACTGTCTATTACAATTGTCAATGTATAACGTTGAGAGGTGGATAAAATTTCAGCGTTCACTTCATCTTATTATTGTGCATAGTTTCTTAAAACAACGTATCCCACACAATGCAGCGAGCAATAACGTCAAAATCAACAAAGTCTCGTTATGTGTTTGATAAATTAAGGAACACCTCGTTCTTAACATCAATCCTCCATTACAAACCCCATGAACTTGAATACACTAATGAAAGCATAATTATGGTCCTCCCGGGATTCGAAATCGGGACACCACAACCTTTTTAGCACCGCGCCCCCCTTTGGTCAGGGCTGTATTCATGATGGCCCCCCCCCCCCCCCGCCTCTGATGCCTAGAACACTTTTTTTGTTTTATCCATTCTGTGGAGAATAGTTAATGAGCCAGCCCTCCTAGACTCAACACTCAGATATCCACTAACTCCAAAGTATCTCTGGGCTTAGTTTGAGAAATCTTACAGTTGTATTAAAGTACGTCAGTTACTAACTTGCACCTACTTGGTATTCGCAGTCTTTATAGGAATCGTCATTATGAAAGGCATCACAATACACACTGAAAATAAATTAAGAGTAATTAGTGTTATCATTTACGATATCTTCCTTGAATTATTTATAATATTTATCACGATATATTATTGTAAGAACAATTCACTTTAAATTTAATTAAGAACAAGAGATGCAAATTTACCTGGTATTTTTTCATTATAGAGCGGCGTAACGATACAACCGGCGATTTGTCGAACGGTGTACCGAACTATTCACGTCCTATTTAACTACGAATCTATCTATGGCCACAGTCAGAATTCGCAACTAAAGTATCCACTTAGTAAAGAGTTATAAAATAGCCCTCACTAAGCGAAGTAGAACTTATCTGGTGATGTCGATGTAAGAAGTTATTTGTAGACGTAATATAATCCTTGTTGGGGAAATAGGTCTCACTTCTACACCGGTTGAATGATATCTCCCTAGCCGCTACTCACGCCGGCTATTTATAGCCGACAGTTTCCCGCCAAATTCTTTGTAAACGAATCCTTAATGAACGAAACTATCTCATTGCTTTTGTTCGGTTTGGATTTGTATCAATACTTCTGTGTATGCGTGTACACTATGTTGATTCAAACCCAATGTTTCAGCTTAGGATTTAGCTGCTTCGGTTTATTTATATTTCTGGCTGTTCGTAACTCAGGTTCATACAGTTCAAGTTACATATATTAGCACTTTCTTTTCTGACTTATGGAGTAGCATTTTATTATATTTACACAATCCTCTCCAGTCAATGATAATGTCCTTAAACCTATAATCCCACCACCATATACTTAATTACTTAATAAACTATAATCCATAGACATTATTACTTTATAAATATCCGTGTTTATAATAAATTCCTGTCAGGTAATTCTGACATATGGATGCTTAATACGCAAGATACTGTAAAAAGGGCGAAAAAATAACCCATCTGCATGCCAGGATTAACACTGATTAATGGTTTTATGTCAACCCTACATGTGGTTGCTCGGAATGACGGTTGTGAATTTGTCCTATCAAAGTTTCTTATTTATGTACAGTATATCTTTGCGATTATTTATGTACAGTATATCTTTGCGATTATTTATGTACAGTATATCTTTGCGATTATTTATGTACAGTATATCTTTGAGATTATTTATGTACAGTATATCTTTGCGATTATTTATGTACAGTATATCTTTGCGATTATTTATGTACAGTATATCTTTGCGATTATTTATGTACAGTATATCTTTGCGATTATTTATGTACAGTATATCTTTGCGATTATTTATGTACAGTATATCTTTGCGATTATTTATGTACAGTATATCTTTGCGATTATTTATGTACAGTATATCTTTGCGATTATTTATGTACAGTATATCTTTGCGATTACCCTGTATGCATTTGAATGGTCTAGCCCTATTTTGAACTTTGATTACCCCACGCCCCCCCCCCCCCCCTAGCATTGTCAGACGCCCCACAGGTTAAGAACCACTGATCTAAACCATTACACCACCAACACAGTTAAAGGTTGAGTACACGATCACAATAAATATCCATTATCGAATGTTGCATATCAATCTAATCATGAACTCAAACCCAACTGCATTATGGAAAGCCTAAAGTTTTAGTGAGCTGAAAGAACAATGAATGGGGCCAAGATCACTAAGGCTCGGCCTCGCTAGACACAGTTCCTGAACCTATAGGAATTAAGGAACACCTCGTTCTTAACATTAATCCTTCATTACAAACCCCAATGTACTTGATTAAACGAATGAATGCATACAGTCCTCCCGGGATTCGAACTCGGGACACCACACAACGAACATAAGCATCTAAACCATTACACTATCAACATAGTTAGGCGAGAGCGAATATTATTTGACCATGTATTTCTGCTAAAATTCGACAATTGTATATAGCTTAGCAAATACTTTTATGATCCATAGCAGGAAACTTGATCTCAAATGACCCGTAGACTCCCGAATTTCCTTTATAAGCCGAATTAAATATTTGTAATATAGTCCTTATGAAATGCACTATAACGATATCCTACTGTAAGGGCGAAACTATATTCCAGGCCAAATATAAACTGACCGGATCTAGATTAATTTTAACCTATTTTGACCCAGGTCGTATTAATATTGTCGGCAAAAAAACTCGAGTGTTCCTCGTGGAGGAATAGATTCGTGGGCGAGAACTCCAACCAGCTACCCACAAGACTGTGTTCCCATTTATATACAAATCCTCCGCCCGTATTCCTCTTCCTTCTCTTCCCTAACGTAATTACTTGTTCAAACTAATTAACGGTAATGCAGAACTCCGGTATTTTGCCCTTGCACACCACCGCCACCGGTCTCTACACCTGAACATTACTTATTTATCTTCCGGTCCCTCGCTCGTACATTCACCATAAAACATTCTGGCTTGTTTCCATGACCTCAAACTAGGTTATCTCTATACTAAAATATGTAATAAAAACCCTTATTCATAAACAACACTTTCAAATGCAACCTGGCTTCAGTTATGTTGAGGAGTAGTATAGCTTATATTACGAACATAAATATAGATATTGGTGTGGTGTGTGTGGCATAATTTTTGAGCTTGGCTTTATATTCATCGCCAATCTTGGTTTGCATTTCCTCACTGTTTATTCTTCATTTCGATGTCAAGCAATATCCATGACTCTTCCGAAATCCTTGCGCTTGTCTCACCGTCATGGATATCTTAACCTAACGTAATATAATCCAACCTAATCTATCCTGACTTATTTAAGGTAATCTAGGGAAACCCATAATTGTTTTTCTTTAGTGTTATGAACTTTCCAGTTCTGTCATAGTACAGTTTAATTGTTTACGTAATAAACTTGACTTCGATTATTATGGTAGTGTTATGAAACCCGATAACCACTACCATATCGAAGGGCTTTAATATTTATGTTTAACCAAGTCACATTATGTAAATTAAGGGTACACATACATATTTGGACACAGATTTGATAATATGAAGTTACTTTCATACATTAAGTAATCTATCACTACCACATAATATGAAGTTACTTTCATACATTAAGTAATCTATCACTACCACATAATATGAAGTTACTTTCATACATTTAGTAATCTATCACTACCACATAATATGAAGTTACTTTCATACATTAAGTAATCTATCACTACCACATAATATGAAGTTACTTTCATACATTAAGTAATCTATCACTACCACATAATATGAAGTTACTTTCATACATTAAGTAATCTATCACTACCACATAATATGAAGTTACTTTCATACATTAGTAATCTATCACTACCACATAATATGAAGTTACTTTCATACATTAAGTAATCTATCACTACCACATAATATGAAGTTACTTTCATACATTAAGTAATCTATCACTACCACATAATATGAAGTTACTTTCATACATTAAGTAATCTATCACTACCACATAATATGAAGTTACTTTCATACATTAAGTAATCTATCACTACCACATAATATGAAGTTACTTTCATACATTAAGTAATCTATCACTACCACATAATATGAAGTTACTTTCATACATTAAGTAATCTATCACTACCACATAATATGAAGTTACTTTCATACATTAAGTAATCTATCACTACCACATAATATGAAGTTACTTTCATACATTAAGTAATCTATCACTACCACATAATATGAAGTTACTTTCATACATTAAGTAATCTATCACTACCACATAATATGAAGTTACTTTCATACATTAAGTAATCTATCACTACCACATAATATGAAGTTACTTTCATACATTAAGTAATCTATCACTACCACATAATATGAAGTTACTTTCATACATTAAGTAATCTATCACTACCACATAATATGAAGTTACTTTCATACATTAAGTAATCTATCACTACCACATAATATGAAGTTACTTTCATACATTAAGTAATCTATCACTACCACATAATATGAAGTTACTTTCATACATTAAGTAATCTATCACTACCACATAATATGAAGTTACTTTCATACATTAAGTAATCTATCACTACCACATAATATGAAGTTACTTTCATACATTAAGTAATCTATCACTACCACATACATATAACATTAACCAGGATCAGGAAAATACTCTTTCTCAATGTATTATATGTAAACAAGTTAAATACAAACATAAATACACATGTAATAAAAACAGGAGGAATAAAAGCCGGATGAACATTACGCTGTTACGAGACAAGTTTAATAGTGACTATATCCCTAACATTACTGTATATGCATATTCCCCTTCTCCTGAATAGTTCACGGAGAAGTTATGGATACGTATCACACCATTTGTTCAGAGAGTTTGATTGGATTATGTGGACAATCCGACCATAAACTTATCTCGGTCACCTGTCCTATCTCTCCAGTACAGCCACCCGATCCTCCTAGCCGGCGGCGCTTGTGGCACTTTGGCGCTGCTGACTGGGAGGCTCTTCGGCAGTACTTCTTTGATTTCCCATGGAATGATTTCTGCTTCCATGGCCGAGGACCCTCGGAGAGTGCTGAACGCATTACCGAGGTAATCCTATCGGGCATGGAAGCATACATTCCATTCTCTTTCTCTCAGACTAATGCGAAAAAATCTTGGTTTACTCACGCCTGTTCTACTGCTGTCCACAATAAGGAGGAAGCATTCAAACGGTACCGACGCCTTAAAACTCAAGACTCTCATTCTTCATATGTTTCTGCCCGGAATCAAGCCAAATCTCTTCTTCGACTTGCCAAGCACTCTTTCATCAATAATAAATGCACTGAACTATCCAACTCTAGCTCTTCCCAAGCTTTCTGGCATCTAGCCAAAAACCTCTCCAACAATTTATCTTCCTCGTCTTTCCCTCCCCTTTCCCACTCTGATGGCACAACCATCACTTCTTCCTCTGACAAAGCTAAACTCTTCGCTCAAACTTTTGCTAGAAACTCCACCTTGGATGATTCCGGTGCTATTCCTCCCTCTCCGCCCTCCTCTCTCTTACTTATGCCTAATATCCTAATCTCTTCTAAAGATGTACTTTCTACCCTCTCTGGGCTTAACACTAATAAGGCGTACAGTCCGGACGGTGTTCCTCCTGTTGTTCTCAAAAACTGTGCTTCCGTGCTGACTCCCTGCCTAGGCAAACTCTTTCGTCTCTGTCTATCCTCTAACCCTTCATGCTGGAAGTTTGCTCACATTCAACCTGTCCCAAAGAAGGGTGACCGCTCTCAACCCTCCAACTATCGTCCAATTGCGCTTATCTCTTGTCTTTCTAAAGTTTTTGAAACTATTCTTGCTTCCAAATTTCTTAAGCATTTCTCTTCTCATAATCTGCTCTCAGATCGCCAGTATGGCTTCCTTAAGGGTCGCTCTACTGGTGATCTTCTTTCATATCTTACTAACTCTTGGTCATCCTCCTTTCGGGACTTCGGTGAGACTTTTTCTATTGCACTAGACATATCGAAAGCCTTCGATAGAGTCTGGCATAAATCTTTAATTTCTAAACTACCCTCCTTCGGTTTCTATCCCTCCATCTGTGCCTTTGTCTCTAATTTCCTTTCCGGCCGTTCCATAGCCGCGGTTGTGGAAGGCCATTGTTCACTTCCTCACCCTATAAACTCCGGTGTTCCTCAGGGCTATGTCCTATCTCCTATTCTCTTTCTAATTTTTATAAATGATCTCCTTAACTGTACCTTAATTCCCATCCATTCATACGCAGACGACTCAACCTTACACTACTCCATTAGTTTTTCAGAACGCCCCAGCCAGCAATCCCTCAACGACAAATGTAATGAAGCCATAGAACTCTTAAATTCTGATCTAAATACTATTTCCAATTGGGGCAGAGAAAACCTTGTTAACTTTAATGCTTCCAAAACACAATTTCTCCATCTATCTACCCGTCAGGATCTCCCAGCGGACTATCCCTTATTCTTCAGCAATACAAAAATCAACCCTTCATCTTCTCTCAATATTCTTGGTGTCTCTTTTTCTTCTGCTCTCATTTGGAAGGACCATATTCCAGCCTTGCTAAGGCAGCTTCCCAGAAGCTGGGTGTGCTCAACCGCCTTAGGGGGTTCTTTTCCCCTGCACAGCTTCTTGCTCTGTACAGGGGCATAGTGCGCCCTTGTATTGAGTATTGTTCACATGTGTGGGGAGGTTCCTCTCACACCGCTCTCCTAGACAAAGTTGAAAGGAAGGCCTTTCGTATCATTAACTCCCGTCCACTCACCAACTCTCTGCAATCTCTCTCTCTCCGCCGCAATGTTGCATCTCTCTCGCTATTCTATCGCTACTATAATAATCAGTGTTCCTCAGAGCTATCCCAGTGCATACCACCTACTTTACGTAGGGCACGTGGTACCCGTCTTGCAACTCAATCCCACCCCTACTCTGTGCAACTCTCCAACCCAAGAGTGAAACGTTACTCTCAAACTTTCTTCTACTCAACAGCTGAGCTCTGGAACTCTCTCCCAGAATCAGTCTTTCCCTCTTCCTATGACTTAAATTGCTTCAAACTCCGTGTGTCCAGGCATTTTGGCTCGAACGTCCCTTGATTTTGGCCCTGTCACTCTTTCAACTATGGGAGAGGCACTCGCTATAGGCAGTTATGCCTTTTGCCTCCCTCAATCACATAGAAAAAAAAAAAAAAAATCATCCATCTACATTTGTATATTCGTAGTTTCAGACATACCCTGTTTTTATCTGTTATATTGTTGCTAGTGGTTAAAGTCTGTTAGGATTTGAAATATGCCTACACTATTCGAAAGATTCGGAGGGTTAGCAGTATTATTGCCAACTTAATTTTATTATTAAAACAAATAGGAGATTTCCGTTAATAATGTAGCTATTCAGTCTCATAATTGTACTTGATACGTATAACAGACACAATAATGAGTAGGGTTAACAATAGCGGTAGTTTACGGTCAGTTATTGCATAGTAGGGTTAACAATAGCGGTAGTTTACGGTCAGTTATTGCATAGTAGGGTTAACAATAGCGGTAGTTTACGGTCAGTTATTGCATAGTAGGGTTAACAATAGCGGTAGTT
Source organism: Paralithodes platypus (assembly GCA_032716605.1). Lineage (NCBI taxonomy): Eukaryota > Metazoa > Arthropoda > Malacostraca > Decapoda > Lithodidae > Paralithodes > Paralithodes platypus. The sequence continues at coordinate 27,588,282 of CM064491.1, read as the reverse complement.
TACGGTCAGTTATTGCATAGTAGGGTTAACAATAGCGGTAGTTTACGGTCAGTTATTGCATAGTAGGGTTAACAATAGCGGTAGTTTACGGTCAGTTATTGCATAGTAGGGTTAACAATAGCGGTAGTTTACGGTCAGTTATTGCATAGCTCGTTCAGTTCACAACCAATGAAACCCGAAATGTATTATCTCGCGCTCGAAGAGTTATTTAGACAAGTCTCCTCACACCCAATACCTCGGTTTCCTAAAGTCATTATGAATCTGGAGTTGGTGAACATTTGCATCATTCTTTTCAGGAAGATAAACTGTAGCAACCATAATAATATGCAGTTGCCTCTGTGTACCAGGTTGGATAACTCCCCAGAGTAGCCTACCACAGGCTCAAAAACGCATAATTATATACAGCAATGAGCGCGTGAAAAGGAACACCTTGAGAAGGTTCGGCCATATGGAACGTATGGGAAGCGAGAGAATGACTAGGAGAGTGTACATGAGCGAGGTGGAAGGACAGAGAGGTTGAAGGATGGAGTGAAGAAGTAGATGAGTGAAGGCAGTGCTGGATGGGAGGAGGGGCGTTGACTGACTGGGGGCAGAGTTGCATGGGGGCGTTTCGTTCATGGCCACCCCTTCAGGGATCACAGCGTCCGGCAATAGATAGATAGATAGCGGCTCATCCTAGCATAAGGCCCATAGCTATACCAAATTACCTGTTAATATTACAGATATGCTTACAAACTAGAAACAGCAAATTCTAATGTATAATATTTCAGGGTAGCCCAAAGTTTTATATCCTAATTTTAGAATTAATGTCTCTCCAAAGATATATATATATATATATATATATATATATATATATATATATATTTGTGACATCTGGAAGATAACCAAGATGTGACGTGTGACCCGACCAACCTGTTGAACGCGACTTTACACCTACAACTGCAAGAAACGATCCCTCTTTCTTTCCTACGTGACGAGAGAGAGAGAGAGAGAGAGAGAGAGAGAGAGAGAGAGAGAGAAAAACCAGCCTAGCTGGTGTGGACGTGACATTCTACACATCCTTCACATTCCTCAAGTTCCCGCCAAAGCGAGCGAGAGGGGCGGGGCACCTGTGACATGATGAACAGCCCCCCTTCCCCCACCAACTTCTAACACCTGGTTGGCTCCCGCACACCTGTTCTCGTCGGTAACTGGCTCTCACACCCTGCCTGCATCGGATTGGTTCCGGCACCTGTTTCCTGACTTCTGATTGGATTAGCTTGGTCCGGGAAATGATATATAAGCCGAAGATTTGATAGTTAAAACTAGTACTTTCTTAGCTGGGGAAACGAGCAGTGTGTTGGGGAGACGAGACAGACTTCACAGGCTTGTATAATAGGGGTTATTATATGTTAAGCAGCGTCCGGGAGTGACCTCTTACTCGTTAGTTAGGGATTATTCGTGACTGTTAATTAACCAGAGGTATGTTGGAAACATACACTCATTTGATTTAAGATTTTGTGATTGGAGAATCATATATGTTGGATTATTTTGGTGATTAGAATTATGGTTTGATTCAGAGATGGTTTGTGATTGAATATTGATTACTTTACCTGTTAATACTTATCTGACTTGATGTAAAGCTATTGTCATTCATAATTAATAATTAAGAATTGTAGAAGTTTAATACTTGCCTGACTTTATGTAAAGTTTTGTCATTCGTAATAGGCATGGTAAAAGTCCTATCAATTGTATTGTCTACTTAAGCCTACTAAGCTTTCATTTTGACATTAGTGGAATCAGAACGTATGCAAAACGATCCTGAAATCTATCATAACTTTCATTGCTTATTATTTTGATTAATTGTAAAATACCTTATTTACGTTTTTAAATATAATTCCATTTTATATGTGACTTTCTAATATTTCCTTACCATTTTATATGTGACTTTCTAATATTTCCTTACCATTTTATATGTGACTTTCTAATATTTCCTTACCATTTTATATGTGACTTTCTAATATTTCCTTACCATTTTATATGTGACTTTCTAATATTTCCTTACCATTTTATATGTGACTTTCTAATATTTCCTTACCATTTTTATTTAGTCAAATGTCTTTCAGTAATAAGAATAAATAAGATAAAATACTAAAGGGAGAATAATAATAAACTAAGAATAAAGCGAAAATATAAAGAGTAAAACTATCTTTAAAGGGTTAACAAACTTAAAATTAATTGTATAAAAAAATCTTAATACTTTGCTGATAATCAAGATATTCTAGTGTCTTAAAACCCTTGCTTACATACCGTACTTTTGTATTCGTAATTAATAGCCTCTTTCATATTAAAACATTCAATGTAACTTTAAATAGTTTACTGATTAAATATAATTGAAGTGTATCAGAGTATAAAGGATAACTGTCCCAACAACTAAAGGAAAGCGAGTGACAACATATCAAACTTTAATATTGTACGTTCTATTGGCCTTCAGCTGTTTGCTACACTTTCATATTAACTGTGCTATCTTTATTTATTTAGTTAACCACTTCTAAATCAAGATGCGTAACAATATATATTATATATATATATATATAATATATATATACAGAAATCTTGAGCTTGTGTTTTTCCTCTACTCCAATATCAATTAGATGCGTCGCGGATAAGGATAACTTAATCCATTTCACTGTGGCCGATGTACTGGTACTTCCTATGTAAACAAAGGCTCGAACTGCAGTTGACTTACCCATACGTTTTGGTAGAACCGACTGAGTTGGTTGCACTAACCTGCCTCACTTGTTGCCAACGATTCTATGATCATCTGAGCTTGCCACACATGCTTATATCAGTCTGCTCCATTTATTGGTTGAGAAAGGGTGAGTTTCTCATCAAGGTGTTTTAGACGCTGAAATACAATGAAAACATGGCTACTTCTACATTATAGTGTTATCTATAATGCTATCGCATAAAATACACACGTTAAGGTAGCTATATTCCTAGTGTCATTATGTAACCCCTCTTACCTATTGTAATCAATGTTGTGGATGTCTGTATGTGTGTTCGCCTGCCTGTTCGCACAATATCTCAAGCACGAATTAATTAATTTCGACGTGATTTGTAGTCCCTTTATTGGTTACCCTAAAGGGTCCTATAAACCTTTGAAATTAACGTTGGTTGTTCCACCTGCCTTGCCCCCCCCCCCCCCCCCTCTCTCTCTCTCTCTCTCCTGCACCCCCCTCCCCCGAAAAAATAATAGCACTTTGAGACCTTATTGCTTGGTGATTGCATTATTAAGAAAATAATTCTTGATTATTGCCTGACTTCACATAAGAATTTTGGTTAGATAACCTCAATTATGGTGTGGGGCCCCTGACCCCCATACAATAACATATAATTGTTTCCAATACCATTACTCGATATTATGGTGTGGGGCCCCTGACCCCCATACAATAACATATAATGGTCTCCAATACCATTACTCGATATTATGGTGTGGGGCCCCTGACCCCCATACAATAACATATAATGGTCTCCAATACCATTACTCGATATTATGGTGTGGGGCCCCTGACCCCCATACAATAACATATAATGGTCTCCAATACCATTACTCGATATTATGGTGTGGGGCCCTTGACCCCCATACAATAACATATAATGGTCTCCAATACCATTACTCGATATTATGGTGTGGGGCCCCTGACCCCCATACAATAACATATAATGGTCTCCAATACCATTACTCGATATTATGGTGTGGGGCCCCTGACCCCCATACAATAACATATAATGGTCTCCAATACCATTACTCGATATTACATCACTTTTGGTGCCTTTATTACTCAAGTCATTATACAGGTTTCAATGACTTTTGTAATCAATATATATTCAGTGTGTCTGTCAGTCTGTTTGCACTATACAGTACTTCGAGAATAAATGGATTTTGGCGAGACTTAGTAAGTCCGTTTGTATAGTGCCAGAATTACCAAATAACATTTTGATAACTTAGGATGACGCCACCAACTTCCGTTCCATCCCTTTGGTTTTGCATTCATGAACTATGCCATCGATTCTATCTTTGGACAACAAATTAGTTTACTCTTCTTTATTTGTACACGCCTAAGCTATTATGATATAGCATTGCATATACTAAAAGGCCTATTCCATCCAAGTCCCATAATGTAACCGAACCTAACCTATCATAGTTTATCTTGTATTATATACATTAATTTGTTTATTCTAATTTAACATAACATAACTTTGTTTATATAATGTTAACAATTACACACATACAAACACAAACACACAACAAATAACTATGTAAGTTTATAATTTGTAAGTTGGTTACTAGCCTATAATTATGATGAATATAAACACCTAACCCCCCATCCCCATAACATACACACCCATTTCGTTGTCAATTTGAAGACCTTTCGTGCCATTTAGGTGTCGATTATTTCCTGGCGAGCGATATCAAGCCTGCAATTTTAAGAGGAACCGGCCTTCGGTCGGGACATCTTTCTACCGAAAAATGTAAACATTTATCTTGAAGAGGGTTCTAGGGGGGGGGGGGGGTTCTAAGCTTGATGGAGGTCTAGGGAGGAAACTAAAAACATATATGAATACATGAATTAATAGACCAAAAAACGGTCAGTCACCCCTTAATTTCCTCAACACCACACACGTACCAGACACTTCACCAAACAGACACAACTCCTACCAATAGCTCCTTCATTGACAATACCACCTACCATTGGAACATTCGGTTATGTGTATTGTATATCTGCCATTTCCTTAACTTAAGGGAACCCCCTTCCTCGTTTTGGTTTTTCTCTTTCTCTCCCTCTCTCGTTGGCTTGTATCCATTCGGCACCATTCAGCCTACTGTTTTAAGATGTTTACCCCCATCCAGGTGTCAATATTTTCCTAGCGAGCGGTAGCGAGCCAGCATATATAATGTTTTTGTTTTGACAGCAAGCTAAATTTGTACATTTTACGATATCAAAATGTCTCTGGCGAAGCCGGATTTCTCAATACAATACTGGCTTGCTATCGCTCGTCAGGAAGAAATCGACACCTGGATGGGGATTAACGTCCTAAAACAGTTGGCTGAATGGGGTCGAATGGATACAAGCCAAGGAAAGAGAGAAAAAGAGAGAAAGATAAAAAAAAAACCGGTGACCCCCCTTAAGATGTTCTTTATGGATGTAAATATTGACTGATATGATATAGTAAAATATTATAAAGAAACGTATCCCTGGTTGTGGTTATATAGTGGCATATGAACCTAAAACAAGTGATGTCAATTAACCCGTTGAGCCCCGGCTTGTTATAATATTTTGTTCACCCCAGTCCCAAGCCATTTTCACTTATTTTTTTTGTTTGCTAAAATGGAAGACAAGGATGAGAAATGAAAAAAAAAAAAAAAAAAAAAATCACCTCTGACATTTTTGTGTTGGGGGGGGGGCCCGGTGGGGGGTTGGGGGGGGGAGCTTCAAAAAAATGTGTTGAGCCAAAATGGAAGAGAATGGTGAGAAATGAACACACAAATAAAAAAAAAATCATTTCGGTCATTTGGGGGGCAGGGGGGGGGGGGTTTCAATAGTTCGTCTCCCCCGCATGACCACCCGCCCGGGAGCACTAGGGTAAAAACTGAGTATGGCATACATCCTAAGGAGTATCTCACATAAATCTCAAGCCTCTAGCTCCCATACGACCGGAGTAATGAAGGTTCAAAGTGGCGGTAAACTAGGGGTGTAAACTATCCCCACTAAGCCCACCACCACCAGCCGCGCGGCTGTCTCGGCCCGCTCACACCTACTGGCCCGGCTCCCCCACACACTACGGTACCTCCCCCTCCTATTCTCCCTCCATTTCCTACCTTACGAGCCACGTAAGTGTTTTTTATATGTCGGACGCACGTGATGCGTCGCTGGGAGTTGGTGATCAAAGACTGCCGACGCAACACGTGCGACGCTGGGTCTCAACGGGTTAATGGCCTAACTTAATGCTCTTATACATTTTAAATATAATTTGAAATTTAGTTTATGAAATAATCCTTATGAAATATATGTGTTTGAAGTTGGAGAGACCATTTATTTTCATTAATTCACCTCTTAACCTATTAACCCGGGAGCTGCGGGGAGACTCTTAAGAGTTCCCCCGGCGGACTGCGGGGAGACTCTTAAGATCAGAGCTTTTGAACGCGTACCAAAACCGCGCGTTTATAGCCAGGCGGCTGAAAATTGGTGTGGGTATAGTACTACATGTCAACTCTCGACACTACCCCGCCAAACGCTCGCCCCGCACTCGTGCAAGCACCACCGCGCCAGTAACCACGCACTAGTCATGGAGCCCACACGTCCCTCACGCTCGCTCCCTGATGACACAACCAGCCCTCCTTCTGGTGGTGTTAGCCGCCGTGGAAGGCAGAGGGTGGCTGCTAAAGACCCTACCTACCAGTACGACACGCCCTACAGCTCGGAGGACGAAACACCTGCACCCAAAGCACGAAAAACACGTGCAAGCACGAGAAAGGTACAGAGGTCATTGGTGTTTCGGGACACAGCCACCACGACCCAGGCCACTGCAACAACCACTACCACCACCACTGCCACCCCTGCCACCGGTACCAGCAACGCAGGAGGCCGCCCTAGGGCTGCAGAACCTGCGGGGGCAGGAAAAATTAAAGGCACGGGCGTAGGGAAGAGAACCCGTACGCCAGCCACAGTGCCCCTACCACCACCACCACCACCAGCCGCCCCTGGCCCGGCTGCCCCTGCCGCCCCTGCCCAAGGAACAGGGAAGGGGAAGGGGAAGGGGAGAGGGAAAGCGACTGCTGGCCCTGGTGTCCCTGCCGGCCCTGCTGCCCCTGCTGCCCCTGCCGCCCCTGCCCAAGGAACAGAGAGAAGGGCAACAGGCACCACCATCATCTTGCCATCAAGGCCACGCACCATTGCTGCCCCTGCCGCCGCCCCTGCCACCGCCTCTGCTGTCCCTGTCCATAAGACTCCCGCACGTGCAAAAGTGACCCGGAAAACTCTGACACCATCAAAGTATGCCGCCCTGCTGTTTGATGGTGATTCGCAGGACATTGGCAGCCCGGGTTTCGACGACGAAGCCCTAGCACGGGACCAAGGTTGGGGGGATTTGGGAGTGGACAGTGGGAGTGAGTCCGACGTCGGTGACGAGAATGAGGAAGGGCATCGTCTGTCAAGTGAAGAGGAGGGTGATGATGATGCAGTGCTGTATCGCGACCATGGAAGCGATATTTCAGACGATGAAGCAGACGCAGACGACATTCCGATCCCTGAGCTGCCTTCGTTCGATTGGTCTGACGGGGTCAATTTTGTACCTGACGTGCCCCAGTTCAATCCTGGGACGTCAGGAACAACTGATGACTGGCCCTGTGACGATCAAGCGAACGAAAGCGACTTCTTCCTCGCTTTTTTCGATATGGAGGTAATGACGTACATCGTTGCCCAAACAAACGCCTACTACAGGTGGGTGTTTGGCAGATTGGACGTCCTTTCTCCAAAAGCGAGAATACGAGGCTGGGTGGATACGACTGTGGAAGAATTTATGACGTTCTTTGCCTTGTTCCTCATGCCTCTGATCAAGAAGCATGTGTTGCAACACTATTGGAAGCACGACCCTCTCATCGCCACCCCAACTTTCAATAAGTTCATGACTCGTGACAGATTTTTGTTGCTGCTAAGATTTATGCACTTTGCAGACAACGAAAATCCTAACAGGATTGACAGGATATGGAAAGTTCGGGATGTGTTCACCATGTTGTTGGAGAGGTATAGGAAATACTTTTACCCCTTCCTCAATTTGGTGATTGACGAGTCGCTCGTGCTCTTCAAAGGACGTCTTGTTTTCAAGCAGTATATCCCCTTGAAAAGGCATAGGTTCGGAATCAAGCTCTTCGTTTTGTGTGACTGCGAAACTGGAATAGTGCTTGACATGATCGTGTACACAGGCACTGACATTGACATACCGAAAGCCGCTGCCAATGACCCCATGGGCATGTCAGGTGCCATCGTCAGGAAAATGTTGGCACCTTACCTGGGCAAAGGCCACATCATCTACACTGACAACTGGTATACTTCTCCTGCTCTCTGCCAGTTTCTTCATGACAACCAAACGGGGTCATGTGGGACTGTCAGAAAGACAAGAAAGTTTATGCCAAAGTTCACAGCTGATGTCATTCCTCTCACAGATGCCTCCTCCAGTGACACACCTTCAGAAGACGACCTGGCCCAGGAACACCGCGAAAGGCATGTGCGAAGAAGGCGACGAAAGGGGCAGAAATTCAAGCAGCTCGAGAAGTGTGGGAAACTGATAGCCCTGAAGTGGAAGGATAAGCGAGACGTCCACCTGCTTTCCACCATCCACACAGGTGCCCAGGTGGATTCTGGCAAAATCCACTACCGAACCAGGAAGACTATCTATAAGCCCGACATGGTAGTGGACTATACCAAGAACATGCGCATGGTGGACAAGTCTGACTGTCAGCTGTCAGGCATTGAGTGTCTGAGGAAGACTGTGAAGTGGTATCACAAGCTCTTCCTCCACCTAGTTGATATCACGATGCTCAACGCCTACAACTTGTGGTTGGTGAAAAAGGATATTGCCCCAAACCAGAAGCTGAAATTCCGGGAGTTCGTTTACAACGTCTCATACCAACTCCTGGAGAAGTATGGCACCACCACTCACAGACGTACGGCATGGCGTGGGGATCACGTTCCTGACCGCATCCAGCTGGGTGTCGAAAGACACTACCCAATCAACACTGAGATGCTTGGCACTCGTCGCAGGCAGGCGCAGTGCACCGTCTGCAGCAGTGTCAGGAAACCCCATGTCACCAAAAGAGTCACCTCAATGTGCGCCGAGTGCAAAGTTCCACTCTGCCTGGGTGACTGCTTCAGGGACTACCACACCTTCAAGAATTATTGAGTGTCGCCCTGCCCTGCCCTGCCCGGGACTCGCCCCATGCCCTGCCCTGGACTCGCCCCCTGCCCCGCCCTGTCCTGGACTCGCGCCCTACCTTACCTGACCTGACCTAATTGATCACGCTACCTCATAATGTAACATATATATTATATAATGTATAAGTTCCAAAGATGTCCCTGTGATATAGCTTTTACATTATATAATTGTATGTTTCATTATTTAGTTTATAAGTTTTAAAGATTTACATGTAATATGCCTTATTTTTAGTATATATATATATGTTTTTATTAGCCAAAATAGGGCTGTTTACGTGATCATTTTCATGCCTAAATAAGACCCAGAACGTAAAACAAGTACCTATCCCTGAAAGGGCATAAACAGAGCTTTCGAATGACACCATAACGATCCTTGTATGATGGATAGTTTTCTTGCAATAACCGTGCAACGCGAGTGCAAAAAGCAGGTAATTCGGTACTTTCAGTACATAATTGAGTATGTAGCGAGTGAGAGAGGGAGGAGGGAGCTGAGATTTGTGTCAGTAGGTTCGCCGCGGTGGTCTGGAGCAGTCATACGCTCGCTAGTCTCCTGCCACCACTTGTCTCTCTCTCTCAGCCACATTACGTGCTGAAATTGCCACTCGACCTATGTCGAGCGCCGCCACATAGTCCAGCTTTATTTAACTCGACTTATGTTGCTCGCCGCTAAATAAGGGTTAAAGATTTACATGTAATATGCCTTATTTTTTTAGTATATCAATATATATGTTTGTTATTAGCCAAAGTAATGTGTATATAATTATTTTCTTACCTCAAATGAATTGTACAAAAATAAATATGTTTCAACAAATCCTGTCTACTAAGATAATAAAAAAAAACAATGAAAAAAAAAAAAAAAGTCATGTCATTGTATTCTTACAATATGATATATTCTATGAATATTTCATATTGTTTGAATACAATGGCATGATCTTGTAAAAAAAAATTGTTATCAAAGATGTTCTAGACAATATAAAACCTTCCCCATAACCCCCTCCTGGATTCGATCACACAACCCTACCACACTTTGAGTTTTCCAGTCCACGACCTTACCAACCATGCCACAGGAGCTCATACCAAATATCACTCAAAACTTTGTGTCTACAATCGAAATGACAATATACAAAACAAAATGAATTATCCCACCAATTTACGTTTGTAAATTGATGGGATTATCAATTATATCATGCCAAGGTTTATAAAAGTTTGTCTCTGTCAATAATTAGTAATTATATAACTTTATTCTGTCAAAAATTGCCCAAACACTCAGCAAAATTGCCCCTCTCAGCGCGACTCCACTCATTTTCACACGGTCAAGCGGTGACCCTTGCCGCTCCTTTATGCCACAGCTACACCAGCAGCTCTGTCTGGGAACAAAATTTGTATAAATACAATAATGGATAAAATACTCTTCACAAATACATTTGTATTGTATAATATTGTAAATAAAAATGAATAATAACTGTGTGGGTGTCGAAAATTGCTCAACCAGCTTTCTTATGTCTCGCCTACATGCGTATATTGGATTATACATAGTCATGACTGTCATACAAATAATTGCAGTAGGTCTCGAATATACATTTAGATTGCATATTACTTGGAAATAAATAAGTATACGTTTCTCTGGTGGCAATCAACCCTTTCGCAAGTGTAAGGAGACACCATTCTATATTTAGCCCTTTATCACAAAAGGCAATCTGCCTGTGTTTACTGACCGTCGCTGGTGGTCTATAATATAGTACTTTATTTACAGTCAATGGCCTACATGTTTCTGTGGTACTTCACATGTGTCTAAAATGCAATGTCTGCTTGCATAAAAATGCAATTCTGAAGTCCATTTATACGTACGACATACGCATGTCTCAGTTTCTATCTCTCTCTCTCTCTCTCTCCATTCCTGACTCATGTTATTGTAAAACTCTTGGTGGTAACAAACACCAGACACCTGGTAGACATAAGGTTCAAAATCCCAAGACATCAATACGCCTCGGGCGCCTCCACAATTGTCACACAGCTGGCTATCTATCTAGAGATCTGCCTGCCTTCCTTCTCTCCACGACTCACTCACTCACTCACTCACTCCCTCCCTGCTAGCCTCCCTCCTACCCAGCCACCCCCACCCACCCTTTCAGGCTTCCGTCTGCTAGAAACACATTCACAATTTGCGTAAATATCGCATCAATTGGGCTATATGCGGTATATTCCTTGTTATATGGGACGCCTACATACGTACACGTCTTTATTATAGCATGACAGTGCTCTAAATACAAGATTTACGTGATATTTATGGCGTAATACACCCTCTCCCCTTTTCATTCCCAGCACAACTCACTCACACCTTGGTTCACGCATAGAAACTCATTGATAATGTGCGTAAATATCGCATGAATTAGTCTATATGCGGTATATATTTTGATATATGGCACGTATACATACGTACAAGTCTGTATTATAGCATGACAGTGCTCTACGTACAAGATATAAGTGATATGTATGGCGTAAACCACACTCTCAGCTCATAAATTGCCGCCAAACCTCCAACACATCTTCATTCCCGTCTAAAAATTATCTTATAATTCCCTTATATATTGCAATTTTTGGTCACTATGAGGCATATTCATTGTTATATGGGTGGCTTACACACGTATACATACTCTACATAGCCTAAAAGGGCTCAAAAAAGGAGATATACGTGATAATACGCGGTAACCCACCCCCTCCTCCCTCTCCTTCTATCCCCTGGGCGCATGAAAATTCGGCAGGGAAATCTCGCCGCTCGATGACAATCTAGCCGCGCGGTGCCATTCGCTCCACATTTTTCAACTACGGACCGTTCCCCCACCCCCCCTAGACATTTTTTTGGGGGTCAAATATATATGGGCCGATGCACGCAAACATTCCCTACACGATGATGTACTTTTTATCGAAATTGGCAATAGGTCCCAAAATCATCATAGGTGCGCAGTCTTACCCTGTAGAAAACCCCCTGTGCGCCGTGGAGAGGTTAAGGAGTTAGAATACAACTAGCTCTCCTCAGTAATTGTTCTAAGTTTATTGTTTGGCAAATGTAATTGTTGCGGTCATTAATATTAACAACCATATTTTTCTACCGCTCCGCCTCTAAATGATTTTGTAAGGTAGTGTTTCTACAAGGAGTCCATGTGTTGTCATCCCAGACGATATTAGCCAAGTATGAAAGTACAAACTTGTTAACCCTTTCACGCTTATGACGCAATTTTGAGCCTATTAGGGATACTTTAAAGCCTTTGTTACCATCCGGGATATTTAGAAACCTTTAGTTTAGTTACTTCAACCTCCGCAGTTGTCTTTGAGTTAGCTGTGGGCAGAAAACTAATTTTGGATAGGTAATTATAGGAGTGAGAGAACTCTATAATCTGGCAACCTCTGCGTTGCCAGAGTGAAAGAGCGTGAAAGAGTTAATATTCATAGTCAAATTCAATGTCCTAATTTTCCAAACCATTCATGTCTCCAGCCCTCAATATCCCTTGCACGTTTCTTTCACTCTTGAATATCCCTAAATTTCAAAGTATTTGTAACTTCTATATTTCGGGGGCGGGAGGCCTGGTATCCTTCTCCCCTTAAATAAATATATAAGAATAGGAGCTTTGAATGTGCGTGGATGTAGTACGAATGAGAAGCGAGAGGATATTGGAAGGTTATTTGAAAGAAGGATGTATGATGTCCTTGCACTGAATGATCAGGCAGGGGAAGTGGTGGTGGACAGGAGTGAATGGAGAATGCTTGTGAATAGTTGAGTGAAGACGTAGTCATTTGGAGTAAGGGGTCGGGCGCAAGTTGGACTAGATAATAGTCCATCAGGCGCCTGGCCCGGGGAGACGATTAATATGAAGGGTGTGCCTGGAAGTGTGGTGGGAGGGCTTGTGGCTTTGGCTCCGCTGCATGTCTGCCTGCCGAGATCGGAACCTCTCCGGGTGGTCAGGGGCCGGGGGAGTGCTGGAGCGACCTTTGTAACCCTGGTCTCTGGGTCTTCTCCTGGGTGACCTGGATGTGTGAGAGTTTGTGTTTTTTATCTGTGTTTATTTTTTGGTTTATGTTGTTTTTGTGTTTTCCCTGTTCTTGCTCTGTCTTGAGTCGGCTACCCCCAAAATGGGGATTGGGCCTGAGCATATAGATAGATAGATAGATATTTCATGCCCTATTGCCCTCTCATTCTCCGACTTCAACACTGATTCGTATCCTATCTTATCTAATCTCATTTGTTATACTCATTATCACCACATTCCAGGTGGATGGGACTCGTTAGTCATGGTCGGCAACCCATGTATGGGAGACAACCTTATACAAATTTGGGTGGATGGGACTCGTCAGCCTTGGTCGGCAACATGTCTAGGGGAGTAAACCTTAAACAATTTCGTACTGCATACCTAAGGGTGAAGCAGGTTAGTAGATGGATTAGCCGCACACCACTGTAGAAAAATAGTGGTAAAAAGATATATAGAAAGCCTCAGAGTTGGACGGACCATAAATTGAGTGGTCAATCCTGTAAGTCCTTCAGTAAACTGACACGGATTGTCCCTCTTACAGGGCATAGGTCCGGTTGGGGGCATTTTGTGTATGGCCACCCTTATAATTAAGGGGAGTAAGGCGTCCGGCAATAGTTAGATAGATAGACTATCACAGTGTAACTAAGTAATTATAAGACTCCACTGAACCATCCACTGATACAAATGGATTCCCATTTCTCATTCCTTAACCCCTTCTGTACCGGTGACGTCTTTCTCACTATACTTTGGCTACTATTAGATGATTTTACTCAGCTTAGGAAGGACGTCTACCCATCTATAAAGCTATACGATCTCAATTAGTGCTTTGAGCTACCACATATCCTGCCTAAGCTACATAAAATAGTCTTAATGTATCTGAAATCAAATGCAAAAAACGTCACCAGTATAGAAGGGGTTAATAATTTGAACCTGTATATTCTTAATTTGCATATACAGTAGGATTGGTGTGATGGAGTAATCTGCATATACAGTATGATTGGTGTGATGGAGTAATCTGCATATACAGTAGGATTGGTGTGATGGAGTAATCTGCATATACAGTATGATTGGTGTGATGGAGTAATCTGCATATACAGTAGGATTGGTGTGATGGAGTAATCTGCATATACAGTAGGATTGGTGTGATGGAGTAATCTGCATATACAGTAGGATTGGTGTGATGGAGTAATCTGCATATACAGTATGATTGGTGTGATGGAGTAATCTGCATATACAGTAGGATTGGTGTGATGGAGTAATCTGCATATACAGTAGGATTGGTGTGATGGAGTAATCTGCATACAGTATGATTGGTGTGATGGAGTAATCTGCATAATTGGTGTGATGGAGTAATCTGCATATACAGTATGATTGGTGTGATGGAGTAATCTGCATATACAGTATGATTGGTGTGATGGAGTAATCTGCATATACAGTATGATTGGTGTGATGGAGTAATCTGCATATACAGTATGATTGGTGTGATGGAGTAATCTGCATATACAGTATGATTGGTGTGATGGAGTAATCTGCATATACAGTATGATTGGTGTGATGGAGTAATCTGCATATACAGTATGATTGGTGTGATGGAGTAATCTGCATATACAGTATGATTGGTGTGATGGAGTAATCTGCATATACAGTATGATTGGTGTGATGGAGTAATCTGCATATACAGTATGATTGGTGTGATGGAGTAATCTGCATATACAGTAGGATTGGTGTGATGGAGTAATCTGCATATACAGTAGATTGGTGTGATGGAGTAATCTGCATATACAGTAGGATTGGTGTGATGGAGTAATTTGCATATACAGTAGGATTGGTGTGATGGAGTAATTTGCATATACAGTAGGATGGTGTGATGGAGTAATCTGCATATACAGTATGATTGGTGTGATGGAGTAATCTGCATATACAGTAGGATTGGTGTGATGGAGTAATCTGCATATACAGTAGGATTGGTGTGATGGAGTAATCTGCATATACAGTAGGATTGGTGTGATGGAGTAATTTGCATATACAGTAGGATTGGTGTGATGGAGTAATCTGCATATACAGTATGATTGGTGTGATGGAGTAATCTGCATAATTGGTGTGATGGAGTAATCTGCATATACAGTATGATTGGTGTGATGGAGTAATCTGCATATACAGTATGATTGGTGTGATGGAGTAATCTGCATATACAGTAGGATTGGTGTGATGGAGTAATCTGCATATACAGTAGGATTGGTGTGATGGAGTAATCTGCATATACAGTAGGATTGGTGTGATGGAGTAATCTGCATATACAGTAGGATTGGTGTGATGGAGTAATTTGCATATACAGTAGGATTGGTGTGATGGAGTAATCTGCATATACAGTATGATTGGTGTGATGGAGTAATCTGCATATACAGTAGGATTGGTGTGATGGAGTAATCTGCATATACAGTATGATTGGTGTGATGGAGTAATCTGCATATACAGTAGGATTGGTGTGATGGAGTAATCTGCATATACAGTATGATTGGTGTGATGGAGTAATCTGCATATACAGTATGATTGGTGTGATGGAGTAATCTGCATATACAGTATGATTGGTGTGATGGAGTAATCTGCATATACAGTATGATTGGTGTGATGGAGTAATCTGCATATACAGTATGATTGGTGTGATGGAGTAATCTGCAATACAGTATGATTGGTGTGATGGTAATCTGCATATACAGTATTGGTGTGATGGAGTAATCTGCATATACAGTATGATTGGTGTGATGGAGTAATCTGCATATACAGTATGATTGGTGTGATGGAGTAATCTGCATATACAGTATGATTGGTGTGATGGAGTAATCTGCATATACAGTATGATTGGTGTGATGGAGTAATCATATACAGTATGATTGGTGTGATGGAGTAATTGCATATACAGTATGATTGGTGTGATGGAGTAATCTGCATATACAGTATGATTGGTGTGATGGAGTAATCTGCATATACAGTAGGATTGGTGTGATGGAGTAATCTGCATATACAGTAGGATTGGTGTGATGGAGTAATCTGCATATACAGTAGGATTGGTGTGATGGAGTAATCTGCATATACAGTAGGATTGGTGTGATGGAGTAATCTGCATATACAGTATGATTGGTGTGATGGAGTAATCTGCATATACAGTATGATTGGTGTGATGGAGTAATCTGCATATACAGTAGGATTGGTGTGATGGAGTAATCTGCATATACAGTAGTAGATTGGTGTGATGGAGTAATCTGCATATACAGTAGGATTGGTGTGATGGAGTAATCTGCATATACAGTATGATGGTGTGATGGAGTAATCTGCATATACAGTAGGATTGGTGTGATGGAGTAATCTGCATATACAGTAGGATTGGTGTGATGGAGTAATCTGCATATACAGTAGGATTGGTGTGATGGAGTAATCTGCATATACAGTAGGATTGGTGTGATGGAGTAATCTGCATATACAGTATGATTGGTGTGATGGAGTAATCTGCATATACAGTATGATTGGTGTGATGGAGTAATCTGCATATACAGTATGATTGGTGTGATGGAGTAATCTGCATATACAGTATGATTGGTGTGATGGAGTAATCTGCATATACAGTATGATTGGTGTGATGGAGTAATCTGCATATACAGTATGATTGGTGTGATGGAGTAATCTGCATATACAGTATGATTGGTGTGATGGAGTAATCTGCATATATTGGTGTGATGGAGTAATCTGCATATACAGTAGGATTGGTGTGATGGAGTAATCTGCATATACAGTAGGATTGGTGTGATGGAGTAATCTGCATATACAGTAGGATTGGTGTGATGGAGTATCTGCATATACAGTATGATTGGTGTGATGGAGTAATCTGCATATACAGTATGATTGGTGTGATGGAGTAATCTGCATATACAGTAGGATTGGTGTGATGGATAATCTGCATATACAGTAGGATTGGTGTGATGGAGTAATCTGCATATACAGTATGATTGGTGTGATGGAGTAATCTGCATATACAGTAGGATTGGTGTGATGGAGTAATCTGCATATACAGTATGATTGGTGTGATGGAGTAATCTGCATATACAGTATGATTGGTGTGATGGAGTAATCTGCATATACAGTAGGATTGGTGTGATGGAGTAATCTGCATATACAGTAGGATTGGTGTGATGGAGTAATCTGCATATACAGTATGATTGGTGTGATGGAGTAATCTGCATATACAGTATGATTGGTGTGATGGAGTAATCTGCATATACAGTATGATTGGTGTGATGGAGTAATCTGCATATACAGTATGATTGGTGTGATGGAGTAATCTGCATATACAGTATGATTGGTGATGGAGTAATCTGCATATACAGTAGGATTGGTGTGATGGAGTAATCTGCATATACAGTATGATTGGTGATGGAGTAATCTGCATATACAGTATGATTGGTGTGATGGAGTAATCTGCATATACAGTAGGATTGGTGTGATGGAGTAATCTGCATATACAGTATGATTGGTGTGATGGAGTAATCTGCATATACAGTATGATTGGTGTGATGGAGTAATCTGCATATACAGTATGATTGGTGTGATGGAGTAATCTGCATATACAGTATGATTGGTGTGATGGAGTAATCTGCATATACAGTATGATTGGTGTGATGGAGTAATCTGCATATACAGTAGGATTGGTGTGATGGAGTAATCTGCATATACAGTAGGATTGGTGTGATGGAGTAATCTGCATATACAGTATGATTGGTGTGATGGAGTAATCTGCATATACAGTATGATTGGTGTGATGGAGTAATCTGCATATACAGTATGATTGGTGTGATGGAGTAATCTGCATATACAGTAGGATTGGTGTGATGGAGTAATCTGCATATACAGTATGATTGGTGTGATGGAGTAATCTGCATATACAGTATGATTGGTGTGATGGAGTAATCTGCATATACAGTATGATTGGTGGGAATCAGTAATCTGCATATACAGTATGATTGGTGTGATGGAGTAATCTGCATATACAGTATGATGGAGTAATCTGCATATACAGTAGGATTGGTGTGATGGAGTAATCTGCATATACAGTATGATTGGTGTGATGGAGTAATCTGCATATACAGTATGATTGGTGTGATGGAGTAATCTGCATATACAGTATGATTGGTGTGATGGAGTAATCTGCATATACAGTATGATTGGTGTGATGGAGTAATCTGCATATACAGTATGATTGGTGTGATGGAGTAATCTGCATATACAGTATGATTGGTGTGATGGAGTAATCTTGCTACTGATCTGATAATCATAAATGTCAGAGTTAAAATCTCAATGGGAAGATATTATAGGGTTGGAATTTGTGTTGTACTTAGTTTCAGCATAATTCAGTTTCAGCATAACTCATTAAGCCGTTTCCAATACTAGGACAATTAACAAATATAGCCAAACACACAATATGCTATGAAGTAATAGCTAGCTGCTAGTGGATGAGGTCAATTGGTGGCGTGAGAGGGTCATCTGAGAGTACAAAAACAAATGGTGAGACAATGGCATAGATGAATATATTATGAAGCTTCATAAACTAACTTAAATCTGTATTCCTATAGAGGTAGTGAGGAATATTCAAATTCCGCAGCAAGCTATCGGAGCTACCAGTAGGATAGCTCAGTCCACTCTTGCAAGTACCAGCATGATAACACTGTCTATCCTGAGACTGAGTCAACCTCAGAGCATCACGAGGCCAGAATGACCCACTAACCTGCCCCTACCCTTTTTCACATGTGCCCTTCTAGATTCAGAATTTGATTATCAGGAGAAATCAAGAAGTTATAAATTGTCACCAGTAGCGGTGAGGAAGTCAGTAGCAACACAAGCAGTAGCTCCTTGTTGACTTTTCAACAAAATCTAATCTGTCACCTACCGTACATTCGGCTAACATATCAGCTGGCCCAGGGATTTTTTGTATGGTTTCTATGCTATTTACTACTATAAAAATGAAAAATAACAAAAATATATTGAACCGAATGGTAAACTTATGGAATGGATTACCTAGTAATGACCTCGAGTGTTACACTGTCCAAAACATTTATTTCTAATATTTTATTTAGCTCTTAACCCTGATTAACTGCATTGTTTTGCTATACTTTGTTATTTCCCTATATAGGGTAGGTTGAATTAAATTGATAAAATGTTGGCACAAAAGCCAAACACTGGAACCTGAAGAGGTCATTCAGCACTACATTAAACACATTTATATATCAGTACAGGAAGATAAAAAAAACAGACAAAATATGAACAATTATATATCGTAACAAAAAAACAGCAATCTAACAACTAATATTGAAGCTTAAAGATACATCTGCATCTTGGCCAAGAATTTCAGCCAAGGAATGTAAAATCAAACCTACAGAGCATCTAGCGGATGAGTCAGTACAATTAGAGGTTATAATGGGGCTTACATACAGTACTTTGTCACACACTGCTAGGACTGTAATGCAACAAATATTGTTGACATATAAGAACAAAAATAAATAAATAAGACTTGAAATTTACCTTCTCTTTTTATATTAATTTCATAGTCTAAAAGATCATAAATACATACTATAGGCCCAGTGATTATACTATATAATAATCTTAGCTGTGAGGTAGAGGAGAGAAGCTTATTGAAGGCTGGATGGCTGTGATTATTGATGATTAATTCGGTCAGGGACGGACCGACAATAACCTGATGTAACAGAAAACATGTAAATTAAAGGGTAACTAAACTGTAACAATTTAATGCTTAATACTGTTGAGTTTCGACACACACAACACACATCTGGGGGCGATCATTATGCAATATGTGTTTATGCATCAATACATTTATTATGTTCCTTCCAACAACCAACTATACTCCTAAAATCGATTAATGAAATTTACAAACACATGTGGCAGTCCGTGGATTCGAATCCAGGATGCTCACACCGAAAATCAACACCTTATGCATCGCACCACGAAGACAGTTAAAGAATGGTGGACACTGCCTACGATTTATTATGCAACTTCGAATCCTGCATATCAATCTAAGCATGTACACACATCCCAACTGCAACTCACGTAGGCTATGCATATGTGAATGGAAAGAGCAATTAATGGGGCCTTAACCACTAGGGAAGTCCTCTCGATAAATTACCCCTGAACCAATATCAATTATTATGTTCCTTCCAACAACCAACTATACTCCTAAAATCGATTAATGAAATTTACAAACACATGTGGCAGTCCGTGGATTCGAATCCAGGATGCTCACACCGAAAATCAACACCTTATGCATCGCACCACGAAGACAGTTAAAGAATGGTGAACACTGCCTACGATTTATTATGCAACTTCGAATCCTGCATATCAATCTAAGCATGTACACACATCTCGACTGCAACTCACGTAGGCTATGCATAATGGAAAGAGCAATTAATGGGGCCTTAACCACTAGGGAAGTCCTCTCGATAAATTACCCCTGAACCAATATCAATTATTATGTTCCTTCCAACAACCAACTATACTCCTAAAATCGATTAATGAAATTTACAAACGCATGTGGCAGTCCGTGGATTCGAATCCAGGATGCTCACACCGAAAATCAACACCTTATGCATCGCACCACGAAGACAGTTAAAGAATGGTGTACACTGCCTACGATTTATTATGCAACTTCGAATCCTGCATATCAATCTAAGCATGTACACACATCCCAACTGCAACTCACGTAGGCTATGCATATGTGAATGGAAAGAGCAATTAATGGGGCCTTAACAACTAGGGAAGTCCTCTCGATAAATTACCCCTGAACCAATATCAATTATTATGTTCCTTCCAACAACCAACTATACTCCTAAAATCGATTAATGAAATTTACAAACACATGTGGCAGTCCGTGGATTCGAATCCAGGATGCTCACACCGAAAATCAACACCTTATGCATGTGAGCAATGTGCAATCTCGCGAGGACTATATCTGTGCATCTACCTAATTGAACATGCCCCAATGCTTCACAAAAGGGTGAATAGCCTTAAGTTTTTAGTTAGCGACAATGAGGGAAGACCACCTCAATTGCCAAATCAATGACCAAACACTGTATTGTAAATCCTCTGTGGGTGATTTAAATGGCTTCAGCCGTGTCAGCCTCCTCATTGCCCTGGATCCCCACATGAGGAGGGACCCAACATAATTTTATCATATTGTGTCTAGATGTTAAGCGATAAAGCCACGCCTACATGTCTTGAACTAATGACTGAACAGGAGCATAAACTTTGTTGGCTGAAAGAACGCTCTGCGAATCAGTGTCAATATTGATATTGGGGGGTTAGAAGGCCGTACTGTAGTGAGATGACAGGTTATAGGTTATGATCAGAGGAGCCCAACGGAGAGAGAAGATTTTACAGTATAAGCAGAAGTATTAGAAGTTAGCACTAAGTCAAGGGATATGGGTGGGGTGCTGAACTAATTGCACTAGTCCATTTAGGATAGAACATACAGTATGTAGGTTTTTTCACCAGGTTAGTCAGGGAAAAGAGAGGAGAGCTATTGGCGGTGGTGAACATTGAAATCTCCTATATTGGAGATTTCAGAGAAGGGAGAGCTGGATAGAATGTGTTCCACTTTACCAGTAAGATAGCCATAGAATTAGGGGAGAGATAAACAGCACAGATGTATTTAGTGAGAAAGTAACAAGATAGCTTTAGCCAGATAGTTGAGAATTCAGATGATTCAAAGTTGGGAACACGAGACCAAGTAAGATTGTTGCATATGTATACGCAACAACCATCTTTGGCTTAGAATTTATATATACCTCTATCTATCTATCTATATGCTCAGGCCCAATCCCCATTTTGGGGGTAGCCGACTCAAGACAGAGCAAGAACAGGGAAAACACAAAAACAACATAAAACAACGAATAAACAGATAAAAAACACAAATTCACACACATCTAGGTCACCCAGGAGAAGACTCAGAGACCAGGGCCACCAAGGTCGCTCCAGCACTCCACCGGCCCCCGACCACCCGGAGAGGTTCCGATCTCGGCAGGCAGACATGCAGCGGAGCCAAAGCCACAAGCCCTCCCACCACACATCCAGGCTCCTGATGGACTATTATCTAGTCCAACTTGCGCCCGACCCCTTACTCCAAATAACCACGTGTTCACTCAACTATTCACAAGCATTCTCCATTCACTCCTGTCCACCACCACATACATACTGTATATATATATATATATATTTATATATATATATATATATATATATATATATATATATATATATATATATATATATATAAAGATAATACTTGGTGTGAAATTAGTTTTTTGTATTTACTGAAATATAATATTATTGTCAATATATCACTCAGCTTGGTATTTACTAAATGTATGTATGCATGTATATATTCAGGCACATACTCAATAGCTGGGGGTGGACGACTCGAGACAGAGCCCGAACAGGGACAACACAACACAATATAAAAACAAAATATTAATTCACACACATCTAGGTCGCCCAGGAGATAACCTAGAGACCAAGGATCACTAAGGGCCTGCAGCACTCCCGCGGCCCCAGACCTCCCGGAGCGGTTCCGGTCTAACCAGGCAGACACACAGCGGAGCACACCACAATGCCCGCCCACCTCACATCCAGGCATGACCCTTTATATACACCTGCTCCCTGGGCCAGGCACCTGACGCACTATTATCTAGCCCAACTGGCACCCGACCCCCTCTCCCAACGGCCGCGTTATCACTCATCTTCACAAGCATTCTCTATTCATTTCTATTCATCACCACTTCTCTTGCCTGTTCTACAGTCATCTCTCTACCTTCCAACGCTTTTATTACACTATCTCTCCATCTCATCGGATACACAGGATCAATGAATTATAATTCATTGATCCTGTGGTACAATTATTTTTGTCAATTGCACTTGAAGAATAGTAAACTATGAAGTTTTTCCTTGTCATGTTATATGTTATATTGTGTAATTGTAATCATACCAAGCGGACAAACAACACTAGGCTACAAACATACCGTTATATGGGTGTATGACATTATTATATTTATTATGAAATTACAGCGTCGGTTGTACATTTGGTTCCAAAATGCGATAACTTTTCTTCTAATTTATCAGTAATAAAATGTATTTTCTGTTTAGTAATTGTTTAACCATCATGTTTGTATGTTCTGTTCTCAGAATAGTTTGATCTAGGTGCGACTACAGGAACCAAGTAATCGTTCACCGCTACAATAGCCTAAGCAACTTTTCTATTCACCTTCTATGCAATCTAATTTCTAGAAGTAGTTAAGTATGAGTTAAGCTAACGATTCCAAGGGATCGTCCAATTACACTTAACCACACAATTTATCTTACTTCTGCATTGCCTACAGTAACAAAATTGTGATATTGACACCATATTTACGAGAAACGGGCGCTCCATCAAATAAGTCACCAACTGTAAGGAAGCTTATGCTTAACTTTTAGTTACATATTTCACTTCTAAACGGAGTTAGGTTAGGTTAGGTTCGGTTTAGTTATATTTAGTTAATTTAGGCTAATATTGGAAAGCATTAATCAAATAGAATATATTACCAATATGGTATCAGATTGGTTTACTTGATAAGAAACCGCCTCTCTGGACCTGCCCTGAGCTCATCTGCCTCGATGGCCTAATTTATTATGCAGATGACCGTGGCACCACTGTCATTACCCAAGTACAAAGTTCATAGAGTCTCTCGTGTGGGGGCAACGATCACCCTACTAAGTGATCTTGAATTATTTAATAATATAATTAATTGAATTCTTAATTAGAAACAACATGTTTATAAACATGAAACATTGGGCATTCAGTGAGCAAATGTGTGCGGAGGATACATTTGAAACGCATGCAAACAGATGAATGCTAGCCGAGAGTAGTGTTCAACTTCCCAAATTTAACTATATTCTGGATATAAGTTCAAAAACGATAAAACAAAAATCTTGTGCATTACCTATATGCAAATAATGCAAACACAACAGGTAAGAGCACAGAAAGAAACATACGTGTAAACAATTACCGAACCAGGAATATAGGTATCAGATAATTATACAAATATATTATTGTCAGGAAAATCGTTTACAATATATATAAACTTCACGCTTTTAATATAATTAGCTGAATACTTTTATAATTAATAAACAAAATTACAGAATATTATTCTAAATACAAAGAAAGTGAACAAACCTGAACCAAGGTCAAACTATTCAGATATAATAATAATTGTTCAGTATATCTTTTCGAAATTCATAAAAGCCTGGTGTACATTATGTTTATGTAAATTGGCAATATGCTGTAAAGGCTTACCCGGTTCAGACCATCTTTGGTATATTCTCCTCCCTGGCAACAGCGTGACCGGCATATTGTACTGGTAGTTAGGTACGTACACTCTAACACACTTATCCTGGCCCAATATTAACCCTCGAACTGCAAAGTGATCATATGAAATGTAAATATTAGGTAAACAAATTAATATAATAATTAGATTCAGATCAGCGTGGCCTCGGAAACTAAAGGCCACGAGTTGTGTCCTGGAGGGCACAATCATGAGCATTAATAGAGACGTACCAATTTATATCTGTGTTGAACACAAGCGAGACTACAACATGATTTAATCATCCCTGATGTTTTAGAACTTACAAAGGGAATATAAAGGAAGACAAACAACAACAAACCTACAGGTTGTTATTAGGCTGTTAGTTAGAATATAATAAATAATAATGGTTGCCACAGCAGTCCACTGTAGGGCTTCAGCTCCAGAAAAAACTTTGGAACAGAAAACAAAATATTAGTATTATTAACAATATTCATCCGGTCACATTGCTTGGGTACAAACGCAGTCAGTTGGGGATTCATGGCAAAATTTGTATCTAGGCGATAGTTACATGCCTAGTCTGTATTTGTATCTAGGCGATAGTTACATGCCTGGTCTGTATTTGTATCTAGGCGATAGTTACATGCCTGGACTGTATTTGTATCTAGGCGATAGTTACATGCCTGGTCTGTATTTGTATCTAGGCGATAGTTACATGCCTGGTCTGTATTTGTATCTAGGCGATAGTTACATGCCTGGACTGTATTTGTATCTAGGCGGTAGTTACATGCCTGGTCTGTATTTGTATCAAGGCGATAGTTACATGCCCGGTCTGTATTTGTATCTAGGCGATAGTTACTGCCTGGTCTGTATTTGTATCTAGGCGGTAGTTACATGCCTGGTCTGTATTTGTATCTAGGCGATAGTTACATGCCTGGTCTGTATTTGTATCTAGGCGATAGTTACATGCCTGGTCTGTATTTGTATCTAGGCGATAGTTACATGCCTGGTCTGTATTTGTATCTAGGCGATAGTTACATGCCTGGTCTGTATTTGTATCTAGGCGGTAGTTACATGCCTGGTCTGTATTTGTATCTAGGCGATAGTTACATGCCTGGACTGTATTTGTATCTAGGCGATAGTTACATGCCTGGTCTGTATTTGTATCTAGGCGATAGTTACATGCCTGGTCTGTATTTGTATCTAGGCGGTAGTTACATGCCTGGTCTGTATTTGTATCTAGGCGGTAGTTACATGCCTGGACTGTATTTGTATCTAGGCGATAGTTACATGCCTGGTCTGTATTTGTATCTAGGCGATAGTTACATGCCTGGTCTGTATTTGTATCTAGGCGGTAGTTACATGCCTGGACTGTATTTGTATCTAGGCGATAGTTACATGCCTGGTCTGTATTTGTATCTAGGCGATAGTTACATGCCTGGACTGTATTTGTATCTAGGCGATAGTTACATGCCTGGTCTGTATTTGTATCTAGGCGGTAGTTACATGCCTGGACTGTATTTGTATCTAGGCGATAGTTACATGCCTGGTCTGTATTTGTATCTAGGCGGTAGTTACATGCCTGGTCTGTATTTGTATCTAGGCGGTAGTTACATGCCTGGTCTGTATTTGTATCTAGGCGATAGTTACATGCCTGGACTGTATTTGTATCTAGGCGATAGTTACATGCCTGGTCTGTATTTGTATCTAGGCGATAGTTACATGCCTGGTCTGTATTTGTATCTAGGCGGTAGTTACATGCCTGGACTGTATTTGTATAGGCGATAGTTACATGCCTGGTCTATATTTTTATCTAGGCGATAGTTACATGCCTGGTCTGTATTTGTATCTAGGCGGTAGTTACATGCCTGGTCTGTATTTGTATCTAGGCGGTAGTTACATGCCTGGTCTGTATTTGTATCTAGGCGGTAGTTACATGCCTGGACTGTATGGCACTCTACAATATTTCTAATTTGTTCCATAATTTGACAACTCTGCTGAAAAATATGTGCTTCACTTCATGTGAATGAAACACCTTTCTAACAATTTTGTAACCATTACTTCTTGTGTAATTTGAGTTATCTAGTGTGAAGTACTTACTTGCGTCCATGTTATCATGACCTTTCATAATTGAAAACCACTTGGATTACGTCCTCTCTTATTCTGCGGTTTGTCAAGGTAAATACTGTAGGTTCAACTCTTATAATCGTTCCAAATATGATATATTTCTTAGTCGGGGAATCATTTTAGTTACTCTCTTGTGTACTCTCTCTAGTTTTTCAATGTCCTTAAGTATGGCGGCCGAAATTGGACACAATATTCCAATTGCGGATGAAAAAATAAATTATCAATAGTGCATATAACGTTATTGGATGTATATTCAAAAGGTCTCCCAATGAAGTCAATAATTGTATTTGCTTTGTTAACAACTTCAGCGCATTTTTTGGGCAGGTTTTAAATTGGCCGTTATAGTTACTGCAATATCAGTTTCTTCATTTATGTTCATGAGTTGAATTCCATTAATCAAATAGTTTGCTCTTCCATTTTTACTACAAATGTGAAGCACTTTGCATTTATCTATAATGAAATCCATCTGCTATGACTGGGCCCAGTTTGACAGCTTGCCTAGATCATTCTGAATCTCTTGTATGTGCGATGGAAAATTTACTATGTTTGTAATCTTTGTGTCATTAGCGAATTTGACCAATCCTGAATGCAATAAAGAACAAGCCCCCGATTACCGAGAGTTTTAACTTTTATTATCAGTCTGTTGCGAGTAATTTTATTGATTATTTTTGAAAATTACAGTAAACGATGTCAACTGCTTTATTTTTTGTATATACATATAAGATGTTGCTGGAAAAGTCAATTATTTTTGTCACACACGAGCGCTTACCATGTTGTGAGTATCCAGATGGCATACAATTATATTTTATTATATCAAAACAAAACATCGGATTAAGTTGTTCATAGTTTTGCTTGCTCTTTTGTACTCTGACTTCAAAAGTTCATATTCAAATTATTATTATTATGACATAAAAGTCACATGTAATCTCACATGCTGAATCTTGAATGCCTACAAGTATATAACAATATATTATAATGTCAAGGAGTTTCCCGGAAAGGAAAGGAATCATTAAATGTATTTATTGAGGGCAACCAGCTGTCTGCCTCTTGAACAACAGCACAAAACATATATTGGATGCATAGAATTGTGCTTCTCATTGTAATAAATTACTCTTCCTACCTCACCCAATGAATATTGAAACTGAACAGAATTGACTATAACGTTCAAAGGTTTACAGAACAGTGACAGACTCGTGGCTTTGTTCCCGGACCACGCCATGTTATTAGCAGCAGTGCTACCAATGTGAGAGTGACAACGGAGAAATGGATAGGCGACGAGCAGGAAGGTTTTAGGAAAGGAAGAGGATGTGTAGATCAGATTTTTACCCTGAATTGTGTTGTGGAGAAATATCTGGAGAAGCAACAAAAGGTGTGTGTTGCCTTTATGGACTTGGAGAAGGCCTATGACAGAGTGGATAGAGAAGGCATGTGGAAAGTACTTAGAATATACGGAGTAGATGGCAAGTTACTGAATGCAGTGAAGAACATGTATGAGGGTGCAAAGGCGGCAGTACGTGTGGAGAATGAGCAGAGCGAGTTCTTTGACCTGAGTGTTGGGTTGAAACAGGGGTGTGTGATGTCCCCGTGGTTGTTTGCTGTATATATGGATGGAGTCATGAAAGAAATACTAGGAAGAGCAGTGGATGTTGGTGTATCGCTGAAAAGGGAGGGAAATGAGTGGAAGCTGCCTATACTGCTGTTTGCGGATGACACAGTTCTGATGAGCGATAATGAATGGGAGTTGAAGGATCTGGTAAATTAGCTTTGAACAGTGTGCAAAAAACGGAATTTGAAGGTAAATGCGTGGAAAAGCTAGGTTATGGTCTTCGAAAGGGGTAAAGTCACAGAGTGTGAGGTGAAGTTGAACGGTCAGGCTATGGAGATCGTCAGCTCTTTAAAGTATCTGGGCAGTGTGTTGAGTAAAGATGAGACTGTGGATGAAGAAGTGCGGGAGAGGGTGCAACAGGGGAAGAGGGTTGTAGGAACGTTGAAAGCAGTAACAAGAAATAGAGTGGTCAGAATGGAAGTGAAGAAGTCCTTGCCTGACAGTGTGGTAATCCCGGCACTAACTTACGGAAGCGAAGCATGGACGTTCGTGGAGAGACTCAGACCAAGAGTGAGAGCGGTGGAATTGAGTTACTTGAGAAGTGCGTGCGGAGTTACATGGAGGGATAGACAGACGAATGAGGAAGTAAGAAGGAGATGTGGTGTAGAGGTAGATGTGCTGGAAAGTGTGAAAAGGAACAACTTGAGATGGTTCGGCCATATGGAATGTATGAGAAGCGAGAGAATAACTAAGAGGGTGTACGAGAGCGAGGTGGAAGGACAGAGAGGGAGAGGTAGACCGAAGGAGAGGTGGAAGGATGGAGTGAGGAAGTATATGAATGAAGGCGGTGCTGGTTGGGAGGAGGGGCGTAGACTGACTGGGGACAGAGGTGCTTGGGGGCGGTTCATCCGTGTCCACCCCTTCGGGGATCATGGCGTCAGGCAATAGATAGATAGCTACCAATGTCTACAGGAATGCTTCTCTGTTTTGTCACAAAAAATAAATAAATAGAAAAATAAAATCAAT
The DNA here is from genome assembly GCA_032716605.1 of Paralithodes platypus. Lineage (NCBI taxonomy): Eukaryota > Metazoa > Arthropoda > Malacostraca > Decapoda > Lithodidae > Paralithodes > Paralithodes platypus. Next base: position 27,559,193 of record CM064491.1, on the reverse strand, counting down.
AATAATAATAATAAAAACAAATAAATCCAAAACTAACCCACAACCTATATGTACAGTATAGGTTTGTGAAGTAGTGGCATTATTGCATATAAGACTAAAGTTCATCATTACAGTACATTTGTAGTATCAATTAATATAATTACCATCCTTACGATAAACTGTTTACTATGAACAATGGTTTGTTTTCCATCGAATGATGTCGCCGTTTAAGCTCAATATGATGGGGTTGGAGTGTGGAGATGGCATAGGCATTTCACGGTTATTCCATTCCTATGTTGTTTACAGGATACATGTTACAATCAGACTGTGAAACGACTCATTTCGTTAAGTGACATTTTAGTCAGTCTGTGAAATGATTGGTTACTAACCTAATAATAAAGTATTAATTTGCATTCGAGATAATATGATAAAACGCATTGTTATCTTAAAGTATATATCTACTTGTCCTTAACCCTTTCTGTACCGGTGACGTCTTTCTATTATTTTTCTTACTATATTTATACTATTTTCAGCAGTTTAAGAAGGATCTATAGTAGTAAAAAGGGTTAAGGTAGATAGTTCGAACCCTGTTAATTGCTGAATGCCCTTTTTAAACTGAAGAACATCGTCTAATAGTAGCCAGATTAAAGTTAAAAGGACGTCGCGGTACAGAAGGGGTTAATAAACTGGACTGTCTTTCTTCCAATGTAATTAATATAGAAAGGTAGAATACTAACATTTGTATGTTGTACACGGCTTAGAACGAAATTATGAAGGTGTAAACTCGGAAAAACGGTGAAATATTTCTAATTTATCAACTTTTAATGTGATATTTTGTGATTGTTCCCGATATTAAATTAATATGCGTCTTGCTTTATCTTCATGTAAAATACATTATTTGTACTTTTTATTATGTACAGGATGGAGACAAAAAGCAAAGCTGCCTGTAACAAGTGCCCCCTCCCAAAGGTTGAAAGTGTGATAGAGAGCCAAAAGCAAGGTCCGTTCGAGGTACTTTAGGTGTGTTGGAAAGAAGTGTGGTGAGCTTGTTAGGTGTAGTGAAATTAAGTAAGGAGGAAGTGTTTGTGCGAGTTAGCTGCATTACTCTCTGTGTAGGTGAGAAACATTGCATGTAGAGGCGGATTTTTTGGGGTAAAAACAGAGTGATAACATTTGTAGATCATCATGCGGTAGTGCAATTAATTACCACTTGAGAGTGAACGGCAGTGGTAATAAGTTAACATAAAACTTAACTAAGCGCGAGAAGGATAACGTATGTAAAGGTCTGGGTGTTATTAATGAGTACAATAAACATTTATGAAGATATAATAGACAGCGTTAATCAACTTTTTAGCTATAATATTCTGAAGATAAATATAGCTTATTGTATTATTAACATGAATACTTTATATAACACTTCTAGTATTTGCAAGGGATAATCATACCCTATTGTATTCGTTCGTATTGATGTATGTTTCCGAGAAGGGATGACCTAAAACATAAACACGTTCACTTCAATGCAGATAGAATTCATGAGTAAAGAGGGTCACCATCCAGCAATACCATTAAGCTCATCTCCGTGACCGAGTTATAAGCTCCACCATCCAAACAATACCATGAAGCTCATCACCGTAACTTGAGGTATAAGCTCCACCATCCAAAGAATACCATTAAGCTCATCACCATGACCGAGGTATAAGCTCCACCATCCAAACAATACCATGAAGCTCATCACCGTGACCGAGGTATAAGCTCTACCATCCAGAGAATACCATGAAGCTCATCACCGTGACCGAGGTATAAGCTCCACCATCCAAACAATACCATGAAGCTCATCACCGTGACCGAGGTATAAGCTCCACCATCCAAACAATACCATGCAGCTCATCACCGTGACCGAGGTATAAGCTCCACCATCCAAACAATACCATGAAGCTCATTACCGTGACCGAGGTATAAGCTCCACCATCCAAACAATACCATGAAGCTCATCACCGTGACTGAGGTATAAGCTCCACCATCCAAAGAATACCATGAAGCTCATGACTGTGACTGAGGTATAAGCTCCACCATCCAAACAATACCATGAAGCTCATCACCGTGACCGAGGTATTAGCTCCACCATCCAAACAATACCATGATGCTCATCACTGTGACTGAGGTAAAGCTCCACCATCCAAACAATACCAAGAAGCTCATCACCGTGACTGAGGTATAAGCTCAACCATCCAAACAATACCATGAAGCTCATCACCGTGACCGAGGTATAAGCTCCACCATCTAAACAATACCATGATGCTCATCACTGTGACTGAGGTAAAGCTCCACCATCCAAACAATACCATGAAGCTCATCACCGTGACTGAGGTATAAGCTCAACCATCCAAACAATACCATGAAGCTCATCACCGTGACTGAGGTATAAGCTCCACCATCCAACCAATACCATGAAGCTCATCACCGTGACTGAGGTATAAGCTCAACCATCCAAACAATACCATGAAGCTCATCACCGTGACTGAGGTATAAGCTCCACCATCCAAACAATACCATGATGCTCATCACCGTGACCACAAACACTGAGCCAGTAAACAACATATAATAATGAAGCAACCACTATCTCTTTCCAGTGTCAAGGTTTATGTGATATATCGTGTATTATGGCCACCAGCAGCATACCCACGATCAACCGAAACACAAAAATTTACAGCGAAAATGTTTCGCATTTTCCTGATTGTCAAACAAATAGAGAGAAACTCATATTCTCGAGAGAAATCAGAGGTAAAATTGGCCTCATTCACGAATGCGGAGTAGGTTTGGTATGTTAGATTTATTGAGACTGTTTGAAGACAGGCAATATCTGGTTCTTTTTTAACGCGTTACCCTTTGTTGTGTGATAAATATACCACTAATTGAGATCCATGAATAATGACCACATACTGTACGTGTATACGTATTGAAACAATAACATCTAATGTTAGACACTTGTTTTCTGTATACAACTATTACATGAATCATGGTTAAAGACGACTGGCTTGAAGCGAGGTCGTTATTCACATTGCGAGACTACCAGCTAGCTTAAGAGTTTCGCTACTAGTCAAGATGTGTCGGTGCTATGGCTATACTGCAATGAAGACTGGTTGTTGTGAATATGGAATTCAATACTAAGAAAATACTCCAAGTACAAAATCACGTGCCCATGACTTAACTCAACACAATGCAAATTAAAAAACGATTTACCGAATGTGCAAAATATTGTGTTATCTACATACATCGTGTTTGATGACAAGTTTATCCTTTCAGCATAACAGGACATATTTTAATATTCTATGCTATGTATTGTATGATGTTATTAAAATTATTAAGGATTTGTGGGAGTCAAGGGGCCAAATGTCTTCTTATAAAGAGTAAAGCGTTATAAATGGTACAAAGCGTTGTCAAATGCTGAAGATGTTAAACCCGAAATTACGACAAGGAGGGATATATCAAATTAATCTTGATAGAAGATAAGTCGGGAACGCAAATAAGAGTGCATGCAGTAGCAGACAAGGAACATATGTATAATAAGATGTTATATTATGACTTCAGTGTTTTATTATGTATACATTATAATTATATATAAATTTCACTCCCAACACCTCCAAATAAAAATTAAAGAAAGCATATGATTCTCCCAAGATTCGAACCTGGGATACCACATACGCATTATAAACACTCTAACCATTTCATCACCCAAGACAGTTAAAGGTAAATACATGACTACGATTGATATCCATATATCGAATACTGGATATTAATCTAATTATGTACTCAAATCCTAAATAGCTTAAACCCGTGCTTGTGTGTAGTGGTAAGGAGAGAGAGAGTGTTTGTGATATTCAGCTAGATTCCTGTCTGTTTAGGTGAGGCACAAAGAAAATCAGTAAGAGAAGCTAAGTTTAATAGTAGTTCCAGCAACTCCATATCACATGCCTATAATCTCAACTGGGTATTACCTCGTTCGATTAATGTCTAAGATGTGCCCCACATTCGGATGTATTATATATATATGTTTTTCGGAAGAAAAACAAATATATACAATATGTATATTGTTACGTATCCTGATTTAGAAGTGGTTAACTAAATAAATAAAGACAGAACAGTTAATATGAAAGTGTAGCAAACAGCTGAAGGCCAAAAGAACGTAAAATATTGAAGTCAGTTCTGTTGTTACTTGCTTTCCCTCAGTTGTTGGGACAGTTATCCTTTATACTCTGATACACTTCAATTATATTTAATCAGGAAACTATTTAAAGTTACATTGAAGGTTTTAATATGAAATATGCTATTTATTACGAATACTAAAAGTTCGATATGTAAGCAAGGGTTTTAAGTTACTAGAATATCTCAATTAATTCTGGATTATCAGCAAGGTATTAAGATCTTTTTATATTTAATTTGAGTTTGTTAACCCTTTAAAGATTGTTTTATTCTTTCTATGTTATCTCGTTATTCTTAGTTTATTATTATTCTCCCTGTAGTATTTTATCTTATTTATTCTTATTACTGAAAGACATTTGACTAAATCAAAATGGTAAGGAAATATTAGAAAGTCACATAAAATGGAATTATATTTGTAAACTTAAATAAGGTATTTTACAATTAATCAAAATAATAAGCAATGAAAGTTATGATAGATTTCAGGATCGTTTTGCATACGTTCTGGTTTCACTAAAGTACAAATTCAAGTTTAGTAGGCTTAAGTAGACAATATAATTTATAGGACTTTTACAATGCCTATTCCGAATAATAGTCCGGTAAGTATTTAACTTATACAAGGCTTAATCATTAATTATGAATGACAATAGCTTTACATCAAGTTACTTAATTGTTAAAAGATAAAGTAGTCAATATTCAATCTCAAATCATCTCTGAATCAAACATTAATTCTAATCACCAAAAGTAAATAGAAATTCAAAATGTATATCTCTCCAATTAAACATATATGATTCTCCAATCCAACCTGTATGATTTCTCCAATCACAAAATCTTAAATCAAATGAGTGTATGTTTCTGACATACCTCTGGTTAATTAACAGTCGCGAATAATCCCTAACTAACGAGTAAGAGGTCGCTCCCGGACGCTTCTTAACATATAATAACCCCTATTATACAAGCCTGCGAAGTCTGTCTCGTCTCCTCAACACACTGCTCGTTTCCCCAGCTAAGAAAGTACTAGTTTGAACTATCAAATCCCAGGCTTATATATCATTTCCCGGACCAAGCTAATCCAATCAGAAGTCAGGATACACATGCCGGATCCAATCAGACACAGGCAGGTGGTGTGGGCCAATCACAGACGAGAAGCAGGTGAACGAGGCCGCGCGAGTGGTGGGACAGTAGGGAGAAGGGGGGCTGATTCCGCCTAGTCTCAAGCACCCCAGTAGTTTCCCCCCGCCCCCCCCCATATTGTGAAATGTGAAGGATGTGTGTGGAATGCCACGTCCACACCAGCTTGGCTGCTTTCTCTCTCTCTCTCTCTCTCTCTCTCTCATCACGTAGGTGTAAAGTCGTGTTCAACAGGTTGGTCTGGTCACACGTCACATCTTGGTTATCTTCCAGATGTCACACCTCCACCGCTAGAAAAGAGTTCAAGAGGCAGAAAGTATATGACAAATTTTCAGACTCTTGACAAACAATCTGCTAACACATTCTGGACACCCTTAATATATTTGACATCTAAGGCGTACTCCTGCAGCAACAAGCTCCACCGGGTCAGTCTTTGATTCTTGTTTTGGAACTTGTGCAAAAACTTTAATGGGTGATGGTCAGTATATACAGTAATGGAACCAGGGGCAGATTGAACATAAACACTAAAGTATTGGAGTGACAAAATCAATGCTAACAGCTCCTTTTCTATCACAGAGTAATTGCGTTGAGCAGAATTTAACTTTTTACTAAAATAGCAAACAGGATGGAATACATTACAATCATCCTCCTGGAGTAACACAGCTCCGACCCCAGTATTACTTGCATCAACAGCTAGGGAGAAAGATCTGGTGAAATCAGGGGCACGGAGAACAGGATAGTTAGATAGAATGTATTTAGTAGCACTGAAAGCCTCCTCACAATCGGAGGACCACTCAAACTTCACATCCTTTCGGAGAAGATCTGTTAAAGGTGCTGTTAAACTTGATAAATTTAAAATAAACCTCCTGTAGTATCCAATCATTCCTAAGTATCTTTGGATTTCTTTCTTATTGGTAGGCGTTCGGAAATTTGAAATTGACTCTACTTTAGTATTAGGAGGTGCAACCTGACCCTGTCCTACTGTATATTCAAGATATTGGACAGTACTCTTAATGAAAGTGCACCTTTTTAAGTTCACTACAAGATTTGCTTCAGCAAGGTTAGCAAAAAGCAGTCTGATTTGTTTGAGATGTTCTTCCCATGTATGGGAAAAAAGAAGGATATCATCAATGTACACCACACACCCAGGTACCCCTTCAGTCACCTGATTCAATAGGCGCTGAAAGGTAGCTGGAGCGTTTTTCAGGCCATAAGGCATTACTTCACAGCAGAAGGCTTGATTGTTTACCACAACACATGAAATCTCCCTTGCTCAGGGTGTAAGAGGTACTTGCCAATATCCTTTCATAAGGTCAAATTTACTTATATAACTGGCTGTGCCAATCTGGTCAATACAATCACCAATCCGTGGCAGTGGATAAGTATCATTCTTTGTTACGGCATTGACTTGTCTGTAGTCCATACAAAATCTATGACTCCCATCTGGCTTAGGCACAAGTGTGACCGGACTACTCCACTGGCTTAAGGCTCTAGTAATTATGGCATTTGACAACATGAAATCTAATTCAACTTGCAGAATACTCCCGCGCTTGGTGAGACACGGTATTGTGATAATTTGATGGGTGCTGCATCCCCGACATCTATGTCATGCACGGCCAATGAGGTGAGCCCTGGAGTATCACGGAACACACTGGGAGACTGCAATAAAACATGGATTAGTTTGTTAGCTTTCTCTGAGGGAAGATGACATAATTTAGTTGGTAATTCCCCCCATGCTACTGAATTATATTTAAAGTTGGATAGACTAACATGACAACTCAAAATCGATACCTTTAGGATCTGGGACAGTCTGCTGCGGGATCTGTGGGTAAGGACTACAAACATCACCCGCACCAGGATGTCCACAGGTCCTTATTACTGCCACAGCAGGAGAATCTGGAGGAGAGGAGTCAGGGGACCTATTATAGGGTTTTAACATATATATGTGAAATACTTGCTTAGGCTTCCTCCTGTCTGGGGTAGCCACTAAGTAGTCAGTAACACTCACCCTTTTTACTACTTTATATGGTCCTCTAAATTTTCCTGATAAAGGTTGGCCAAAAAGGGGAATGAGAACCAAGACCTCATCACTGGGCTGAAACTCCCTCACACGGGCTCTTTTATCGTTCTATACTTTCATGGTGTCTTTAACCACTCTTAGATTCTGTGCTGCAAACTCGCAGGAGGATCTCAGCCGGGTTTTGAACCGACACATACCTGAGGAGATTTTGGTTCCCTTCCTGACCAACTAAGCTGTCCTGCAATAGCTGCAAAGGGTCATGTACCTGGTGAAAACTAGTTCATTGGGTGAGAAGCCCAGAGATTCAGTTGGAACCTCATGGGTGGCAAACAACAGAAAAGGTACCTCCTTGTCCCAATCACCTCCAGTTTCCTCACAATATTTTCTTAACATAGATTTTAGAGTTTGATGGTATCGTTCGAGGACCCCTTGACTCTCTGGGTGGTAGGAGCTGGACTTCACATGGTCGATACCCAATTCCTTCATGGACTTCTGAAATACATTGGAAGTTAAATTAGTACCTTGATCACTCTGCACCTCATGGGGGAAACCCATTCTGGTGAAGAATTTGAGCAGTTCCTTAATGACTATTTGGGCTGAAGTATTTCTTAATGGTATAGCTTCTGGGTATCGAGTTGCCATGTCCATTATAGTTAACAAATATATATGTCCCTGGGATGTCTTTGGCAATGGGCCAACGATATCCACTACCACCCGAGTGGAAGGGTTCTCGAACACTGGTAAGGGCACCAGAGGGTGTGCAGGCACCTTTTGATCAGGTTTTCCTGTCATCTGGCAGGTGTGACACACTCTACAGAACTCCACTACATCTGCACGCATTCCTGGCCAGTGAAAGTGGGCTCTAATGCGATCTAAGGTTTTCCTCACACCTAGGTGCCCTGCTAAGGGTATACTATGGGCCATTTCTAGTATATCTCTACGACAAAGTTTAGGAACTACTACCTGATGTACGTCCCATGCGCCATCATCAATAGGTCTATGTGGCGATCTCCACCTACGGTACAAATCTCCTTTCTTCATATAAAAGCATTCTCCCTTATCCTTCTCACTCTCCTCTTCACTCACAGCACTGGCAGCTAACTCCTTACACTCACTGTCATCTCGCTGCAACTCTACCAGGCCACTAGGAGGGGTTTCATGATCATTTGGCTCAAGGTTAGCCATAAAAGTTTCAGACAGATCTACTTCAGTCTCCGCATCAGGCACAATTAGAGCATCATTTACTACTCTTTCATCCCTTTTATCTACCTTCACAGTTGGTACAATTATATCCGAGGGAACTGTTACTTGGGCCATAAATAGAGTGACAGCACACACTGGGAAAACCTTTGGCATCTCCTTCTCGAGCTCACCGGTCAGTGGCTCGTCAACAGGGGAAAGTGACAAAATGGGGTCTGGTCGGACCCTCTCACCAGCCACATCATTCCCCAAAATGAGTGTTATCCCAAGCACAGGGATGTCCTGAGGCCTACACAAAGCTATACAGGCTTCACCCTTCAGCAAATCACACTCAATCTCACCATTCACCAACTTATCAGAAAATTGACCTCCAGCACCTCTTATTATTACTAATTCGCCAGTTGGGCATTCAGAATAAGGATTCACCATGAGGGTGCTAGTAGAACCAGTATCGCTTAAGAGTTTTACCTCATGTACACAACCAATTATTTTCACACATCCAGATGAAATAAAGGGACGGTAGCTATCCTGAACTGTTGGGGACACTAAGACAGGCTTAACCCTTGCGGTTTGTACAACACACGCTACTACACCATTTCCTGTCTGATTCACGTTAGCTAGTTACTCCTGCGGTCGGGAGTCCTGCATCAAAGGCACATATGGGTGGTTTTGGTTATTTGGGGAGGCAGTTACTGTGGCTACTGTCGGCCCCGATCTCTCGGCTCTCTCCTTTGCCCAACATTGATAAGCTAAGTGGCCTCTCATGCCACAATAGGTACACACTTTCTGGGATACATTCCCCTTGTAAGCATTATTATTATTGGTTTGGGCCCCACCTCTGTTACCATTACCAGGAGTCACATTCTTAGTTGGGGGAACATTTTCAGTTTGGCTTGCATGGAGAGACGTTACAGGCTTTTGCGAGTGACTAGATTTATCAGATTTGTGATTGGAGAACTTATTATTATCATAGAGCTTTTTCCCACGAAATTTGTTGTTTAGTACATACGTATCAGCCATGTCTGCAGCTTCGGCAAGAGTTTCTACCTTTTTTCCCTCTCAAATGATAGGCTATTGATGAAATTACCTTCCATAGGAAGTTCTCAAGCAAGATTAACTTTTTCAGACCCTTAAACTCAGTGACATTCTTACTTGTTAGCCAGTTATTTAAAGCTTTGTTCATGGTCCTGGCAAACACTGTACGAGTTTCCTCGAATTTTGTATGAATCTTTCTGAAAGTCTGTCTATATGCTTCAGGCAGCAGTTTGTAGGTTTTAAGAATGGCTGCTTTGAGACGGTCATAGTCTTGCCGAACCTCAGACTCTACTGAAATGTAAGTTTCCCGACCTTGTCCTGTCAACACGGTTTGCAACATAAATGGCCACCGATCTCTTGTCCACTCCATACCTGTAGCAACCTCCTCTAACAACACAAAAAAGTCCTGAATATTGTCCTCGGTGAACGGGGGGAATTACACTCATCATGGTTAATCCCGGAAGGGGAGCAAGCACATTATGTTTGGACTCAGTTTGAGCAGTTAATTGGGCCATGCGATATTCATGATCTGCCTGCAGCTGAGAGTCTGCCTGGGCAGCATTTAATCTAGCCAATTCTAAATATTGCTCAGGGGTAAATCCCTCTGGCAAATTCTCACCAAACCGCATCTGTATCCCATTACCGAGTCCTCCACCAGCCGCTCCGGTTTTCTCACCGCCCTCGGCTCCGTTATGCTCACCGCCCTCGTGAATCCCAAATAATTCTGACTTTATGATCTGTGCTATTTCAGGTTTTGTCATGTCCGAGACCGTTAGCTCAAAATACGAGGCTAGTACTATTAACTCTGCCTTGGACAAGAGATCGATATCATTGGCAACGGGTGACGATTCTAAGAAAATCTTAACATCTTCCTTATTAATAATTTCAGGCATGATTATGATATGATATGAACTTAGTGAAACATATACAAAACGTATCCTGGAAAGGTCGCCAGTTTATCTGTTACGCATCTTGATTTAGAAGTGGTTAACTAAATAAATAAAGACAGAACAGTTAATATGAAAGTGTAGCAAACAGCTGAAGGCCAAAATAACTTAAAATATTAAAGTCAGTTCTGTTGTTACTTGCTTTCCCTCAGTTGTTGGGACAGTTATCCTTTATACTCTGATACACTTCAATTATATTTAATCAGGAAGCTATTTAAAGTTGCATTGAATGTTTAATATGAAATAGGTTATTTATTACGAATACTAAAAGTTTGATATGTAAGCAAGGGTTTTAAGTCACTAGAATATCTCAATTAATCTTGATTATCAGCAAGGTATTAAGATCTTTTTATGATTAATTTAAGTTTGTTAACCCTTTAAAGATTGTTTTATTCTTTCTGTTATCTCGTTATTCTTAGTTTATTATTATTCTCCCTGTAGTATTTTATCTTATTTATTCTTATTACTGAAAGACATTTGGCTAAATAAAAATGGTAAGGAAATATTAGAAAGTCACATAAAAAATTGAATTATATTTATAAACTTAAATAAGGTATTTTACAATTAATCAAAATAATAAGCAATGAAAGTTATGATAGATTTCAGGATCGTTTTGCATACGTTCTGATTTCACTAAAGTACAAATTCAAGTTTAGTAGGCTTAAGTAGACAATATAATTTATAAGACTTTTACAATGCCTATTCCGAATAATAGTCAGGTAAGTATTTAACTTATACAAGGCTTAATCAGTAATTATGAATGACAATAGTTTTATATCAAGTTAGTTAATTGTTAACAGGTAAAGTAGTCAATATTCAATCACAAATCATCTCTGAATCAAACATTAATTCTAATCACCAAAAGTAAACTGTAATTCAAAATATATATCTCTCCAATTAAACGTATATGATTCTCCAATCCAACCTGTATGATTTCTCCAATCACAAAATCTTAAATCAAATGAGTGTATGTTTCTGACATACCTCTGGTTAATTAACAGTCACGAATAATCCCTAACTAACGAGTAAGAGGTCGCTCCCGGACGCTGCTTAACATATAATAACCACTATTATACAAGCCTGTGAAGTTTGTCTCGTCTCCCCAACACACTGTTCGTTTCCCCATCTAAGAAAGTACTAGTTTGAACTATCAAATCCCAGGCTTATATATCATTTCCCGGACCAAGCTAATCCAATCAAAAGTCAGGATACACATGCCGGATCCAATCAGACACAGGCAGGTGGTGTGGGCCAATCAGACGAGAAGCAGGTGAACAAGGCCGCGCGAGTGGTGGGACAGTAATAATAATAAGTTCTCCAATCACAAATCTGATAAATCTAGTAACTCGCAAAAAAGCATGTAACGTCTCTCCATGCAAGCCACACTATAAATGTTCCCCCCAACTAAGAATGTGACTCCTGGTAATGGTAACAGAGGTGGGGCCCAAACCAATAATAATAATGCTTACAAGGAGAATGTATCCCAGAAAGTGTGTACCTGTTGTGGCATGAGAGGCCACTTAGCTCAGCGGTTCTTAACCTGGGGGTCGTGACCCCCTGGGGGGTCGTTTGGGCTTTTTTAGGGGGTCACAAAAGGTTTGGGGAAAATATAGTTAATTTTATATATAGATATATTTTTTAAAACTTTGGTTTGGACTCCGAGTCCGGATGTACATATATAGCAACAACAAGATATAATACCACTAATAGACTACAACAATCAGGTAGATTCCATGGCTTCATAATTTAGTAATTTAGCTGCGAGATATGAGTGTTCTTGCATATCCAAAAAAAAACACGCCATGCAGCTTTCATGAAGAATGTCGCTCCTCACGTATCCTTCACCCATTGTATGATTCATCGCTATGCTTTGGCAATGAAGACTCTCCCACCTGGACTTCAAGAACTGCTTTCAGATATGGTGAACATTGTGAACCATATCCGAGGAAGCGCAATTACCTCAAGGACCTTGAAAGTACTCTGTGAAGAAGGCACACATATCACTGTTCTTATGTTTCATATGGAGGGACGGTAGCTGCCACGTGGTAAGCATCTGAATCGCGTGCTAAAACTTTGAGGAGATAATTATGTCAATGCTGTTGGAATGAAAAAGTACCGCCAAACTGAGTTTTCTTCATGAAATGATGCAGGATGACGATTTTGTAATAAAGATTGCCTGTTTGGCTGATATATTTTTTCTCTGATGTGAATTCCCTGAACCTTTCACTCCAAGGAAATCTCGCAATGTTGCACACGGTTAGTGACAAAATAATAAAAGAGTAAAATTCAACTTTACCAGAAAAACATTCAGGATGGTGACAAATGTTTTCCCACAAATGACAACTCTCCTGGATTCTATGCCAGATGCTGAATGCAATTCCATGAGTAAAACTCACCTTATCTCCTGGCAGTGAATATAGACACCAACATTTACTTCCCTGGGCTTGATAAACACTATTCTGTTGGTGTTTCTTCATACCCTTTTCAGTAGAGGACTGTGCCATCACTGATATTGAAGTGACAGTGAAGGTTGAATGACTTCGAATTTGTGAAGATTCTCAGCGGAAAATCGACTTCACTGAACAAAAGCTTCTGACTTTTGGGGGGAACTGAGTGATGACTGTCCTGTTCTTTCAAAGAGGGCCCTGACCATGCTGATCTAGTCCTCAACTTTTTGCTGCGAGGATGAATTCTCAGCCATGGTGACGCTGAAAATTAAGGCATACAAAGGCTTGTGATCGACACCAACATGAGGTATTGCCTGGCGGGCACTGCTCCTCGATTTGATCAACTGATGGCTGCAAAACAAATTTCAACTCACTCATTGAGTGAATGAATAGTAATTATGTGGGATGTTTAATAGTTCTGTGGGATTTGCAGTTTTGTGGTATTTGCAATGGCTCTATGGCATTATTTTACAAATGTTACATTTTTATTGTATTTTCAATAAAACTGGTTTGTATTTTATTTTGTTTTATCTTCATACACGACGCATTCAAATATATTTTGTGGGGGTCACGGAACTGCCCCGGAATTTCTCAGGGGGTCATAGGATGGAAAAGGTTAAGAACCACTGACTTAGCTTATCAATGTTGTGCAAAGGAGAGAGCCGAGAGATCGGGACCGACAGTAGCCGCAGTAACTGCCTCCCCAAATAACCAAAACCACCCAAATGTGCCTTTGACGCAGGACTCCCGACCGCAGGAGTAACTAGCTAACGTAAATCAGACGGGAAATGGTGTAGTAGCGTGTGTGCTACAACCCGCAAGGGTTAAGCCTGTCTTAGTGTCCCCAATAGTTCAGGATAGCTACCGTCCCTTTATTTCATCTGGATGTGTGAAAATAAATGGTTGTGTACAGGAGGTAAAAATCTTAAGCGATACTGGTTCTACTAGCACCCTCATGGTGAATCCTTATTCTGAATGCCCAACTGGCGAATCAGTAATAATAAGAGGTGCTGGAGGTCAATTTTCTGCTAACTTGGTGAATGGTGAGATTGAGTGTGATTTGCTGAAAGTTGAAGCCTGTATAGCTTTGTGTGGGCCTCAGGATATCCCTGTGTCTGGGATAACACTCCTTTTGGGGAATGATGTGGCTGGTGAGAGGGTCCGACCAGACCCCATTTTGTCACTTTCCCCTGTTGACGAGCCACTGACCGGTGAGCTCGAGAAGGAGATGCCAAAGGTTTTCCCAGTGTGTGCTGTCACTCGATCTATGGCCCAAGTAGCAGTTCCCTCGAATATAATTGTACCAACTGTGAAGGTATATAAAAGGGATGAAAGAGTAGTGAATGATGCTCTAATTGTGCCTGATGCGGAGACTGAAGTAGATCTGTCTGAAACTTTTATGCCTAATCTTGAGCCAAATGATCATGACACCCCTCCTATGACATAGATGTCGGGATGCAGCACCCATCAAATTATCCCCATACCGTGTCGCACCACAGCGCAGTAGTATTCTGCAAGTTGAATTAGATTTCATGTTGTCCAATGCCATAATTACTAGAGCCTTAAGCCAGTGGAGTAGTCCGGTCACTCTTGTCCTAGTGGCCTAGTAGAGTTACAGTGAGTAAGGAGTTAGCTGCCAGTGCCGAGAGTGAAGAGGAGAGTGAGAAGGATAAGGGAGAATTCTTTTATATGAAGAAAGGAGTTTTGTGGCGTAGGTGGAGACCGCCACATAGACCTATTGATGACGGCGCATGGGACGTACATCAGGTAGTAGTTCCTAAACCTTGTCGTAGAGATATACTAGAAATGGCCCATAGTATACCCTTAGCAGGGCACCTAGGTGTGAGGAAACCCTTAGATCGCATTAGAGCCCACTTTCACTGGCCAGGAATGCGTGCAGATGTAGTAGAGTTCTGTAGAGTGTGTCACACCTGCCAGATGACAGGAAAACCTGATCAAAAGGTGCCTGCACACCCTCTGGTGCCCTTACCAGTGTTCGAGAACCCTTTCACTCGGGTGGTAGTGGATATCGTTGGCCCATTGCCAAAGACATCCCAGGGACATATATATTTGTTAACTATAATGGACATGGCAACTCGATACCCAGAAGCTATACCATTAAGAAATACTTCAGCCCAAATAGTTATTAAGGAACTGCTCAAATTCTTCACCAGAATGGGTTTCCCCCAGGAGGTGCAGAGTGATCAAGGTACTAATTTAACTTCCAATGTATTTCAGTAGTCCATGAAGGAATTGGGTATCGACCATGTGAAGTCCAGCTCCTACCACCCAGAGAGTCAAGGGGTCCTCGAACGATACCATCAAACTCTAAAATCTATGTTAAGAAAATATTGTGAGGAAATTGGAGGTGATTGGGACAAGGGGGTTTGCCACCCGTGAGGTTCCAACTGAATCTCTGGGCTTCTCACCCAATGAACTAGTTTTCGGTCACCAGGTACGTGGCCCTTTGCAGCTATTGCAGGACAGCCTAGTTGGTCAGGAAGGGAACCAAAATCTCCTCAGGTATGTGTCAGAGTTCAAAACCCGGCTGAGATCCTCGTGCGAGTTTGCAGCACAGAATCTAAGAGTGGTTAAAGACACCATGAAAGTATGGTACGATAAAAGAGCCTGTGTGAGGGAGTTTCAGCCCAGTGATGAGGTCTTGGTTCTCATATCCCTTTTCGTCCAACCTTTATCAGCAAAATTTAGAGGACCATATAAAGTAGTAAAAAGGGTGAGTGTTACTGACTACTTAGTGGCTACCCCAGACAGGAGGAAGCCTAATCAAGTATTTCACATATACATTTTAAAACCCTATCATAGGTCCCCTGACTCCTCTCCTCCAGATTCTCCTGCTGTGGCAGTAATAAGGACCTGTGGACATCCTGGTGCGGGTGATGTTTGTAGTCCTTACCCCCAGATCCCGCAGCAGACTGTCCCAGATCCTGAAGGTATCGATTTTGACTTGTCATATTAGTCTATCCAACTTTAAATATAATTCAGTAGCATGGGGGGAATTACCAACTAAATTATGTCATCTTCCCTCAGAGAAAGCTAACGAACTAATCCATGTTTTATTGCAGTCTCCCAGTGTGTTCCGTGATACTCCAGGGCTCACCTCATTGGCCGTGCATGACATAGATGTCGGGGATGCAGCACCCATCAAATTATCCCCATACCGTGTCTCACCACAGCGCAGGAGTATTCTGCAAGTTGAATTAGATTTCATGTTGTCCAATGCCATAATTACTAGAGCCTTAAGCCAGTGGAGTAGTCCGGTCACTCTTGTGCTTAAGCCAGATGGGAGTCATAGATTTTGTATGGACTACAGACAAGTCAATGCCGTAACAAAGAATGATACTTATCCACTGCCACGGATTGATGATTGTATTGACCAGATTGGCACAGCCAGTTATATAAGTAAAATTGACCTTATGAAAGGATATTGGCAAGTACCTCTTACACCCCGAGCAAGGGAGATTTCATGTGTTGTGGTAAACAATCAAGCCTTCTGCTGTGAAGCAATGCCTTATGGCCTGAAAAACGCTCCAGCTACCTTTCAGCGCCTATTGAATCAGGTGACTGAAGGGGTTCCTGGGTGTGTGGTGCACATTGATGATATCCTTCTTTTTTCCCATACATGGGAAGAACATCTCAAACAAATCAGACTGCTTTTTCTAACCTTGCTGAAGCAAATATTTTAGTGAACTTTAAAAAGGTGCACTTTCATTAAAAGTGCTGTCCAATATCTTGAAAATATAGGAGGACAGGGTCAGGTTGCACCTCCTCATGCTAAAGTAGAGTCAATTTCAAATTTCCCAACGCCTACCAATAAGAAAGAAATCCAAAGATACTTAGGGATGATTGGATACTACAGGAGGTTTATTTTAAATTTCTCAAGGTTAACAGCACCTTTAACAGATCTTCTCCGAAAGGATGTGAAGTTTGAGTGGTCCTCCGATTGTGAGGAGGCTTTCAGTGCTACTAAATACATTCTATCTAACTATCCTGTTCTCCGTGCCCCTGATTTCACCAGATCTTTCTCCCTAGCTGTTGATGCAAGTAATACTGGGGTCGGAGCCGTGTTACTCCAGGAGGATGACTGTAGTGTATTGCATCCTATTTGCTATTTTAGTAAAAAGTTAAATTCTGCTCAACGTTATTACTCTGTGATAGAAAAGGAGCTGTTAGCATTGATTTTGTCACTCCAATACTTTAGTGTTTATGTTCAATCTGCCCCTGGTTCCATTACTGTATATACTGACCATCACCCATTAAAGTTTTTGAACAAGTTCCAAAACAAGAATCAAAGACTGACCCGGTGGAGCTTGTTGCTGCAGGAGTACGCCTTAGATGTCAAACATATTAAGGGTGTCCAGAATGTGTTAGCAGATTGTTTGTCAAGAGTCTGAAAATTTGTCATATACTTTCCGCTTCTTGAACTCTTTTCTAGCGGTGGAGGTGTGACATCTGGAAGATAACCAAGATGTGACGTGTGACCAGACCAACCTGTTGAACACGACTTTACACCTACGTGACGAGAGAGAGAAAGCAGCCAAGCTGGTGTGGACGTGACATTCCACACACATTCTTCACATTCCACAATATGGGGGGGGGGGGGGACCTACTGGGGTGCTTGAGACTAGGCGGAATCAGCCCCCCTTCTCCCTACTGTCCCACCACTCGCGCGGCCTCGTTCACCTGCTTCTCGTCTGTGATTGGCCCACATCACCTGCCTGTGTCTAATTGGATCCAGCATGTGTATCCTGACTTCTGATTGGATTAGCTTGGTCCGGGAAATTATATATAAGCCTGGGATTTGATAGTTCAAACTAGTACTTTCTTAGCTGGGGAAACGAGCAGTGTTGAGGAGACGAGACAGACTTCATAGGCTTGTATAATAGGGGTGTTAAGCAGCGTCTGGGAGCTATCTCTTACTCGTTAGTTAGGGATTATTCGCGACTGTTAATTAACCAGAGGTATGTCAGAAACATACACTCATTTGATTTAAGATTTTGTGATTGGAGAAATCATACAGGTTGGATTGGAGAATCATATATGCTATTCCTCCCTCTCCGCCCTCCTCTCTCTTACTTATGCCTAATATCCTAATCTCTTCTAAAGATGTACTTTCTACCCTCTCTGGGCTTAACACTAATAAGGCGTACGGTCCGGACGGTGTTCCTCCTGTTGTTCTCAAAAACTGTGCTTCCGTGCTGACTCCCTGCCTAGGCAAACTCTTTCGTCTCTGTCTATCCTCTAACGTCTTCCCTTCATGCTGGAAGTTTGCTCACATTCAACCTGTCCCAAAGAAGGGTGACCGCTCTCAACCCTCCATCTATCGTCCAATTGCTCTTATCTCTTGTCTTTCTAAAGTTTTTGAAACTATTCTTGCTTCCAAATTTCTTAAGCATTTCTCTTCTCATAATCTGCTCTCAGATCGCCAGTATGGCTTCCTTAAGGGTCGCTCTACTGGTGATCTTCTTTCATATCTTACTAACTCTTGGTCATCCTCCTTTCGGGACTTCGGTGAGACTTTTTCTATTGCACTAGACATATCGAAAGCCTTCGATAGAGTCTGGCATAAATCTTTAATTTCTAAACTACCCTCCTTCGGTTTCTATCCCTCCATCTGTGCCTTTGTCTCTAATTTCCTTTCTGGCCGTTCCATAGCTGCGGTTGTGGACGGCCATTATTCACTTCCTCACCCTATAAACTCCGGTGTTCCTCAGGGCTCTGTCCTATCTCCTATTCTCTTTCTAATTTTTATAAATGATCTCCTTAACTGTACCTTAATTCCCATCCATCCATACGCAGACGACTCAACTTTACACTACTCCATTAGTTTTTCAGAACGCCCCAGCCAGCAATCCCTCAACGACAAACGTAATGAAGCCATATAACTCTTAAATTCTGATCTAAATAATATTTCCAATTGGGGCAGAGAAAACCTTGTTAACTTTAATGCTTCCAAAACCCAATTTCTCCATCTATCTACCCGTCAGGATCTCCCAGCGGACTATCCCTTATTCTTCAACAATACAAAAATCAACCCTTCATCTTCTCTCAATATTCTTGGTGTCTCTTTTTCTTCTGCTCTCATTTGGAAGGACCATATTACCAGTCTTGCTAAGGCAGCCTCCCAGAAGCTGGGTGTGCTCAACCGCCTTAGGGGGTTCTTTTCCCCTGCACAGCTTCTTGCTCTGTACAGGGGCATAGTGCGCCCTTGTATTGAGTATTGTTCACATGTGTGGGGAGGTTCCTCTCACACCGCTCTCCTAGACAAGGTTGAAAGGAAGGCCTTTCGTATCATTAACTCCCGTCCACTCACCAACTCTCTGCAATCTCTCTCTCTCCGCCGCAATGTTGCATCTCTCTCGCTATTCTATCGCTACTATAATAATCAGTGTTCCTCAGAGCTATCCCAGTGCATACCACCTCCTTTACGTAGGGCACGTGGTACCCGTCTTGCAACTCAATCCCACCCCTACTCTGTGCAACTCTCCAACCCAAGAGTGAAACTTTACTCTCAAACTTTCTTCTACTCAACATCTGAGCTCTGGAACTCTCTCCCAGAATCAGTCTTTCCCTCTTCCTATGACTTAAATTGCTTCAAACTCCGTGTGTCCAGGCATTTTGGCTCGAACGTCCCTTGATTTTGGCCCTGTCACTCTTTCAACTATGGGGGAGGCACTCGCTATAGGCAGTTATGCCTTTTGCCTCCCTCAATCACATAGAAAAAAAAAAAAAAAAAATTGGAAAGATATATATTTTGAATTACTATTTACTTTTGGTGATTAGAATTAATGTTTGATTCAGAGATGATTTGTGATTGAATATTGACTACTTTACCTGTTAACAATTAACTAACTTGATGTAAAGCTATTGTCATTCATAATTAATGATTAAGCCTTGTATAAGTTAAATGCTTACCTGACTATTATTCGGAATAGGCATTGTAAAAGTCCTATAAATTATATTGTCTACTTAAGCCTACTAAACTTGAATTTGTACTTTAGTGAAACCAGAACGTATGCAAAACGATCCTGAAATCTATCATAACTTTCATTGCTTATTATTTTGATTAATTGTAAAATACCTTATTTAAGTTTACAAATATAATTCCATTTTATGTGACTTTCTAATATTTCCTTACCATTTTTATTTAGTCAAATATCTTTCAGTAATAAGAATAAATAAGATAAAATACTACTGGGAGAATAATAATAAACTAAGAATAACGAGATAACAGAAAGAATAAAACAATCTTTAAAGGGTTAACAAACTCAAATTAATTATAAAAAGATATTAATAAATTGCTGATAATCCAGATTAATTGAGATATTCTAGTGACTTTAAACCCTTGCTTACATATCAAACTTTTAGTATTCGTAATAAAAAGCCTATTTCAAATTAAACATTCAATGTAACTTTAAATAGTTTCCTGATTATATATAATTGAAGTGTATAAGAGTATAAAGGATAACTGTCCCAACAACTGAGGGAAAGCAAGTAACAGCAGAACTGACTTTAATATTTTACGTTCTTTTGGCCTTCAGCTGTTTGCTACACTTTCATATTAACTGTTCTGTCTTTATTTATTTAGTTAACCACTTCTAAATCAGGATACGTAACAATATATATATTGTATATATTTGTTTTTCTTCCGAAAAACATATATATATTACATCCGAATGTGGGGCACATCTTAGACATTAATCGAACGAGGTAATACCCAGTTGAGATTATAGGCATGTGACATGGAGTTGCTGGAACTACTATTAAGCTTAGCTTCTCTTACTGATTTTCTTTGTGCCTCAGCTAAACAGACAGGAATCTAGCTAAATTTCACAAACACTCTCTGTCTCCTTACCACTACACACAAGCACGGGTTTAAGCTATTTAGGATTTGAGTACATAATTAGATTAATATCCAGTATTCGATATATGGATATCAATCGTAGTCATGTATTTACCTTTAACTGTCTTGGGTGATGAAATGGTTAGAGTGTTTATAATGCGTATGTGGTATCCCAGGTTCGAATCTTGGGAGAATCATATGCTTTCTTTAATTTTATTTGGAGGTGTTGGGAGTGAAATTTATATATAATTATAATGTATACATAATAAAACACTGAAGTCATAATATAACATCTTATTATACATATGTTTCTTGTCTGCTACTGCATGCACTCTTATTTGCGTTCCCGACTTATCTTCTATCAAGATTAATTTGATATATCCCTCCTTGTCGTAATTTCGGGTTTAACATCTTCAGCATTTGACAACGCATTGTACCATTTATAACGCTTTACTCCTTATAAGAAAACAACTTTATTTAGCTTTGGAAGGTCATTCATCGAATACATATGATCTTATTTGGCCCCTTGACTCCCACAAATCCTTAATAATTTTAATAACATTATACAATACATAGCATAGAATATTAAAATATGTCCTGTTATGCTGAAAGGATAAACTTGTCATCAAACACGATGTATGTAGATAACACAATATTTTGCACATTCGGTAAATCGTTTTTTAATTTGCATTGTGTTGAGTTAAGTCATGGGCACGTGATTTTGTACTTGGAGTATTTTCTTAGTATTGAATTCCATATTCACAACAACCAGTCTTCATTGCAGTATAGCCATAGCACCGACACATCTTGACTAGTAGCGAAACTCTTAAGCTAGCTGGAAGTCTCGCAATGTGAATAACGACCTCGCTTCAAGCCAGTCGTCTTTAACCATGATTCATGTAATAGTTGTATACAGAAAACAAGTGTCGAACATTAGATGTTATTGTTTCAATACGTATACACGTACAGTATGTGGTCATTATTCATGGATCTCAATTAGTGGTATATTTATCACACAACAAAGGGTAACGCGTTAAAAAAGAACCAGATATTGCCTGTCTTCAAACAGTCTCAATAAATCTAACATACCAAACCTACTCCGCATTCGTGAATGAGGCCAATTTTACCTCTGATTTCTCTCGAGAATATGAGTTTCTCTCTATTTGTTTGACAATCAGGAAAATGCGAAACATTTTCGCTGTAAATTTTTGTGTTTCGGTTGATCGTGGGTATGCTGCTGGTGGCCATAATACAGGATATATCACATAAACCTTGACACTGGAAAGAGATAGTGGTTGCTTCATTATTATATGTTGTTTACTGGCTCAGTGTTTGTGGTCACGGTGATGAGCATCATGGTATTGTTTGGATGGTTGAGCTTATACCTCAGTCACGGTGATGAGCTTCATGGTATTGTTTGGATGGTGGAGCTTATACCTCAGTCACAGTGATGAGCTTCATGGTATTGTTTGGATGGTGGAGCTTATGCCTCAGTCACGGTGATGAGCATCATGGTATTGTTTGAATGGTGGAGCTTATACCTCAGTCACGGTGATGAGCATCATAGTATTGTTTGAATGGTGGAGCTTATACCTCAGTCACAGTGATGAGCTTCATGGTATTGTTTGGATGGTTGAGCTTATACCTCAGTCACAGTGATGAGCATCATGGTATTGTTTGGATGGTTGAGCTTATACCTCAGTCACGGTGATCAGCTTCATGGTATTGGTTGGATGGTGGAGCTTATACCTCAGTCACAGTGATGAGCATCATGGCATTGTTTGGATGGTGGAGCTTATACCTCAGTCACGGTGATGAGCTTCATGGTATTGTTTGGATGGTGGAGCTAATACCTCAGTCACAGTGATGAGCTTAATGGTATTGTTTGGATGGTGGAGCTTATACCTCAGTCACGGTGATGAGCCTCATGGTATTGTTTGGATGGTGGAGCTTTACCTCAGTCACAGTGATGAGCATCATGGTATTGTTTGGATGGTGGAGCTTTACCTCAGTCACAGTGATGAGCATCATGGTATTGTTTGGAAGGTGGAGCTTTACCTCGGTAACAGTGATGAGCATCATGGTATTGTTAGGATGGTGGAGCTAATACCTCGGTCACGGTAATGAGCATCATGGTATTGTTTGGATGGTGGAGCTAATACCTCGTTCACGGTGATGAGCTTCATGGTATTGTTTGGATGGTGGAGCTAATACCTCGGTCACGTTGATGAGCTTTATGGTATTGTTTGGATGGTGGAGCTTATACCTCAGTCACAGTGATGAGCATCATGGTATTGTTTGGATGGTGGAGCTTATACCTCAGTCACAGTGATGAGCATCATGGTATTGTTTGGATGGTGAAGCTTATACCTCGTTCACGGTGATGAGCTTCATGGTATTGTTTGGATGGTGGAGCTTATACCTCGGTCACGGTGATGAGCTTCATGGTATTGTTTGGATGGTGGAGCTTATACCTCGGTGACGGTGATTAGCTTCATGGTATTGTTTGGATGGTGGAGCTTATACCTCAGTCACGGTGATGAGCTTCATGGTATTGTTTGGATGGTGGAGCTTATACCTCGGTCACGGTGATGAGCTTCATGGTATTGTTTGGATGGTGGAGCTTTACCTCAGTCACGGTGATGAGCTTCATGGTATTGTTTGGATGGTTGAGCTTATACCTCAGTCACAGTGATGAGCTTCATGGTATTGTTTGGATGGTGGAGCTTATACCTCGGTCACGGTGATTAGCTTCATGGTATTGTTTGGATGATTGAGCTTTACCTCAGTCACGGTGATTAGCTTCATGGTATTGTTTGGATGATTGAGCTTATACCTCAGTCACGGTGATGAGCTTAATGGTATTGTTTGGATGGTGGAGCTTATACCTCAGTCACAGTGATGAGCTTCATGGTATTGTTTGGATGGTGGAGCTTATACCTCGTTCACGGTAAAGAGCTTCATGGTATTGTTTGGATGGTGGAGCTTATACCTCGGTCACGATGATGAGCTTCATGGTATTGTTTGGATGGTGGAGCTTATACCTCGGTCACGGTGATGAGCTTCATGGTATTGTTTGGATGGTGGAGCTTATACCTCACTCACGGTGATGAGCTTCATGGTATTGTTTGGATGGTGGAGCTTATACCTCAGTCACAGTGATGAGCTTCATGGTATTGTTTGGATGGTGGAGCTTTACCTCAGTCACGGTGATGAGCTTCATGGTATTGTTTGGATGGTTGAGTTTATACCTCAGTCACAGTGATGAGCTTCATGGTATTGTTTGGATGGTGGAGCTTTACCTCAGTCACAGTGATGAGCATCATGGTATTGTTTGGGTGGTGGAGCTTTACCTCGGTCACGGTGATTAGCTTCATGGTATTGTTTGGATGGTGGAGCATATACCTCAGTCACGGTGATGAGCTTCATGGTATTGTTTGGATGGTGGAGCTTATACCTCAGTCACAGTGATGAGCATCATGGTATTGTTTGGATGGTGGAGCTTATACCTCAGTCACAGTGATGAGCTTCATGGTATTGTTTGGATGGTGGAGCTTATACCTCAGTAACAGTGATGAGCATCATGGTATTGTTTGGATGGTGAAGCTTATACCTCGTTCATGGTGATGAGCTTCATGGTATTGTTTGGATGGTGGAGCTTATACCTCGGTCACGGTGAGGAGCTTCATGGTATTGTTGGGATGGTGGAGCTTATACCTCAGTCACGGTGATGAGCTTCATGGTATTGTTTGGATGGTGGAGCTTATACCTCAGTCACAGTGATGAGCATCATGGTATTGTTTGGATGGTGGAGCTTATACCTCAGTCACGGTGATGAGCTTCATGGTATTGTTTGGATGGTGGAGCTAATACCTCAGTCACGGTGATGAGCTTCATGGTATTGTTTGGATGGTGGAGCTTATACCTCAGTCACGGTGATGAGCCTCATGGTATTGTTTGGATGGTGGAGCTTTACCTCAGTCACAGTGATAAGCATCATGGTATTGTTTGGATGGTGGAGCTTTACCTCAGTCACAGTGATGAGCATCATGGTATTGTTTGGATGGTGGAGCTTTACCTCGGTAACAGTGATGAGCATCATGGTATTGTTAGGATGGTGGAGCTAATACCTCGGTCACGGTGATGAGCATCATGGTATTGTTTGGATGGTGGAGCTAATACCTCGTTCACGGTGATGAGCTTCATGGTATGGTTTGGATGGTGGAGCTAATACCTTGGTCACGTTGATGAGCTTTATGGTATTGTTTGGATGGTGGAGCTTATACCTCAGTCACAGTGATGAGCTTCATGGAATTGTTTGGATGGTGGAGCTTATACCTCAGTCACAGTGATGAGCATCATGGTATTGTTTGGATGGTGGAGCTTATACCTCAGTCACAGTGATGAGCATCATGGTATTGTTTGGATGGTGGAGCTTATACCTCGTTCACGGTGATGAGCTTCATGGTATTGTTTGGATGGTGGAGCTTATACCTCGGTCACGGTGATGAGCTTCAAAGTATTGTTTGGATGGTGGAGCTTATACCTCGGTCACGGTGATGAGCTTCATGGTATTGTTTGGATGGTGGAGCTTATACCTCACTCACGGTGATGAGCTTCATGGTATTGTTTGGATGGTGGAGCTTATACCTCAGTCACAGTGATGAGCATCATGGTATTGTTTGGATAGTGGAGCTTATACCTCGGTCACGGTGATGAGCTTCATGGTATTGTTTGGATGGTGGAGCTTTACCTCAGTCACGGTGATGAGCTTCATGGTATTGTTTGGATGGTTGAGTTTATACCTCAGTCACAGTGATGAGCTTCATGGTATTGTTTGGATGGTGGAGCTTTACCTCAGTCACAGTGATGAGCATCATGGTATTGTTTGGGTGGTGGAGCTTTACCTCGGTCACGGTGATTAGCTTCATGGTATTGTTTGGATGGTGGAGCTTATACCTCAGACACGGTGATGAGCTTCATGGTATTGTTTGGATGGTGGAGCTTATACCTCAGTCACAGTGATGAGCATCATGGTATTGTTTGGATGGTGGAGCTTATACCTCAGTCACAGTGATGAGCTTCATGGTATTGTTTGGATGGTGGAGCTTATACCTCAGTCACAGTGATGAGCATCATGGTATGGTTTGGATGGTGGAGCTTATACCTCGTTCACGGTGATGAGCTTCATGGTATTGTTTGGATGGTGGAGCTTATACCTCGGTCACGGTGATGAGCTTCATGGTATTGTTTGGATGGTGGAGCTTATACCTCAGTCACGGTGATGAGCTTCATGGTATTGTTTGGATAGTGGAGCTTATACCTCAGTCACAGTGATGAGCATCATGGTATTGTTTGGATGGTGGAGCTTATACCTCGTTCACGGTGATGAGCTTCATGGTATTGTTTGGATGGTGGAGCTTATACCTCGGTCACGGTGATGAGCTTCATGGTATTGTTTGGATGGTGGAGCTTATACCTCAGTCACGGTGATGAGCTTCATGGTATTGTTTGGATGGTGGAGCTTATACCTCAGTCACAGTGATGAGCATCATGGTATTGTTTGGATAGTGGAGCTTATACCTCGGTCACGGTGATGAGCTTAATGGTATTGTTCGGATGGTTGAGCTTATACCTCAGTCACGGTGATGAGCTTCATGGTATTGTTTGGATGGTGGAGCTTTACCTCTGTCACGGTGATGAGCTTCATGGTATTGTTTGGATGGTTGAGCTTATACCTCAGTCACAGTGATGAGCTTCATGGTATTGTTTGGATGGTGGAGCTTTACCTCAGTCACAGTGATGTGCATCATGGTATTGTTTGGATGGTGGAGCTTTACCTCGGTCACGGTGATTAGCTTCATGGTATTGTTTGGAAGGTGGAGCTTTACCTCAGTCACAGTGATGAGCATAATGGTATTGTTTGGTTGGTGGAGCTTATACCTCAGTCACGGTGATGAGCTTCATGGTATTGTTTGGATGGTGGAGCTTATACCTCGCTCACGGTGATGAGCTTCATGCTATTGTTTGGATGGTGGAGCTTATACCTCGGTCACGGTGATGAGCTTCATGCTATTGTTTGGATGGTGGAGCTTATACCTCGGTCACGGTGATTAGCTTCATGGTATTGTTTGGATGGTGGAGCTTATACCTCGGTCACGGTGATGAGCTTCATGGTATTGTTTGGATGGTGGAGCTTATTCCTCGGTCACGGTGATGAGCTTCATGGTATTGTTTGGATGGTGGAGCTTATACCTCGGTCATGGTGATGAGCTTCATGGTATTGTTTGGATGGTGGAGCTTATACCTCAGTCACGGTGATGAGCTTCATGGTGTTGTTTGGGTGGTGGAGTTTATACCTCGGTCACGGTGATGAGCTTCATGGTATTGTTTGGATGGTGGAGCTTATACCTCGGTCACGGTGATAAGCTTCATGGTATTCTTTGGATGGTGGAGCTTATACCTCGGTCATGGTGATGAGCTTCATCGTATTGTTTGGATGGTGGAGCTAATACCTCGGTCACGTTGATGAGCTTTATGGTATTGTTTGGATGGTGGAGCTTATACCTCCACCCAACCCGATCTTATAAATTCAAAAATTAATAAAAACTGCAATTTCTCTGAACCAGGACCTTTCTAGAATTAATGGATGGGGACAAAAGAATCTAGTTTCCTTTAATGCACAGAAAACCAAGTACATTCAATTTTCTAACCGACAGAATCTCACTGACTCCCATATATTTTTTAATGATGTAAATATTCCCACTTCCCCTAGTATTGACATTCTCGGTGTAACATTAACTACTAAATTGAGCTGGACACATTATGTTAGAAGCATTGCTAAGAATGCCTCTAAAAAACTGGGACTCCAGTACAGAGTTCGAGAATTCTTCACTGACGAGCAGTTGGCCGTGATATATAAAAGTCATGTGCGTTCTCAGATGGATTACTGTTCACCTCTGTGGGGTGGAAGTGGAGTGGTTGCATTGAGGCAGTTGGACAAAATTCAAAATAAAGCTATTAGATTAATCAATAACCCTGCAATCACACAGGACCTTCCTACATTATCCATACGAAGTAACGTTGCATCCCTTGCATTATTCTACAGATATTTTCACAGCAATTGTTCCGAGGAACTTGCTTCAATTGTGCCGCCTCTCCACATCTTTCCCCGTAGAACTAGGGCAGCTGAGAGCGCCCATGAATTTACACTTTCTCCTCCACAATGCAGAACTTCTGCTTATCAGAATTCATTTATCCCCAGAGCTACTACTCTTTGGAATTCACTTCCCTCGAATTGCTTTCCACAAACTTACAATCTACAAATGTTTAAATCCAGTTGTTACAAACATTTTATGAATGGAGGATGCCTTTAGGCACATGGACCTTTTTGTTTTATCTGTGTTTTTCCTTCCTCCGTTCATAGTCTCTTGAAAAAAAGAAAAAAAAACTCAGTCACGGTGATGAGCTTCATGGTATTGTTTGGATGGTGGAGCTTATACCTCAGTCACAGTGATTAGCATCATGGTATTGTTTGGATGGTGGAGCTTATACCTCAGTCACAGTGATGAGATTCATGGTATTGTTTGGATGGTGGAGCTTTACCTCAGCCACAGTGATGAGCATCATGGTATTGTTTGGATGGTGGAGCTTTACCTCAGTTACAGTGATGAGCATCATAGTATTGTTAGGATGGTGGAGCTAATACCTCGGTCACGGTGATGAGCATCATGGTATTGTTTGGATGGTTGAGCTTATACCTCGGTCACGGTGATGAGCTTCATGGTATTGTTTGGATGGTGGAGCTAAAACCTCGGTCACGTTGATGAGCTTTATGGTATTGTTTGGATGGTGGAGCTTATACCTCAGTCACAGTGATGAGCATCATGGTATTGTTTGGATGGTGGAGCTTATACCTCGGTCACGGTGATGAGCTTCATGGTATTGTTTGGATGGTGGAGCTTATACCTCACTCACGGTGATGAGCTTCATGGTATTGTTTGGAAGGTGGAGCTTATACCTCAGTCACAGTGATGAGCATCATGGTATTGTTTGGATAGTGGAGCTTATACCTCGGTCACGGTGATGAGCTTCATGGTATTGTTTGGATGGTGGAGCTTTACCTCAGTCACGGTGATGAGCTTCATGGTATTGTTTGGATGGTTGAGTTTATACCTCAGTCACAGTGATGAGCTTCATGGTATTGTTTGGATGGTGGAGCTTTACCTCAGTCACAGTGATGAGCATCATGGTATTGTTTGGGTGGTGGAGCTTTACCTCGGTCACGGTGATTAGCTTCATGGTATTGTTTGGATGGTGGAGCATATACCTCAGTCACGGTGATGAGCTTCATGGTATGGAGCTTATACGATGGTGGAGCTTATACCTCAGTCACAGTGATGAGCTTGGTATTGTTTGGATGGTGGAGCTTATACCTCAGTCACAGTGATGAGATCATGGTATTGTTTTGGTGAAGCGATGAGCTTCATGCTATTGTTTGGATGGTGGAGCTTATACCTCGGTCACAGTGATGAGCTTCATGGTATTGTTTGGATGGTGGAGCTTATACCTCAGTCACGGTGATGAGCTTCATGGTATTGTTTGGATGGTGGAGCTTATACCTCAGTCACAGTGATGAGCATCATGGTATTGTTTGGATGGTGGAGCTTATACCTCAGTCACGGTGATGAGCTTCATGGTATTGTTTGGATGGTTGAGCTTATACCTCAGTCACGGTGATGAGCTTAATGGTATTGTTTGGATGGTGGAGCTTATACCTCAGTCACGGTGATGAGCCTCATGGTATTGTTTGGATGGTGGAGCTTTACCTCAGTCACAGTGATAAGCTTCATGGTATTGGTTGGATGGTGGAGCTTATACCTCAGTCACGGTGATGAGCTTCATGGTATTGGTTGGATGGTTGAGCTTTACCTCAGTCACAGTGATGAGCATCATGGTATTGTTTGGATGGTGGAGCTAATACCTCAGTCACGGTGATGAGCTTCATGGTATTGTTTGGATGGTGGAGCTAATACCTCGGTCACGGTGAGGAGCTTTATGGTATTGTTTGGATGGTGGAGCTTATACCTCAGTCACAGTGATGAGCTTCATGGAATTGTTTGGATGGTGGAGCTTATACCTCAGTCACAGTGATGAGCATCATGGTATTGTTTGGATGGTGGAGCTTATACCTCAGTCACAGTGATGAGCATCATGGTATTGTTTGGATGGTGGAGCTTATACCTCGTTCACGGTGATGAGCCTCATGGTATTGTTAGGATGGTGGAGCTTATACCTCGGTCACGGTGATGAGCTTCATGGTATTGTTTGGATGGTGGAGCTTATACCTCGGTCACGGTGATGAGCTTCATGGTATTGTTTGGATGGTGGAGCTTATACCTCACTCACGGTGATGAGCTTCATGGTATTGTTTGGATGGTGGAGCTTATACCTCAGTCACAGTGATGAGCATCATGGTATTGTTTGGATGGTGGAGCTTATACCTCGGTCACGGTGATGAGCTTCATGGTATTGTTTGGATGGTGGAGCTTTACCTCGGTCACGGTGATTAGCTTCATGGTATTGTTTGGATGGTGGAGCTTATACCTCAGTCACAGTGATGAGCTTCATGGTATTGTTTGGATGTTGGAGCTTATACCTCAGTCACAGTGATGAGCATCATGGTATGGTTTGGATGGTGGAGCTTATTCCTCGTTCACGGTGATGAGCTTCATGGTATTGTTTGGATGGTGGAGCTTATACCTCGGTCACGGTGATGAGCATCATGGTATTGTTTGGATGGTGGAGCTTATACCTCAGTCACAGTGATGAGCTTCATGGTATTGTTTGGATGTTGGAGCTTATACCTCAGTCACAGTGATGAGCATCATGGTATGGTTTGGATGGTGGAGCTTATTCCTCGTTCACGGTGATGAGCTTCATGGTATTGTTTGGATGGTGGAGCTTATACCTCGGTCACGGTGATGAGCTTCATGGTATTGTTTGGATAGTGGAGCTTATACCTCAGTCACGGTGATGAGCTTCATGGTATTGTTTGGATAGTGGAGCTTATACCTCCGTCACAGTGATGAGCATCATGGTATTGTTTGGATGGTGGAGCTTATACCTCGTTCACGGTGATGAGCTTCATGGTATTGTTTGGATGGTGGAGCTTATACCTCGGTCACGGTGATGAGCTTCATGGTATTGTTTGGATGGTGGAGCTTATACCTCAGTCACGGTGATGAGCTTCATGGTATTGTTTGGATGGTGGAGCTTATACCTCAGTCACAGTGATGAGCATCATGGTATTGTTTGGATAGTGGAGCTTATACCTCGGTCACGGTGATGAGCTTAATGGTATTGTTTGGATGGTGGAGCTTTACCTCTGTCACGGTGATGATGAGCTTCATGGTATTGTTTGGATGGTTGAGCTTATACCTCAGTCACAGTGATGAGCTTCATGGTATTGTTTGGATGGTGGAGCTTTACCTCAGTCACAGTGATGTGCATCATGGTATTGTTTGGATGGTGGAGCTTTACCTCGGTCACGGTGATTAGCTTAATGGTATTGTTTGGAAGGTGGAGCTTTACCTCAGTCACAGTGATGAGCATAATGGTATTGTTTGGTTGGTGGAGCTTATACCTCAGTCACGGTGATGAGCTTCATGGTATTGTTTGGATGGTGGAGCTTATACCTCGGTCACGGTGATGAGCTTCATGCTATTGTTTGGATGGTGGAGCTTATACCTCGGTCACGGTGATGAGCTTCATGCTATTGTTTGGATGGTGGAGCTTATACCTCGGTCACGGTGATTAGCTTCATGGTATTGTTTGGATGGTGGAGCTTATACCTCGGTCACGGTGATGAGCTTCATGGTATTGTTTGGATGGTGGAGCTTATTCCTCGGTCACGGTGAAAAGCATCATGGTATTGTTTGGATGGTGGAGCTTTACCTCAGTCACAGTGATGAGCATCATGGTATTGTTAGGATGGTGGAGCTAATACCTCGGTCACGGTGATGAGCATCATGGTATTGTTTGGATGGTGGAGCTAATACCTCGTTCACGGTGATGAGCTTCATGGTATTGTTTGGATGGTGGAGCTAATACCTTGGTCACGTTGAGGAGCTTTATGGTATTGTTTGGATGGTGGAGCTTATACCTCAGTCACAGTGATGAGCTTCATGGAATTGTTTGGATGGTGGAGCTTATACCTCAGTCACAGTGATGAGCATCATGGTATTGTTTGGATGGTGGAGCTTATACCTCAGTCACAGTGATGAGCATCATGGTATTGTTTGGATGGTGGAGCTTATACCTCGTTCACGGTGATGAGCTTCATGGTATTGTTTGGATGGTGGAGCTTATACCTCGGTTACGGTGATGAGCTTCAAAGTATTGTTTGGATGGTGGAGCTTATACCTCGGTCACGGTGATGAGCTTCATGGTATTGTTTGGATGGTGGAGCTTATACCTCACTCACGGTGATGAGCTTCATGGTATTGTTTGGATGGTGGAGCTTATACCTCAGTCACAGTGATGAGCATCATGGTATTGTTTGGATAGTGGAGCTTATACCTCGGTCACGGTGATGAGCTTCATGGTATTGTTTGGATGGTGGAGCTTTACCTCAGTCACGGTGATGAGCTTCATGGTATTGTTTGGATGGTTGAGTTTATACCTCAGTCACAGTGATGAGCTTCATGGTATTGTTTGGATGGTGGAGCTTTACCTCAGTCACAGTGATGAGCATCATGGTATTGTTTGGGTGGTGGAGCTTTACCTCGGTCACGGTGATTAGCTTCATGGTATTGTTTGGATGGTGGAGCTTATACCTCAGTCACGGTGATGAGCATCATGGTATTGTTTGGATGGTGGAGCTTATACCTCAGTCACAGTGATGAGCTTCATGGTATTGTTTGGATGGTGGAACTTATACCTCAGTCACAGTGATGAGCATCATGGTATGGTTTGGATGGTGGAGCTTATTCCTCGTTCACGGTGATGAGCTTCATGGTATTGTTTGGATGGTGGAGCTTATACCTCGGTCACGGTGATGAGCTTCATGGTATTGTTTGGATGGTGGAGCTTATACCTCAGTCACGGTGATGAGCTTCATGGTATTGTTTGGATAGTGGAGCTTATACCTCCGTCACAGTGATGAGCATCATGGTATTGTTTGGATGGTGGAGCTTATACCTCGTTCACGGTGATGAGCTTCATGGTATTGTTTGGATGGTGGAGCTTATACCTCGGTCACGGTGATGAGCTTCATGGTATTGTTTGGATGGTGGAGCTTATACCTCAGTCACGGTGATGAGCTTCATGGTATTGTTTGGATGGTGGAGCTTATACCTCAGTCACAGTGATGAGCATCATGGTATTGTTTGGATAGTGGAGCTTATACCTCGGTCACGGTGATGAGCTTAATGGTATTGTTTGGATGGTGGAGCTTTACCTCTGTCACGGTGATGAGCTTCATGGTATTGTTTGGATGGTTGAGCTTATACCTCAGTCACAGTGATGAGCTTCATGGTATTGTTTGGATGGTGGAGCTTTACCTCAGTCACAGTGATGTGCATCATGGTATTGTTTGGATGGTGGAGCTTTACCTCGGTCACGGTGATTAGCTTCATGGTATTGTTTGGAAGGTGGAGCTTTACCTCAGTCACAGTGATGAGCATAATGGTATTGTTTGGTTGGTGGAGCTTATACCTCAGTCACGGTGATGAGCTTCATGGTATTGTTTGGATGGTGGAGCTTATACCTCGGTCACGGTGATGAGCTTCATGCTATTGTTTGGATGGTGGAGCTTATACCTCGGTCACGGTGATGAGCTTCATGCTATTGTTTGGATGGTGGAGCTTATACCTCGGTCACGGTGATTAGCTTCATGGTATTGTTTGGATGGTGGAGCTTATACCTCGGTCACGGTGATGAGCTTCATGGTATTGTTTGGATGGTGGAGCTTATTCCTCGGTCACGGTGATGAGCTTCATGGTATTGTTTGGATGGTGGAGCTTATACCTCGGTCATGGTGATGAGCTTCATGGTATTGTTTGGATGGTGGAGCTTATACCTCAGTCACGGTGATGAGGTTCATGGTGTTGTTTGGGTGGTGGAGTTTATACCTCGGTCACGGTGATGAGCTTCATGGTATTGTTTGGATGGTGGAGCTTATACCTCAGTCACAGTGATGAGCATCATGGTATTGTTTGGATGGTGAAGCTTATACCTCGTTCATGGTGATGAGCTTCATGGTATTGTTTGGATGGTGGAGCTTATACCTCGGTCACGGTGAGGAGCTTCATGGTATTGTTGGGATGGTGGAGCTTATACCTCAGTCACGGTGATGAGCTTCATGGTATTGTTTGGATGGTGGAGCTTATACCTCAGTCACAGTGATGAGCATCATGGTATTGTTTGGATGGTGGAGCTTATACCTCAGTCACGGTGATGAGCTTCATGGTATTGTTTGGATGGTGGAGCTAATACCTCAGTCACGGTGATGAGCTTCATGGTATTGTTTGGATGGTGGAGCTTATACCTCAGTCACGGTGATGAGCCTCATGGTATTGTTTGGATGGTGGAGCTTTACCTCAGTCACAGTGAAAAGCATCATGGTATTGTTTGGATGGTGGAGCTTTACCTCAGTCACAGTGATGAGCATCATGGTATTGTTAGGATGGTGGAGCTAATACCTCGGTCACGGTGATGAGCATCATGGTATTGTTTGGATGGTGGAGCTAATACCTCGTTCACGTTGATGAGCTTTATGGTATTGTTTGGATGGTGGAGCTTATACCTCAGTCACAGTGATGAGCTTCATGGAATTGTTTGGATGGTGGAGCTTATACCTCAGTCACAGTGATGAGCATCATGGTATTGTTTGGATGGTGGAGCTTATACCTCAGTCACAGTGATGAGCATCATGGTATTGTTTGGATGGTGGAGCTTATACCTCGTTCACGGTGATGAGCTTCATGGTATTGTTTGGATGGTGGAGCTTATACCTCGGTCACGGTGATGAGCTTCATGGTATTGTTTGGATGGTGGAGCTTATACCTCACTCACGGTGATGAGCTTCATGGTATTGTTTGGATGGTGGAGCTTATACCTCAGTCACAGTGATGAGTATCATGGTATTGTTTGGATAGTGGAGCTTATACCTCGGTCACGGTGATGAGCTTCATGGTATTGTTTGGATGGTGGAGCTTTACCTCAGTCACGGTGATGAGCTTCATGGTATTGTTTGGATGGTGGAGCTTATACCTCAGTCACAGTGATGAGCTTCATGGTATTGTTTGGATGTTGGAGCTTATACCTCAGTCACAGTGATGAGCATCATGGTATGGTTTGGATGGTGGAGCTTATTCCTCGTTCACGGTGAGCTTCATGGTATTGTTGGGATGGTGGAGCTTATACCTCAGTCACGGTGATGAGCTTCATGGTATTGTTTGGATGGTGGAGCTTATACCTCAGTCACAGTGATGAGCTTCATGGTATTCTTTGGATGGTGGAGCTTATACCTCAGTCACGGTGATGAGCATCATGGTATTGTTTGGATGGTGGAGCTAATACCTCGGTCACGGTGATGAGCTTCATGGTATTGTTTGGATGGTGGAGCTTATACCTCAGTCACGGTGATGAGCTTCATGGTATTGTTTGGATGGTGGAGCTTATACCTCAGTCACAGTGATGAGCTTCATGGTATTCTTTGGATGGTGGAGCTTATACCTCAGTCACGGTGATGAGCTTCATGGTATTGTTTGGATGGTGGAGCTTATACCTCGGTCACGGTGATGAGCTTCATAGTATTCTTTGGATGGTGGAGCTTATATCTCAAGTCACGGTGATGAGCTTCATAGTATTCTTTGGATGGTGGAGCTTATATCTCAAGTCACGGTGATGAGCTTCATGGTATTGTTTGGATGGTGGAGCTTATACCTCGGTCACGGTGATGAGCTTCATGGTATTGTTTGGATGGTGGAGCTTATACCTCGGTCACGGTGATGAGCTTCATGGTATTGTTTGGATGGTGGAGCTTTACCTCGGTCACGGTGATTAGCTTCATGGTATTGTTTGGAAGGTGGAGCTTTACCTCAGTCACAGTGATGAGCATAATGGTATTGTTTGGTTGGTGGAGCTTATACCTCAGTCACGGTGATGAGCTTCATGGTATTGTTTGGATGGTGGAGCTTATACCTCGGTCACGGTGATGAGCTTCATGCTATTGTTTGGATGGTGGAGCTTATACCTCGGTCACGGTGATGAGCTTCATGCTATTGTTTGGATGGTGGAGCTTATACCTCGGTCACGGTGATTAGCTTCATGGTATTGTTTGGATGGTGGAGCTTATACCTCGGTCACGGTGATGAGCTTCATGGTATTGTTTGGATGGTGGAGCTTATTCCTCGGTCACGGTGATGAGCTTCATGGTATTGTTTGGATGGTGGAGCTTATACCTCGGTCATGGTGATGAGCTTCATGGTATTGTTTGGATGGTGGAGCTTATACCTCAGTCACGGTGATGAGGTTCATGGTGTTGTTTGGGTGGTGGAGTTTATACCTCGGTCACGGTGATGAGCTTCATGGTATTGTTTGGATGGTGGAGCTTATACCTCGGTCACGGTGATGAGCTTCATGGTATTCTTTGGATGGTGGAGCTTATACCTCGGTCATGGTGATGAGCTTCATCGTATTGTTTGGATGGTGGAGCTAATACCTCGGTCACGTTGATGAGCTTTATGGTATTGTTTGGATGGTGGAGCTTATACCTCCACCCAACCCGATCTTATAAATTCAAAAATTAATAAAAACTGCAATTTCTCTGAACCAGGACCTTTCTAGAATTAATGGATGGGGACAAAAGAATCTAGTTTCCTTTAATGCACAGAAAACCAAGTACATTCAATTTTCTAACCGACAGAATCTCACTGACTCCCATATATTTTTTAATGATGTAAATATTCCCACTTCCCCTAGTATTGACATTCTCGGTGTAACATTAACTACTAAATTGAGCTGGACACATTATGTTAGAAGCATTGCTAAGAATGCCTCTAAAAAACTGGGACTCCAGTACAGAGTTCGAGAATTCTTCACTGACGAGCAGTTGGCCGTGATATATAAAAGTCATGTGCGTTCTCAGATGGATTACTGTTCACCTCTGTGGGGTGGAAGTGGAGTGGTTGCATTGAGGCAGTTGGACAAAATTCAAAATAAAGCTATTAGATTAATCAATAACCCTGCAATCACACAGGACCTTCCTACATTATCCATACGAAGAAACGTTGCATCCCTTGCATTATTCTACAGATATTTTCACAGCAATTGTTCCGAGGAACTTGCTTCAATTGTGCCGCCTCTCCACATCTTTCCCCGTAGAACTAGGGCAGCTGAGAGCGCCCATGAATTTACACTTTCTCCTCCACAATGCAGAACTTCTGCTTATCAGAATTCATTTATCCCCAGAGCTACTACTCTTTGGAATTCACTTCCCTCGAATTGCTTTCCACAAACTTACAATCTACAAATGTTTAAATCCAGTTGTTACAAACATTTTATGAATGGAGGATGCCTTTAGGCACATGGACCTTTTTGTTTTATCTGTGTTTTTCCTTCCTCCGTTCATTGTCTCTTGAAAAAAAGAAAAAAAAACTCAGTCACGGTGATGAGCTTCATGGTATTGTTTGGATGGTGGAGCTTATACCTCAGTCACAGTGATGAGATTCATGGTATTGTTTGGATGGTGGAGCTTTACCTCAGCCACAGTGATGAGCATCATGGTATTGTTTGGATGGTGGAGCTTTACCTCAGTTACAGTGATGAGCATCATGGTATTGTTAGGATGGTGGAGCTAATACCTCGGTCACGGTGATGAGCATCATGGTATTGTTTGGATGGTTGAGCTTATACCTCGGTCACGGTGATGAGCTTCATGGTATTGTTTGGATGGTGGAGCTAATACCTCGGTCACGTTGATGAGCTTTATGGTATTGTTTGGATGGTGGAGCTTATACCTCAGTCACAGTGATGAGCATCATGGTATTGTTTGGATGGTGGAGCTTATACCTCAGTCACAGTGATGAGCATCATGGTATTGTTTGGATGGTGAAGCTTATACCTCGTTCACGGTGATGAGCTTCATGGTATTGTTTGGATGGTGGAGCTTATACCTCGGTCACGGTGATGAGCTTCATGGTATTGTTTGGATGGTGGAGCTTATACCTCGGTGACGGTGATTAGCTTCATGGTATTGTTTGGATGGTGGAGCTTATACCTCAGTCACGGTGATGAGCTTAATGGTATTGTTTGGATGGTGGAGCTTATACCTCGGTCACGGTGATGAGCTTCATGGTATTGTTTGGATGGTGGAGCTTTACCTCAGTCACGGTGATGAGCTTCATGGTATTGTTTGGATGGTGGAGCTTATACCTCAGTCACAGTGATGAGCTTCATGGTATTGTTTGGATGGTGGAGCTTATACCTCGGTCACGGTGATTAGCTTCATGGTATTGTTTGGATGATTGAGCTTTACCTCAGTCACGGTGATTAGCTTCATGGTATTGTTTGGATGATTGAGCTTATACCTCAGTCACGGTGATGAGCTTAATGGTATTGTTTGTTAGGTGGAGCTTTACCTCAGTCACTGTGATGAGCATCATGGTATTGTTTGGATGGTGGAGCTTATACCTCAGTCACGGTGATGAGCTTCATGGTATTGTTTGGATGGTGGAGCTTATACCTCGGTCACGGTGATGAGCTTCATGGTATTGTTTGGATGGTGGAGCTTATACCTCGGTCACGGTGATGAGCTTCATGGTATTGTTTGGATGGTGGAGCTTATACCTCTGTCACGGTGATTAGCTTCATGGTATTGTTTGGATGGTGGACCTTATACGTCGGTCACGGTGATGAGCTTCATGGTATTCTTTGGATGGTGGAGCTTTACCTCAGTCACAGTGATGAGCATCATGGTATTGTTTGGATGGTGGAGCTTTACCTCAGTCACAGTGATGAGCATCATGGTATTGTTTGGATGGTGGAGCTTTACCTCGGTCACAGTGATGAGCATCATGGTATTGTTAGGATGGTGGAGCTAATACCTCGGTCACGGTGATGAGCATCATGGTATCGTTTGGATGGTTGAGCTTATACCTCGGTCACGGTGATGAGCTTCATGGTATTGTTTGGATGGTGGAGCTAATACCTCGGTCACGTTGATGAGCTTTATGGTATGGTTTGGATGGTGGAGCTTATACCTCAGTCACAGTGATGAGCTTCATGGTATTGTTTGGATGGTGGAGCTTATACCTCAGTCACAGTGATGAGCATTATGGTATTGTTTGGATGGTGGAGCTTATACCTCGTTCACGGTGATGAGCTTCATGGTATTGTTTGGATGGTGGAGCTTATACCTCGGTCACGGTGATGAGCTTCATGGTATTGTTTGGATGGTGGAGCTTATACCTCGGTCACGGTGATGAGCTTCATGGTATTGTTTGGATGGTGATGCTTATACCTCAGTCACGGTGATGGGCTTCATGGTATTGTTTGGATGGTGGAGCTTATACCTCAGTCACAGTGATGAGCATCATGGTATTGATTGGATAGTGGAGCTTATACCTCGGTCACGGTGATGAGCTTCATGGTATTGTTTGGATGGTTGAGCTTTACCTCAGTCACGATGATGAGCTTCATGGTATTGTTTGGATGGTTGAGCTTATACCTCAGTCACAGTGATGACCTTCATGGTATTGTTTGTATGGTGGTGCTTTGCCTCAGTCACAGTGATGAGCATCATGGTATTGTTTGGATGGTGGAGCTTATACCTCGGTCACGGTGATTAGCTTCATGGTATTGTTTGGATGGTTGAGCTTATACCTCAGTCACGGTGATGAGCTTCATGGTATTGTTTGGAAGGTGGAGCTTTACCTCAGTCTCAGTGATGAGCATCATGGTATTGTTTGGATGGTGGTGCTTATACCTCAGTCACGGTGATGAGCTTCATGGTATTGTTTGGATGGTGGAGCTTATACCTCGGTCACAGTGATGAGCTTCATGGTATTGTTTGGATGGTGGAGCTTATACCTCGGTCACGGTGATGAGCTTAATGGTATTGTTTGGATGGTGGAGCTTATACCTCGGTCACGGTGATGAGCTTCATGGTATTGTTTGGATGGTGGAGCTTATACCTCGGTCACGGTGATGAGCTTCATGGTATTGTTTGGATGGTGGAGCTTATACCTCGGTCACGGTGATGAGCTTCATGGTATTTTTTGGATGGTGGAGGTTATACCTCGGTCACGGTGATGAGCTTCATGGTATTCTTTGGATGGTGGAGCTTATACCTCTGTCACGGTGATTAGTTTCATGGTATTGTTTGGATGGTGGAGCTTATATGTCGGTCACGGTGATGAGCTTCATGGTATTCTTTGGATGGTGGAGCTTATACCTTAGTCACGGTGATGAGCTTCATGGTATTGTTTGGATGGTGGAGCTTATACCTCGGTCACGGTGATGAGCTTCATGGTATTCTTTGAATGGTGGAGCTTATACCTCGGTCACGGTGAGGAGCTTCATGGTATTCTTTGAATGGTGGAGCTTATACCTCAAGTCCCGGTGATGAGCTTCATGGTATTGTTTGGATGGTGGAGCTTATACCTCGGTCACGGTGATGAGCTTCATGGTATTCTTTGGATGGTGGAGCTTATACCTCTGTCACGGTGATTAGCTTCATGGTATTGTTTGGATGGTGGAGCTTATATGTCGGTCACGGTGATGAGCTTCATGGTATTCTTTGGATGGTGGAGCTTATACCTTAGTCACGGTGATGAGCTTCATGGTATTGTTTGGATGGTGGAGCTTATACATCGGTCACGGTGATGAGCTTCATGGTATTCTTTGAATGGTGGAGCTTATACCTCGGTCACGGTGATGAGCTTCATGGTATTCTTTGAATGGTGGAGCTTATACCTCAAGTCACGGTGATGAGCTTCATGGTATTGCTTGGATGGTGGAGCTTATACCTCGGTCACGGTGATGAGCTTCATGGTATTGCTGGATGGTGGCCCTCTTTACTCATGAATTCTATCTGCATTGAAGTGAACGTGTTTATGTTTTAGGTCATCCCTTCTCGGAAACATACATCAATACGAACGAATACAATAGGGTATGATTATCCCTTGCAAATACTAGAAGTGTTATATAAAGTATTCATGTTAATAATACAATAAGCTATATTTATCTTCAGAATATTATAGCTAAAAAGTTGATTAACGCTGTCTATTATATCTTCATAAATGTTTATTGTACTCATTAATAACACCCAGACCTTTACATACGTTATCCTTCTCGCGCTTAGTTAAGTTTTATGGAAACTTATTACCACTACCGTTCACTCTCAAGTGGTAATTAATTGCACTACCGCATGATGATATACAAATGTTATCACTCTGTTTTTACCCCAAAAAATCCGCCTCTACATGCAATGTTTCTCACCTACACAGAGAGTAATGCAGCTAACTCGCACAAACACTTCCTCCTTACTTAATTTCACTACACCTAACAAGCTCACCACACTTCTTTCCAACACACCTAAAGTACCTCGAACGGACCTTGCTTTTGGCTCTCTATCACACTTTCAACCTTTGGGAGGGGGCACTTGTTACAGGCAGCTTTGCTTTTTGTCTCCATCCTGTACATAATAAAAAGTACAAATAATGTATTTTACATGAAGATAAAGCAAGACGCATATTAATTTAATATCGGGAACAATCACAAAATATCACATTAAAAGTTGATAAATTAGAAATATTTCACCGTTTTTCCGAGTTTACACCTTCATAATTTCGTTCTAAGCCGTGTACAACATACAAATGTTAGTATTCTACCTTTCTATATTAATTACATAGGAAGAAAGACAGTCCAGTTTATTAACCCCTTCTGTACCGCGACGTCCTTTTAACTTTAATCTGGCTACTATTAGACGATGTTCTTCAGTTTAAAAAAGGCATTCAGCAATTAACAGGCTTCGAACGATTACCTTAACCCTTTTTACTACTATACATCCTTCTTAAACTGCTGAAAATAGTCTAAATATAGTAAGACAAATAATAGAAAGACG
Organism: Paralithodes platypus; assembly: GCA_032716605.1. Taxonomy (NCBI): domain Eukaryota; kingdom Metazoa; phylum Arthropoda; class Malacostraca; order Decapoda; family Lithodidae; genus Paralithodes; species Paralithodes platypus. The sequence goes on along the minus strand of CM064491.1, from coordinate 27,517,246 downwards.
TCACTGGTACAGAAAGGGTTAAAAACAAGTAGATATATACTTTAAGATAACAATGCGTTTTATCATATTATCTCGAATGCAAATTAATACTTTATTATTAGGTTAGTAACCAATCATTTCACAGACTGACTAAAATGTCACTTAACGAAATGAGTCGTTTCAAAGTCTGATTGTAACATGTATCCTGTAAACAACATAGGAATGGAATAACCGTGAAATGCCTATGCCATCTCCACACTCCAAGCCCATCATATTGAGCTTAAACGGCGACATCATTCGATCGAAAACAAACCATTGTTCATAGTAAACAGTTTATCGTAAGGATGGTAATTATATTAATTGATACTACAAATGTACTGTAATGATGAACTTTAGTCTTATATGCAATAATGCCACTACTTCACAAACCTATACTGTACATATAGGTTGTGGGTCAGTTTTGGATTTATTTGTTTTTATTATTATTATTATTATTATTGATTTTATTTTTCTATTTATTTATTTTTTGTGACAAAACAGAGAAGCATTCCTGTAGACATTGGTAGCTATCTATCTATTGCCTGACGCCATGATCCCCGAAGGGGCGGACACGGATGAACCGCCCCCAAGCACCTCTGTCCCCAGTCAGTCGACGCCCCTCCTCCCAACCAGCACCGCCTTCTTTCATATACTTCCTCACTCCATCCTTCCACCTCTCCCTCTCTGTCCTTCCACCTCGCTCTCGTACACCCTCTTAGTCATTCTCTCGCTTCCCATTAGTTCCATATGGCCGAACCATCTCAAGTTGTTCCTTTTCACACTTTCCAGCACATCTACCTCCACACCACATCTCCTTCTTACTTCCTCATTCGTCTGTCTATCCCTCCATGTAACTCCGCACGCACTTCTCAAGTAACTCAATTCCACCGCTCTCACTCTTGGTCTGAGTCTCTCCACGAACGTCCATGCTTCGCTGCTGTAAGTTAGTTTCGGGTTTACCACACTGTCATGCAAAGACTTCTTCACTTCCATACTGACCACTCTATTTCTTGTTACTGCTTTCAACGTTCCTACAACCTTCTTCCCCTGTTGCACCCTCTCCCGCACTTCTTCATCCACAGTCCCATCTTTACTCAACACACTGCCCAGATACTTAAACGAGCTGACGATCTCCATAGCCTGACCGTTCAACTTCCACCTCACACTCTGTGACTTCACCCCTTTCGAAGACCATAACCTTGCTTTTCCCCGCATTTACCTTCAAATTCCGTTTTTCGCACACTGTTCAAAGCTCATTTACCAGATCCTGCAACTCCCATTCATTATCGCTCATCAGAACTGTGTCATCCGCAAACAGCAGTATAGGCAGCTTCCACTCATTTCCCTCCCTTTTCAGCGATACACCAACATCCACTGCTCTTCCTAGTATTTCTTTCATGACTCCATCCATATATACAGCAAACAACCACGGGGACATCACACACCCCTGTTTCAACCCAACACTCAGGTCAAAGAACTCGCTCTGCTCATTCTTCACACTTACTGCCGCCTTTGCACCCTCATACATGCTCTTCACTGCATTCAGTAACTTGCCATCTACTCCGTATATTCTAAGTACTTTCCACATGCCTTCTCTATCCACTCTGTCATAGGCCTTCTCCAAGTCTATAAAGGCAACACACACCTTTTGTTGCTTCTCCAGATATTTCTCCACAACACAATTCACGGTAAAAATCTGACCTACACCTCCTCTTCCTTTCCTAAAACCTCCTTGCTCGTCGCCTATCCATTTCTCCGTTCTCACTCTCACATTGGTAGCACTGCTGCTAATAACATGGCGTGGTCCGGGAAGAGTGTACATAGATGGTTGTCCAGGAACAAAACCACGAGTCTGTCACTGTTCTGTAAACCTTTGAACGTTATAGTCAATTCTGTTCAGTTTCAAGATTCATTGGGTGAGGTAGGAAGAGTAATTTATTACAATGAGAAGCACAATTCTATGCATCCCATATATGTTTTGTGCTGTTGTTCAAGAGGCAGACAGCTGGTTTCCCTCAATAAATACATTTAATGATTCCTTTCCTTTCCGGGAAACTCCTTGGCATTATAATATATAATTATATACTTGTAGGCATTAAAGATTCAGCATGTGAGATTACATGTGACTTTTATGTTATAATAATATTAATTTGAATCTGAACTTTTGAAGTCAGAGTACAAAAGAGCAAGCAAAACTATGAACAACTTAATCTGATGTTTTGTTTTGATATAATAAAATATAATTGTATGCCATCTGGATACTCACAACATGGTAAGCGCTCGTGTGTGACAAAAAATAATTGACTTTTCCAACAACATCTTATATGTATATACAAAAAATAAAGCAGTTGACATTGTTTACTGTAAATTTCAAAAATAATTCAATAAAATTACCCGCAACAGACTGATAATAAAAGTTAAAACTCACGGTAATCGCGGGCTTGTTCTTTATTGCATTCAGGATTGGTCAAATTCGCTGATTACACAAAGATTACAAACATAGTAAATTTTCCATCGCACATACAAGAGATTCAGAATGATCTAGGCAAGCTGTCAAACTGGGCCCAGTCATAGAAGATGGATTTCATTATAGATAAATGCAAAGTGCTTCACATTTGTAGTAAAAATGGAAGAGCAAACTATTTGATTAATGGAATTCAACTCCTGAACATAAATGAAGAAACTGATATTGCAGTAACTATAACGGCCAATTAAAAACTTGCCCAAAAATGCGCTGAAGTGGTTATCAAAGCAAATACAATTATTGACTTCATTGGGAGACCTTTTGAATATACATCCAATAACGTTATATGCACTTTTGATAATTTATTGGTTCATCCGCATTTGGAATATTGTGTCCAATTTCGGCCGCCTTACTTAAGGACATTGAAAAACTAGAGAGAGTACACAAGAGAGTAATTAAATGATTCCCCGACTAAGAAATATATCATATTGGGAACGATTATAAGAGTTGAACCTACAGTATTTACCTTGACAAACCGCAGAATAAGAGCGGACGTAATCCAAGTGGTTTTCAATTATGAAAGGTCATGATAACATGGACGCAAGTAAGTACTTCACACTAGATAACTCAAATTACACAAGAAGAAATGGTTACAAAATTGTTAGAAAGGAGTTTCATTCACATGAAGCGAAGCACATATTTTTCAGCAGAGTTGTCAAATTATGGAACAAATTGGAAATATTGTAGAGTGCCATACAGTCCAGGCATGTAACTACCGCCTAGATACAAATACAGACCAGGGATGTAACTACCGCCTAGATACAAATACAGACCAGGCATGTAACTATCGCCTAGATACAAATTTTGCCATGAATCCCCAACTGACTGCGTTTGTACCCAAGCAATGTGACCGGATGAATATTGTTAATAATACTATTTTGTTTTCTGTTCCAAATTTTGTTCTGGAGCTGAAGCCCTACAGTGGACTGCTGTGGCAACCATTATTATTTATTATATTCTAACTAACAGCCTAATAACAACCTGTAGGTTTGTTGTTGTTTGTCTTCCTTTATATTCCCTTTGTAAGTTCTAAAACATCAGGGATGATTAAATCATGTTGTAGTCTCGCTTGTGTTCGACACAGGTATAAATTGGTATGTCTCTATTAATGCTCATGATTGTGCCCTCCAGGACACAACTCGTGGCCTTTAGTTTCCGAGGCCACGCTGAACTGAATCTAATTATTATATTAATTTGTTTACCTAATATTTACATTTCATATGATCACTGCAGTTCGAGGGTTAATATTGGGCCAGGATTAGTGTGTTAGAGTGTACGTACCTAACTACCAGTACAATATGCCGGTCACGCTGTTGCCAGGGAGGAGAATATACCAAAGATGGTCTGAACCGGGTAAGCCTTTACAGCATATTGCCAATTTACATAAACATAATGTACACCAGGCTTTTATGAATTTCGAAAAGATATACTGAACAATTATTATTATATCTGAATAGTTTGACCTTGGTTCAGGTTTGTTCACTTTCTTTGTATTTAGAATAATATTCTGTAATTTTGTTTATTAATTATAAAAGTATTCAGCTAATTATATTAAAAGCGTGAAGTTTATATATATTTTAAACGATTTTCCCGACAATAATATATTTGTATAATTATCTGATACCTATATTCCTGGTTCGGTAATTGTTTACACGTATGTTTCTTTCTGTGCTCTTACCTGTTGTGTTTGCATTATTTGCATATAGGTAATGCATAAGATTTTTGTTTTATCGTTTTCGAACTTATATCCAGAATATAGTTAAATTTGGGAAGTTGAACACTCTACTCTCGGCTAGCATTCATCTGGTTGCATGCGTTTCAAATGTATCCGCACACATTTGCTCACTGAATGCCCAATGTTACATGTTGTTTCTAATTAAGAATTAAATTAATTATATTATTAAATAATTCAAGATCACTTAGTAGGGTGATCGTTGCCCCCACACAGGAGACTATGAACTTTGTACTTGGGTAATGACAGTGGTGCCACGGTCATCTGCATAATAAATTAGGCCATCGAGGCAGATGAGCTCAGGGCAGGTCCAGAGAGGCGGTTTCTTATCAAGTAAACCAATCTGATACCATATTGGTAATATATTCTATTTGATTAATGCTTTCCAATATTAGCCTAAATTAACTAAATATAACTAAACCGAACCTAACCTAAGCCCGTTTAGAAGTGAAATATGTAACTAAAAGTTAAGCATAAGCTTCCTTACAGTTGGTGACTTATTTGATGGAGCGCCCGTTTCTCGTAAATATGGTGTCGATATCACACATTTTCTACTCTAGGCAATGCAGAAGTAAGATAAATTGTGTGGTTAAGTGTAATTGGACGATCCCTTGGAATCGTTAGCTTAACTCATACTTAACTACTTCCAGAAATTAGATTGCATTGAAGGTGAATAGAAAAGTTGATTAGGCTATTGTAGCAGTGAACGATTTCTTGGTTCCTGTAGTCGCACCTAGATCAAACTATTCTGAGAACAGAACATACAAACATGATGGTTAAACAATTACTAAACAGAAAATATATTTTATTACTGATAAATTAGAAGAAAAGTTATCGCATTTTGGAACTAAATGTACAACCGACGCTGCAAATTCATAATAAATATAATAATGTCATACACCCATATAACGGCATGTTTGTAGCCTAGTGTTGTTTGTCCGCTTGGTATGATTACAATTACACAATATAACATATAACATGACAAGGAAAAACTTCATAGTTTACTATTCTTCAAGTGCAATTGACAACAATAATTGTACCACAGGATCAATGAATTATAATTCATTGATCCTGTGTATCCGATGAGATGGAGAGATAGTGTAATAAAAGCGTTGGAAGGTAGAGAGATGACTGTAGAACAGGCAAGAGAAGTGGTGATGAATAGAAATGAATAGAGAATGCTTGTGAAGATGAGTGATAACGCGGCCGTTGGGAGAGGGGGTCGGGTGCCAGTTGGGCTAGATAATAGTGTGTCAGGTGCCTGGCCCAGGGAGCAGGTGTATATAAAGGGTCATGCCTGGATGTGAGGTGGGCGGGCATTGTGGTGTGCTCCGCTGTGTGTCTGCCTGCTTAGACCGGAACCGCTCCGGGAGGTCTGGGGCCGCGGGAGTGCTGGAGGCCCTTAGTGATCCTTGGTCTCTAGGTTATCTCCTGGGCGACCTAGATGGGTGTGAATTAATATTTTGTTTTTATATTGTGTTGTGTTGTCCCTGTTCGGGCTCTGTCTCGAGTCGGCCACCCCCAGCTATTGAGTATGTGCCTGAATATGTACATGCATACATACATTTAGTAAATACCAAGCCGAGTGATATATTGACAATAATTTTATATTTCAGTAAATACAAAAACTAATTTCACACCAAGTATTATCTTTATATATATATATACAGTATGTATATATAATTCTAAGCCAAAGATGGTTGTTGCGTGTACGTATGCAACAATCTTACTTTGTCTCGTGTTCCCAACTTTGAATCATCTGAATTCTCAACTATCTGGCTAAAGCTATCTTGTTATTTTCTCACTAAATACATCTGTGCTGTTTATCTCTCCCCTAATTCTATGGCTATCTTACTGGTTAAGTGGAACACATTCTATCCAGCTCTCCCTTCTCTGAAATCTCCAATATAGGAGATTTCAATGTTCACCACCGCCAATAGCTCTCCTCTCTTTTCCCTGACTAACCTGGTGAAAAAACCTACATACTGTATGTTCTATCCTAAATGGACTAGTGCAATTAGTTCAGCACCCCACCCATATCCCTTGACTTAGTGCTAACTTCTAATACTTCTGCTTATACTGTAAAATTTTATCTCTCCGTTGGGCTCCTCTGATCATAACCTATAACCTGTCATCTCACTACAGTACGGCCTTCTAACCCCCCAATATCAATATTGACACTGATTCGCAGAGCGTTCTTTCAGCCAACAAAGTTTATGCTCCTGTTCAGTCATTAGTTCAAGACATGTAGGCGTGGCTTTATCGCTTAACATCTAGACACAATATGATAAAATTATGTTGGGTCCCACCTCATGTGGGGATCCAGGGCAATGAGGAGGCTGACAGGGCTGAAGCCATTTATATCACCCACAGGGGATTTACAATACAGTGTTTGGTCATTGATTTGGCAATTGAGGTGGTCTTCCCTCATTGTCGCTAACCAAAAACTTAAGGCTATTCACCCTTTTGTGAAACATTGGGGCATATTCAATTAGGTAGACGCACAGATATAGTCCTCGCGAGATTGCACATTGCTCACATGTATTGACGCATAAACACATATTGCATAATGATCGCCCCCAGATGTGTGTTGTGTGTGTCGAAACTCAACAGTATTAAGCATTAAATTGTTACAGTTTAGTTACCCTTTAATTTACATGTTTTCTGTTACATCAGGTTATTGTCGGTCCGTCCCTGACCGAATTAATCATCAATAATCACAGCCATCCAGCCTTCAATAAGCTTCTCTCCTCTACCTCACAGCTAAGATTATTATATAGTATAATCACTGGGCCTATAGTATGTATTTATGATCTTTTAGACTATGAAATTAACATAAAAAGAGAAGGTAAATTTCAAGTCTTATTTATTTATTTTTGTTCTTATATGTCAACAATATTTGTTGCATTACAGTCCTAGCAGTGTGTGACAAAGTACTGTATGTAAGCCCCATTATAACCTCTAATTGTACCGACTCATCTGCTAGATGCTCTGTAGGTTTGACTTTACATTCCTTGGCTGAAATTCTTGGCCAAGATGCAGATGTATCTTTAAGCTTCAATATTAGTTGTTAGATTGCCGTTGTTTTGTTACGATATATAATTGTTCATATTTTGTCTGTTTTTTTATCTTCCTGTACTGATATATAAATGTGTTTAATGTAGTGCTGAATGACCTCTTCAGGTTCCAGTGTTTGGCTTTTGTGCCAACATTTTATCAATTTAATTCAACCTACCCTATGTAGGGAAATAACAAAGTATAGCAACACAATGCAGTTAATCAGGGTTAAGAGCGAAATAAAATATTAGAAATAAAATGTTTGGACAGTGTAACACTCGGTCATTACTAGGTAATCCATTCCATAAGTTTACCATTCGGTTCAATATTTTTTTTTTTTTTCATTTTTATAGTAGTAAATAGCATAGAAACCATACAAATAATCCCTGGGCCAGCTGATATGTTAGCCGAATGTACGGTAGGTGACAGATTAGATTTTGTTGAAAAGTCAACAAGGAGCTACTGCTTGTGTTGCTACTGACTTTCCTCACCGCTACTGGTGACAATTTATAACTTCTTGATTTCTCCTGATAATCAAATTCTGAATCTAGAAGGGCACATGTGAAAAAGGGTAGGGGCAGGTTAGTGGGTCATTCTGGCCTCGTGATGCTCTGAGGTTGACTCAGTCTCAGGATAGACAGTGTTATCATGCTGGTACTTGCAAGAGTGGACTGAGCTATCCTACTGGTAGCTCCGATAGCTTGCTGCGGAATTTGAATATTCCTCACTACCTCTATAGGAATACAGATTTAAGTTAGTTTATGAAGCTTCATAATTTCATCTATGCCATTGTCTCACCATTTGTTTTGTACTCTCAGATGACCCTCTCACGCCACCAATTGACTTCCTCCACTAGCAGCTAGCTACTACTTCATAGCATATTGTGTGTTTGGCTATATTTGTTAATTGTCCTAGTATTGGAAACAGCTTAATGAGTTATGCTGAAACTAAGTACAACACAAATTCCAACCCTATAATATCTTCCCATTGATATTTTAACTCTGACATTTATGATTATCAGATCAGTAGCAAGATTACTCCATCACACCAATCATACTGTATATGCAGATTACTCCATCACACCAATCATACTGTATATGCAGATTACTCCATCACACCAATCATACTGTATATGCAGATTACTCCATCACACCAATCATACTGTATATGCAGATTACTCCATCACACCAATCATACTGTATATGCAGATTACTCCATCACACCAATCATACTGTATATGCAGATTACTCCATCACACCAATCATACTGTATATGCAGATTACTCCATCACACCAATCATACTGTATATGCAGATTACTCCATCACACCAATCATACTGTATATGCAGATTACTCCATCACACCAATCATACTGTATATGCAGATTACTCCATCACACCAATCATACTGTATATGCAGATTAAGAATATACAGGTTCAAATTATTAACCTCTTCTATACTGGTGACGTTTTTTTGCATTTGATTTCAGCTACATTAAGACTATTTATGTAGCTTAGGCAGGATATGTGGTAGCTCAAAGCACTAATTGAGATCGTATAGCTTTATAGATGGGTAGACGTCCTTCCTAAGCTGAGTAAAATCATCTAATAGTAGCCAAAGTATAGTGAGAAAGACGTCACCGGTACAGAAGGGGTTAAGGAATGAGAAATGGGAATCCATTTGTAACAGTGGATGGTTCAGTGGGGTCTTAAAATTACTTAGTTACATGGTGATAGTCTATCTATCTAACTATTGCCGGACGCCTTACTCCCCTTAATTATAAGGGTGGCCATACACAAAATGCCCCCAACCGGACCTATGCCCTGTAAGAGGGACAATCCGTGTCAGTTTACTGAAGGACTTACAGGATTGACCACTCAATTTATGGTCCGTCCAACTCTGAGGCTTTCTATATATCTTTTTACCACTATTGTTCTACAGTGGTGTGCAGCTAATCCATCCACTAACCAGCTTCACCCTTAGGTATGAAGTACGAAATTGTTTAAGGTTTACTCCCCTAGACATGTTGCCGACCAAGGCTGACGAGTCCCATCCACCCAAATTTGTATAAGGTTGTCTCCCATACATGGGTTGCCGACCATGGCTAACGAGTCCCATCCACCTGGAATGTGGTGATAATGAGTATAACAAATGAGATTAGATAAGATAGGATACGAATCAGTGTTGAAGTCAGAGAATGAGAGGGCAATAGGGCATGAATTATAGAAGTTACAAATACTTTGAAATTTAGGGATATTCAAGAGTGAAAGAAACGTGCAAGGGATATTGAGGGCTGGAGACATGAATGGTATGGAAAATTAGGACATTGAATTTGACTATGAATATTAACTCTTTCACGCTCTTTCACTCTGGCAACGCAGAGGTTGCCAGATTATAGAGTTCTCTCACTCCTATAATTACCTATCCAAAATTAGTGTTCTGCCCACAGCTAACTCAAAGACAACTGCAGAGGTTGAAGTAACTAAACTAAAGGTTTCTAAATATCCCTGATGGTAACAAAGGCTTTAAAGTATCCCTAATAGGCTCAAAATTGCGTCATAAGCGTGAAAGGGTTAACAAGTTTGTACTTTCATGCTTGGCTAATATCGTCTGGGATGACAACACATGGACTCCTTGTAGAAACACTACCTTACAAAATCATTTAGAGGCGGAGTGGTAGAAAAATATGGTTGTTAATATTAATGACCGCAACAATTACTGAGGAGAGCTAGTTGTATTCTAACTCCTTAATAGGTTAAGAGGTGAATTAATGAAAATAAATGGTCTCTCCAACTTCAAACACATATATTTCTTAAGGATTATTTCATATAATATTTGCAACGTCCCAAAGCTGCTCGTCGGTGCAGCTTTTTCTTTAGCAATATAAGGGGACTTCACTCTAACATCAATTCTGTACACTAATTTCTTCAAGCAGAATCCCCTACTCTCCTTTTTTTGACAGAGACTCAAGTAACATCCACATCTGACACGTCTAGATTTAATTTTCCAGGTTATCAACTGCTCCAAAATTTCAGACCTAAAGGGGGTGTATGTTGCTTCGCAAAATCTGAAATTGCCCTGGAGGAGGTTACTAGTTTCAATTGTCCCTATTTTGATTATTCTATATACAAATTAATTTCTGCTGGTAAATTTAAATACATATGTTGCATCTACCGTTCCCCAAATACTCCTCCAGAGCAGTCTTTTTGATTCTCTGTCCTCACAACTCAGTGTCCTCAACTTAAATGCTTCTTCTGAAATCACTGTGTTGGGTGATTTTAATGTCCATAATGTTGAATGGCTCACTCATTCAGCCAGGCTCCTGGTCCAGATGAAATTCCTCCAATAGTACTTAGGAATTGTTCCTTGGTGCTCGCTCCTGTATTGGCAATTTTTTTCCGTCTGTGTACTCATACCTCATGCTTCCCAGTACCCTGGAAAGAAGCAAACATCCATCCAGTTCCTAAAAAAGGTGCCTCTTCAGATCCATCAAACTACAGACCAATAGCTATAACTTCCACTCTTGGTAAAGTCTTTGAAATTATATTAAATAATCACATAATTAAGCATCTTGAGAATAATAAATTAATCAGTGATAGGCAATATGGTTTTAGACGATGTCGATCAACTGCAGACATGCTTTGCCTTCTTACGCATCAAATCAACCAAGCTACAGACCAACATGGTGAAACACATACAATAGCACTGGATATATCAAAGGCATTTGATAGTCTGGCATCAATCCTTATTGTCGAAGATGTCACACTACAGCCTTGCATCATTAGTTCCACTAATTTCTTCTTATATTCATAACAGAAAAATATGTGTAATGGTAGATGGCCTTTATTCTCAATTTCACTCAATAAATGCAGGTGTTCCCCAGGGATCAGTTTTGGCCCCAATTCTGTTCCTCATTCATATCAATGATCTCATATCTACCACTCATAATCCAATACATTCCTACGCAGATGACTCAACACTCCACAGTTCCTTCACATTTACCAATTCTTTCACCCAACCCGATCTTATAAATTCAAAAATAAACACTGCAATTTCTCTGAACCAGGACCTTTCTAGAATTAATGGATGGGGACAAAAGAATCTAGTTTCCTTTAATGCACAGAAAACCAAGTACATTCAATTTTCTAACCGACAGAATCTCACTGACTCCCATATATTTTTTAATGATGTAAATATTCCCACTTCCCCTAGTATTGACATTCTCGGTGTAACATTAACTACTAACTTGAGCTGGACACATTATGTTAGAAGCATTGCTAAGAATGCCTCTAAAAAACTGGGACTCCTGTACAGAGTTAGAGAATTCTTCACTGACGAGCAGTTGGCCGTGATATATAAAAGTCATGTGCGTTCTCAGATGGATTACTGTTCACCTCTGGGGGGTGGAAGTGGAGTGGTTGCATTGAGGCAGTTGGACAAAATTCAAAATAAAGCTATTAGATTAATCAATAACCCTGCAATCACACAGGACCTTCCTACATTATCCATACGAAGAAACGTTGCATCCCTTGCATTATTCTACAGATATTTTCACAGCAATTGTTCCGAGGAACTTGCTTCAATTGTGCCGCCTCTCCACATCTTTCCCCGTAGAACTAGGGCAGCTGAGAGCACCCATGAATTTACACTTTCTCCTCCACAATGCAGAATTTCTGCTTATCAGAATTCATTTATCCCCAGAGCTACTACTCTTTGGAATTCACTTCCCTCGAATTGCTTTCCACAAACTTACAATCTACAAATGTTTAAATCCAGTTGTTACAAACATTTTATGAATAGAGGATGCCTTTAGGCACATGGACCTTTTTGTTTTATCTGTGTTTTTCCTTCCTCCGTTCATTGTCTCTTAAAAAAAAAAAAAAAAAAAAATTCAAATTATATTTAAAATGTATAAGAGCATTAAGTTAGGCCATTAATTGACATCACTTGTCTTAGGTTTATATGCCACTATACAACCACAACCAGGGATACGTTTCTTTATAATATTTTACTATATCATATCAGTCAATATTTACATCCTTAAAGAACATCTTAAGGGGGGTCACCGGCTAGTTTTTGTATCTTTCTCTCTTTTTATCTCTTTCCTTGGCTTGTATCCATTCGACACCATTCAGCCAACTGTTTTAGGACGTTAATCCCCATCCAGGTGTCGATTTCTTCCTGACGAGCGATAGCGAGCCAGCATTGTATTGAGAAATCCGGCCTCGCCAGAGACATTTTGATATCGTAAAATGTACAAATTTAGCTTGCTGTCAAAACAAAAACATTATATATGCTGGCTCGCTACCGCTCGCCAAGAAAATATTGACACCTGGATGGGGGTAAACATCTTAAAACAGTAGGCTGAATGGTGCCGAACGTATACAAGCCAACGAGAGAGAGAGAGAAAGAGAAAAACAAAAACGAGGAAGGGGGTTCCCTTAAATTAAGGAAATGGCAGATATACAATACACATAACCGAATGTTCCAATGGTAGGTTTTATTGTCAATGAAGGAGCTATTGGTAGGAGTTGTGTCTGTTTGGTGAAGTGTCTGGTACGTGTGTGGTGTTGAGGAAATTAAGGAGTGACTGACCGTTTTTTGGTCTATTAATTCATGTATTCATATATGTTTTGAGTTTCCTTCCTAGACCTCCATCAAGCTTAGACCCCCCCCCCCCCCTAGAACCCTCTTCAAGATAAATGTGTACATTTTTCGGTAGAAAGATGTCCCGACCGAAGGCCGGTTCCTCTTAAAATTGCAAGCTTCCTATCGCTCGCCAGGAAATATTCGACACCTAAATGGCACGAAAGGTCTTCAAATTGACAACGAAATGGGTGTGTATGTTATGGGGATGGGGGGTTAGGTGTTTATATTCATCATAATTATAGGCTAGAAACCAACTTACAAATTATAAACTTACATAGTTATTTGTTGTGCGTTTGTGTATGTATGTGTGTAATTGTTAACATTATATAAACAAAGTTATGTTATGTTAAATTAGAATAAACAAATTAATGTATATAATACAAGATAAACTAGGATAGGTTAGGTTCGGTTACATTATGGGACTTGGATGGAATAGGCCTTTTAGTATATGCAATGCTATATCATAATAGCTTAGGCGTGTACAAATAAAGAAGAGTAAACTAATTTGTTGTCCAAAGATAGAATCGATGGCATAGTTCATGAATGCAAAACCAAAGGGATGGAACGGAAGTTGGTGGCGTCATCCTAAGTTATCAAAATGTTATTTGGTAATTCTGGCACTATACAAACGGACTTACTAAGTCTCGCCAAAATCCATTTATTCTCGAAGTACTGTATAGTGCAAACAGACTGACAGACACACTGAAAATATATTGATTACAAAAGTCATTGAAACATGTATAATGACTTGAGTAATAAAGGCACCAAAAGTGATGTTGTTTTTCCCCAAGCTGCCTGGCCGAACAGCCCCAAGGCCCCGAGCAAGGCCAAGGCCATAATCGAGCGCCCCCACAGAACCCTCCCTGCCGACCACATTAAAGCCTGGGTGACCGAAGCCACTCCATGGCGGGGAGCTGAGGAGGGTGCGGAAATGCCCGGGAAACCAATGCCCCACCCAGGGCCCTGTGCCCCTCAGCAATTATGAAGAGAAAGTTGAGGGGCAAAGGAAAGATGTGACGCTTTGGCTTCCAATCTTGGTAGATTAGGAGGTCAATCCACGCAAGAGACGCCGTCACTTGAGATCTAGAAAATATATAAGTAAAAGGAACAGTCAGAGTAAGCTATGGGTATGGCAGAGATCGCTCAGTTCTCACTCTGATAGACCAGCCCATCACCACATGACTAGAACCCAATCCTCTCAGCATCAGCTAGGAAAGGCCCTAGAAAGCTGCCTTTGGCGGGGGGATAGCTCCCCTATTTCAACCCTTTTCGGGGTTGGGCACCCGCCCAATGTAATATCGAGTAATGGTATTGGAGACAATTATATGTTATTGTATGGGGGGCAGGGGCCCCACACCGTAATTGAAGTTATCTAACCAAAATTCGTATGTGAAGTCAGCCAATAATCAAGAATTATTTTCTTAATAATGCAATCACCAAGCAATAAGGTCTCAAAGTGCTATTATTTTTTCGGGGGAAGGGGGTGCAGGAGAGAGAGAGGGGGGGGGGGGGGGGGGCAAGGCAGGTGGAACAACCAACGTTAATTTCAAAGGTTTAGGAGACCCTTTAGGGTAACCAATAAAGGGACTATACAAATCACGTCGAAATTAATTAATTCGTGCTTGAGATATTGTGCGAACAGGCAGGCGAACACACATACAGACATCCACAACATTGATTACAATAGGTAAGAGGGGTTACATAATGACACTAGGAATATAGCTACCTTAACGTGTGTATTTTATGCGATAACATTATAAATAACCCTATAATGTAGAAGTAGCCAGGTTTTCATTGTATTTCAGCGTCTAAAACACCTCTTGATGAGAAACACACCCTTTCTCAACCAATAAATGGAGCAGACTGATATAAGCATGTGTGGCAAGCTCAGATGCTCATAGAATCGTTGGCAACAAGTGAGGCAGGTTAGTGCAACCAACTCAGTCAGTTCTACCAAAACGTATGGGTAAGTCAACTGCAGTTTTAGCAAGCAAACAGTCTGAAATGTCCTTGTTCCACCATTTGGGCTTATCATTATGGCCTGTACGCCGTATTTTCCATGGTATGCAGTCTTGCACTGCTTTTGGGTAAGTGGTTGCAAATAATTCCCAAGATGTGTTTATGTCATTATTGTTAATTAGAAAGCTCCAGTCTGTTTCTTTAAACTTTGCTCTAAATTTACAAAACTTTGCTTTCTTGAAATTAGGGACTTTCTCGATGCTGCTATTTGGTTCGTTACTAGTAAACTTTAAACTGAAAGTTAACGTACGATGGTCGGTGCTACTGAATTCCTCACCGACATTCAAATTCTCTATCTACTGTATTCTTCTTTTGTTGAAAGTACAAGGTCAAGGACGTGCAGGGAGTCCTTCCTCCAGTCTCCAGGCGTCTCACCCACGCCAAGCACACCACCAGGTAATACGTTCGAGTTGGGGCGTCTGTCGATGAGTATGTTGTGGAGGATGCAGCTGGTGAGGACCACCTTCTCTACAGTATTAGGGTGTAGGTTCAGAGGAGGTTCGTGAGGAGGCACCAGAACCGATTGGCCAGGATCCTAAAGGCATTCTCGACAACCCTCGTGGTTTGGTTTGTCTTCTGTAATCCTCGGTGGGTTCTGCAGCCACTCTCTCATTGGGAAGGCATCATCACCCACAAGGAAGTACGGCACTGGCACGTCATTCCCAGGTAGTGGCTCTCTGGGTGGCAATCCGGTAGCGCCGTCCTCAAGCGCCTTCCGGAGGTCAGTCACCTGAAATATTCCGGCATCCGAGGCTGACCCATTGGCTCCCTTTAACCTGTACTTCGAGTCCACCGCTGCCAGCAAAACGATCGAGTGGAACCCTTTATAGTTGTAGTACAGGGATCTCAGGTTGGCAGAGGCTTGCATTGCGATGTGCTTGCCGCCGATGGCCCCTACAGTGTGATGGAATTTATAAGTGTTCGAAAATCCACTGGCGACATCCTTCCACCCCTGCAGTGTCGTCGGGCACACGATAACCTCCTCCATGTACTCTTCGATGATAGCCTCACAGGTTTTACGTACGACAAGTGACATGGTGTTAGGGGCCACTCCTGTGGCCAGGAAGTGAAGTGTCATGGCCAGACGTAGACCGGGCTCCAGGGCCTTCCTCCAATTGGTGTCCTGCTTGGCGATCCTAGGTATCAGCCGCTCGAGTATCTCTTTGAAGTGCTCATCGTCTATCCTCAAATAGTGACCAGGAGGGTCTTCAGTAATTGTTCATAGTGGCCATGCAGGGTTTTTTCGACGATCCAATCCCTGACAAAACTAGTATGTGTCTTGCGTTGCGCCGTAGCCCCTTCAGGAGGATGGTACAGCACAGCTGAAGTTGTTTCAGGTTGCTTATCAGCATCTGGTTGTAGTTGAATATGGCGGCATATGCTTCATCATATGTCATGTTGGTCGAGGTGGTGCATGTTGGCCTCCATGTTGTCGGTAGGAGCTTCGGGGGTAGAATGAAGGGGGAGGATGACCCCCCCATATATATATATAGGGCTGGGCCATTGGTCGTACGGCATACGTATAAGTCTTACTACGGTTGTGCTAATCGTCCCTAACTCGTGTGTACATTGTGCAGTTGTCGTATGGCTAACGACCAAATATGGCGTTATCGTACTGTTATTGTGTGGCAGTCGAGCGAGAATCTGGGCCAGTCAACGATTTATTGTGTGACAATTGTGCAACCAATGTGTTTGTCGTGTGGGTGTCGTACGGCCATCGATGGCGATCGTCAGGTTTGAGGGTCGTGCGGTGGCCGAGTGATTCAATTCTAATCGGCGAAAAAGTGCAAGTCATCCTCTATCGGTGGTTGTTGTGAGGCAGACTTACTGTATGTTACGTGGCCTTAAGTAGGGCAAACAATTCAATCCTGGAAATTTATAATTACCAGTAAAGTATCTATCACGTTAGAATGCAACACCTTGGAAAATATGATAATTATATATGGAAGATATTTGTCTAAATAATTAAGGTAATGTCTTAGACATTGAAGATAACACCATATACAAAGTTAAACCTGGGGAAAGTAGTACATGGGGAATAATACTCAGTTACCTTAACTTTCGTCTAGTAGGTAAAGTCTAGACGAGGAAACGTGACAGTGGTCCTGGACCCTAAGAATTGGAATTTTAAATGTTGTTTATGTTCGAACTCTGTCTCGGGTAGGTCACCCCTAGCTATACGGTATTTATTGTGCTTGAGTATAATAACACTACTTCAACATTTATCTACAAACCATATGATAACTTAACATCCCCGAAGGGTAATGCTATAGTTTTAGGGGAGATAATATAAATGGTTTGCGTGTGTTCATTATTCTGTAATTATATGGGAACCTAACATCATATACAGTAAACAATAATTTTCTGTCACCACTTAATCACAACCTGTAAAATATATTACCATATGTTAAATATTCAGGGCAACATGGTTATCGTTTTATCGATATACATTAACAATTGTGGCATGCATTGAGTTTTGTTTTCGATCGGAACATGAAGGTACTATTAGGTGGATGCTTCATTTTCGTCGACCAGGAACCAGGAAGCAATACACTCGAAAATAACATACATATTACTTGGAGCTATTAGCAAAATGCAAGGCACATTTAATCAATTTCTTGTTGACTGACAGTGGTTTTTCATGGAATGACAGTATCATGCCACTAATATCCATCGGCTACCAGAGGTGATGGATTTATTTAACTTGGTTATGCATTATTACATGGAAGACCAATTTAAGGTTAACACCTATATCCATTTTGTAAGTTATATGATCTCGATGTTGCATATATGATTTCTTTCAGGCACACAAATATGCGTCTACATATATTTGAATAATTGGAAAAGTTGGTTGAAAGGTCCCAAAGAAGACATTCTGAAATATGCCAAGGTCCCGCCACCCCCCAAAGCACTCAGGCTGGTAGTAAAATTCCCCACCTGTAACACCATAGAGCCCTGGCCCACTGAGGCGCCTGGAACGACCGAACCGGAGAGAGAAGGGGAGAGAGCGGCTGGGCTCTCTTGTGTAGGGAGAATTCTGGCCCTGAAAACCCAAAACCTTATAGATGTTGCCTCTTTTGATTGTAATAGCGGGAAATTTGCCAGTTTTCCAACAAATATAGTGCAAACCTTTTAAACTGCGTATACAATTCATTATTTTGAGAATGGACATGATTGCTGTTGAAAGTATTGAATATTCTTCTGTATTATAGGTCATACATCGCACATCATTTAATATATAGAATTTCCTTAACGTGTGAGACCATGCTATCTATCTTTTTTTTTTCTGGATCCAACTTATAACTTAGGAAATGTACACGTATGCACTTATAATATTTATGAATTCAGGACTGGTTGCATGCTCAAGAAATATTTATTAAGTACATTTTGCATCAATTTCATAAATCCAACTTATACATTCTCTATTTTACCCAAAAAAAAAAAAAAAAAAGCCAAAATATAAATATTGCAATCAAACTTTGTCCAGTAAAGAAGTTTACAAATGTCATGAGGTTGTTTCGTAACCTTTGAACCTGATTATGCTTAATGGTCTACAACATGGCGAGTACTATTTGGAAGGTTTCTTTACTTCTAATGCAAAGTAATGCAATACGGACTCCTTCAACATATTCGATCTACTATTAGACCTATTATATATATATATATATATATATGGGAAGAGGATTGAGTTTAGTAGGAAAGAATGGTAGAGATTGGGAGTTGAATCAGTTGCTGTTCGCGGATGACACAACGTTGGTGGTGGATTCTGAGGAGAAATTGCAGTAGGTAGTCAAAGGGTTTGGAGTTGTTTGTGGGAGAAGGAAACTGCTGAAGGTGAACGTCAATAAAAGTAAAGTAATGGTGTGTAATAGGAGTGATCGTAGGGTGAATCTAGATGTGCGGCTGGATAGGGAAATATTGGAACAAGTAGAGTGTTTTAAATATCTAGGAGGAATGATAAGCAGGAGTGGAGGTATAGAAATGGAAGTAAAACAGAGTGTGTGTGAAGGAAGGAAGGTTTTCGGAGCAATGGGAAGTATGTGGAAGATGAGAAATATCTGAATGAAAGTAAAAAGTGCAATATATCAAGGAATTGTTGTGCCAACAGTGATGTATGGAGCGGAGACATGGGCCATGAAGAAAAAGGAGAGAAGAAAGCTGGATGTGATGGAGATGAGCTGCTTGAGGAGTATGTGTGGAGTTACTCGTAGAGACGGATTGAAGAATGAAGAGATACGTAGGAGAGTGGGGCAGCAGGAACATTTGTCAGCCAGAGTGGACAGAAGGGTGCTGAGCTGGTATGGTCATGTTGAACGAATGGGAGATGAAAGGCTCACAAAGAGAATATGTGAGTCAGATAAAAGGGGAGATAGAAGGGCAGGAAGACCCCCATTGAGATGGAGAGACTGTGTAAGACAAGCTTTGGTTGATAGAGGAATAGATCAGGCAAAGGAAGTGGTAATAAACAGGAATTAATTGAGAATGCTTGTGAATATTTGAGTGAACACGTGGTCATTTGGGGGAAGGGGTCGGGCGCAAGTTGGACTAGATAATAGTCTATCAGGCGCCTGGAAGTGTGGTGGGCGGGCTTGTGGCTTCGGCTCCGCTGCATGTCTGCCTGCCAAGATCGGAACCTCTCCGGATGGTCGGGGGGAGTGCTGGAACGACTTTGGTGACCCTGGTCTCTGGGTCTTCTCCTGGGTGACCTAGATGTGTGTGAATTTGTGTTTTGTATGCGTTTGTTCGTTGCTTTGTTGTTGTTTTTTCCCTGTTCTTGCTATGTCTTGAGGCGGCCACCCACAAGGAAAAACGAATAATAATAAAATTGAATTAAATAGAAAATAAAAAATAAAAATATGAGAAGTGGGGATTGGGCCTGAACATATAGATACAGATAAATATATATATATAGTAAAAAGTATCTGTGTTATAGGCACTGGGCAGATTACTTTCGTGTTTACCCTTTTGATAAATGTAGGCATTTCCTAAGTCTTATGCAATCGTCTATTGTTATCAAGAATAGAACGGAAATGTTGCCAGGTTACGGAAATGTTAAAACTCTCCCCACAGACGGGTATCTGGCACAAGGGAGACCAGGGAACCATTGGGGAGGAATGTGAAGGGGAGGCAGACGGGCTGAAGCAAAACGAAGCAAAAATACGCCAGTAGAGATGCTGTGGGAACCTCGGTCATATATATATAAAATTGTCTTTGTTGTATATGCATGGTAATTTTAATTTTGAAATCCTATAGCATAAGGTTGAAACAAAAGCCATTGGAAAATACTATTTAACAAAATGAAGTTAGCAAATATTTGATCAAGTTACACATTAAGTTAAAACATCATAGATTCAATATGTAAGAGCTAGTAAAAGAAAACGAGATAATATGAAACTATGATGTGAGATCAGTGAGATGACGACGTACAGTCTACGACAGAACTTGTTGTCATGGCCTGAGGCAATGTGTTAGTTCACTTATCTTTTAATAGATGGCCCTTTAATCGCTTCTAATAAAAGGGGGCGGGGTTAATATAGAGGTTGGAAGGAGGAGGAGTCAAACGTGTGTGTGTGTTCTAGAACAGCACGCAGAATAAGTTTATGTTAACATAACACACAGGCTATATTATTAGATTAGCCCATGCCGGATCACAAATAAGTAACACACATCAGGTGTTGCGTTATTTATGGAATTTAATATACAGACAATCCAGTTTCTATCCTTCGAACTTGCCATTCCCCCCTCCTCCCCTTCTCTGCTTCCTTCCCCTATCTCCCCCCTTCTCTCTTTTTCTCTCCCCCTTCTCTCTCCTAACCGAGTATATAATTTTCCTCATCATCGTATTCAAAGCAGTCCATAAAAATGACTTTGGTGTTTTAATAATACTGTTCTTTTTACCTTTACTGATTCTCAATTATTAACTCGTATTCTAATCTTTACCTTATACAATGTGTTATAGAAAATAAATAGATATGCTCCGTTGCAAAACACTCAAAGTTGCCAACCTTGGCGTCCTGGTTAGTGTGAACAATCTTATAAATATATAAGAAATTGAAACGGGATGTTACAATCCACGCATCAAGACAAGTTGGATCACATTGTAATCTAGCTTGGACCAAATTATAACCAAATATATATATATATCATAAAGGCAAGATAATATCGGCTCAGTTAGAGAAAACACTTTAAATGAGCCGAAACGTGTTTCTTTGTAATAACAAATTTTGTTGATATTAGAGTAAATCTGTTTTTCTTCCATACCACTATTCACAGCAATGTGGTTGACCAATTCATAATCTACCTTAACATGTAATATGACACGCTATGATTATTGCATTATATTTTTCTCAGTGGATTCTTAATTATTAGCTTAATTACTGTGGCTTCCCATTATCAGTAAACAGTTCGGCGCTACCCATTGTAATGACATTTACTATAAAGTAAGTCATCGAATTGAACAATTAACGATAATCCAAACAATCTGGTTATGTTGTTTTAAAGTTGATATAAATTGTTTAGGCTTTTATATTTTTATTTCGAATTGTTTAAATTATCGTCCAAACATAATTAAAAGTATACTATAGCTCCATGTATGTTACCTTGAATTTAATTTAATATGTATTATTTCACCATCATTCTGTTACGGTGAACATTGGAAACATACACATTATATAATATATATAAAGGGTTCTTAAATGTAAACATTTACAATTTATATTTATTTAATCAATATGATCTCCAGTTCTCCACCCACAAGCTGCATCAACTACCTCCTGTATTCTCGTTGGAGCCGATTTAAACATTTTCCAACTTATATTAGGGCGGCGACGGATTCCCCCCCCCCCCCATAATATAGCCTGTGTGTCATGTTAAAATAAACTTATTCTGCGTGCTGTTCTAGAACACACACACACACGTTTGACTCCTCCTTCCAACCTCTATATTAACCGCGCCCCCTTTTATTAGAAGCGATTAAAGGGCCATCTATTAAAAGATAAGTGAACTAACACATTGCCTCAGGCCATGACAGCAGTTCTGTCGTAGACTGTACATATTAAACATTATGTGAGAACCACATAATAATATACAGTAATTAAACGACATAAGATATAATTACGAAGATTGAAAATAACCAGTAAAATACTACTTTACACATGGTAAACATAATTAATGAGAGAGCGGCTGATATAATATTTATTGTGAATGAAGTATATAACACAGAAACAATCGTATCACCCAGATACTTTAGTTCAACGATATTTCCAATTCAAATGTAACCAGCATAATTCATTGAAGAATAAACATTAATAAGCAGTAATTTATTATGTATGATGTCATTTTATATACAGCACTTTCATTCTCAGATGAAACACTGTGGTGAGCACGTTCAAATGTGAATCTGCAAGACCCGGGATCGAATCCCTGCCACGGCGGACATTTAGTGGGTGTGGTAGTACGTCCTAGCATGTTTCACATGTTCGCACCCAGTCAGGGGACATCCTGACGACGTATACAGACTAACACACATAACAAAGCCACTCCAACAGCTTCCTCTCTCTCCAATACCCCTTCTCCCCTCTCTACACTCTTCAGAACAAAATAGGAAAAGTAGGATGTAGATAAGAGGTGCCATTGTAAAGGTTTATCCCTCAATACCTTCATCTGATCTGACACTGTTCACCCTTGTGGAATGGATGTGGAGTGGTTGTATTGAGACAGTTGGACAACATTCAAAACAAAGCAATAACCCTGTAATCACGCAGGATCTTCCTTCGTTATTCATGCGAAGAAATATTGTATCCTTTGCATTTCTCTACATATATGTTAACGGTAAACGTTCTAAGGTACTTGCTTCAAATGTACCACCTCTCCGCATATTTCCCCACAGAATTAGGGCAGTTGGAATTGCCCATGAACTCTCACTCTCTCCACAATGTAGAACTTCCGCCTATCAAAATTAATTTATCCCCAGAACTTCTACTCTCTGGAATTCACTTCCTTGGAGTTGCTTTCCACAAATTTACAACTAACATCGGCTGAAGTCCAATTGTTACAAACTTTTTATAAATGGCAGATGCCTTTAGGCACATGGACCTTTTTGTTTTGTCTGTTTTTCCTTCATCTATTTAGTGTTTCTTTAACAAATAATAATAAATAAACAATTTGACAATCGCAGTAAATACCAACTGTTTTGTTCGTTAAGGAGAGCATATAAATACCCCAGAACGTGCACGGTGATGCTACTTTGGGTCGACACAATCGTATTCAATGAATATCCGAGACTATTACGAAATATATATATCATAAACACAAAATAAAAAATAGAAAAGGTCAAAGCGAGAGATTGGAAACTATTTTAATGAATGGCTAATGACTGATTTACTGAAAGCCAACTAACTTTTAATCACATTAATAATTTCGGATTCAAAGCACAAGATAAGCGAGCACGATAACATAAAATCAACAGACAATACTCTGTGCGAACAACAGTTTGGCCACTCAGATGGCACAGAACAAGAAAATATAAATTTACATTGACCGAATGGACAATTACACTATTTTAATATGATCAATAGGCAAGTTTACAGATGTAAACTGTCAATTAGTCAACGAGGCCATCTTTGAAGAGATAAAGGGGTGTTTTATTAAATTAATTTGCCCTGGCAAGATTATGGATGGTGGCAATGGCATATATTTAACCATCGATCAAATTAATCGGACAACAAATTCAGATTTGTAATATTTATTTAGGGTTCGCTTACTGATTCATAAGGCAAGTGACCAGAAAAGTTAAAGGTTAAAGCAAATATGAAAAATATACTAGAAAAACATGAATTTTAATCAATGTAGTGTAAGCATTCATTGTGGAATACCTCAGGAAAGCATGCAATATCATTCGTTTTTATATGCTTCTCAGCATTCCTTTATCTCCATAGGGTTATGTTCACTGTATAAAAATACATGAAGACTTATAACAATATATAACATAACACAAACGAGGAGCAGCCCTCAAGATGCATTATCTTGTCACCAGAAGTGTTAGACAGAGATTAAAAAAGGAGCATAGCCAAGAATTCCCCAACAGCACTACACCAGCTCCAACACCCGTAATACAGACAGCTAATACAGTGCCCCCTCCTGTCCAATTTTCTTTACCCACTGCTAGAGGTGGACCGGATATTGATTTCTTGATATTTGCGGATGCGGATGTAGATGCGGATATTTATTTTCAGTATTTGCGGATGTGGATAGTTTTAGCCCTCAAGAGTTTTAGCCACATATAATGGAAATTATCCACAGGGAGAGGAAAGTAACTGTACTAAACTAGTCCTACTATCTAGGCATATAATAGTTAGTTATTATGGATTGCTTAATTTTGATAAACATAAATATATTTCAATATTAGCCCTATTTACTTCTTAACCCTCGGAGGATCCATGAAAAGGACCATGATGCACTTTTTTTTTTTTTTTTTAACTATTATTAGACGATTTTTTTCAGATTAGGAAGGGTATATGGAAGTCAGAGGGTTGATTGGGATAGTCTTTAGTTCTTTACCCTTTTAATACCCACATATCCTTCCTAAGCAGCATAAAATCGTCTAATGATAGCAAAATTAAACTGCTAAAACGTGTCAGAGCTTCAAGGGGTTAATAGTTAATTAGTTATTCTGTAAACGTGTAAATATAATAAGTTTTTATGACTTATTAGTTACAAAATTATCCGCACTATATCCGCATTATTGGATGCGGATGTACAAAATGATGCAGATATCCGCGGCTGCGGATGCGGATACGGATATCCGGTCCACCTCTATCCACTGCTACCCCGTTCTAAAATAGGTACAGCCAATCACATCATCGATCCTGTCATAGCCCCGCCCATCCTGAGCTCGTCGTGTAGCTGGCAGCCTATCTTCCCCCACACCTAATACTTGGGAAGTAAAATTGCAGAAGAGCAGCCCAGAGGAAACATTACACAAGGGCCGCCCCACAAAAGCCCCTTCTGCACTCAATGACTCCGAGACCAGGAGGAACAGGTAAATGAGCAAAGTGTAATAGCAAGAATAGTTTGGCAGAAGAAATGTAACAAGCAGAGGTCCCCAGCCAAGACTGCCAACAACGATAAGAAGCAGTCAAAACAAAACCTTGATCTCCCCGACACACCTCATGGGAATCACATCCGATAATTCCATCTTAGTACTTTGAGATAATATCTCTCTGTCTGCCTGAGTCCCTATTTTTTCTTTATAGAAACCTTGTAATTAGATTACACCCTATCCAAAAATCATAGAAGATTCACTGATATTATAAGTTAATAAACATCTCCGCTGATAATCTCTGAAGTATCTTTGATTCTTAATTATATTGCTTTACAACTTCCGTTTGTTAAAAATATTTAATATTTTTATACTCTGCCTTGATTTACACTATAAATAACACACATTCTATACTCTGTGGAACACCTAGTCTCCTCGGCAAACCCTGATCTTCTCATTCTTACCGAAACACAATTGTCTGGGATTACTGACAGCAAACCATTTTATGTTTCCTCCTACTTTCTCTATCCTCAGTCTCAAGCCAAAGGTGGATGTTGTATCCATGTATGCAACAATCTTGCTTTCTCTCGTGTTCCCAACCTCGATTCTTCTGAATTCTCAACTCTCTGGTTAACCCAAAAATGGCGAGTTATGTGTAATGGACACCACACAACTGGGCGGACATATTAGGCTCCATTCCCACCTATAATCGTAATTTTACGATAAATATCGTTATTACTTATTCATATGCGCCTATTTTACGTTTAATATGAAGATCGCAACATGTAACAACAATAAAACAAGTGGGAATAGTGTTTGGATGGTCAAAATCGCGAATAATTGCCGACCGGCCATTCGTAAAGTGTGGAGCTGAGGCGGGCCACACCCTCCCTTCTCGGAGCCTGAAGCTACACTGACTTACTCACTCACAATCTCAGACAGTCTACACCCTCTCTAGCAACATGAGCACGGCTTAGACCGGTTTGGAGATATTGGCATGATAAAAACACCAATAAATATGGGAATAAGAGGACAAATATGTGATAATTGAAGGGAGGGGGAGGGAAGGAGGGGATTTTGACACATGTGCAGGAGTGATAAGAGGTATGGAGGGGAATTATCTCACTTAACCCTTAATTAGCGGCTCACCACATAAGTCGAGTTAAATAAAGCTGGACTATGTGGCGGCGCTCGACATAACTCGAGTGGCAATTTCAGCACGTAATGTTGCTGAGAGAGAGAGACAAGTGGTGGCAGGAGAGTAGCGAGCGTATGACTGCTCCAGACCACCGCGGCGAACCTACTGACACGAATCTCACCTCCCTCCTACCTCTCTCACTCGCTATATAAGGAATTGTATGGGGAAAGTGCCTAATTACATGCTTTTTGCACTCGCGTTGCACGGTTATTGCAAGAAAACTAGCCATCATAAAAGGATCGTTATGGTGTCATTCGAAAGCTCTGTTTATGCCCTTTCAGGCATAGATACTTGTTTTACGTTCTGAGTCTTATTTAGGCATGAAAATGATCACGTAAACAGCCCTATTTTGGCTAAAAACACCCCGCTGGGCGGTACATATAAATAAACCGCATAGGCTGCTCTTAAGGTGTTAAACACCATTTCTTTCTTTTTTAAGTGCAACAGGGGCCTTTTAAAAGTTTTTTTTTAGGCCTTGGCTCATATGAGGACGCTCGCCTTCGCCCAGTACGGACTCATGAGGACGCTCGCCGTTTATGGGCTAAGGCTTTCTTGTCACTAACAAACTAAATATTTTTATGCGGTTTATCTCGCCCTTAATTCTACTGACTATCCAAAATACTTTGATTATCTAACTTCTAAAGTGGAACACATTCTATCCATCTCTCCTTTCGCAGAAATCTCCATCTTAGGAGATTTCAACGTTCACCACCACCACCAATGGTTCTCCTTTCTTTCCACTGGCCAACCTGGTGAACAAGCCTACATCTTTTCTATCCAAAACGGCCTAGAGCAGTTAGTCCAGCAACCCATCCGTATCCCGGATCGCTTTGGAGATCGGCCCAACACTCTTGACTGTCCTATCTCTCTGGTACGGCCACCCAATTCTCCCAGCCAGCGGCACTTGTGGCAATTTGATGCTGCTGACTGGGAGTTCTTCGATAATACTTTTTTGATTTCCAATAGAATGACTTCTGCTTCCAAGGCCGGGGACCCTCAGAGAGTGCTGAACGCATTGCATTACCGAGGTAATCCTCTCGGTCATGAAAGCATACATTCCATTCTCTTTCTCTCAGTCTAATACAAAAAAAATCTTAGTTTACTCACACTTGTTCTACTGCTGTCCACAAGGAAGAAGCATTCAAACGGTTCTGTCTACTTCAAACTCAAGAATCTCATACATCCTATGTTTCTGCCCGGAATCAAGCCAAGTCTGTAATTCGAATTGCCAAACATTCTTTCATCAATAATATATGCACTAAAGTTAAACTATCCAATTGTAGCTCTTCAAAAGCCCTCTGGCATCTAGCCAAGAACCATCTCCAACAATTTTACCTCCTCATCTTTCCCTCATCTTTTCCACTCCGACGGCACTACCGGGATTTCTTCCTTCGACAAAGCTGAACTCTTCGCACAAACTTTTGTTAAAAACTCCACCTTGGATGATTCCGGTGCTATTCCTCCCTCTCCACCCCTCTCTCACTTAAATCAAAATTAAAATTAAAATTAAAATAGTTTTATTGTTATATGACAAATATACATAATACAAGAATAAGTTGTGTTAAAAGGTTATCACATACCAAAGAGGACTTGATACCTATTGGTATATTGGTATATATGTCCTGAAATACTACTATACTAAATACAAAATTGGAAGTAGTGGCGAATGAAGAAAAAAAAGAGATATGCACCCAAACCCAAGTATAAAGAAAAAATATTATAATTTTAACTAGCAGAAGTATCTGCGGTATAAGTAAATAGTATACTTACATAAATCCAAAAATACCTAAACACACACACACACACATCTACATATCCGCATCCCACACACATTCACATTCAAACTATCACACATGTACACATAGTACATACTTAATTGCATGCAGACCAGACCAATGATGATGGCTTGAGTAAAGTAGGAGATTGGAGAGAGGAAGATAAAGTGGAGAAGTGCGAAGTACAGTAAGAGATGAAAAGTTCTCGGGCTCAACCAAGAGTATAAACAGACACTGAACTATATAAATATAACTGCACATTTACAATCATACGCACACACTCACATTTATTAATTCATACAAACTCACAAATAACATTCATAGTTACACACGTATCCATATACCGAATAAAATACATTACCACATACACACAACAGCTATAAAAGCAAATGAACGCCAAACCTTATACATTCCTTGCATTCACTAATAATAGTTAGATGATAACCCAAACAATATACCACAGAAATCCATGCCTCCTGCCCCACACTCCCCCGTCAATACCAGCACGCTCCAGGACACAAATCCCGGCCCTCGAATTGAATAGAGCAATTTCATCAGTTCTTTACATAGTACTTGCTTTTCATTGTTAAGTTTTATTGTTCAAGAGTTTATATCAGGCCAAGACCAATGTCTCAGGGCGCACACATACATGACATTCACAATATACAGTCGTGCCCTCGATTCCCGTACAATTCCTTTCTAAACTAACAAAAATATATAATTTAATTAGGGGAAGTCCATCAACTCACCTACAATACAAGTTCAGTATACAATCAAAATGGTGCAAGTGTTTCAAAAATGTTTGTATAAATGGCTAACAAGGTCCCGCCCACGACTGTACATGCACAGCTGTAGTCGGGAACAACTGAATACCATCAACCGATAACAAAAGACAGTGAGCGTTAACTAGTGAATCAAGTATTCGGATTATGAGACTCAAACACCTTTTCAAACAGTTCATCACAGCAACCCCATTACAATACCAAAGACCTCTCAGAAACTCTCGGCCACGACTGTACATCGTATTATACAACACTTAGGCATATATGCATAATCAACTATTGTCCTTGATATTTAATTAACTTTAAAGGATTCACAGATCATTATTTAATAAATATAATTTTAATTTATTTTTGTAGGCATTAACCCTCCTGGCCCGGGCTGTATCTCCAAAGGACAGGGTGGGCTACCCGGGCGATCTGGCCGAAAAACGTCTAGGCCTAGGCTACCGTATTTTGGTTAATTTTAACTGCTAGAAATATCCCACGCATCTATAAATGTAG
Source organism: Paralithodes platypus (assembly GCA_032716605.1). Classification (NCBI taxonomy): domain Eukaryota; kingdom Metazoa; phylum Arthropoda; class Malacostraca; order Decapoda; family Lithodidae; genus Paralithodes; species Paralithodes platypus. The sequence goes on along the minus strand of CM064491.1, from coordinate 27,487,953 downwards.
TGCGGTTTCCAATCTGTAGACTGGCATGGAGTAGAGCTCTCTAAGTCAACTAGTTCAGTTGTGATGACGATTTTAGTGGAGAGCATTTTCAGGCGATGTTAGCAATACGACGATCTTTTCACTACTGAAACAACGACATACAGACATACAATAACAAACGAGTCTTCTTCTTGTTTTCGGAGGTGCGGTGACGCAACGATCGGCTTTGTTTACATGCGTCGGACGCACGGCGTTCAGACCAAGCTGAATAGGCTTTCAAGCTTACTATCTCCTGAAAGGACACCCGGGCACCGGCCCTTATTTCGTGGTGTCATATTAAAATGACACCCGGGGAGGAAGGGTTAAATGACTTTGCATCGATTGAATCCGTTAGGTTGTTCCAAATACATGATACTTTATATCGAAAAGTTTTCTGGAACAATGATAATCTACCTCGTGGCACTTGGAGTATATTACAATGTCTTGTCGGATATGCATGCACGTCCTCGTTTTTTATAAACATTTCTTTTATTATTGCTGGCAGTTCATTATGCATACACTTGTACATTAACATGGATATACAAAATACATATAACTTGTTAAGTGAAAGAACATTCAATGACACAAATAATGGACTTGAATGAGATCGATATGGCGCATTTGATAGAATTCTAATAGCTCTCTTCTGTAGCTTGTATAGTGAATCTACATAACATTTGCTAGTTGCGCCCCATACCTCTATTCCATAAGTTAGGTAAGGATATATAAAGCTATAATATAGTGTAACTAAAGTAGTTGTGTTTAGCAGTTGTCTGGCTTTGCAAAGGACACTGATTCCCTTAGAAACTTTATTCCTAACATCCTTTATATGTTCTGACCAAGTTAATTCAAGATTGATAGTAATTCCCAAATATTTAGTTGCATATACTCTAATATCTTCATTATTTATTCGAATATGATCATTATTACTGACCTTTCTACCCTTTGTATGAAATACCATATAATTGGTTTTACTAATATTCAATGATAATTTATTTGCATTAATCCAGTCCACTACATGAATCAATTCTTCATTAATTCTATGAACAACATTATTTATAGCTTTTCCCTCCAAGAATATATGTGTGTCATCGGCAAAAAGGATTGGCAATAAAGTTTGTGATGCATTAGTAATGTCATTGACATAAATTAAAAACAAAAGAGGCCCCAAAATTGATCCCTGTGGTACTCCACACTTAATATATTGAGAGGAAGATGTTATTCCATTATATTTTACACATTGCGACCTATTTGATAAATAACTTACAAACCATTGCTGTGCAATACCACGTATTCCATATGAATATAATTTATCTAGTAAAATCAAATGGTTAACGGTGTCGAACGCTTTACTAAAATCTAAGAACAATCCCAACACAATATTACCACTATCTAGTGCATTAACTATTTTATCAATCAGTGTAATTAAAGCTAAATTTGTTCCATAACCTGACCTAAATCCAAACTGGAGATTACACAAAAAAAAAAATGTATTAAGAAATGAGACTACCCTTTTATACATTATCCTTACAAAAACCTATGAAAATACAGGCAAAATTGATATTGGTCTATAATTATTCAATAACGTTTCATTACCTCCTTTATGAAGAGGTATAACTGAAGCAATTTGTAATTCTTTGGGAAAGGTTCCTGGAGTTAAAGACAAATTAATTATGTACGTCAGTACATCACTTATTACTAAGTGTTTCTTTGACAACTCTGGCTGTAATATTATCCCAACCAAGACATTTGTTTTGTAAGGATAACATTGTGGTATTAACTTCCTGAGATGTTACAGGTGACAAAAATATAGAAGCATTGTTTTTAGCAGGTAAATAATGTTGATAATTGTTATTGCTCGTCGGAATATTCTCATATTTTAGGCTCTGCCCAATGTTGACGACGAAATCATTAAGATATTCGGCTATTTTTTTGTCATCATTTACCATCTCACCATTTACCATAAATGTATAATTTTGTTTTCTTAGTTTCTTTTCGTTTATTTATTACTTCCTTAATTATATTCCAACATTTCTTCACATTGTGACTGTTATCCTTAAATAATTTGTCATAATGATGACGCTCAGCTTTTCTCATTATTTTCTGTAGAGTTTTCTTATATAACTCCTATACATTTTTATTATAAACATATGGTCTTTTAATTGAAATTATATAAAGTGTATTTTTAATCTTTATAGAATTTCTCAATGACTCCGCCAACCATGGTTTTCTATGACGATAGTTAGATTTCATTGTTACAAGTGGAAAGGATTAATTGAAGCATTTACAATACAACTGATGAAACTTTGAAAATGCTTCCTGACATGTATCAATATTCAACACCATACCCCAATCAATAGCCTGTAGCATGGTTTGAAATTTGGTTATATTTCTTATATTATAAACTCTTCTTAATTATAGTGTGGTTTTCCTTTATGGTATCAGATTTGACTATACTAAACACGGGGAAATGGTCCGATATGTCCGTCGTAAGTAAGCCGTTAATAACCGTCTTATCGTAAACATCATTACAAAAAATGTTATCAATCAGAGTGGCAGATTTATCAGTAATTCTAGTAGGCTTATTTATTAATGGCAAAATATAATATGAAAACAACAATTCCACGAAATCTGAGGTTCCCTTGTGATTATCATAATTTAATAAGTTTAGATTAAAATCACCCATTAGATAGATATCCTAGTTTTATGTTCACGATTAAGACCAGTTAGTAATGCTAACATATTCGTTAGAAATTCGTCTACATTAGCAGTAGGTGGTCGATATATCACTCCTACTATTATGTTTGTATCTGTATTCATTCTATTCCCTTCTATTTCTATAAATACAGATTCTACATTATCATTTAACACATTTAAATCATGTCTGTCTTTAAATGGAATATCATTCCTAATATATGCAGACCCCCCCCCTCCCCTCCCCGTTTACCTTTTCTGAAATTTTCTAAATGAGTATAACCCTCCAAATGAGTATAACCCTCCAAATGAGTATAACCCTCCAAATGAGTATAACCCTCCAAATGAGTATAACCCTCCAAATGAGTATAACCCTCCAAATGAGTATAACCCTCCAAATGAGTATAACCTTCTAAATGAGTATAACCCTCCAAATGAGTATAACCCTCCAAATGAGTATAACCCTCCAAATGAGTATAACCTTCTAAATGAGTATAACCCTCCAAATGAGTATAACCCTCCAAATGAGTATAACCCTCCAAATGAGTATAACCTTATAAATGAGTATAACCTAAATGAGTATAACCCTCCAAATGAGTATAACCTTCTAAATGAGTATAACTCTCCAAATGAGTATAACCTAAATGAGTATAACCCTCCAAATGAGTATAACCCTCCAAATGAGTATAACCTTCTAAATGAGTATAACCCTCCAAATGAGTATAACCCTCCAAATGAGTATAACCCTCCAAATGAGTATAACCCTCCAAATGAGTATAACCCTCCAAATGAGTATAACCTTCTAAATGAGTATAACCCTCCAAATGAGTATAACCCTCCAAATGAGTATAACCTTCTAAATGAGTATAACCTTCTAAATGAGTATAACCCTCCAAATGAGTATAACCTTCTAAATGAGTATAACTCTCCAAATGAGTATAACCTAAATGAGTATAACCCTCCAAATGAGTATAACCCTCCAAATGAGTATAACCCTCCAAATCATACAAATTCTGACTATAACTGTTAATCCAATAATTTTAATGTTATGTCTAAAGTACCAAGATAATGTTTTTAGTTCCCCTAAATTTGTTGAGACACTACGGACATTCATTTGTAGTATAGAAAAGTTATGCATTGTAATACGATTATCCTTAAACATCTTATTTACAGTATTCTCACAATAGTAATCTGAATTAATTTCCAAGTTAGACATAAAATTATTATCTGGATTAATATTAGCCAATGGAAAATTTATATCCTCGGCACTTCTGTCTAATATATTATACACATTATTATCAATAGGTTCATCAACTGACCCTACTCCGCGATTTTCGATCTCCAATAAACATCTTCTAAAACTGTTTTCGTCAACTATATGATTAAATGGAAAAATATCACTCATACATGTTACACAAATTGCATCGATCTCTTCAATATAATTGTGTCTACATAATGAGCAATGTTGTTCAATCATTGATACAACAATAGTAAAAATATATATAACCCTTCATTTATATAAACCTCATTCAATTAACTCTAGTTAAGGAAATATTCTGTCTTGCTGTTACTACACTATGATTATTATTTGTTAGCGCACATTTGTCAAATATCTTAGAGGTGGTCGTCCGTAACACTCTGAATATACACACTTCACTCCTAATGACCGAAACACTCTGAATCACAGACTCAAAAACACAACATTTAAACCAGTAAACATGAACATTGTCTTTTATCGACAACTTATTCACAAACATACATGAAAGAAATATTGAAATAAATTGAAAATGATCATAGTCTATTTTTCTGCTATGATTAGATGAATTACCCGTATACAAAATACACGAAAGCAACACAAAAAATAGAAAGCTTAATACCCACTCCATAAATGCACAAAACTGACACCACAAATACATGGGCAACCACGAAACAATAACGAAACATTCCGAAATATTCAAGAAGACCATGAAGCTATCCAACAAGACGAAACATTCACTACATTCCCGAGATAGATCTTAGCTCCTGCTCATTCTTAACTGGTTTGATTCTATTATGGCAATCTGTAATTAAAATTATTCCATCTGCTGACCAATATTCTTTTATTTTACCATTTCTTTTGTCTATTCGTGCATACCATAACAACTGGGCTTTCTTTTTTGTTAGGTCTTTATTGATAAATATGGTCTGTTTGATCACACGCTTCGTATAGCCATTACCTGCTCCGCTTCCTAGCTCTGTAGCCTCATAAGTATCCTCCACTGTGGTATCCTCGGCGGTTGTAGATCCGACGTACCAGCCTCAGGTGCCGCAGCACCACTCACGTCTTGCACATCCCCATCCCCCGGCGCTGCCCAGGGGTGCCACTCCTCCCAGCCGTCCGCCTCGGGTTGAGATGAAGACGGTACACATGCTGAAGAGTCCTGTAGGTGGCAAATCGGACCATCACCGGGCGATATGTTCCATCGATGCGAGGCTTCCCTAATCGGTGAACACGGTCTACATCAGCTTCACAGATGGGGGATGGGACACAAACCTTGTTGTTAATCAGGTCCAGAGTAGCTTTTAGTAGGTCTTCATTTTCCCTCTCGGGAACACCAGTGATTCTCAAATTATTTCTCCTCGTGTACTGCTCCTGGAAATCCACTTTCTCCTTCAGTTGGTTCATTTCATCCTCAAGCGCTGTGATTCTTTGGTCTCGTTCCTGAAGCAGTTTTCGAAGTTCTCCCACTTCCTTGGTCAGCTGGCCACTAATTGAGGATTCAAGGGTTTCAATAACTCGCCTATCCTTCAAAGCAATTATGAAGGCTTTAATGAAATCCTCTTGTTCTAATCCCATCTTGCTAGACAGTGTACGAGACCACATAAATAATAATACTGAGAATAAGAGTTACTTTGTCTTATAAGACAAAATGGTGAAATTCACGGTTACAGTTTCATTTGTCTCACTGCTTCACTTCATTTTGAATTAGATCTTTTCATTGGCCATAACAGTAACAAATCATTATGTTTTAATTATTATACATACTGTATATTAACACGGCCATACTGACGCATGATGTTGCCCTTCACATATTCATGGCGTATGTCCAGCAGCTAATCCATGGTGTAATTTACTTCTGTTCGGCACTGCTTGGCTGCAGCCAATAAATGGGAAGAGCACACACCTCCCCACGACCTTCTCCTACAACCTCCAGTCGAAGACTGAAAACCTGCAGTCGAAGGATGTACTTTCTGCCCTCTCTGGGCTTAATACTAAGAAGGCGTACGGACTGGATGGTGTTCCTCCTGTTGTACTTTAATACTGTTCTTCCATACCGACTCCCTGCCTAGGAAAACTCTTTCGCCTCTGCCTTCTAACATATTTCCTTCTTGCTGGAAGTTTGCTCTTATTCAACCTGTCCCAAAGAAGGGTGACTGCCCTCACCCCTCCAACTACCATTCAAATGCTCTAATTTCTTGTATCTCTAAATTGTTTTTAATTATTTGCCCCTCAAAATTTCTTAAGCAGTTATTTTCCCATAATCTAATTTCAGATTGCCAGTATAGTTTCCTTAAAGGCTGCTCTACTGGTGATCTTCTGGCTTATCTAACTAACTCTTTGTCATTCTCATTTTGGGACTTTGGCGAGACTTTTTCTATTGCGCTAGACATCGAAAGCCTTTGATAGAGGCTGGCACAAATCTCTAATTTCCAAACTACCCTCCTTCAGTTTCTATCCCTCTATCTTTGCCTTTGTCTCTAATCTTCTTTCAGACCACTCCATAGCTGCAGTTGTGGACTGCCATTGCTCAAACCCTCAACCTATCAACTCTGGTGTTCCTCAGGATTCTGTCTTGTCTCCAATTATCTTTCTAATATTTATTAATGATCTTCTCAACTGTACCTCTAGTCCTATCCACTCATTTGCTGATGACTCTACCTTACACTATTCAACTAATCTTTCACATCAAACCCAGCATGCAATCACTCCGGAACCCACGTAAAAGGGCCATAGAGCACCTATCTTCAGATCAATGATCGGGGTAGAGAAAATCTTTTTACTTTCAACGCCTCCAAGACCCAATTTCTTCCTCTATCACTCCACCGTAATCTTTCGCAGGACTATAAATTACTCTTCAATAATACACAAATCAACCCTTTATCGTCTCTCAATATTCTAGCTGTATCTTTTTCATCTGACCTTTCTTGGAAAAATCATATTACCACTTAAACAGTTTCCCTAAAGTTAGGTGAGCTCAATCGTCTCCCCGCACAGCTTCTTGCTCTGTATTGGGGCACAGGGCGCCCCTGTATTGAGTATTGTTCGCTTGTGTGGGGAGGCTCCAACCATACCGTACTTCTCGAAAAAGTAGAGTCCAAAGCATTACGTCTCATCAACTCACTTCCTCTTACTGTGTCCCTACAATCTCTTTCTAAACGCTGCAATGTTGCATCGCTTTCACTCTACTATCGCTATTACAACAATCAGTGTTCTTCAGAGCTCTCTCAGTGCATATCCACTCCCTTGTGGCGAGTGCGAGGCACCCACCTTTCAACAGTCCTACTCCTATTCTGTCCAGCTCTCCAACCCAAGAATTGGCAAATATTCACAAGTGAACTCTGGAAATCTCTCCCTCAATCAGTGTTTTATTCATCCTATGACTTAAACGACTTTAAACTTGTGTGTCCAGGCACTTTGACCCCAACGTCTTTTGAATTTGGCCCAGTCACTCTTTTGGCTTTGGAGGACACACTCGAATTCCTCTAATATTGGAACAATAGTTTTACGAAATTTGACTCTGACAAGCGTGATTATGTTTAAAACAATCTACTGCTGACACAGTTCCAAGACCACGACCGATTCACACCCTAGATTGCCTGTAGCAGGCATGTTAATTAATGTGGAGATTACTTTGGTATTACTAAGAAAGAATAGCAAGCATAAGTCATATATCCTGCATGCGTAAGATGTGTAAAATGGGGCTAGCTTGCTCTCATTAATAATAATAATAAGTTTTATTTAGCCAATCCAAATACAATCAAAATACAATTTTTGTGAAACTTACTACAATGGCGGAGCCTTTTGAGAGAAATCTCTCTTGAAGGCCCCTTGTGCATAACTCGATTACAGCAGTAAACTTAAAATTACGGTATTGAATTTAATAATGAGGAAGGCAGTTGTAGGCACCCCACGCCCACTCCAACATACACCATCACGCGGGCTGATCATGAGTATAATGTATTACACAACCCCCACAGAACCCACACCCAACGGCCATACTCATGAGGGGAACGAGGGGCTCCACACCAGTCAACCTATAGCTACAATACAATTTATGCTACCCACATTGATGCTAAAGCCTGCTTATACATACACATACACCTATATCCATAAGAACACATATGAGTTTAAATAAATATATACACACAGAACACACGACCCAATCAGTGGAAGTCCAATTTCCCTAGGTAATACATCAATTTTCATATTTGTATTAATATTTTGATAGTAGATGTGACTTAATTGCTATTTTGAAACTAGAGATGGTCTGTTTGTTCTGTATATCAACTGGTAAATTATTCCAAATATTTGCACCGCGGTAGTTAATAGATGTCTGGGAATGTTTTGAAGACATATGAGGGATTTCTAAGGAATTTGTATTTCGTAAGTTATAACTTTCATTGATGCGGTAACTAAATAAACCCACATTACTATGATTTTGTAGAGATTTAAATACAAACAAAGCGCTACAATAAGTATTAATATCGTCTAGTTTAAGAAGTGCGAGTTGTTTAAAGAGTTCGTTTGTATGAGTATAATTTGATCTGTACGTGATTGTTCTAACTACTTTTTTTAGTGCTATTTCTATAGATTTTAATTTAGTTTTTCCTGTTGCCCCCCATATTGTATGACAATATGATACAAATGGATATATTAAAGAGTAATATAGTGGTTTTAATGCACTAGTGTTGAAACAGTGGCGAGTAAGATATAAAATACCGCATTGTTTATTGATTTTGTTTGATAAGTTTTGTATATGAGAATTCCACGACATCTGTCCATCTACCACAATCCCCAGGAATTTGATATTCTCCTCTTCTTTCAATGGCACATTTCCGAGTTTTACGGAACCAAGATTGTTAGGAATATATTTTTTTCTATGAAATTTTACATACTTCGTTTTATCGATGTTGAGAGTAAGCTTACTAGCATTTATCCAATTGTTAACATTGATTAGGTCATCATTAACGAAGTTTATAAGGCAACTCAGGTTATGGTGACTGGCGTAAAGAGTGCTGTCATCAGCAAATAATACAAATTTAAATAGATTACTTGAATAAATAATAGCATTAATATAAAGAATGAAAATGGTACATGGATCAGAAACATATAATACCAGTGACAAAATCCAGGGAGAAAAAGAGGTTGGGAGAGGAATCCAGGTTATTCCGCAAGACTCCTGGCCATCAATCATAGGAAAGCTACTAGAGTCAATTATTGCTAGTAAAATTAGAAACCACTTAGATACATTTAATTTAATAAATTCTTCTCAGCATGGATTCACTCAGGGACGTTCTTGCCTTACTAATTTGCTTAGTTTTTTCTCAGAGGTATATGAAGCAGTAGATAATGACAAGTCATAGGATATAATATATTTAGATTTCAGTAAAGCTTTCGACAGAGTCCCCCATGAGAGCGCATGGAATAGGTGGGGCGTTGTTGGGATGGATTAGGTCATGGCTAATTGGTAGGAAGCAGAGAGTCAGCATAAATGGTACGAAGTCAGAATGGGGAGCAGTCAAAAGTGGTGTCCCCCAGGGATCTGTATTAGGAGTAAGAGTAAAAATGCCATTTCCGTTTTTACATCCGTAGACTTTATTGGAAAAAAAACCCACTGCCATTTTCGTTTTTACACCCGTAGACTTTATTGGAAAAAAACACTGCCATTTCCGTTTTTACATCCGTAGACTTTATTGAAAAAGCCCCTGCCAGAAAAAAAAACCCTGCCATTTTCGTTTTTACATCCATAGACTTTATTGAAAAAGCCCCTGCCAGAAAAAAATGGGTCCAAAATGGCGACGGTTGTCCGGTAGTGACCACACAACTTTCATACATCCTTACTATTTTAAATATGACCGTCTCTCTCTCTTTCTTGCTCTCTCTCTCTATCTTTCTATCTCTCTCATTGTACACACACACACACACACGGTGCCCCGCCTACTCCTCTGGACCTCATTCGTGATCAAGTGTCAAGATAAACCTAGCCTAGTCTAACCTAGCCTAACTCTTTCTCTCTCTCCCTAACCTAACCTAGCCTAGCCTAATCTAACCTAGCCTAGCCTAACCCTTTCTCTCTCTCTCTCTGTATCTCTCTCTTTCATCATATTTTTCCACGCTATTCTTAGAGTTCAGATTTCAAGATACCAAGCCACCTGATTTCACCCATCTCCGTACCAAAAATACTTTTGAGTCACCTGCTCCCATAAATCAGTCTACTATCTATATCTCTATCTCTATCTATATAGGTCTGACAGCGACCCTTTCTTTCATCATATTTTTTCCACGCTATTCTTAGAGTTCAGATTTCAAGATACCAAGCCACCTGATTTCACCCATCTCTGTACCAAAAATACTTTTGGGTCAGCTGCTCCCATAAATCAATCGACTATCTATATCTATATCCTATCTATATCGGTCTGACAGCGACCCCTCAGTAGTTTCTCTCTCTCTCTTTCATCATATTTTTTCCAACCACCTAACCTAACCTTGCCTAGGCGAGAACATGTGACTACCTGTTATATATAGTCATGCAGCCCACCCCGTGTGAACCCTAAAACATATATATATGCATTCAAACCTCGTAAAGGTATTAGTTAAATAGAAACCAACATGGCGGAAGCATTTACCTCCGATGCTCTCGACATATTCAAACACCCCGCTCGCATAATAGTAGCGGGATACAGCAATTCCGGCAAATCAGAACTCGTCAAGAAACTTATATCCAAGCATCATAATAAATTTAAAAAGATTGTTATATGCGGTCTTCTCTCGCACCCCCTACAGCATGATAAAGAAATAGGACCTAAGGTAACCGTATCTCCAGAAATAGTGAACCCTATAAGCGATGAGGATATTTACGATCAAAGAGGAACCTTATTCATCCTTGACGATCTATTTATCGAAGCTGTAAAGAATAAAGTAGTGGTAGACGCTTTTACGCGCGGTCGGCATAATAACATTTCATGCATCTTCATAACCCAAAACCTATACATGGGCGGTAAACATGCGAGGAATATTAGTCTCAACTGTTCTCACTTCCTATTACTGAGACAACGTGACTTATTGCAAATACAACTACTTGGAAGGCAAATATTCGGCAAAGACCGAGCCAGCGATTTTGTTGAAATATACAAATCTGCCGTTTTCTCTAAACCCTTTGGCTATCTCCTCGTTGACTTAGGTATAAATACCCCCGAAGCCCTGCAATTCCGCACAAATATAGTGGGTGAACCACCCTGTGAACGTGTATTCCAATGGTGAGTTCTAAGCATCGAGAGCTATTAAATGTTCTCTACGGTCGTCACGACCAGCCATACGGACTGTCTTCTCAAAAGAAACTATGGGATAAGGCTCGAGACATTGATCCTTCCATAAAACTGCAAGATGTGACAGGATTTCTCCGGACCAGCAAAACCTACACTCTACATAAGCTACAGCCAAAGAAATTCCCCCGCCAGAAAGTTCTCTCCCCCAAGCCCAAGATCATCATGGCTGCCGACTTAGCCGACGTGCGTCATTTAAAGAAAGACAACGACAATATATCATACCTGTTAGTATGCGTGGACGTCTTTTCCCGTTTCATGCAGGTAGTACCCTGTCACAGGAAAGATGCGACTTCCATGCTAATGGCTGTTAAGAGGGTTATGGAAACAGATGAATCCAGGGGTGTGAGAAGATTGAACACTGATCTAGGCACCGAGTTTTATAATAAAAAAGTGAAGGAATATCTAACATCCCGCAAGATTAAGCTATATAGCGTTCATTCTAGTGAGATTAAAGCTTCCATCGCCGAACGAGCCATTCGCACATTGAAATCCCGCATGTACCGCTTTATTACACTGCGGAATTCCCCCCGATATATTAACCACCTCCAGGACATGGTCAGTGCCTACAATAATTCCCCCCCACTCTGGACTAAAAAAGGGACAAACCCCCACAATCGTACATAATTTAACTCGACCATCCGACACTGCACGGCAATTCCATCTAATGTATAAAAACCCCCAGAAACCCCTCAGACGCATTAGTACCGAGCTAGCTGTTGGAGAGATTGTACGTCTCGTGGGTAGCACTCGTTCATCCGCTTTCCATAAGGGATACACCCAGCAGAACACCCACGAGCTATTCCAAATTCGAGAAATAAAACACCAACATCAACCAAAAACCTATCTCCTGGAAGACCTATCCGGCGAGCCCATAGAGGGCATCTTCTACGGGTCAGAACTGGTGGCAAGTTCCTTGCCCGAGTCATTCGATATTAATATCCTGAGAACCCGCAAAAGCAAAGGGGAAAAACAATATTTTGTACATTGGGTTGGATATCCTACCTCCTTTGACAGCTGGATTAATGTCTCTGACCTCGTGCAAAGATGAACAGTAAGCTTCCCCTACTCGGTGTACATAAAAAGTTTGTACGGCTACTTAAAAAACTTAACCCCAAGGAAGGGAAGAACCTCATTAAACAACTAGGACGCGAGCATTTAAATTGTATTTCTGAGATATTCTCCAACTTTCTAAAGAAACATCTCACCCTGAATAGTAAAATTATAAGAAAGCTACAACACCATCGTGAGGATATACGAGCCGTTGCACGGAAGAAAACATCTCTGGCCAAAGAGATTAATTCTAACTAGTAAGGCTGGAGGTAATATATTAGCCGCCCTTCTCCCTGCAGTTGCCGGTCTACTTTCAAAACTGTTTTCATAATGCGTAGCTATTATCTCCTCCCCGAATCCACAGCCAAGCGTGTTTTAACAAGCATCGAGGGTTCACCTACACCGCCCTCCCCCTCCCCCTCCCCCGGACAACACGTTCCAGCAAGCTCGTCCTCCCGCCTCCCCCCACAGCCCGCTCCTAAGACCCTCCCGAGGAAAAAGAGAAAGAAATCAACACCGTGTTCACATTATAACAAGAAATCAATGAGGGCTATGCGCAAAACCAAACTCCCACCACCCGTGCTAATGAAAGCCACTTCTGTAATGGGGAATGCTTCCAAAAATCCCAGTCTAGCACATCTTCTGCCCGCCCACGTAAAATATAATGAGACACCATACGCTTTAGGGCTTCTGGAGCGAGTTAAAAACAACCCCTTAATTAGATGGGACAAGGATGGATGGCTACTGGACTCAGCTAGCAACAACAACGTTCTAGACATCGTGGGACTACTCTCGGCTAAGGGGGCTACACCGTCCAAAGCCCAGCGTGATGACGTAGATCTAATTATTAGAGCAACGGGTCTTCATCCCTCTCATATTGTAAACACTCAGATCAAAAAGCAATACGGTGGAGGTATAAATAGTCTACTCTCGTCTAAAATACCCGCACTGACAACCCACGGGTGGGTATCCTATTGAACCATCGTGAGCCACACTTCCCGTGGGTTGCCTATTAAACTAATAGCTGGCAACCGCTCGTGGTGGTATAAAAATCGGCCGAGACAGCCCAGACCCGTCATACTCTCTTACCCCAACTGTGAGCCAACTACGGCAGTTCCAGACGACAAGACCTCCATCCACCGCAATAGCTTCCTAGACGACCAATCAACACCTCGAGAAATGGACGTAGTGGACACCCCCTCACGTTGGGGGAGAGTGGTAATGGCTTCATCGATTGTGACTGGCGGTGGGGCTCAGGACGTTGCCCAGCCCGAACGCGAGAAGGAGGAGTGTCCTTCCCTCTACTCTTTCTTGGATGAAGGGGAGGCCTGTGGAGAAAGTGATGCTTACTCGCTCAGCTACGAGGAAGGGGTTCCCGGTGACTCCCGCTATCGTAATGATAAAACCATCATTGCCGGTGTTCACAGCTGCACGGCCTGTCGGGAGACCTCCGGCTTCACTGCGCTTCTACACCAAACGTATCCATATAGTAACCTATACGCTGAAAGAGTATTTATCGGCTAAACCGATGCTGCTGGAAAGACAGGGGTATGCCTGGGAGTGTTATAATTCGCGAGTCCCCTGATCCTAGTCTTCCCCATGTTGCTTGTCTTCTAGCTCAATACGCCCCCGGTAAGATGCTGGAGCTGAATGAGATTAACCAGAAGTACCTACTCAGTTCTCGCGACGTCCAATTCATTCAAGGGTTAAAGCAGGACCACCACCAGGATCGTGTTAAAATGTTTAATGTCTGTGTTACTAAACTCGTCGATTGGGCTATTCAACATGAGATGACACGTATTGTATTCCCCTTCAAATGCGGTGCTGCGGGCCTCCCCTCTCACGTATGGGCACAGGATTACCTGCCTATCCTAAACCATGCAGCCGGGAATCTTAGGACCCGCAATATATCCTGTGTCATCTTGGACAAGTGGTGGATGGGGTTAACCACTGTGAATGACAACGCAGGGTTCACCCCGGGTCAAAAACGCCCACACCTGGAGGAGGAGGAGGGCAAATCGATCAACACCAACCCCAGGGAGGCGAGTGAGAAGAAGCTAAGGAACAGCGACGTGGATGAAGACTACGATGTTGTGACGCAAGACCCTCTCAATTCCTAATAATGGGTGTATAATCTCCTTTAATGACTCTCTCTCTCTCTGTAAATAAATACCTAACTCTCTCTCTCTCTGTAAATAAATACCTAACTCTCGCTCTCTCTGTAAATAAATACCTAAGCATTACCTATCGTGTATTACTCTCCCGTCCTTGTAGGTAGCTATAAATATAAGAAACGAGCCAACTTCGCATTAGTCCCTTGCTGTTCCAAGATTTGAGTCACACCATATCTACGTTACAAGCGCTGCAGACAGTGTCATATACCCCAATAGTAGCAGTAGTTTTACCAACAACTTACAAACCTTAACGTTACACAGGGACGTGGAATACGAAGTTGGCCTGTTAAATGTGATACTCCCTCAACGTTACTATACTATTAAGAGAGACGAAGCAGAATGCGCCATACATATAGAGTACAGGCAGCTTACTTCTTCAGGCGCTATTGAAAAGCGTAAGGTGCTTGTGACTATTTGGGAAAATATCTTGAGTCCGGACATTGAATACCTTATCGACCGGGTTAATAATAAAATAGGGGCTATACTAAGGGGTCTCCTTAACCGCGACAGAACCTACGTCGGACATCCCCACGATGAAGCCTACCCCGGGCTTCCTAACACTAGCGCCTTTGACCGCCTAGCCAACCCATCTCAAATACTCTCCCTCGGTCGTATGAACCTGAGCCAACACGTTACGGTACGCTGCTTCCACGACCCCCATCCGATCATCTCATACGTGAAGATACAGCTCGAAGAGCGGGTAGCCCGACTTCTCGGCTTAAGCCCCTTAGAAGCCAATGACGTGTTTACCTCCCCCCCCGAGATGCTCTCAGCGAAGGACACGACGCATTTCTATATCATACTAGCCCGTTTCCTGTCTTAAGGAACGGCGATGCTCAGTGCGTGCTCATATACAGTGACCTGGTCAACCCTTCGAGATTCGCCGGGGTAAATGTAAATATTCTCGACGCCTTTTCCCTCTCCGACGGGCAATCGAAAGGTGTGCATCCTATCGTCTATAAACCACTCAAACCTAAAACTATAGATACCATTTCCATTAAAATCACAGACCAGAAGGGTCGCCCCATGTATTTTGAAGAGGGTCAGCACGTGACGTGCTTACTTCACATTCGCGCTGTCAGACTATATTAATAGCTCGTCTAGCCTCGTGTCAACAGTCTTTTCCCTAACAGCATGCGAGTTACATTCATCCCCCCCTCCGTGGGGGAGTATCGCTCTCTTTTCGCTCGTGGGGAGAGAGTATCTCACGGGGGTGGCGTCAACGATATTACCACCCTCGCCTACGAGCCCAGCTACCGTCGAGGCGGGGGTCTGTTCTCTACATTAGCGGGTCTCGCTAAAAGAGCCTTCCCGTTTCTAGTACGAAATGTCATAGCTCCTTCCGCACGTGAGTTTGGAAACAATGTCATGGAGGATATCTCTCAGGGTAATAACCTAAGGCAGTCCCTAAAAAGACACGGTCTGAACAACGCTGCCGTAAAGGCGGCGAGGGGAGGTGGTAGAAATAGGAAGAGGGTAAAGGTTAAAAGGAAAATTAAAAAGAAGACAATGAAGGGGTACTATAAGAAGGACATATTTTCCTCGCTGTAAATCAGTATCGGGCTAGCGTCGAGATGGCGAGCATCGCGACCGTGGAGGGAGCTGTGGGTCAGCAGGCCCCCGTAGGTCAATACGCTGCTGGCGTCAGTGAATTATTTCCCCGTCCCAACAAGACCCGACTTTTGGAAGCCACCATAGCCTCCCGGCAAGATGCCGACGTGTTGCCTAGCAATCTAGGTTTCAACATGAAGTTAACTGACCGATACGTTGATTTCCTCATCCCCGAGACTCCGGGGAGCTTTATTGACTTGGGTCAATTGGTCATACACACCACTCTGCGGCTAACCCAAGAGGATAATGCGACCCCCCTCGGGGACGATGTGAACATAGAGCTCTCGAATAACACGGCCCACAGTCTTTTCAAATCCGTGCAGTGTTTTCTCGGCGACGTGCCCGTCGAAACCAATGTTCTCTACGGTTACAGCTCCTACGTTAAAGCCCTCACCACCTTGACACCCGGCAAAATTAACACAATTGGGTCCTTGGCTAATTTCGCGTGTCCCCCCGATGGTTTCACCCGGAAGATAGAGGACAGTTACTTTACCCCCGCTCGAAAGGACTTCTCTAAACAACTCAAGACCCACGGTCTGGAGCTATGCGCTCCTTTATTCCTCGACATTAGTTCGCTAGACAGTTATCTACCCGACGGCATTCCCGTACGACTCCGCCTCGAACTGGCGAGTAACGATTGGCTAATGAACGTACCTAGTAATGGAGATAAGGCACGACTCCACGTAGATTCTACCAAATTGCTTTATACGAGGTTATTCCCCTACCCCAACGCCTTACACGCTCTAAACTCCTCGTTGAGCGGCGGGTCTGTTATAAAATCCACATTCACCAAAACTCTCTTTAAAACCTACGTGCTGGCCAAGGATCAGACCTCCGCCACTTATGACCAGCCATGGGGTAATGTCATCCCTGAAAAGCTAACGATGGTCATGATGGGCATGTCTGCCCAAGCGGGCGATTATACGCTTAACCCCCTGTATCTGACACACGGGAACTTAAGTAGGGCTAGCGTGATGGCTAACGGTCGCGTGGTCTATAACGTGTCCAGCGGTTTCCCCCACGCCTGTTCCGAGCTGTATTACCGTACGCTGGATGCTCTGGGTCTCCACCGAGAGCATTCAATTACTAAAGAGGCTTTTGCCAATGGGGCCACGGTTTGCTGCTTTGATTTGAGAGCTGAAAACCTGAATGATAATATGCCCATGGAAATGAATGGGGGACTTCGACTCAACCTAAATATGAGCAAAGGCCAGGATAGTAATTGCCTAGTTTTATTATTCGGGGAGACGGTTGGTATATTAACTATAAACGCTGACAGAAGACTGCAGTGTGACGTGCGGGCCTGATGGGATAGGGATGAACAACTTTGAAATTGAAAGGGGGGTAAGGGGGAGTCTAGGAAAGGAGGCGGTGTTTCTTGGGGTACTATTAGCGGACGAGGTCGAGACATTACTCAGAGGACACGCGGGGAAACCCGCTGTGTGTATAATCAACACTCTGCCGAGTTGGTCTAAAAAAAATATGGGACACTGGCTCTGTATCTACCGCGATGCTCATAGAATAGTATGTCTGGATAGCTACAGCCTAGACCCTCGAGTATATTCTGATTATTTTAAACGACTCGAGACCCGGGGTCCCCATATTTAAAAATGCATTTAGACTCCAGGGAACCCGTAGCGACGTGTGCGGGGCCTATGCCATGTATTTTACTTATCACATCACCCATGCGGACCCCGGAGAAACGTTAGGGAAGATACGCAACGAGTTCTCCAAGACCGACTACTCTGGGAATGATGAGCGTGTCTTGCGTTTTGCATATAACAAGTTTAGCATGCCCACCTGTCAACAGACCTTCAACACATGCCCGTAAGTACACAGAAGACTCTAGTATCTCTCTCCTGCTTATATTCATTAAATCTCGCTCTTAAGGTATATGAATTGAGGGGTAATTATTCTACCGTATTACCGTTCTCTCTAACCCTAATTTTCTCCACTCTAGATCGTGAACCGCCCCGCCCGCCCGCCCGCCCCCCGGTTCACTAGTCACTCGCTCGCTGCTGAGGATGCCGTGACTATACCGTCACCCGACCTATTGCAACTTTACAATAGCACCATGGGTCGTGAATGAAACTTCTTAACTTTATGGGAGAATTTCCTTAATGTATTTCTGTACATTGTCTAGTTAGCATTTTAATATTCTTAAGTACCATACTTTCTAGTGAAGATATATTTGTAACTGTTATTTAACATAAAATTAAATAAACAATTAAAATGGGCTCTGTGTTTCATTATCAATGCACTTATATTACTTATACATAAAGGATGTGTATAAAAACGTGTGTGGAGACACTAATTCAATATTTATTATGCATTGTTTATACAGTATATACAATATCACCATTTGATACCAATATATATTTTAATTTTGGTGACACTAACTTAATATTATTCATGATTTATTTTCTTAATTTATTATTTACATAGGCTACATGCATACATATATTTACAAAACAGCATACTGTATATCACTGTGGGTATTCCACCTTTGTCATTCATGTTGGTGGTACCCTAACCCATCAACCACCGCATTCAGACCTCATGACCTATGAGCTACCTGCCAAGAAAGCTAGCGCGGCTAACGTCTCATTATCACTATCATCCAGGAAATATTCCAGTTGAGCCGCTTCTGTTGCTAACATTTGATACTCTTCTTCCCGAGCGACGGCTGCTACTATCCTTTCATCCTCTTCCTCCTCACACTCCCTCCCTCCCCATTCATTAACACCTTGAGGGGGGTAGTAGCGCTCAACTAGAACATCTCGCTCAGCCCACAGTTCATATGTTTTTTCCTCCAATTCACCATCAACTTGCCTACCCATTACCTCGGCCAGTCTCACACCTACAGCCTCCCTTTCTCTTTCATTACCGTTATCTTGACTCTGATTCTCCTCTCGCAATATGTCTTGACTCTGATTCTCCCCCCGCAATATGTCTTGAACTGGCCCCGCGGCTTGATTTAGGTTATCGGGGTGACCGTAAGACCGTGACTCCAAGGCATTTATGTAGTATCTTTTGTCCTCTACGATGGATATACCCCTTTTGGGATATTTCACAGTGCTCATTCTAGAACCCCGCAATGTGAATCCATGATAGTCAAAAGTGAATGGTCTCTTCTCGAATAGGGCGTCCTTGTACCGTTGGTGCATTATCTTTCTCTTAATGGACTTGGGGACACCCTTAGCCGAACTCAACCGGTCGCCGTCTGTCAAAAGGATAGAGTAGCACTTGGGTCGCACACCTACAAACTCGGAAATGACCCGTTCCCCAACTTCTGACTTGAGGAGGCCGAGTTTACCCTTGTTGACTGTGCTGTAAAGAGGGTGAGAGGGGGAAAAGTTACTTGTATCCATGTAGCTTTTTAGTGGTTCTTTGGCATACTCGGCAAATAGGTCGGGTGTTTCAATGACCATTATTAAAGAATCTGTATCACAGTACACTAGTTTCACTCTGTCACCGTAGTTAGCCTTCATTTCATTGTAAAAAAAATCATAGAGACGTACTTTGGACAGCTCGAGGATATAGTACCCATTGTAGTTTGGATGATTCACCATGGTGGATTTTTTATTCCGAACCACCACTACCCGCTCCGGGTTAAGAGGTATAACGCGTTTAAAATATGGGCTCCGCACCAATTTCATGAAACGATCGCGGTCACCTACAATTTCAACATCTTCATCATACTTTGCCACGTTCATTAGACAGCGTCCAAAAATGCTATTGGAAATACACTTTATCGCGTTCTTCTTGATAGGACACGTAGCGTTTTTTCTGGCTTCTATATTTGCTCTTGATAAAATCAGCGAGAAAAGGTTCCTGTTTGAACGTATACACTGTACGAACCCTTTTGACAACAAGCCCGAGTTGGATCAGTAGTTTCAAAAGTGGTAATGCGAAGAGCATATTTTCTTGAGCCGCGTGTGTCCCTATTAGTTTCACGTTCTTGCTAGGTGCTGCACGGTTTTCTTCCGCGTACAAGTCCCGGGTGGTTTGTGATACATCTCGGTTGGTTATATTTTTGCTGCCGGATGATCAATGGGAGATCATCTGTCTTCTTGATGACTTCACGTGAGATGGCCTCAGTGTCGCACAGAATGAGGTTCAGGCCTCCCCTTCATCCAAGAAAGAGTAGAGGGAAGGACACTCCTCCTTCTCGCGTTCGGGCTGGGCAACGTCCTGAGCCCCACCGCCAGTCACAATCGATGAAGCCATTACCACTCTCCCCCAACGTGAGGGGGTGTCCACTACGTCCATTTCTCGAGGTGTGGATTGGTCGTCTAGGAAGCTATTGCGGTGGATGGAGGTCTTGTCGTCTGGAACTGCCGTAGTTGGCTCACAGTTGGGGTAAGAGAGTATGACGGGTCTGGGCTGTCTCGGCCGATTTTTATACCACCACGAGCGGTTGCCAGCTATTAGTTTAATAGGCAACCCCCGGGAAGTGTGGCTCACGATGGTTCAATAGGATACCCACCCGTGGGTTGTCAGTGCGGGTATTTTAGACGAGAGTAGACTATTTATACCTCCACCGTATTGCTTTTTGATCTGAGTGTTTACAATATGAGAGGGATGAAGACCCGTTGCTCTAATAATTAGATCTACGTCATCACGCTGGGCTTTGGACGGTGTAGCCCCCTTAGCCGAGAGTAGTCCCACGATGTCTAGAACGTTGTTGTTGCTAGCGGAGTCCAGTAGCCATCCATCCTTGTCCCATCTAATTAAGGGGTTGTTTTTAACTCGCTCCAGAAGCCCTAAAGCGTATGGTGTCTCATTATATTTTACGTGGGCGGGCAGAAGATGTGCTAGACTGGGATTTTTGGAAGCATTCCCCATTACAGAAGTGGCTTTCATTAGCACGGGTGGTGGGAGTTCGGTTTTGCGCATAGCCCTCATTGATTTCTTGTTATAATGTGAACACGGTGTTGATTTCTTTCTCTTTTTCCTCGGGAGGGTCTTAGGAGCGGGCTGAGGCGGGAGGACGAGCTTGCTGGAACGTGTTGTCCGGGGGAGGGGGAGGGGGAGGGCGGTGTAGGTGAACCCTCGATGCTTGTTAAAACACGCTTGGCTGTGGATTCGGGGAGGAGATAATAGCTACGCATTATGAAAACAGTTTTGAAAGTAGACCGGCAACTGCAGGGAGAAGGGCGGCTAATATATTACCACCAGCCTTACTAGTTAGAATTAATCTCTTTTTGGCCAGAGATGTTTTCTTCTGGGCAACGGCTCGTATATCCTCACGATGGTGTTGTAGCTTTCTTATAATTTTACTATTCAGGGGGAGATGTTTCTTTAGAAAGTTGGAGAATATCTCAGAAATACAATTTAAATGCTCGCGTCCTAGTTGTTTAATGAGGTTCTTCCTTTCCTTGGGGTTAAGTTTTTTAAGTAGCCGTACAAACTTTTTATGTACACCGAGTAGGGGAAGCTTACTGTTCATCTTTGCACGAGGTCAGACATTAATCCAGCTGTCAAAGGAGGTAGGATATCCAACCCAATGTACAAAATATTGTTTTTCCCCTTTGCTTTTGCGGGTTCTCAGGATATTAATATCGAATGACTCGGGCAAGGAACTTGCCACCAGTTCTGACCCGTAGAAGATGCCCTCTATGGGCTCGCCGGATAGGTCTTCCAGGAGATAGGTTTTTGGTTGATGTTGGAGTTTTATTTCTCGAATTTGGAATAGCTTGTGGGTGTTCTGCTGGGTGTATCCCTTATGGAAAGCGGATGAACGAGTGCTACCCACGAGACGTACAATCTCTCCAACAGCTAGCTCGGTACTAATGCGTCTGAGGGGTTTCTGGGGGTTTTTATACATTAGATGGAATTGCCGTGCAGTGTCGGATGGTCGAGTTAAATTATGTACGATTGTGGGGGTTTGTCCCTTTTTTAGTCCAGAGTGGGGGGAATTATTGTAGGCACTGACCATGTCCTGGAGGTGGTTAATATATCGGGGGGAATTCCGCAGTGTAATAAAGCGGTACATGCGGGATTTCAATGTGCGAATGGCTCGTTCGGCGATGGAAGCTTTAATCTCACTAGAATGAACGCTATATAGCTTAATCTTGCGGGATGTTAGATATTCCTTCACTTTTTTATTATAAAACTCGGTGCCTAGATCAGTGTTCAATCTTCTCACACCCCTGGATTCATCTGTTTCCATAACCCTCTTAACAGCCATTAGCATGGAAGTCGCATCTTTCCTGTGACAGGGTACTACCTGCATGAAACGGGAAAAGACGTCCACGCATACTAACAGGTATGATATATTGTCGTTGTCTTTCTTTAAATGACGCACGTCGGCTAAGTCGGCAGCCATGATGATCTTGGGCTTGGGGGAGAGAACTTTCTGGCGGGGGAATTTCTTTGGCTGTAGCTTATGTAGAGTGTAGGTTTTGCTGGTCCGGAGAAATCCTGTCACATCTTGCAGTTTTATGGAAGGATCAATGTCTCGAGCCTTATCCCATAGTTTCTTTTGAGAAGACAGTCCGTATGGCTGGTCGTGACGACCGTAGAGAACATTTAATAGCTCTCGATGCTTAGAACTCACCATTGGAATACACGTTCACAGGGTGGTTCACCCACTATATTTGTGCGGAATTGCAGGGCTTCGGGGGTATTTATACCTAAGTCAACGAGGAGATAGCCAAAGGGTTTAGAGAAAACGGCAGATTTGTATATTTCAACAAAATCGCTGGCTCGGTCTTTGCCGAATATTTGCCTTCCAAGTAGTTGTATTTGCAATAAGTCACGTTGTCTCAGTAATAGGAAGTGAGAACAGTTGAGACTAATATTCCTCGCATGTTTACCGCCCATGTATAGGTTTTGGGTTATGAAGATGCACGAAATGTTATTATTCCGACCGCGCGTAAAAGCGTCAACCACTACTTTATTCTTTACAGCTTCGATAAATAGATCGTCAAGGATGAATAAGGTTCCTCTTTGATCGTAAATATCCTCATCGCTTATAGGGTTCACTATTTCTGGAGATACGGTTACCTTAGGTCCTATTTCTTTATCATGCTGTAGGGGGTGCGAGAGAAGACCGCATATAACAATCTTTTTAAATTTATTATGATGCTTGGATATAAGTTTCTTGACGAGTTCTGATTTGCCGGAATTGCTGTATCCCGCTACTATTATGCGAGCGGGGTGTTTGAATATGTCGAGAGCATCGGAGGTAAATGCTTCCGCCATGTTGGTTTCTATTTAACTAATACCTTTACGAGGTTTGAATGCATATATATATGTTTTAGGGTTCACACAGGGTGGGCTGCATGACTATATATAACAGGTAGTCACATGTTCTCGCCTAGGCAAGGTTAGGTTAGGTGGTTGGAAAAAATATGATGAAAGAGAGAGAGAGAAACTACTGAGGGGTCGCTGTCAGACCGATATAGATAGCGATATAGATATAGATAGTCGATTGATTTATGGGAGCAGCTGACCCAAAAGTATTTTTGGTACAGAGATGGGTGAAATCAGGTGGCTTGGTATCTTGAAATCTGAACTCTAAGAATAGCGTGGAAAAAATATGATGAAAGAAAGGGTCGCTGTCAGACCTATATAGATAGAGATAGAGATATAGATAGTAGACTGATTTATGGGAGCAGGTGACCCAAAAGTATTTTTGGTACGGAGATGGGTGAAATCAGGTGGCTTGGTATCTTGAAATCTGAACTCTAAGTGGAAAAATATGATGAAAGAGAGATACAGAGAGAGAGAGAGAAAGGGTTAGGCTAGGTTAGGCTAGGCTAGGCTAGGTTAGATTAGGCTAGGCTAGGCTAGGCTAGGTTAGGCTAGGTTAGGGAGAGAGAGAAAGAGTTAGGCTAGGTTAGACTAGGCTAGGTTTATCTTGACACTTGATCACGAATGAGGTCCAGAGGAGTAGGCGGGGCACCGTGTGTGTGTGTGTGTGTGTGTGTGTGTGTGTGTGTACAATGAGAGAGATAGAAAGATAGAGAGAGAGAGCGAGCGAGCAAGAAAGAGAGAGAGACGGTCATATTTAAAATAGTAAGGATGTATGAAAGTTGTGTGGTCACTACCGGACAACCGTCGCCATTTTGGACCCAATTTTTTCTGGCAGGGGCTTTTTCAATAAAGTCTATGGATGTAAAAACGAAAATGGCAGAGTTTTTTTTTCTGGCAGGGGCTTTTTCAATAAAGTCTACGGATGTAAAAACGGAAATAGCAGTGGTTTTTTCAATAAAGTCTACGGGTGTAAAAACGAAAATGGCAGTAGGGTTTTTTTTCAATAAAGTCTACGGATGTAAAAACGGAAATGGCATTTTTACTCCTACTGTCCTCTGTTGTTTGTTATATACATAAATGACCTTGATTTAGGTATAACTAGTAGGATAAGTAAATTTGCAGACGATACCAAAATGGGGAGAACAATTGATTCAGATAGAGATATAGAGTGCCTCCAAAGGGATCTAGATACCTTACACGAATGGTCAGTAAATTGGCAGATGAAGTTTAACATTGACAAATGCAAGGTATTAAAGATAGGGAAGATGCATACAAATGTTAAATATAAACTAGCTAATGTGGAATTAGAAAACTCGAATTGTGAGAAAGATCTAAGTGTGTTTGTTAGCAATGATTTGAAGCCTAGACAACAGTGTATAAGCGTTCGAAACAAGGCAAACAGGATTCTCGGGTTCATCTCAAGGAGTGTGAGTAACAGAACTGCTGATGTTATCTTAAAACTTTACTTGTCATTAGTGAGACCCCATATGGATTATGCTGTTCAATTTTGGTGTCCTTATTACAGAATGGACATAGATTCATTGGAGAGAGTACAACGTAGAATGACAAAAATTATCCATAATATTAGAAATCTTCCGTATGAAGAAATTAGGCTTACATTCGTTAGAGAGACGCAGAGTTAGAGGGGATATGATAGTGTTCAAGTGAGTTAGTGGGATTAACAAAGGGGACATGACAAATGTACTAAAGCTCAGTGATAGCGAAAGAACTCGTACCAATGGTTTCAAATTAGATAAATTTCGTTTCAGAAAAGATATAGGCAAATATTGGTTTGGTAACAGAGTTGTAGATGGGTGGAATGGACTACCAAGTGCTATAGTGGGATTAAAAACGATAGGGAGCTTTAAGATAAAATTGGATAAGCATATGAACGAGAAGGGTTGGGTGTGAAGGGGGATCAGCAGGGTTGGGCCAATCAGCGCTCTGCAGACCCCCGTAATCCTGCGTTAATCTCTAACCGTTTTGGTAAGATGATCCACAGGGTATTAGAGTGTTGAGCCTATAATTGGGCTTTGTAATTGGGGTTGTGTGGGACAGGGATCTGCCTTGCTTAGGCCAATCGGCTTTCTGCAGACTCCCATTTTCTTATGTTCATACTACCATGGAGGTAGTATGGCCTAGAAAGGCCTAGAAAGGCCTGGCTGCCATTACTACCTAACTTGACTCTCTCTCTCTCTCTCTCTCTCTCGTACTCCATTCAACATTATTGTTCACCAAATTCTGTCCTGAAATTCCTGTCACTACATATCCCCATTTTTCAGCTCCGAAACCTTGAAACCCCTCAGACGTGTTTAGTTTTCTTCTCATTTCAACACTCGGGTTTTTTAGCTCTTTCCTTTTACATTTTGTTCCTCTATTTTTTTATATATATTTTTGGTGCTTAAATCTTTCCCCTCAATCCCTCTGTTGTTGTTGTTCGTTTGAGTGGGCTTAGGATCGACGTTTATGGCTAGACTACCGAGTGAGAGAGTTATAAAAGAGTTACAAGGAATAGTTAGTACATCAAAGATCTTGTGGTCATATAAGAAACATTGCATAGATTACTCCTGACTGCAAAGCATGCATAATAATATCCGCTCCATTCTTAGACAGTTCCACCAAGGAACAATTTACAACTTCTGAAGGAAATTGGTTTCAGATACATCATATCTTATGCGCGTGAAATTGGTTTCAGATACATATCTTATGCGCGTGAAATTGGTTTCAGATACATCATATCTTATGCGCGTGAAATTGGTTTCAGATACATCATATCTTATGCGCGTGAAATTGGTTTCAGATACATCATATCTTATGCGCGTGAAATTGGTTTCAGACACATCATATCTTATGCGCGTGAAATTTCCTCATATTCTAGTACTAAATCTCTTCAGCTCCATTGTTCAGCCATGATTGTGTGTGTATTTCAGTACGGGGGACATTTGTTATCAAAATAACTGTTGTCAAACCCATTTAGAATTAAAAAGTCTGCAATGATCTTATGCGTAGTGTACGGGTTTCCAATGAAAATAACTAAAGAGCACGTAACCGGTCCTCATTGCTTGATATTATCATCTTAATCGATTAATTACGTTTGTTGGACTTATGTTGAACGCTTTTTAGTCATTGTATGTCTTTCCTGAGCGCTGAGTACCAAAATTGAACAGCATATTTCAAATGAAGTCGTATTAGTTCATTACTGTAATTTTATACTCTTATTATCGCTCAACATTTTCTGAGTGTTCTTCTGTATTTCAGTACACTACTTGGACAACATTTGGTCTCTGCTAATCAGATGGCCGACATTGATTTCCGAGTCGGTTTCTTCTAGACTCTTTCCCAATACTGAGTAGTTGACAAGGGTTTGCTTCGCCGATATGCACTTTTCCAAAAACATACCCATCTGCCACGTTTCAGCCTATTCACCCAATCAGTTAAGAGGAGATGGTTAACTTTTTGGGCGATTTTGTGCATGTATTCATTATTTTTCTAGTTTCCTCCCTAGACCTCCATCAAATTTAAAAAAATCATCCATTAGATCCCCCTTGTAGACTAAAATGTAAATTTTTCGGTAGAAAAACGTCCCGGCCGAAGGCCGGTTCTTCCAACATTACAGGCTCACTATCGTTCGACAGGGAAAAAATCGACACCTAAATAGCACGAAAGGTCTAATATTGACGACGAATTTGGGCGTAAGGTCTTAAAATAGACTAACTAATGGAGCAAACATCTTAACATCTGAAAACTAATTGGGCTAAACATTAGGGAGAAAATGGTCCAGAAAACCGGCCCATCCCCCCTTAATATCCAAGAGGAGTTGTCCAGTTCTTGTAGGTTTATATCCAAGACGAGTTGTCCAGTTTGAAATCTGGGTGCGAAGGGAATTTAACCCTCCTGAAAACTCCCCAGGTTTTTTAGATGCCTGGCACGGGGCTCGAACCCTGGAGGGATTTTAACCCTCCTGAAATCTCCCCAGGTTCTGAGATGCCTGGTGTGGGGTTCAAACCCTGGTTAGTGACCATATCCCCTCAGTAGGTCAACCAGACCCACGCACTAACCCACTGTACTACCACAGACGTACAATAGGATAGTAACCTTAGTTCTCCTTGAAATAACCAGGTGATAGTCTCTTGGTGATTCACGTGATGGGTTTATTAGACTTCGCCATCAACGACTATTTTACACTATCCCAGACGTCAACTCGGGTAGTACAGTATTGGGGTTGCGGGATTTTTTCCTAGGGCATTACACAGTTCTTGTCGGTTTATATCCAAGAGGAGTTGTCCAGTTCTTGTCGGTTTATATCCAAGATGAGTTGTCCAGTTCTTGTCGGTTTATATCCAAGGTGAGTTGTCTAGTTCTTGTCGGTTTATATCCAAGAGGAGTTGTCCAGTTCTTGTCGGTTTATATCCAAGAGGAGTTGTCCAGTTCTTGTCGGTTTATATCCAAGAGGAGTTGTCCAGTTCTTGTCGGTTTATATCCAAGAGGAGTTGTCCAGTTCTTGTCGGTTTATATCCAAGATGAGTTTTCCAGTTCTTGTCGGTTTATATCCAAGAGGAGTTGTCCAGTTCTTGTCGGTTTATATCCAAGAGGAGTTGTCCAGTTCTTGTCGGTTTATATCCAAGAGGAGTTGTCCAGTTCTTGTCGGTTTATATCCAAGAGGAGTTGTCCAGTTCTTGTCGGTTTATATCCAAGAGGAGTTGTCCAGTTCTTGTCGGTTTATATCCAAGAGGAGTTGTCCAGTTCTTGTCGGTTTGCTCGCACTAACTTCCACTTAAGGGGAGGCACTTGTTTTTTCGGGACCTCCTTCTCCCTCATGTTTATCCCTATTAGTTTTGAGATTTTAAGACGTTTGCCCCATTAGTTTGCCAGACCTTTTGTCCGATTTCTTTGCCAATATTAAGACTGTCACAACTAGTAGAGAGGCATGGGCCAGAAATTAGGATTTAAAAATAATTGAGAGGTAGAGAATGGCATCCACCCTAGGTAGTTAGTACAGGGGGTGGGGCACTTGGCTAGGTAGGATGCCATCAAAGTTTTTTTCCAAATAAGGCCCTTTTAACCCTTTTTCTGCTGAATCGCAATTTTTCCAAAATCAATCATTTTAGACATAACGTAAAGCAAACTGCTCATGAAATGCTCAGTTTTTATAGTAGGTTTATTCAACACTCAAAATAAAGCTCTTGATCTGCTTTACAAGACATAAAATTGAAACATTGCAAAAAGTTAACTTAAAGGGGTAAAAAAGGGTCCAAGATGGAGTATTACCCTTTTACCCCCGGGATCAGACCCTTTTTCCAGATTGCCCCCCTAAGGGGTCATCTGGTAAAGTAGTATGTAAATACTACAATTCACAGGCTTAAGGACTTATTGAGGAAGTTTTATGGAAGTTTTGAGAATGATTGATCAATTAGGGGCCTGGTACTGGGGGTCCAAACTTGGACCCTATTTAAAGTCTCCACGAAATTTAAGTTTTTAAACATGTAAAAGGTGCATGAATGACTTCCTGTTAAATTCCTCAGTGTAATTATAATTTTTAGCTTTTAATGCCGATATTTGACTACACCTTTTCTTATCTGGTCTTTTTTCTCTGCAGGTTGGAATCAAGAGGTATGGAATCAACACTGAATATCCGGAAACGCAAACGATCAGCCGACGTGGTGTTTGAGAAATGCATCATTTGTCAGAAAGTACAAACTGGAAAAAATCTACGAGCGGCTTCTTCGAAAGGACTAGCAAGCTTCAAGGAGGCATATGAAACAAGAACCAAGTACAAATGTGAACCGTACACTGATCTTCTGAACTCCGCAATCAACTTTGACAGTGAATCCCAGACATTGAGGTGGCATAAAGACCGTTTCTCAGGATTTACCAGCTCACATAACTTAAGAGGTTGAAAAGAAAATTCGATAACGCTAACGCTCCATCGCCATGTCAAACTGCAGAGAAGTCAGCCAGCAGATTTGTGTCAAGGAGGTCCCTACCACGGATGCAATGGGACAAATGCATGTTTTGTCAAAGCCCCGGTGGCACCCTCAGTCAAGTTCAAACTCTTGAAACTTCGGCGAAAATTCTGATAGGTTCAAAAAAAGATCTCTATCTGCAGTATCGCCTTGCAGGTATTTCAGATCTAGTTGACGCCGAGGGTAAATACCATCTAAAATGTTATTCCAAATTTGTTAAAAAACAGTCGAGTAACGAGAATGCGGAGGAGTGTAGTGATTGTGGTCTGTTGACATTGAACCAAGCATGCCTTAACACTGTGATAGATGAACTAGAGGCTGGGTTAGAGAAAGGCAACATCTATTCTGTTCAGACAGTTTGGAACCGATACTGTGAGTTAGTGACTGCAACACAACCTGCAGCTTTATCTAGTGTTGGAAACGGGAATGAACTGAGACGGTTTCGTAGGAAGATTGAGGACCATTTTGGTGACAAGATCGAACTCATAGCACAGGAGCGCAGATGTGATTCCTTAGTGATAATGCCTAGTTCTTCAAAAGAAACACTAGTAAGAACATTGAAAGAAAAGGCTTCTGAGCAGAAAGACTTAGAAACTGAACATGAACTTTTGAAAACACTGACTGAGACAGATCTTGACACTGAGTTTCTTAGAAGTATGCATCATGTGACATGTAGGCTTAGGTCAGATTTAAAGTCTGTAGAGTCCCACAGGTATTATGATGGCATAGATCAGAAGCACATTGAAGAGTGTGTACCCCCTAATCTGTTTATGAGCATGCTAGCAGGTGATAATGAGGGAGAAGAACAACGTGAAAAGATCTTAAGTATTGCACAAGACATTGTGTACATTTCCTCTGGTGGAAGAACCCACACACCCAAGCATGTAGGCCTAGCTTCCACAGTACACCATGCTACTAGAAACAAGTCCTTGGTTCAACTTCTGCAGGTCACTGTAGCAGTTACGAGACAGTGGAGAAAGTTTGACACTTCCATTGCAAATAGTGAGGTGGCAAGGTGGAAGGAGAATGGCAAGTTTAGTCGTGCCACCAAACCTGACAACTGGGAAATTTACCCAGTTTGCAGGGGACAACATAAACATAAAGGTGGAAACTCTAGATGGAAAAGGTATGTTCAACGCCACCCAGTGTGCGGCTTTCCAGTATGGTGCAGTACATAAAGACCAAGACCCATCTGCAACTTCCAAGGATATTGGTAAACAAAGGAGCTTCGGTCCGTCACTTCCAGAGGATTTCCATGAGATAAGCGCATCAGGTCACCAACGAAGCAGATGCCCTGCACCAATATTCCCTTCGGTGGACACAGAATGGTACAGTCCAAGCAGAGATTCCCTTAGAATGGCAGAGGCGAAAGACATTGCATGGATTCTGTGCCGCTTGAACGACGCGGAACAGCAGATTCCTGCGTGGACAGGGTTCAACCATGTGGTGTCGCCATACAGGTCTGAAGTAATAACAGTTGGGTACATGCCCATAATTCTAGCCCCAGCTGATGACATGGACACGGTGTACACTGTCATTTCTAGGTGCAAATTGATATCAAGTTGATGTCTTGTTTGACAGATATTTGGAGACATCCATCAAGGATGGGACACGTTCTGATTGGGCTGGATTGATGAAACCAATCAGAAAGTTGATAGAGTCAGACCTGGAAACGGTTTATCACTCACTCCAAGAACAAAGCAGAGCTGGCTTCGTTTCTGAGTAATGAACTTATGACGAGTGCCAAAGACCGGTCAGAAGGGCATGAACTGATAATCGCAGGTGGATTCGACCATGCAGATCATGCTTGGTCGTCATGCCGAAGTGACATCTCACAGCTGAAATCTAGCCACGAGGAGGCAGATACTCGGCTCATACTACATGCGAAGGAGGCAAAGGAAGTTGGCTACAACCATGTGGTTATCCAATGTCGTGACACAGATGTCCTTGTTCTTGCTGTGGGTCATCGTAAACACCTACCATCTGAAATATGGATGAGTTGTGGAACTTCAAAGAAGCCAAAGTACATTCCTGTTCATGCAATTAACTACCCACCTTTGGTTATGGACAATGTTATTGCATACCATTCGGTAACGGGCTGTGACACAACAAGTTAGTTTTCAGGGAAAGCCAAGCGAAGTACTTGGAAAGACTATGTGAAAGACCCAGCCTTATTGGCACACCTTGGAGAATCCCCTGGGCTGTCAGAAGAAGCTAGGGCGTCTGCAGAACAGTTTGTTTGTGGCATTTATGGATATGGGAGCACCTTTTCTATAAATGATGTTAGATTGAAGATGTTCAGCAAGGTGAAAAGTTCATTTGAGTCCTTGCCACCTTCCCAGGATGCACTCCATTTGCACCTTGATCGTGCAAATTACCAGGCTTTCATCTGGAAGAAGGCAGTAGAACCAAAACCAGATTGCCCCCTCCCTACTGATCACGGCTGGGTGATGGAAAGTGGAAAGTTGAAGCCGAAACTGATGAGGTTGGATCCCATTCCAAAGAAATGTGCCGAACTAGTCACGTGCCCATGTAAAGTTGGGTGCAGCCCGACAAGATGTGGCTGTCTTAAGACAATAGGGTCTTGCACCAGTGCTGGTCTTTGTGGGAGAGTTTGTCAAAATTAGCGTCAGTAAATGAGAGTGAAGTCTTACCGATTTGGGTTGAGGGAATGCCATTAATTCTGGTAATTCATCATTTCAGGAAATAGTTGAACTTAGTCTATGCATTTTGACAAAGGTTTCTGAAAACGGTGGTACAAAAGGGTTAAAATGTCCCAAAACGCTTTTCATGTCATCTGAACATATGAAAAAGGCTGATTTATCAATATCTAGACTTTGTACATTGCCACAAAGCTATTCATGTGTATTATAGTTTGCAGTTGAAGTGCAGTATAGCCTATTCTGCAGACATCTGTTTGAGTGGAAAAAGGGTCCAAGTTTGGACCCCCAGTACCAGGCCCCTAATTGATCAATCATTCTCAAAACTTCCAAAAAACTTCCTCAATATGTCCTTAAGCCTGTGAATTGTAGTATTTACATATTACTTTACCAGATAACCCCTTAGGGGGGCAATTTGGAGAAAGTCTGATCCCAGGGGTAAAAGGGTAATACTCAATCTTGGACCCTTTTTTACCCCTTTAAGTTAACTTTTTGCAATGTTTCAATTTTATGTCTTGTAAAGCAGATCAAGAGCTTTATTTTGAGTGTTGAATAAACCTTCTACTATAAAAACTGAGCATTTCATGAGCATTTTCCTTTACGTTATGTCTAAAATTATTGATTTTGGAAAAATTGCGATTCAGCAGAAAAAGGGTTAAAAAGGGCCTTATTTGGAAAACACTTTGATGGCATCCTACCTAGCCAAGTGCTCCACCCCCTGTACTAACTACCTAGGGTGGATGCCATTCTCTACCTCTCAATGATTTTTAAATCCTAATTTCTGGCCCATGCCTCTCTACTAGTTGTAACAGTCTTAATATTGGCAAAGATATCTGACAAAAGGACTGACAAACGGCAAACTAATGGGGCAAACGTCTTAAAATCTCAAAACTAATAGGGATAAACATGAGGGAGAAGGAGGTCCCGAAAAACAAGTGCCTCCCCTTTGATTGCCTCTCAATGATTTTTAAATCCTCATCCAGGCCACTTTTTCATTTGCGCCTCTCTACTAAACGGACAGTAGAGGCTTCTAGTCCATGGACTAACACAGACAAATAAACACTCAGCACCTCCGTAGCCTCAACTCGTAACACAGCCTATCGCAACAGAACAGAGCTCATTCGCAACTTCCAGGCTCTCTGGGGACCAAAGGTGCAGACAATCCCCCAACTGGTTCCGTTCTTACCTGGTATTCTTACCTGGTGGGCTTCCCAGACCTCAGAGCTAAGTGGTAGGTCAGGGTCCAGGGAAGCCACACACTGCTGATGCGCCAGCCCAAAGATAATTTAAAATTTGTAGTAAAAACAGGGAGTATAGAAATCTATGGACTGGAAAGTGCATCATAAGCAGCTACGTTAACAAACAAGGTACAAGTATAAGTGGAGGAGGTATAGGAGGCCAGAAGGTGTGACATCGAGAACAAAATCATGAATATTCATATAAACTCCTGCAAGATAGTCGGAAAGGGCAGCCTTGAAAGATAATAAGTTAGTCAGGGATACCAATTATGTGGGCAAAGAGTTCCACAGAGACACATATCGAAGATTAAAAAAACTTTCTTCTTATTTCAAGCTGGCATTTCGAGTGAGCAATTTTATATGGGTGACCCCTGGTTGCAAAATATTGGGGACGATCAAAAACATCTTCAGGGGTAATTGAGCAGAGACCGTGAAATATTTGCCAGTACTTAATTATGTCATGCCTAAGAAGTCTACCCTTAATGGAAAATAGGTTTAATATCCTCAATCTCTCACCATAATAAAGATTCTCGAGACCCCCAATAGATTTAGTCCAGCGTCTCTGAACAGACTCCAGTAGTCTTAGGTCCCCCAAATACCCAAGGTTCCACAGAGAGGAAGAATATTCTAATATGGGAAGAATATGGGAAATAAATAGTGGCATCATAAAGGAGGCATCCGGGTTGACAGTTGACCTTAGGATACTATGGGCGAGTCCTGCAGCCTTGTGGACAATATTAGAGATGTGTGTATGAAACTTAAGGGAGGAATCGATTAAAATTCCTAGATCGGATGCAGAGTCTCTAATAGAGATTAAGGAGTTGTCAAGATAGGATCTGCCAGAATGACCCAGGTCATCCTAATCAATTTCTTTCCTACAAAATCTTAGGTTAGACACATTTATCTGGGTTCATCGTTAGGCCCCAGGATTTAGAGACCTTAGCAAGCACGTCTATATCAGACTGGCAAGCAAACATACAATTAAGACAATTTAAGAGTTGATCATATTTGATTTTTACATACAGTTTCAAATCAGCATATATTTTGGTATCCTAATTAATATTACGAGTAATATAATTGATAAATATGAGGAAAAGCAGGGGACCAAGGACAGAGCCTTGAGGGACTCCGCTAAGCACATCCCTGAAAGAATTAAAATTATTATTTACTTTGACATGCATAATACAGTTATGGAGAAAGTCCCTAATCCAGTCCAGTACCCTACCCCTAATTCCCAAGCTATAAAGTTTGGTGATCAGAATGTCATGATTAACCACGTCAAAGGCCTTGGAATAGTCAAACAGGATCAAGTCAACATTATAACCCTGGTCCATCCATTTGGTGATGTCCTTGTAAGTAAGAAGGAGTTGGTCCTCGAATGATCTGCCTTGTCGGAATCCAAATTGGTCCTTATTGAGAGGATTTTTAGAGTCCAGATATTCATAGATCAATTTACACACAATGCAGAAACTGGAACCCCTAGTTGTGGTGAAAAGATATCTTGAGCCACAACTATCAACAAAACTCAGTACCGAATGGCAATACTGAGGAGGATCCTTCCTAAGCTGCACAAAGAAGAGAAAGCTGTTTTAAGTTACGTTAATGCAATTACGTTAAATACATGCCAATAATGAATGCAAACTTAATGAATCAAACGCTGGTCAAAATAAAACTCCAATCAACCACCACCCACTTAAGCTGTCCAGACATTGGTTGGCCTGGGCCGAAGTGATCCTCCCTGTAACAGAACGACTAATGAAGTCCTCCACCCTCAACTTCGAACCAGGCGCCCCAATAATCTGGACCCCCAAATGAATATATGCACATAAAATAAATAAATAACTATTGGCTGGTAATCAACACACGCCACTGCAGGAAATAAATAAACACAGTTATGCCAGCGAGGAATATTTTCGTATCCCTCCACCAATACCGAAGTATACTGGCTACCATAACAAAGCCATGGTTGCGGCTCAAGAAACATAGAAAGGAAGAACAACTATATAGGAAAACGCATAACTCTGCAGGTACAATAGGAGGGACAAACACAAGCCACACACACGTCCTTAGAATCCCTCTGAGTTACGTTAATATACAAAATGAATAAACAAAGAAGTAAATGCCAATAAATAAATAAGTATAAACAAATGCCAATATGAGAGAATTGCGAGAGGGAGGTCTTGATCCCTCGAATGCTAAATGCGGACTGACTTCCTACTGGCACACACTGACGACGACAGGTGGCTCCACATGAACCAGCTCGATGGTTCTTTTATGCACACTGTAACCAATGTAACGTAATGTACAATGTAAGGAGGACCACATAGGATTAAATAACTAAATACAAAATGTATGCAATGCATGACATATATATATGCATTGTGTTAATGTATTATTAATAGCCCCCAATAAACTAATAAACAATTAAAACATCTGCAGACAACAGCCACTGAAAATGGAAACGCAAAGTGACCACATCATTGAACGAAATAATAAGAATATGAAGCAGGTGATCATATACTGGGAGAGACGATAATATACGGATAATATGAAGCAGGGTTGATCACTGCTTCACGCACTATTGAAATTACCGCGAGATGTAGGATATATTCACCCTGTGAATATAATATTATGACCAATGCAACATAGTAATTTATAGGCTATATAGACTATTTATAAACTATATAAAGCTTACGATGAAGGAACATCGTCACAAGACCTTTCGTGCCATTTAGGTGTAATTTGTTTTCCTGGCGAGCGATAGCGAGCCTGTATTTTAAGAGGAATCGGCCTTCGGCCAGGACATTTTTCTACCGAAAAATAAACAAATATATATCGATGGGAGGTCTTGGAGTTTTTTTTAAAAGTTTGATAGAGGCTTAGAGAGCCAACTAAACCCCCCTCCTTAAACCATTGAACCGAACCAGTAATTCATGCTCCAAAATACCGTCTGCGTCCCCTTAACCCTTTCGCTGCGGGTGACGTTCTGGAATGTTTTGGCAAGTTACAGCAATTTCCAGGCTTTAAAAGCCTGAAAAAAACGTAAAAATTGAGTGTCAGTGGGTGGGAGCGTGAGGGGCCCACCTCTGACCCTCAGAGCACCGAGCGGCTCACTGAGCTAGGCTGTGTCTCGGGCGAGTCTCTCTCTGTCTCTCTCATCAGTGTAGCCAAGCAAGCGAGTGTTACATAATAGCGGGGTTCCCGCGTTTCACTGGGATCACTGCGGGTGAACCAGACCACGTATACGGTCCATTCTGGTGTCATTTTGAAGCTATTTTTGCCTAGTTTTCGGCAGAATACACTTCATTTAATGCAGATGCTTGATTTATCATTCAGGAGTGCCTGAATATGCCCTAAATAGCCCAAACATAGCCGCAGCCAAAGGGTTAAAACTGTACTGTATTGTCATGTTACCCATACCCCATAAGTTATGGCTGAAAAAATGCACCTTTTGTATAACTGAAACTATTATTACTGTCTGCAGGACCGTAACATTTATGTTATTTTTGTTAAAACGTCAATACGTCAGGAATGAATAAATACGCATCAGCCTGGAAATTTAGATATGTTTTTAAGTCATTAGCGTATATTTGTAGAAAGTAATGATTTAAAATAAAATAAGAATTACATCGGTTTAATTTATTATTTAAAGTGGAATGAGTTCATTAGGGTTTATCTACAATAATTGTGTATTATTTTATGTAATGTACTGTATATAATATTGTATTTTATGAAGACTTAACATAATGCTAATAATGTGGGTTTCATACTGTAATTTTGTGATAAACTGGAGACAAAATACCGGTATAAAAGTGAGTCGGTGTGTTTCATTATCATTTTTTATGCCACGCTTGTGTTATCAATGATAATGCATATCCATTCAGTTATTCATGCTACAAAACCAAATACCTTAAATAAATTACATCTGGCATTCTCCTGCAACTTTGATAGTGGCATTTTCAAGGAGGTGTGGTGGACTGGTCTTGCTACTGGACTGGTAATCCAATGGTCCCAGGTTCGATTCCTGATGTATCAATGGAAAGATATTATTAGAATGGAATTTGTGCTGTACCTAGTATCAGTGCATTACCACAAAGCCCAACGAAACTCCAAACAATTACTCTCATTGTCCCCTGATTAAATAGCACTGTATGGATATTCTCATATTCAAAATATGCTTCAGGGGGCCAATGCCAAGAGAGTTAATTGCTCAATAGGTGGCGTTCTGAGAGTGAGGATCCGATTCTAGGGGATGAAACAGTGAAGCACGAATGCGAGGCAGCTCCAGAGATGGGGTTGCTTTGAGCCGTGAGTGGGCAACCAAGCGTCGTGCATCTTGTGAAGGCAAGATGGCAGAGGCTGGTTGCAGCTATAAGTGCTTCACATGTCTCACTCCCTAGACTGGAAACAAACCATATGAAGAGCGTCTTAGATAATTCATTATACGGAAGTTGAAAATTCATTCGTATAACGGTATCGAGGGATAATGATAGCAAAATATTCACCACAGCCACAGTTTTTGAGATAGAGACATGATTCCTTGCTTTCAGACATCTATAATGATGACAGTGGTTCAGAAAAAATAATTCATAGCTGTATAATTTACGCAAATATAGGAAAACTAAGCCGTGAGTGAACGCACGGTACCAGGCTTGTAGCGGCTAGCTAGCGCTAGCCGAGTTTTCGAGTTCGACTCGCATAAAAATCAGTGGTGTCCACAATTTTGATGTTACATAAAAATTAAGGTAATTTTTGGAAAGGTAATGAAATTTCCTAGTATATCCACCTAATTTCATAAAAAGTTTTCCGAGAGATAGAGCGAGAAATTGCCGGTGAAATATTGCTCGTCAGTAAACTCTCGTATTTCCTACAGTAAAATATTGGTCCTTTTGGGGCTATATTTTTGTTCTATTTTTGTTACAATATATAAACCTTTCCTCTATCCAGGGAAAAAAAATAATCAATAAATATTCATTATTTATGGCCGATTATCGAAAAAGAGTGAATATTTCGCTACGATTATTGCTACGAAGCTGAAAATAAGTTATAGTTATATAATTATTTACTTGTATAAAATAATATATTGAAGATAGAATATATCTGATTTTACCATCGTAATGAGAGATAATGTGACTAGAAAATGTCATATAAGGCAGAAAATAACATTACTTAGTGATTTTCATAAATATTGTGAGTTAAAGGGAAGAAAATTGCAATTTTATCTTGGAAAAACTTAGGAATATGCAATTTACTCGATAATATTGTATATATAATTTATATTTTTGTAGGTACTAATAACATATGTTGCTTCGCTCGAGTTAGTGCTTTGTAGTAGAGTGCGGTTGTGGCAATATTTGTCGGTGATAATTGATCGATAAGACAATTATTTTTCTGGCGGCAAGCCGATTTTACGCGGGAATATTCGAATCTAACTGTGTACCCTGCCAAGCCTATATTTCTGTACCTATATATGTCGGAAAGAGTTAATTATTAAAATAAAAGAAATAAATCTTAATCAACTCAAAGAGTTACAATATTGAATAATATTTTAATTCAATGATAAATAATTATACGAGCCAGTACGCTTGGCTAAAATCGTCTCGCCGCAGGTTAAGTGCGACGTAGGTCTTATAGGAACTTAAATGAATAATAATCAAGCTAGACCTGAGGATGAGGTCAGGGAGTGAAATCTTTTAACTCTCTCCGCCATATTTAGTTCCGTAAGTTTAGGGTTGGCAGAGCGCCCGGTATTTCCCCCAGAACACTCTTTCTCACACTGAGGGACCGTTAGAAGTCGGAGGAATTTGGGGTTGCCACCAACCGATAGATTCTGATCTAACTTACCTAACTTGCTGAGCTCAATATGATGCAAATCGCATCATAAACTTATTATTGAGCTATTTCACTAAGTTCATATGACGCGATCGCGTCATATACTTTTGGGCCAAACCGCCATATGACGCGATCGCGTCATATACGGCGGAGAGAGTTAACACAATTCTACTAGAACAATATTATGACTCTCTCTGTGTACACTTATTTTATGCTCACGTACCCAGCCAACAATAAACACAAAATTAAGATCTGCTGGGTGTTCACAATAAATTACGTATAGTGCGATGTATAGATATCCCGAACGAATATATGTAAAGCTCTTATCTAGAATATAAGAGATATATTCACAGAATTATATATATATATCAATCCTTGCAAATAGAGTGTGTTATGTTCTCTCAACACGAGGGGCGATAGCAAATAAGAAGAGAATCGACAATCTCTGGTATTTACGTTAAATTGAACACATCATATTTCAATCATCCCTTTGCAATATTTAAATCAAACACTTTATACGAGAAGCACTTAAGAATTTGGATGAAGGTATAGGTGACGTAGCCCATGAGAGATCTGGTCACGCGTAGTAACTGAGTCCGACGTAATCCAAGGGGACTGCAAACACACACACACACTCTATCCAACAGGTATCCTTGCTGCTCACTCGGGACACACTTCCGTCGTACTTTTCAAGGGGAGAATGGCTTGACCCTACGGAATTATTTCCGAATTGAATTAGGCCTTCACGTTTTGCATATCCCGAAGGTAAAGCGCCACCAAGACCCAGCTGTATTCATGTTTTGCATATCCCGAATGTGCCACCAATACTAGCCTCAATTTTGCTTACCAAACCTTTGTTCGGTCAGATAATATTACGATTTAATTATTAATCACGGGCAGAGCTTCTCGAGGTATAAAAGGACATGGAAAATATAGTTTTTGAATATAGCTCCGGTTATTAACATTCTTAAAAATACAATGCACATATGGTTATATGGGTGGACACATTATTTATTAAAATTATATACAAGGAGGAAAGGGTGTATAGGAATGAGTAAACATTAATTTAGTTTGATGTGTAATAACATACATTTGATTGTGTTTATGGAGAGTAACAAGATTTTCTCTGCCCCAATCAGAGATGGTTGATAAATCAGAAGATAGGCATGCTGTGGCCCCATCATGTGAGTTTTGGAATTATTGTATGCTGGATTGTTGTGGAATACTAGTAGAATAGTGTAAGGTAGAGTCATCAGCATATGAGTGGATAGGACTAGAGGTACAGTTGAGAAGATAATTAATTAATATTAGAATGAGAACTGGAGACAGGACAGAACCCTGAGCAACACCAGGGTTGATAGCTTGAAGAAGTGAGTGATGGCCTTCCACACCATAGCTATGGAATGACCAGAAGATAAAGGCACAGATGGAGGGATAGAAACCTAAGGAGGGTAGTTTGGAAATTAGAGATTTGTGCCAGATTCTATTGACGGCTTTTGATATGTCTAGCGCAATAGAAAAGGTCTCACCAAAGTGCCAAAATGAAGATGACCAAGAGTTAATGAGATCATTTTAATGTAAAACTTGCAAAAACAAAAAAAACAGGGACGACACAAGATAAATGCAAAAGAACTAATCAAAATCGCTATGTGGAAACAACACTTAATAAAATAAAATTTTGTCATAAAAGAACACAATGCACCACAGAGGGTGTACACAACTACATGAGCAAGGCAATTTGGTTCCCAAGCAAACTGATCGCACATATAACAATGCACCTCGTCATGTTCAAGGAATTAGTCAATTTGGGAAGTCCGGGACGTTCTGGTAAATTTTACTAAATTCTGTATGAATAAAGAAACTACAATTTATATCAAATGTTATATTAAGCTAAATTTGCAATTTGACAAGATATCAACTGAAGTACAAAACACATCATCACTTACTAACGATAGTGCTATCGGGTAGGTACCTGTAAGCATAGCATGCTTCAAGTGACCCCTAACAATTACTACCCTACTAATAACCTACATTTATTGTACAAATAAACTAAGGAAATTGCAAAAGCAAGCAATTGATACTATCGACAATGAATAGATACAATATAATAAATAAAAATATTTGAAAATATGAAGAAGGCACAATAGATTTAAACAAAAGAGTACTCTTAACAAGAACAATTAATTATGAAAATTAATAATAACAATAGAAAAAGATAAACATTAATACATACAGACAATAGTAAGCAGAGGTTATAATAGAAACTTCAAGTTAATAATGCTTGATTAAAATTATTGATATCAAATTTTAAAATACAGTCACAATAATTGACCTTAAAACCCTTTCCCTGCGGGTGATGTTCTGGAACGCCCTGGCAATTTACACCAATTTCCAGGCTTTAAAAGCCTGTAAAAGCCGTAGAAATCGAGTGTCAGTGGGCAGTAGCGTGAGGGGCCCACCTCCGACCCTCAGAGCAGCCAGCGGCTCACTGAGGTAGACTGTGTCTCGCGCGTATCTCTCGCTGCCTCTCACAACAGTGTTGCCGAGCGAGCGAGTGCTAATAAATAGCGGGTTTCCCGCTTTTCTATAGCACCGCTGCGGGTGAACCAGGCCACCTACGAGGCCCGTTCTGGTCTCATTTTGAAGCTATTTTCGCCTAGTTTTCAGCAGAATACAGTTCATTAATGCAGATGCTTGATTAATAATTCAGGAGTGCCTGAATATGCCCTAAATAACCCAAGTATAGCCGCAGCGTAAGTGTTAAAAAGATTAAATTTATGCAACAATTTACTTGCAACAAAACCTCTGTCTACTAAGAGTCTGTATAGTAACCTAGCTCTATCCCAAAAGTCTTCTACTCTGGTACAAATTTTACAAAATCTTATTAGCTGGGAATAAAAACAATTATAAGTTATTTTACTATCGATATTACTATTAGGGAAAGGAAAGTTTATTACGCTAAAATTAAAATCGTCAACTTTGTGGTATATTTTAAGTGTGCACTGTTCATTAACAATCTGTATATTTATATCTAGAAATTGTTCAACTTAATCATTTACGTTACCTTGTGTGAGGGGGATAGAATTTGGATAAATTTGTTTAGCGACTTGATTAAAATTTAACATATTACAAACAAGAATATCATCAATATATCTACTATTATTACTTAACAATTTAGCAAGTGCTAATTTTTCTGGGATGTTATTTTTCTTGCTACTGTCAACTAAGTTTTTCATAAATTTAAATTCTAAAGCAAGCAAGAATAAGTCTGCAATTAAAGGGCTAGCATTTCCACCCATAGGAATTCCTAATATTTGTTTGAAAATGTAAGGCCCGAATCTAACATAAGTATTGAAAAGGAGGAACTTAAGGGCATCTTTAAGTTTAGTTCTATCAAAATATACTGAACTAGTGGGATCAAAGCTAAGTGACGCATAATTAAAATATGAATTAACATTTCTGTAGCGATTATGACTACTCTCAAATCTGTCAAAATGCAAATCTATAATAAAGCTAAGTTCTGACAGAAGATCACCAGTAGAGAGGCCGTTAAAGAAGCCATACTGGCGATCTGAAAGTAGGTTATGGGAAGACAAATGCTTAAGAAATTTGAATTAAGAATAGTTGCAGAAACTTGAGTGATACACGAATTAAGAGCAATTAGACAATAGTTGGAGGGTTGAGGGCGGTCACCCTTCTTTGAGGTTGAATGAGGGCAAACTTCCAGCAAGAAGAAAAGATGTTATATGAAAGACAGAGGCAAAAGACATAGTAGTGATATTGTCAACTGTTGCGTTGACCAATTAAAAACAAATGTTGTTGTGCCTTGGCTCTGTGTTTATAGTTTATATTTTTGTCACAGCAGGTGTATAAAACAGTTAAATATATCACAATACAATGGAAACACCAATCTACAACAGTGAAAATTAGTATATGACAGAAAGTATCTAGCAGTGTGGAATTTGAACAGGTGTGGAGGAACTATTTTGCAAACCACTTCACAGGGGAAAGGGCAGAACCATTACATCATGGATTTCCAGAACTGAAAGAGTATAATACTGATATGGAAACACCTAGTATACTAGCATCGGAAGTCAAAAGCAACATCTCAGCAGATACAGCAGGGAATGGACGAAGTATCTCAAGAGTTATTGTCAGCTGAAGAAGAGACAGTGGTAGCATGGATGAGAAGATTGTGTCAACGTTGGATCGATGGAAAAGGGTTACCAGAGGAATGGAGACAATCTGTCATTGTACCATTGTACAAGAAAGAGGATGTCACAGATTTCACAATTTATAGAGTAGTCAGCCTCTTACTGCATGCTTACAGGGTTATGGCTAAAATCCTCCAGAAAATATTCCATATGACGAAAGAGGAAATAATGACTGAAGAACAGGCAGGATTTAGAGGTGGCAGAGGAGCTATAGACCATTTAGCTTTTATCATTACAAGACATAATGTGAGATAAGGACAAGGAAATGTTCTGTTTTCATAGACCTTTGGAAGGCATTTTACTCGGTGTGGAGAGAAACACGATTCAGGGTCATGGAGTCCTTAACCCCTTACGAGCGGCCTAGGCGGTAATTTATATGTACCGCCCAGCGGGTTTTTTTTTACCCTAAATAGGGTTGTTTCCGTGCTCATTTTCATGCATAAACAAGACCCAGGGTGTAAAACAAGTATCTATCCCTGAAAGGGCGTAAACAGAGCTTTCCAATGACACCCGAACCATCCTTGTACGACGACTGGTTCTCTTGCAACGATCGTGCAACACGAGTGCAAAAACCCTAAAATAAGGTAATTTCCGTACATAATTCCCTGTGTAGCGAGTGAGAAAGGGGGGAGGAAGGTGGTATACAGTTCAGTACGTCCACGGTGGTCGTGGGGAGCGGTCATAAGGTCACTACGCTCGTCCCACCGCTCAGCTCTCTCTCTCAGCAACATTACGTGCTGAAAATGGCGCTCGACAGCTGTCTTGCACCGCCACTTAGTCCAAATTTATTTCACTCGACATATGTTGCACGCCGCCAATTAAGGGATAAGCCATCATCACACATACACGCCCGAGTCCAACACGAGTGATGAAATTTCCATATTCGGCAATGACTGGCATACTCTTCGTGACTTGTGTTACACACGTGTGAGTACTGTTGGTATTGGGGTGTGTCCTAGGAATTTCAAACCTGCATGAAATTTCTTGTCCCCGTCACGAGTCCGAAGGACATACGTGTAGACTCGTGTCAACATGTGTTGACTCTTGTTGACTCTTTGTGACTTGTGTTGACTCTTGTTGAACTCTGCATAACTCCTTGTGACTCGTTTGTGACCCAACTTCTTCAAAATATAATATTTAAACCATATTTAACCATATGCAAACATCGAAATTGCAAAGACCCTTTAGAAAACATCGTAACTTCAGTGACCCTTTAGAAAACAGAGACCGCTAGTGTTATTTGTATCAGCTTTTATATTTGTTATTTGGTCTCTATGGAATCTGTGAATAATTTCTGATTTGATGGGCTAAATAAACTATAGGTAGCGCCAACGATCTTGACAATAATCTTGATCCCTGATCTCTCTGTAACTCAAAAGGGACTAGAGCAAACTGGCTGTAAATGTCCACACCTATTTCCTGGTGGACTCTTCCCAAATGTTAGAAACGTCAGCCCGATTGATTTAATTCATTCCGAGTTATAAGAAGTTAAGGGGTCAAGATTATTGTCAAGTTCGCTGGCGCTACCTATAATTATACCACTAACACATAATGAGCAAAATGACACAAGTCGATTAAAAAAATGAAAAAAATTAT
Source organism: Paralithodes platypus (assembly GCA_032716605.1). Taxonomy (NCBI): domain Eukaryota; kingdom Metazoa; phylum Arthropoda; class Malacostraca; order Decapoda; family Lithodidae; genus Paralithodes; species Paralithodes platypus. The sequence goes on along the minus strand of CM064491.1, from coordinate 27,443,054 downwards.
GTTCCCATTCTTTAGTGAGAAGTAAAAGTGATCCATAACTGAGCAAAAATAAGCTTGTTATGAAACAGAGACTTACATTTTTGAAAGATAAATTGTCAATAGCCTAGATCAGCTTGAATAAAAGACGGGGGAAATTTATATTATATTTTTTGTCATAATAATTATTAATGTAATGGTAGGACATTATTGTTTTCATTTCCACGGCATTAGAAACTAAACAATTATTAAAATTACATCAAACAACATATAATTCTGTCCATTAATAAGGGAGATAATTAATGTAGATAATGGGGATAAAGATCGAAGGTCGTTAGGTCCAAGTGAGCGTAAAATGTGGGAATTATGAAATAAGCCTATACTATGATAATATAAGGTGTCGGAATCATACGTTCAGCCTTACATAAAAGATAGGGGGAATGCTTTTATTTGCTGTTTTTTTTTTATAATAATTATTAATGTAATGGTAGGATAGTATGTTTGTCCATTGTATAGCATTAGAAACTAAATAATTATTAATAAAACATAAAACAACAAATAATTCTGTTAATTAATAAGGAAGATAATTATATACAAAAGATAAATACAGTAGATTGATAAAGGGGAAGAGGTCATTCGGTCTAAGCAAGCGATAATGTGTGTGACAATTTATGAAATTGTTAGCGCTATTTCTTGTCTTTATATATTTGTTCTATATATTTGGACTATATACTTTCTACTTACTATTTTCTATCTGTCTATTTTACTGTCCTACTTTTCCTTCTGGGAACGGTAGGCTAGGAATTCTCCTCCCCTTGTAAATTTCATCTAATAGACGAGACAGAAAGGGGTGAGGGAACGCTAAAGTGGTACCAAACCATAAAAAGTGGAACTTTAACCCCTAAAAGTCGGGGCGCAACATAAGTCGTATTTAATAAAGCTGGACTATGTGGCGGCGCTCGACATAGGTCGAGTGGCAATTTCAGCACGTAATGTTGCTGAGAGAGAGAGACAAGTGGTGGCAGGAGACTAGCGAGCGTATGACTGCTCCAGACCACCGCGGCGAACCTACTGACACGAATCTCAGCTCCCTCCTCCCTCTCTCACTCGCTACATACTGAATTGTATGGGGAAAGTACCGAATTACATGCTTTTTGCACTCGCGTTGCACGGTTATTGCAAGAAAACTAGCCATCATAAAAGGATCGTTATGGTGTCATTCGAAAGCTCTGTTTATGCCCTTTCAGGGATAGATACTTGTTTTACGTTCTGGGTCTTATTTAGGAATGAAAATGATCACGTAAACAGCCCTATTTTGGCTGAAAACACCCCGCTGGGCGGTACATATAAATAAACTCATAGGCCGCTCGTAAAGGGTTAAATGTTGTTTCTGTTTGGTCTGTCTCGAGTCGGCCACCCCCAGCTACGGGGTGTGCATGAGTATATATATACATACACACATACATACATATATGCCGGTACATTGTCCGATGACACCCCCAGATGACAGCACTCTTTGTGACTCTTGTTACACTCTTGTTGGCTCTTGTTACACTCTTGTTGACTCTTTGCTTTCGTACCCTGGAATTTGACCGTTATTTTTCAAATTTCCTCAACTCGTGTTGGGTTCGTGTTACACTCTTCGTGACTCTTGTTGACGCTCCGTGACTGGTACTGACTCTTGGATGAACACGTACTGACTCTTGTTGACTCTTGGTGAATCGGGAACAGTGACCTACTCGGGCTGGATCTTGCGAGAGTCATGAAGAGTGGTCACCCATCGTTCACTCGTGCTGGACTCGGGCACCAACTTATGTACAGTATGTGTGATGATGGCTTTAGGGATTGAACCACAGGTGGGTCAGCTAATAAAACGACCATATGAGTCAAGCAGTTGTTAGAAAAGGAGCTATATGACAACAGACATATTCACCTCAGACAGAGGAGTCATACAGGGATGCCCTTTATCGCTGCACCTGTTTAACTTATATCTTGAGTGGGTAATGAAGATGGCCATTGATGGCTTCGATGAAGGACTGGAAGTCGGAGGTCAACAATTTACCAATTTGAGAAATGCTGACGATATAGTGTTGTTGGCCAATAATGCCGAAGAGTTGCAGAGAATAGTAACAAAAGTGGAACAGTTGTGCATCAAGTACAAACAAGTTGTAAATCTTAGTAAAACCAAATTGATGAAAATAGGCAGACGAAAGGAGCAAATAGTTATCGATTTATCTTCTGGAAGAATAAAACAAGTGAACACATGTAATTACTTAGGAATTCAGCTGACAAAAGTATGGAGAGACAGAACAATATCACACATGCTTAAAATCAGGCTGTTGGGTTCAACAGTTCTACCCCCAACACTTTATGGAGCAAAGACATGTATTCTTAGGACTAAAGCAACAACAAAACATTATTGGCCCTGGAAATGTACAGTTTGATAAGAACATTTTATTTTAGGTAATCTAAGCATTTCCATAGTCTACAGTATCCTGGATATAGGCCTGCTCGTGTATGTCAGGTAATTATTCTCCATATGGTTACCATCTCATAGCACAGATAATGCATGGTCACAATCGAATATTTAATGATAACAATTTGGCAGGACTTATAAAGTAACATGTATCCAGTACAAGTAAGATGTACCAGTACCTTGCCCACAGTGAAGGGCTTGCAGTCACCATATAGTAGACCAACACATCAAAAATCAAAACCTCTTTCGGTGACCTCATTGGCATTTCAAACTTTTGAAAAGCTGATCATCACGGGCTAAAAGATTTAATTGTAATAATGACTAATCATTACTGTAAATGTAATTATTGTGTGTTATTGCAAAATAACCATAGCAAGTTTGTCAAAACGTTACATACATAACGACACTAATTGTACCTGTAAATGATGATTAATGAATATACCATAACAATGTTCTTGTAATGGCCCAATATTACAAAATGCATATCTGGTGAAAACAATTTCCAAAATCAGAAGTGTATCAACAGTAATTTTGGCTCAGTGTGTCGAGAAATATGTGTTCAACAGACCTCGTATTACCTTTTCCTTGAGTGAGGTTGTGGATATAATGACTATTCGGGCATTATTATTGGCCAACATCTCTCCAACGCTCCGAAATTATGGTAGTATCACCAGATTGGTGGTTCATCACTTTGACCGACAACAAAATGATATCTTCTCCCTTTCGTGTCCGTAACCATTCACAAAAGACGATGTGCTCATCAGTTTAGCCATCACCCTTAAGAATATCCGAAAGTTTAAGACTTATCAGTAACTAAGTATAGTTCACTTTGTTAATTTTTCTTTATGTTTTCATCCCTACTCTGTGCAACTCTCCAACCCAAGAGGGAAACATTATTCTCAATTTTTCTTCTATTCAACAGCTAAGCTCTGGAACTCTCTCCCCGAATCAGTCTTTTCCTCATCCTTTTTTTTTTTTTTTTTTTTTTGAGACAATGAACGGAGGAAGGAAAAACACAGATAAAACAAAAAGGTCCATGTGCCTAAAGGCATCCTCCATTCATAAAATGTTTGTAACAACTGGATTTAAACTTTTGTAGATTGTAAGTTTGTGGAAAGCAACTCGAGAGAAGTGAATTCCAAAGAGTAGTAGTTCTAGGGATAAATGAATTTTGATAAGCAGAAGTTCTACATTGTGGAGGAGAAAGTGTAAATTCATGGGCGCTCTCAGTTGCCCTAGTTCTACGGGGAAAGATGTGGAGAGGCGGCACAATTGAAGCAAGTTCCTCGGAACAATTGCTGTGAAAATATCTGTAGAATAATGCAAGGGATGCAACATTTCTTCGTATGGATAATGTAGGAAGGTCCTGTGTGATTGCAGTGTTATTGATTAATCTAATAGCTTTATTTTGAATGTTGTCCAACTGCCTCAATGCAACCACTCCACTTCCACTCCACAGAGGTGAACAATAATCCATCTGAGAACGCACATGACTTTTATATATTACGGCCAACTGCTCGTCAGTGATGAATTCTCGAACTCTGTACAGAAGTCCCAGTTTTTTAGAGACATTCTTAGCAATGCTTCTAACATAATGTGTCCAGCTCAAGTTAGTAGTTAATGTTACACCGAGAATGTCAATACTAGGGGAAGTGGGAATATTTACATCATTAAAAAATATATGGGAGTCAGTGAGATTCTGTCGGTTAGAAAATTGAATGTACTTGGTTTTCTGTGCATTAAAGGAAACTAGATTCTTTTGTCCCCATTCATTAATTCTAGAAAGGTCCTGGTTCAGAGAAATTGCAGTGTTTATTTTTGAATTTATAAGATCGGGTTGGGTGAAAGAATTGGTAAATGTGAAGGAACTGTGGAGCATTGAGTCATCTGCGTAGGAATGTATTGGATTATGAGTGGTAGATATGAGATCATTGATATGAATGAGGAACAGAGTTGGGGCCAAAACTGATCCCTGGGGAAAACCAGCATTTATTGAGTGAAATTGAGAATAAAGGCCATCTACCATTACACATATTTTTCTGTTATGAAGATAAGAAGAAATTAGTGGAACTAATGATGCAAGGCCGTAGTGTGACATCTTCGACAATAAGGATTGATGCCAGACTCCATCAAATGCCTTTGATATATCCAGTGCTATTGTATGTGTTTCACCATGTTGGTCTGTAGCTTGGTTGATTTGATGCGTAAGAAAGCAAAGAATGTCTGCAGTTGATCGACATCGTCTAAAACCATATTGCCTATCACTGATTAATTTATTATTCTCAAGATGCTTAATTATGTGATTATTTAATATAATTTCAAAGACTTTACCAAGAGTGGAAGTTATAGCTATTGGTCTGTAGTTTCATGGATCTGAAGAGGCACCTTTTTTAGGATCTGGATGGATGTTTGCTTCTTTCCAGGGTACTGGGAAGCATGAGGTATGAGTACACAGACGGAAAAAAATTGCCAATACAGGAGCGAGCACCAAGGAGCAATTCCTAAGTACTATTCGAGGAATTTCATGTGGACCAGGAGCCTTATCTATTGAGAGATTCTGCAAAATAGTTTTGACATGTCTGGTGTGGATCTTAAGTGAGGGAATTTCAGGCGAATCAAAATTAAGTACAGGGACATCTTGATTTATTTCATCTAAGGTTGAGTTGGTGGAGAAAATATCCGCAAGAAGGTTAGCTTTACCTCGTGGGTCACTTACAAGATTGCCAGTCAGAGATTTTAATGGTGGAATGGATGAAGCAGTAGTGAAGTTGGATTTGAATGAGTTAAGAGTAGACCAAAATATTTGTTTATCATTTGGATTATTTAGAAGTTTATTTGCCTGCTTGTGAGAAAGTTTGATTTAGTTAGGTTTAATACAGTTTTGGCATGATTTCTGATGTTTCTAAAGTAATTAAAGGCTTCATGTGTTTTTGATCTTGTGTATGCATTGTAGGCTATTGCTTTTTGTTCAGTTACTCTAGCACAATTATGGTCAAACCATTTCGGTGAATTAGATCTTTTACTGTACTTTTGATGAGGAATAAAAGTTTCCATTCCAATTTTTACAAAATCTTGTATGTGGCTCAAGGTGGAGTGTGCATCATTAGAAAAGAAGAGGTCCAGGGAATATCAATAAAGAAACCTTGAAGACCATCCCAGTCTGCCCTATCGTAATGCCATTTAGTCACCAAAACAGGTTCAGAGTGGGAAGGTGTGGTAGGTGATAGACAGGTGGCCTGTATCAGACAGTGATCAGAAGATCCAAGCGGGGACCTCACTGTAACATCATAATTTTCTGAATTGGTTGTTAAAAATAAGTCCAGTAGGTGGGAATTATGATTAGGATTATCTAGTGCACGGGGGGGTTGGTTGACTAGTTGAGTGAGATTAAATGAGTCTGCAAATAGCTCACATTCAAGACCAGCATCATCAGTCCTGGCTGAATGAGTGAGCCATTCAACATTATGGACATTAAAATCACCCAACACAGTGATTTCAGAAGAAGCATTTAAGTTGAGGACACTGAGTTGTGAGGACAGAGAATCAAAAAGACTTTGCTCTGGAGGAGTATTTGGGGAACGGTAGATGCAACATATGTATTTAAATTTACCAGCAGAAATTAATTTGTATATAAAATAATCAAAATAGGGACAATTGAAACTAGTAACCTCCTCCAGGGCAATTTCAGATTTTGCGAAGCAACATACACCTCCTTTAGGTCTGAAATTTTGGAGCAGTTGATAACCTGGAAAATTAAATCTAGACGTGTCAGATGTGGATGTTACTTGAGTCTCTGTCAAAAAAAGGAGAGTAGGGGATTCTGCTTGAAGAAATTGGTGTACAGAATTGATGTTAGAGTGAAGTCCCCTTATATTGCTAAAGAAAAAGCTGCACCGACGAGCAGCTTTAGGACGTTGCAATGCTCTTGACACAGTCGCATGATGACGACCGGGAGGGCCCTGTGTCAATGACCCAACCCTGCCGAGGGTGGATATCCGAGGGACCACCAGGTTTGCTCTTAACAATTGTACTGCCATATTTATTAGGTAGGTGTATGGTGTTACATGTATGATATGTAGTGGGAAGAGTAGTGTTTTATGGATAGAGGATAGCGATGTAGGGCAATGTCGTTAAGTTGGATGTGTATGTTATATAAAGAGGGTTTTCCTGATACCCCTGATGTGTGAGGCAGAAAGATATGTATCCAGCTACCAAGGCCTGGAAGAGAAAATGGAATTCAGGCTATTCCCTGAGTCTCCCGAAACCTTGGCGGTAGTACTTCCCTGGGCGGGGCTGCCTACCCCTACTACCAACGACTTGAATATCCTATGACTTGAATTGCTTCAAATTCGGTGAATCCAGGCATTTTGGCTCGAACGTCCCTTGATTTTGGCCCTGTCACTCTTTCAACTCTAGGGAAGGAGCGGGTGCCCAACCACGAAAGGGGTTGAAATAGGGGAGCTATCCCCCCGCCAATGGCGGCTTTCTAGGGCCTTTCCTAGCTGATGCTGAGAGGATTGGGTTCTAGTCATGTGGTGATGGGCTGGTCTATCAGAGTGAGAACTGAGCGAACTCTGCCATACCCATAGCTTACTCTGACTGTTCCTTTTACTTATATATTTTCAAGATCTCAAGTGACGGCGTCTCTTCCGTGGATTGACCTCTCAATCTACCAAGATTGGAAGCCAAAGCGTCACATTTTTCCTTTGCCCCTCACCTTTCTGTTCACAATTGCTGAGGGGCACAGGGCCCTGGGTCGAGGCCACCGAGAGTACCAGGCCGCGTCGACCATACTGTGACGTTAGCAAGGTGGTGCTACATTCACCGACCGCTCTGTCTCCCAAGTCTATAATTACTCTCCCTTTTATATTTTATCAGTTTAATTTTAAATTAAAGTACACATAAAACTATATTAACCCTCTCACATCCTTATGACGCAGAGGTTGCCAGATTAGCAATAAGAATACATTTTTCTCACTCTTATAATTACCTCTCCAAAATTAGTTTTCTGCCCACAGCTAACTCAAAGACAACTGCAGAGGTTGAAGTAAATAAACTAAAGGATTATAAATACCCCTGATGGTAACAAAGGCTTTAAAGTAAAGGACGTGAGAGGGTTAATCTTTTACTGTGTACGCAAAATTATATTATTATTTATTATGATGCCAATATTATAACAAAATACTTTGATATTTTACTGCAAATTACACTCATACCTTGAACAAGTATTTGTACAAGATGAAAACGTATTACAAGTATATCACTATTACTTTTTTCCTATTGGAAAAAATAATACAAAATGCTATTATACATTACTATATTTTATACACAGCCAATAAAGAGAGCCTTACTGGAGAGCCAATATAAGTGACATCCACTATTATTCATGAGCAAATACATATAAGTAACTAACTAAATGTATTACTATATAAATTAATATTAACATATAATTAATGTAACACACATAAAGGAATGACCTTTGTACTATGCCTAATCCAATCTCCGTTCCGGGATTATACTTTTTTAAATCCGATGCCCGTACCTTGCCACACCTGCAGACACACTCACCTTCACAATCACACACACACATCTGCAGTCACACACACACACACACACACACACACACACAATACAATAATTATACAATACAGTACACATAGTCTATTTGTCTAGGGTTTGAAGCTTTCTCTTCATGGCTACATTCTTATTAGCTCTGGTAGCTGCTGGGATGTTATTTTCTTTAGCACAGTAATTATTTAATATTGTATTTGTAAAAGCATATACCACCATACTTTCTATTTTGTCGGTGTTATGACCATTTTCACTCATATCACTGGGGAACAGATCAGCATCTGCTAAAGCCGCAACTGTGAGCTGTGTTGCTATATTTCTTTGGCTAGTAGCATTTCGAAAGGCAGGAAGTTGAACAAGTTTGTTAATAACAATATAGTTATACATGACCATGTTGGCTGTCACACTATCTGGGTAAATAAGAGAACCTATCCTAATTCCAGCAATGTAACTTAGATTTTCAGGGATGTCTTCACCACTATCTGAACACGTAATAATTTGTTTACATGCCTTACATTTCATTTTCTTTATCACAGAGTAACAGCAATAGCCAGCTAAATAAACTATCACAGGGATGATGTCTTTACACCTATCAATATCCTCCTTACAAACTTCAACATTCGTATGACATAAACCAAAATCAATTTCCTCATCTGTTTTTACTTTTTCATAGATAATTTCTTCAAAATTCCTTAAAATGACCTTCTTGTCGAGTATGGGTAAACTTAGTTTTAACACTGACATCATCCGTATCTTCTTTTCACACTCATATATTTGGCGTACAGAAATATTGTAGTTTCCTCCTGCTAACTGCCGATAGTGACCAAATCTTGCTTCCAAATGGTCTGTTTGAAAATGTCCTGTTAGTATGTAATCCATCTTCAGTTCTGTTATTCAATAATTTGTAATTTCTCTAACAGACACACACACACACACGCACTGCTCACCACTCACACGCACTACTCACACACGCACACACATATAGTACACACACACGCACTCACTCTCACTCTGTTTTTAACTATATATAGTATCTATATATTTAACTACATCTATCTATCAATCTATCTATATATCCTCCTTACAAACTTCAACATTCGTATGACATAAACCAAAATCAATTTCCTCATCTGTTTTTACTTTTTCATAGTTAATTTCTTCAAATTTCCTTAAAATTACCTTCTTGTCGAGTATGGGTAAACTTAGTTTAAATATAGCCTACTTATAAAGTATTTAGAAGGGAGAAATATTTTGGAAACACAGCACGAGCTTCCCCTATCTCACTCAAATATATACTGACCTGTGAGGGTAGTGCGAAAAATTAGCCCTACCTTTACCTACGTCACAGAATTTAAAGACCCCATCCGTGTGGCCTGGTACTGTAGGTGGCCTTGCCTGGGTGGGGCTTTGGTTTCCCGGGCGTTTCAGCACCCTCCTCAGCTCCCCGACATGGAGTGGCTTCGGTCACCCAGGCTTTATTGTGGTTGGCAGGGAGGGTTCTGTGGGGGCGCTCGGTTGTGGCCTTGGCCTTGCTCGGGGCCTTGGGGCTGTTCGGCCAGGCAGCTTGGGGAACAACAACAACAACAACTCTAGGGGAGGCACTCTTCACAAGCAGCTCTTTTGTGTCCCTCACTCACATATAAAAAAACACTTAGCAAAGTTGCATTTGGCCACATTAAGCAAGAATACTCCATTTTGACCTGATTGGCAGAAGCATTCACGAGACATAATAATACCACATAGCATCACCAACCAATCAGCTCTAAGTTTTGAGTGTTTAGCTCAAAGCAATACAGCGCATATTCGCCAGGTAAACAAACATTATAATAATAAGCTACAGTAAACGCAAGCAAACAATCATCTACTAAATCATATTAACCCTTAATTAGCGGCTCACCACATAAGTCGAGTTAAATAAAGCTGGACTATGTGGCGGCGCTCGACATAACTCGAGTGGCAATTTCAGCACGTAATGTTGCTGAGAGAGAGAGACAAGTGGTGGCAGGAGAGTAGCGAGCGTATGACTGCTCCAGACCACCGCGGCGAACCTACTGACACGAATCTCACCTCCCTCCTACCTCTCTCACTCGCTATATAAGGAATTGTATGGGGAAAGTGCCTAATTACATGCTTTTTGCACTCGCGTTGCACGGTTATTGCAAGAAAACTAGCCATCATAAAAGGATCGTTATGGTGTCATTCGAAAGCTCTGTTTATGCCCTTTCAGGGATAGATTCTTGTTTTACGTTCTGGGTCTTATTTAGGCATGAAAATGATCACGTAAACAGCCCTATTTTGGCTAAAAACACCCCGCTGGGCGGTACATATAAATAAACCGCATAGGCCGCTCTTAAGGTGTTAAAACCTTGTATATACTGTATATAAAACACCAGATTATTCCCTTTACCGTTAGCCATTATTTTGGCAATAAATTATTTAAATTCGATTTTTATAAAATTACAATAGCAGCTGGCATTTGCGGAATTCTTCTTCTAGATGTGCTTTTGGTGAATCTGTCGGTGGTGGGATTGAACCTGGTCTCCATGCATGGAAGGCGAGCACTCTCACAAACTAAATCAACAGACCGTGTGTGGTACAGTACACTATTAATGAAATTCTGCCAATATTAATGAAATCGTTTATCATAAATTGCTGTTATTTTGTTTGTATTTATTTGTATGTGTATTACATTTTATTCTGTAATATTTTATATATACATACATACATACAAGTTTAAAGACCGCTTCGTTCACAGATAGTTTGGTTACAGTTCCACGTCCTAAATGGCGGAATTTCAGGCGACCCTGTCAAAGGCTGCCTCTGCTGTCAAGTTCTTTACTTTGACATCAAACCGGAGTAACTGATCTCCCATCTTTCTAGGTTTACCTCCACGTGCAGCTCCCCCCACGTTTACAGTCCGGCAGTTATACATCCAGTTCTGATTATCCATTATCTACAAGTGTCTAAGTCAACCAAGTCAGTGCGTGTGTATCACTTCGCTGATACTCCTAATGGAAGACGGCTTCTTAATTCATCACTCAATACCCGTCCCTGATGTTAACCCAAAATATCCATCTCACCATTCTCTTCTCATTCTGTTCCCTTCTCTTGATATCCTCCGCTTTAACCAGCCAGGTCTCAGAGGCATACGTCATCGCATTCCTAACCCACAAGGTATACACCTTCCCTTTAAGGTATAGTGGGAGTCCTTTCTTGGTCAGGAATTGCAACATCTCTCTAAACTTTCCCCAGCCACTTTTGACTCTAGTAATGGAGCCACCTTCAGCGCCACACGGAAACTTTGTCGCCCAAATAGCAGAATTTATTCACACACTCCAGCGCTACACTGCCAAAATTAACACTAACAGGTGAGTCATTCAACACAAGTTCTCCCTTGAAAAATACACATTCAGAGTTTTTTATTCTCGTCAAAGGTCCTCTCGCCCTTCTACATCTCTTGTGTACCCAGTTACTACAGACACAACATTGAATTGAGTTACTTCCCACCCAATTCCCACAAGACGATATTCTTTAGTTTATAATCTACCTCTACGACTCAAATTGGTACGTACGATCTCTATAAGCCCTCTTAGTAACAAAGGTCCTTCGTAAACTGCATAAAATCATCTAATTTTAGACAGATTCAAACTTAAAATGGCGTCAAGAGCATTAAAAAATCACTGCTTCCTTCCATACTTCCATGCCCTACTCCATTGATCATGACCTATGCTTTATCTATATTATCTCTTAAGACTAAGACCCTTGCTTGCCATACTCTCCCTCCATCTGTTGAACTTTACCTCCACTTCTTGCACACTGCGATAAGAACTAGGTCATCTGCATATAATAACTCCCATGGTAGTCCTGTTCTAAAGTCCCTTGACAGAGCCTCCAGGACCAAAACAAGCAGTAATGGGCTCATCAACGAACCTTGGTGAATTCCAACTTTCATTGGGAATTCTTCATTCAGACCCCCATTTACTCTAACTGCTGCCCGTGATCCCGCATACATTTTCATTATCTCACGCACCAACCACGCCTCTACTCCAAGTATTCTCATGTCCCACTGCATTACTTCCCTTGGCACCTGGTAAGGTTTACAAAAACTAGGCATAACTCCCTGTTTTTCTCAAAGAACCTCTCTTGGTGTTGCCTAAGAATGAAGATAGCATCAGTTGTGCCACGTCCCAGCATAAATAAAACTGCATGTCGCTGATGACAACACTTTTCCTGATCATGCATTCAAAAACCCTTTCGCTAACTTTCCATGACTTGGTCAAGCATTTTCAAACCCCTATAATTTCTCCTGTCTAAGGAATCACCCTTGCCTTTGTATAAATTTACTATCACACTTTTCTGCCATGTATCAGGAATTGCTTCCTCCTTTATGATAACATTAATCAACTCTGTGACCAATTTTAGTTCAATATATCTAGCTACCTTTAGCACCTCAGCAACTATGCCGGCTTTCCCGGATGTCATTCTACTTTTACCGGCGTCATACCCTATCAAAAGTGGGGGCCTTGTACTGGGATTGCAGTGCTTAGCTGTTCTCTATTACATTCAAACTCCACATTTATGGAATTATATTTAGGTTGCCTTGGACACATAGAGTGGATGATCAGAATTGGGTGAAGAAATGCAGGACTGTGAACGTGGGGAGGAGCTGCGTGTAAGGCTAGACCTAGAATTACGTGGTATCAGGTATTTCGGTCTGATCTTAAAACAAAGAACTTAATGACATGGGCAGTCACCATTTTTGACGTGAGGCTGAAACCACATTCTCTGTGGACGAAACGGTCTTTAATCTTGTGTACTTGTATATATGTATGAACGTATTAGAATTGCTTGGATGAGAAAACTACAAATTAAAATATAACTTTGTAGTTTTGATACAAAGCGTTAAAATAATCTTTGTGTTTTGTTCCATTGTTATGATTGAGACTTTGTTGAAATATTTTTGTGTACACTGAAATTATTACTTGATCATTATTAAATGGTTTGGTAAGTAGCTCACTACCGACATTATCAAGATATTTCTACATACAATTGAAGTTATAAACATAACCTCCATCAAATGTAAATAAGATTGGTCAAACAGAAACATTAAGATACTGTATGTGGATATTATATATTTGTTGTTTTCAAAGTTTAATTTCCAATAGATTTAAAAGCATTTTTCCACATGTAGATTTTGTTTAGTTTGATGTAATTTCGATAATTTTTAATTTTAAATAGTTCGTTATACTAATTTGAACAGTAACTTTTGAGTTCGTTTTCAAGTGTTATATTTTAATTTCTTAATAAAGTCTACACGACCTGTGATTATAAATTATAGTAATCTTATAATTTCAATACAACAATTATGTAGAACTCCCTATAACTTTGTTTTGATACTAATTTTAATATAATTATGTTGAACTCCATTACAAAAAATATGAGTGGTTGTGGTGAAATGATTATTTAGTGGTCCTCAGGAATCCATACTAAAACACTCATTACTATAATTATGATTGAGTGAAATGAAATCGTAAAGCTGGCCTAATTAAAGTGTCAGGTAATATCAATCACATTAATTACGATGCTCAATTTAGTCGTAATGGTTTTTGATACCACTAATGGTAATTGAAAATTGAACTGGCTTTCCAGTGACCATGATCATGTTTGGAATACATCAACATTAATAAACGATTCAATGTATTTGTTCTAATTTAGAGTATCCTGTTTGCAGTAAAATATATATAAGTTTACAAAATAATGATATCCTAAATAATTATTTATGTAATTTATTAGTATGTCAAGGAAGTAAATGTTCTACACATCTTATTTGGAACCTAATCTGTCGCAACCAAAACCCAATATTTGTATCTTTATTAATTTCTGGCTTTAAATTTGTACTTTTCTAGCAATTAGAAACAAATTAGTAATACAATAGAGTTTCTATCCTAAATCGTTAACACAACTTAATGTTAGTAATATTTGAAACATAATTACACTAATTAGCATTGACAATTATAAAAAAGTAAACTTTGGAGGCTTAAGCTATGTTTCCCAGTAGGAGGATGCTGCAAGCACCAGCAGCACAGAGCGGAAATCCCGGCTAGTACAATATGTGGCTGATAAGGATAGCTGGAACTCTTGTTTCACCACCTGGCCTCCTTTGCTGACAGATTCCATGTCTATCAAACATAGAGGGCAGCTCCAATTTGCCCTCCAAAACACTTTCTCTCCCTGTCACTACACTATACTACAAATATATTACATACTGCACTATCTTCTGAAAAAACAAAAAAACAAAAACAAAACAAGGCACAACAACAAACAGCCTTGGAGTCCCGGGGGTGGCGAGGTAGGTGGGGGGGGGGGGGATATATGACCCCAACAACTTGACCCCTGGTTACAGCTCATCAAAATGTAATGTACCACAAATATCAACTTCTGCCACATTCGTGGTCTTTCCTCTAACTTTCACTCTATGGAAAATCACCTCTATTCCGACAAACCTGATCTTCTTTTTCTCACTAAGACTCAGGTATCTGAAGCAACTTCCAGCAACCACTTCTCTGTTTCTTCCTACTTTCTCAATCCTAGTTTCAAAGCCAAAGGCCGATGTTGTGTATATGTGCACAACAAACTCACTTCATCCGTGTTCTCGACTTCGACGTTTCTGAATTCTCATCTCTCTGGCTCAAACTTTCCTCTCGTTCTCAAGCTAAAAATGTATCTGCTGACCATCGCCTAACTCTACTTACTTTCCTAAATTCTTTGACTATCTTACCTCTAAAGTGGAACACATCCTATCCATCTCTCCCTTCTCTGAAATATCCATCTTGGTCGATTTAAACTTTCAACACTGCCAATGGCACTCCACTCATTTCACTGACAATTAACTGTGTTGCTAGTGTAATGGTGTAGGTGCTTATGTTCTGGGTGTGGTGTCCCGAGTTCGAATCCCGGGAGGACCATATGCTTTCATTAGTTTATCCAAGTACATTGAGGTTTGTAATTGATGATTAATGTTAAGAACAGGGTGTTACTTATTAAACCTGGTAAACTAGCCTACATCTGTTCTATCCTAAATGACCAAGAGCAGTTAACAGTTATTTCAGCAACCTATTCGTATCCCTAACTGTCTTGGAGATCGGCCCAACATCCTTGACTTATTTCTAACCTCTAATTCTTTTGCTTACATTGTAAACCTTTTCTCTCCGCTGGGTTCTTTCGATCATTATAATATCTCTGTTACTTGTCCGATCTCTCCTGTACGATAATCCCAATTTCCCAGCTGGCGGGGCTTGTGGCACTTTGGAGCTGCTGACTGGGAGGCTTTTCGGCAGTACTTCTTTTATTTCCCATGGAATAATTATTGCCACCATGGCCAGGGACCCACGGAGTGTGCTGAGAGCATAGCCGAAGTAATCCTCTCAGGCATGGAGGCTTTGGGACTTCGGTGAGATTTTGTATATTGCGCTAGACATATCAAAAGCCTTTGATAAAGTCTGGCAAATATCTTTAATATCCAAACAACCCTCCTTCAGTTTTTATCCCTCTATCTGTGCCTTTGTGTCCAATTTCTTTTCTGACCATTCCATAGCTGAAGTTGTGGATGGCCATCACTCACTTTCTTAACCTATCATATCCGGTGTTCCTCAGGGTTCTGTCCTATCTTCAGTTCTCTTTCTAATATTCATTAATGATCTACTCAACTGTACCTGTAGTCCTATCTACTCATATGCTGATGACTCTACTCTATTTTATTCAACTAGTTATTCACAACAAACCAGCATGCAATCACTCAAAAAGTCACATGACGAGGCCATAGCAGGGCCAATCTTCTGATCTATCAACTATTTCTGATTGGGACAGTGAAAATCTTGTACATTCAATGCCTCCAAGACCCAATTTCTCCTATCTACCCATTGCAATCTTCCACAAGGCTATCTATTACTCTTCATCAATACACAAATTAACCCTTCATCTTCTCTCAATATCCTTGGTGTATCATTTTCATCAGAACTTTCTTGGAAATATCATATTACCACCCTTGCTAAAACAGCTTCACAGAAATTAGGTGTGCTCGACCGTTTCCATTGGTTCTTCACCCTGCACAGCTTTTTGCTCTGAATAGGGGCACAGTGCGCCCAAGTATCGAGGATTGTTCACATGTGTGGGAAGGTTCCACCCATACCGAACTTCTCGAAAGAGTAGTGTGAAAAGCATTTTGCCTAATCAACTCTCTTTTTAGTTCCTAGAACCTCTCTCTACACGCCGCAATGTTGTATCTCTTTCACTCTTCTATCGCTATTACAACTACCAGTGTTCTTCTGCACTCTCTCAGTGCATACCCCCTCCTTTACGGCGAGTGTGAGGCACCCGCCTTTCAACACCGTCCCACTCCTAATCTGTCCAGTCCTCCAACCCAAGAATTAGCAAAATTTTTCAGTCTTTCTTCAACTTAACAAGAGAACTCTGGAACTCTCTCCCTCAATCAATCTTTCCTTCATCCTAAGATTTAGACTGATCTAACTCTGTGTGTCCAGGCATTTCTATTGCAACGTCCCTTGAATGTTGGCTCTGTCACTCTTTTGGCTTTGGGGAAGACACTTGTTACAGGCAGCCTGCCTGTGAACAGTGCAGAAATAGTTAGTTGTAGAGTGACAAGAAAGCTTTAGCGAGAGAGTTGAGAATTCATAAGAATCAAAGTTGGGAACACAAGAGAAAGCAAGATTGTTGTGGACATATACACAACATCCAACTTTGGGTTGAAACTGAGTAAATAACTAGTAGGAGGATACAGAGAAAGGATTGCTCTAAGTAATCCCAGACAAATGAGATTTGATGAGAAAATGCTCAGGGTTGGCAGTGGAGAGGTGGTGTTCAACAAAGTGGAAGTTAGAGGAAATGCCACGGATGTTGCAGAAATTGATTGTAAGAGTGGAAAATAGCGGTCAAGCGCATTTAGCATTTAATGTGTCGGCAGCACTGGGACTACTACTGTCCCCCCCCCCCCCAAATATGTATATAATTGAATAAATATGTTTATCCCTTGTACTACTCTACTCTTACTAGTTGTTCACATACCTAATTTCTATGCTTCTCGGTCTGCATCCTCTTTTTCATTATCAAACCTTTGATTTGTTTAAACTAACTGTGTCTCACATTCTCCCCATGTGCTCACAATATTTATAAAATCAATGGCCGCGCTCTGTTTCCTGTTGCTTATTTTCAATGTTCAATCATAAGTTCTTTCTGCATAAAGTTCTCAACATTTTCACGCTGTGAGTAGGTGGTCAAAAACCATAGCACGTCCGTCTGATGGACCTTGGGTCGAATGCTGTCGGAGTTGAAGCATTTATATTGCCTTATATAGGACCCTTATTCCAAATAATCTCTTACATTAACACCTTACTTTATTGTATAAACACTGTCAGCTATACCAATTACATTTTCAGATTTCCTTGAAAGACCAACCAGTTGGGACACTTCAGTAAAAGTTGCTCTACCACTTGCATACCCAGTCCATATTCGCATTCCATTTTGATCCACCCTTTAATATTTCACTATCTATTCATGTAAATATCTCTTCTATAGGGTATTAAGCAACCACAAACACTTAGCTCAACCTTCTCTCAGCCTTACTATACTTCACAAATTTCATATTTTTGCCACACCACAACTCTCGTGGCTTCCTTTCACAACTGTACTGTATGTAATCTTAGTGCATCGAATAGTTCTCTCCCACTTTCCATATTTGTATTACCTGCCTCATGCCTTGTTTGTTCAAATGTCTTAATTCTTCTGAAAAACCCTCATGTGTTATAAGAATGTTGTTACTCATATCACACTATTTGTTCATATCCATCTCCTAAGATAATTGTTTGTAATATTTGCTTGATCACAAGTATGACACAGTTTTCATGATATGGCTTCGCACTCAAATTATTTATTTCAGGTGTTGGTACTTTTTTTCAAAACACCCAAGATATAACTTATTCCCTTCCATTACTTCCACCCCCTTACCTTCTTCCATCAACGTTTCCGAACCGGTGCCCCAAAGCTGCCTCCATTGCGGGTCAAAATATCACTATTATATATTATGATGGTCAGGGGCCGGGGGAGTGCTGGAGCGACCTTGGTAACCCTGGTCTCTGGGTCTTCTCCTGGGTGACCTGGGTGTGTGAGAGTTTGTGTTTTTTATCTGTGTTTATTTGTTGTTTTATGTTGTTTTTGTGTTTTCCCTGTTCTTGCTCTGTCTTGAGTCGGCTACCCCCAAAATGGGGATTGGGCCTGAGCATATAGATAGAATAGATATATTATTTTTAACATCGTTCTTAACTCCACTAACCCCCCAAACTATATTAAGTAAAGCATGTGATCCTCCCTGGATTCGAACCCAGGATTCTTTAATACAGAACTTACACACTCTATCCATTACACCATCAAGACAGTTATAAATACAGCACATGACCAGAGTAAATATCCATTTTATCGAATATTGGACAATACTCTAATCATGTACTGTACCCAACTGCACTTTGAATAGACAAGTATTTATGCAAGATGAATGAACATTTTATGGGGCACAGATCACATAGGACCGACCTAGCTATGATATATCCCTGAGCCTATTGATATTATGTTGAACAGCGTTCTTAACACTAATAACCACCCAAATTAAATTATTGAAAGCATACCGGTATATTTTAGACAATTTTACACACCACACGTCTCACGTCCTGCTTCCAACGTCTACTATTCTTGAATTTGTAGGTCTCACACATCTTATTCTAATTTTAAATTGCATTATTCTTTGCTTCTTGCTATTATTATCTATATTCCAGAGTTCCAATAATGTTATTAACAGGCATTATAATTCAATATATCACTCATAGACTAGGTGTGAACATGTGTACTGTTGAGTGTATTGTATTAAGTTAGCAAACATTAGTAATACTTGTGTCTAAGGAATACCAGTTTATATGTAAATGTACACAGCTAAGACTCTAAAAGAAAGATCTATTCACTTTGATATTATATATTATTCAATTTAGTGTAAATGAAATAATGCAATCATGTTATCATCGCTTTATCCATGGTTTAAAGCAACACATACTAAATTAATCTAATACCATTCATATAACTTGATATTTAAATATATACTGTTCCTATAATTAAATTAGATATTGGAGCGCATTCAATTGAAGACTCAAAGGCATAGGTGTACTCAATATGAATGATATGTAGTAAGTTTATAATTTTTAATATATAATAACAGTATAATGACTGTTTTCTCCTAGAGCATACATAATATATATATATACTGTATATATTTATGATTATGTGCAGTCTTTGCATTTGAGAGTTGTACACACAAAAGGAAAAATATTTGTGAACTTTCTGCTTATTATAGTTCGACTTCTGAGTTGGAGTTTGTTTAAATAAAGTTTCACCCTTTTGACTTACAAAGTTTGTACACACATTGCAACTATAAAGGTTGGCTAATTGTCTGTTTCATGTATATCTACTACTGAGTTGGAGTTGGTTTGAATATCGTTTTTTACTTACAAAGTTTGTATAATTATTATTATTATTAATATTATTATTATTATTATTATTATTATTATTATTATTATTATTATTATGTACAGTATATGTATTAGTGTTTTTAAAACAGTACATCAAACAGAGGATAAACTTAAAGTAAAGGAAGACTCACACAACAACACATTTCTGGCTGCAACAATTTTGTGGTGACATGCTGGTACTTTTACATGTACATAGATTTATATACTGTAGATATACTGGCCACACATATCTTATGATTCCTGCGAGGTGGCCAGGACTTAATCCTAGTAGCGATAGCAACCCTAAGAGAAAGTAGAAGGAAAGGATAGAAAAGATGAAGGCTCTCTCCACACCCAACAGTTAGGGGCTTGGAAATCGCCTGAAGGAATTTATAGAATTTATAAAATGCATACCTTTACCTTTGTTTCTACTATCTTCAACTGAAAACAGTATTCATTTATACTAGGTGCTCTTGTCAGTAATAATGTTCTACTCCAGACCAACTGCTCTGTGATATGAGTAACAATGTTTAAATGTCTATATTGAGCCACTGTCTATAACTTCATTAGGGAGCTTATTCCACTCACCAATTATACTGTAGGTGAAGACATTTTTAGTTGTGTCTAGGTTCACGTTCCTGCCTATTAGTTTCAATTTGTTTCCTCTTGTGGAACTCTCTTTGGCTATCTTAAATATATTATTGGAATTTACATTACTAAATCCTTTTAGTATCTTAAAACTCTATCAACTGTCTCCGTATTCTCCGTTTCTTAACCCGTCCAGCCCCAGCGACGCGTCTGACGCGTCGGCGATGTATGTAACGCACAGCCCCAGAGACGCGCCTGACGCGTCACCCTAATTGCGCCGACCGTAACCTCAGGTGTAGCCACTCAAGAGGGCTCAGATTTGTATGGAAACTGTATACGTATCCCACGCATCCGTGCCGATGGTTGAAAACTCTCAAAGTCCACGTGCGTGCGCGCGAGCGTGCAATAACCTGTTTTTTTGGGATAATTGCCTTCAATTTTTTACTCTTGTAAAATCCGTTTTCGGGGGCTCTGTAGGACCATTTTTTTAAGCTTTTTGAGCGGTTTTTCATGGTTTTTCCTTCATTCCTAACCCATTCGCTATTGTTTCTGGAATAAAACCATTTTTTGAAAACCGGCCGGGTTCTGGTGCGCAAACATTACAAAACTAGCCGGGGCTCCACGGGTTAAGCGAAAACATATCAAGTTAGCTTAATCTCTTATTGTAAGGTGTATTTATAAGGGAAGAGATCAACTTTGTTGCTCTACGCTGAACGGATTCGAATTGTTCCATGTCTTTTAGTAAGTAGGCAAATAAAAACTACACAACATACTCCAGATGTGGTCTCACAATACTTTTGCATAATGGTATAACTATGTCTTTACTATGACAATGAACATTTCTTCTAATAAATCCTAATGTTCTGTTTGCTTTGTTAGCTGCTGCGGTGCATTAGTTTGTAAATTTTATATTTTCGTTTATATGCACTCCTAGGTCTATAAGCTGTGATACACTCTTAACTTTTTCTCCATTTATGTAGTATTCGTATTTATTGGTTTTGAAGCAAATTTGTAGTATCTGACATTTGTTTAGGGCATTTTAGGGCATCTGCAAATGTTCTGACCACTCCGTGATTTTGTTTAGATCTTGCAGAGAATCGTTGAGTAGACGTGAGTTAATGAGTCGAAAGGCTTTCTTTTTCTACGGTGTCAAGAAGTGCTGTGTGAGAGTATCTTCCCCACACATGCGAACAATATTCTATACACGGACGCACTGTGCCCCTGTGTAAAGCAAGATAATATGCAGGGGTAAAGAGCCCACGGAGGCAGTTGAGTACACCCATCTTCTTGGAAGATATTTTAGCAAAAGTGGTAATATGGCCTTTCCAAGAGTGATCAGAAGAAAAAGAGACACCAAGAATACTGAGAGAAGATGATGGGTTGATTTGCGTATTTTTTAAGTATAAGGGATAGACCTGTGGGCATTCTTGATGGGTAGACAAATGGAGAAATTGGGTTTTAGAAGCATTGAAAGCAACAAGATTTT
Source organism: Paralithodes platypus (assembly GCA_032716605.1). Taxonomy (NCBI): domain Eukaryota; kingdom Metazoa; phylum Arthropoda; class Malacostraca; order Decapoda; family Lithodidae; genus Paralithodes; species Paralithodes platypus. The sequence continues at coordinate 27,421,393 of CM064491.1, read as the reverse complement.
CTCTGCCCCAATTGGAAATGGTTGATAGATCAGAAGATAAGTGTTTTATGGCTTCATTATTTGAGTTTGTGAGTGATTGTTTGCTGGGGTGTTCTAAACAACTAGTTGACTAGTGTAAGGTAGAATAAGACTGGAGGTACAGTTGAGAAGATCATTAATGAATATTAGAAAGAGGACTGGAGGAACATCCGAGTTGATAGGTTGAGGAAGTGAACGATGGCCGTCCAATGTGTGAGGCCGTGAGATGCCGAAAATTCGGAATATATGCTAGATAGTTCCAGGCATCATGTCCATCCCTATCTCATATATATATATATATATATATATATACCAGGATTGACGAAGGAATGGAATTTAGTGATGTACTGAGTATAACTAATTACTAGAATAATGTTATCAAGAAGAAAAATTAAAGACATATTATCATTTACGTTTATAAACTAATTAGAACAATATGCTAAATAATTATATTACATCTACTCAAGAATATATAATTATTAATTTATTTCCGTTCTCGATTTATTAAGATCGGGTTTTTCCAAGTCAATGAAATATTTGTCACCTAAGAATACTTTTTTGGGGTTTTGCTTCTAAATATTCCTATTATTTAGCGTTGAACTATTATGAGGTGACTCTACAGTAAGTTAATATATACTAAAACCATTAAAAAACATACCAAGTGTCTCTGCAGTTACGATTACAAAAAATATAAATAGAGTATGCAGACATTATTCCCAAAAGTCTTGGCACAGTACATTAGAGTAGTTACATTATATAAACAATGAAAATAGCACACACACCAATGTTTGCTGACTAAATATGTAGTTCCCGGGTGTCTCTTGAAAGGGGAAGCAAATGGAGTAGGCATCTTTGATGAGGTGGGGTCAAAGGGACAGGGAGCTCCTCCACTGATCAACCCAGGAAAGTGGTTCAACAAACCATTTTAAAATTATTTTAGTTATTTATTTGCAAGGATCTGCAAATTGAATTGGAGAGTTGCACTTGGGTAAACATTTCCAAATGTTACCACTGTAAATATCTGTATCTATTAAGGATAAACAAAACTGTTTTATTGTAAACTACTAAATTATATCAAGGTAATATATAATTTAAATTTGAGTTCCTTAACTTGTTTTCGTTGTAGGATAAAACAACGCTCTTCTCACATATTATGAATACAGAGACTTATAGTGTTACTATTTCTAGCTAGAATGTTGGCGTATTTGACTAGCATTTGAACACTGAATTTCGATTAGGGAGAACCTGTGGAAGTCTGACGGATAATTGAAATAGTTTATACCCCTAAGATATTTATATCTTCTTCTTAAGCTTAATGAATTTATTTAATGATAAGCTTAATGAATTTATTTAATGATAGCCAATATAAAAGGAGGAAGACGCCATTGCCCCGGAAGGGTTTTAAAGGCGAAGAGGTGTGAGGGGAGAAGAAGATGGTCTGGATCCATAAGTTGTGCGTTTATACTTTAGGGGCTAATTAGGGTTCTAGTTTGCATACCGCAGTAGCAAGTTAAAAGTTATGGCTAGCATTTATTGGGGATTTGATATGTAATGGCGTGCATACAACAGGGAATAGTTTTTTTTTTTTAGTTTGCAGTTTTATTTGCTAATAATGAATAAGGGCATGCATCAGGGATTAGCTAAGAAGTAGGTAGCGCTTTGTCGTAGATGTGTAATGGGCCAACTATACTATATTAGCTATATTAATGCCATAAATCTTGACAGATCACTGTCTATAGTTTTAAAATAATAAGAGCAACCGAGTTGAGATTTCTACCATTTAGAAACTGTCAGGCAGCAAATACTGCAAGTGTATAAATGTACAGCTCATCTGCTCATGCTCATTTTTATTACAAGGAATTAAGGGTAAAAATATTGATCCTAAGCAAAAGAATTCGTATGGTGTGCACACATCAAGGGATAGCTAGAGCTCCGGGTCATATTCATAAACGGTAGCGAAGTAAAATTATTGCATTTGTTGAACAAAATATACTGACATGTTAGTATACTGTATACAGTATTTTTTAAAATGAGTATTATTAAGATTTGTTACCGAATATATATTAGTCCAATATTTGATATGTATGATTCTTATGCCGGTGTAGCAGGAAATTTTTCCCCCCTGACTGAAGTTCCCCCCGGGAAAAGTAGCCTAGGCTCAATTTCCCCCCGGGTAAATTGGCCTGGGCTATTTTTCCCCGGGGGGGGGGGGGGAGAAATTTCAGACTTAGGATATTTTTCCCCACTGTTGGCCATTCCCCCCCCCCCCCCCCTATATATAGGAACCATTAGCTGACATAATTACTTTATTGTGGGACTGTTTTAACTGTTTAACGAAAGCATATGAATGGTTCTTTATTTTAATAAGTAAAGGAATTAAAAATATATACATTTCACACTTATTATTTATTAAAACAAAAATTGTAATTTATTCAAAATTAATGATCTAAGGGTAAAACATATGTCTCATTACTGGAGGGTATTACAAATATTTTAAAACTAACTTCACACAGTATAATACTTATATTGTTTTTTTTTGTTTTTTTTCTCTTTGCTTGTTGGACTGGGTTACATTTAGAACAGCTCCAAGATGCTTTGAAATTGCGTGTCGATCCAAGGGAAGCAGTGTAGCACCATTCGTAACAAGATTCACACTCCACCACTTAGCGTCCGCCCGCTGTGATTCCTGTAGGCTACATTCTTGACAAATCCATGCCCCAGGAATGTCGTCTTCCCATGCCTTTATTGTAGCATGAAGTGTTGTAAGTGCATCTTCATCCATGTATTTGTAAATGGCTTGAAGTTTGTCTTTTCTGGTGATAAAAATTCATATTTGTCTTCACCAACCCACCAATTAATTTACAAATAAACCTAACTAATGAAATCAATGAAAGTTATGAATAAATGTGGTGTTCCAAGGACTCAAATCTAGGATATTCACACCGAAATTCTGCACACTAAACATTCAGCTACCAGGAAGCTTCTCTGGTCTTGTTTCTATTTTTTCTTATGTTGCTTTCTTTCCTTCGACTTCCGCCTTTCTAACAACGTCCTCATCTACAAGCGTTGTTTCGTGATGGTCGAGTCATTGTTTGATGTTTCAGTAATGTTAAAGTCATTGATACACTTAACATATAACCGAGTGGGTGGGGGGGAATTTTGGCCAAGAGGGGGGAATAATATCCTAGGACAAAATTCCCCCCGAGGGAAATCTATCCGGCCAGATTTCCCCCGGGGGGAATTTCGGACGAGGGGAAAAGCAGACTGGTACACCTGTATCACACCAACGCTTTTTCCCTTATTTTTTAAATGACAAATGAGTGTGGTAAATTAATTATATTGCTATTATAATTTGGTGACATAAATTTATCTTCAAGCAAATCCTTGGTACCTTTACAAACGATCCTAGAATCATTGCTGGAAAATAATGGGTATCCAAAATGGACGAAAAAAGGTCCTTCATACAATATACGATAGAAACAATGGCCTTCCCACATACACAAACCTGGTAGGTAGACTGTGGTACATACTGTACATCAGGACCTCTGTCACGGCGGAGGCTCCCCTGTGGCCAATCATATGTCCGGCTTGTAATGGCTCCGGGGCATTGACCTATATTCTCTTCTGGTTGTCTGTGTTATTTTTAGTTTGGTCTTTGTCTCTTGGTGTCTCCCTTCTGATGTGTTATTATTATTTGTATTATTTTGTTGTCAGTTACATTTTTGTTAGTGTTTTCTGTTCTCATTTGTTTTGATCTCTGTGTGTGCTTTGATTTTGTACTGTTGTTGTTTTTTTTCTTGAGGTATTATAATTTGTGGTCAATTTATTTGCTTTAACTTTCATAATGTATTTCCATTTTGTCATTCATATTAATATTATTTGCTCATTTCGTTTATCTATATTAAACCACCTTTCTTATTGTGTGTCTCTCTTTCTCTATTTATCCTTTATTCTTATTCTTTGGCTCATTATTGTCCTTCATATTCTTCAGATTCACCTTTATATTTTCTCTGTTTCATTGATGTTCTGTGTTTTTGTTTTAACTTTAGATCCATTTTCCTCTTCTTATATTTGCTATTCTTATTCGTTTAGTTTTGATTCTCGCGTAATTCACTATATATATATATATAGTCATGAAAGAAATACTAGGAAGAGCAGTGGATGTTGGTGTATCGCTGAAAAGGGAGGGAAATGAGTGGAAGCTGCCTATACTGCTGTTTGCGGATGACACAGTTCTGATGAGCGATAATGAATGGGAGTTGCAGGGTCTGGTAAATGAGTTTGGAACAGTGTGCGAAAAACGGAATTTGAAGGTAAATGCGGGGAAAAGCAAGGTTATTGTCTTCGAAAGGGGTGAAGTCACAGAGTGTGGGGTGAAGTTGAACGGTCAGGCTATGGAGATCGTCAGCTCTTTTAAGTATCTGGGCAGTGTGTTGAGTAAACATGGGACTGTTGATGAAGAAGTGTGGGAGAGGGTGCAACAGGGGAAGAGGGTTGTAGGAACGTTGAAAGCAGTAACAAGAAATAGAGTGGTCAGTATGGAAGTGAAGAAGTCCTTGCATGACAGTGTGGTAATCCCGACACTAACTTACGGAAGCGAAGCAATGAGGTTCGTGGAGAGACTCAAACCAAGAGTGAGAGCGGTGGAAATGAGTTATTGAGAAGTGCGTGCGGAGTTACATGGAGGGATAAACAGACGAATGAGGAAGTAAGAAGGTGGTGTGGTGTGGAGGTACATGTGTTGGAAAGTGTGAAAAGGAACAACTTGAGATGGTTCTGCCATATGGAACGTATGGGAAGTGAGAGAATGACTAAGAGGGTGTACGAGAGCGAGGTGGAAGGACAGAGAGGGAGAGGTAGACCGAAGGAGAGGTGGAAAGATGGAGTGAGGAAGTATATGAATGAAGGCGGTGCTGGTTGGGAGGAGGGGCGTCGACTGACTGGGGACAGAGGTTCTTGGGGGCGGTTCGTTCGTGGCCACCCATTCGGGGATCATGACGTCAGGCAATAGAGATATATATATATATATATATATATATATATACCGTATATATATATATATATATACTGTATATACAGTATATATACTGTATATATATATATATATATATTTATTTTATTTTATTTTATTTTATTTTTTTTGGGGGCCTCCCTTCTCAACGTCTTGTATCCTCTTTCTTTGGTTATCTGTTTGTGTATGTACTTTTGGATCATACATATTTTATTGTTTTTGTCTTTGCAGCTTATCTTTGTTTTTCTTACAATCTGCTTTTGTTGTCTCGTTTTGCTTTTTCAAACTTGTCCTCGCGTATCTTGGTCTAGCTGTCTATGTATTGACAGACTTTATAATTTCCAAAATAGTGGCCTCAAATGAATCGCCTCCATGATAAAATTGTTCCCTTCCTCCTAAGCACATACATCACTTTCAAAATTATACCACTCGATTCCATACTTACTCCTCATGCTCTGTCTGTTTTTCTCATTCTGCTCTTGCACCTCACTCTCATACACTCTTGTAGTCATTCTCTCACTCTCCATACGCTCAATATGACATAACCATCACAAAGTGATTATCTACATGCTATCCAGAACATCTAAATAAACACCAAATTCCTCTTGTATATCGTGTGCCTATAGGTTATATACCTCCATATAACTGTACATGCACTTGTCATATATATATATATATATATATATATTATTTAATAGACAATGAATAGTAGAAGGAAAAACAAAGACAAAACAATAAAAGGCCATGTCCCTAAGAGCATCATCTATTCATAACATGTGTGTAACAATTGGATTTATACTGTTTGGTTTGCAAATACGTGGACAGCAACACCAAGGAAGTGAATTCCAGTGAGTAGAAGTTCTGGGGATAAGTTAAGTTTGATAAGTGGAAGTTCTACATTGTGGAGGAGTGTGAATTCATGGGCATTTCCAGCTGACCTAGTTCTACGGGGAAAGATACGGAGAGGTGGTACAGTTGAAGCAAGTTATTCAGAACGTTTCTCGTGGAAAGATTTCAAGAATAATGGAAGGGATGCAACATCTCTTCGTATGAATAATGGAGGAAGATCCTGCATGATTACAGGATTATTGATTAACCTAATTGCTTTATGTTGATTTTTGTCCAACTGCCTCAATGCAACCACTCCACATCCATTCCACAAAGGTGAACAGTATTCCATCTGAGAACGCAATGACCTTTATATTTAATGGCTAACTGCTCGTCAGTGAAAATTTGTTGAACTCTGTATAAGAGTCCCACTTTCTTAGAGGCATTTTTAACAATGGATCTCACATGAGGTGTCCAGCTTGGGCTGGCATTCAATGTTACACCAAGGATATCAATACTAAAGGAGGTGGGCATATTTACATCATTGGAACTTATGTGGGAGTCAGAAAGATTCTATCGGTTAACAAAATTTACATATTGTTTTTTTGTTTTGTTTTTTCTGTGCATAAAAGGAAATTAGATGAGGGCTGTGCCTCCAGAGTGAGGTTTGGAATCTACTACCCAACCTTAGCTGTTTCTGTCTTGTTTATTTTAATGTCCTATGTTTCCTTCTGGGGGAAGGGGGCTAGGAATCATCCTCCCCTTGTAAAATTAACTTACTAAACGAGACAGAAAAAGGGACGAGGGAATGCAAAAGTGGTCCCGGACCTTCCGTCTCGAGTCGGCCACAGCTATGGAGTATATACATACATACATACATACATACATACATACATACATACATACATACATGGATGGTGTTGTGACCCCATACACTAATTACTTCTCATGTAACTAATTTTGACGTCTCTCAATTTTTAGTTATGCCTCTCTAACAATGTCCATGCTTCACTCTTTTCTTGTCCTCTCATTATAATATGTATGCTATATAAATATTTATTTATTTATATTTTCTTTTATCATCCACCTTCATTTAATTCATTTTTGTATTTGTATTTGTCCCAAGTAATGTAAAATCCATTTTCTTTGCTGTGTTCGTCTGGTTTTCTTATTGTCATCTAATCAGTTCCTAGTGCTAAATTATGTGTATATTATCCTTTTGTGTTCTCTCTTGGTTTTTCATCGTTTGCTTCTTTTAAAATGTTCACACTGTAAGTTGTCGATGTTTTCTCCATTTGGTCAGCAACTTGTACTCTTTTCTCAGCCTTTGTTTGTATGGTCTGTCTTCATATTTGCTATCACCATTCTTCTGATTTCTTATATGTCACTCCCTTGCTTCTTCTTGCTACTGGCTTAGAATATAAATGTCACTCCATTCACACTCTCGCATGCGTCTGATTTTATGTTTGTTTCAGTCCTACTTTATTCACTGTGTGCTTTGTTTATTTGGATGTCCTTGTGCTATGTGCTTTATATGAATAAGTTCTTCGCTAGCTTTGTTGTTTGTGGTATTCTCACTCTTCCCCTCATCTGCAATCTATCTGATTCTATGGTGTCCTTTTTGTCTTCCTTCTACTGTTTTTATTGTTCAATGTCTTACATATTTTGTCTTCATTGTTTTCCTTTTCTTTTGTCGTATTCCCCTGCATCCTTTCCCGTTCTGCTGTTCGTCGGCCTCTCTTTTTCAATTACCTCGTTCTCTTCGGGTTTCTCATGCCTTTGCAGTTTGTTACTGTGGGGCCAAATGAGAACACGCCGCCCACCTCAATGCCGCCAACAGCCTCATCGCCCCCCACACCCCTTCCGCCCACCCAGCTATGGAGCGAGATCCACATAGCCCCGAATTCCACCTTTCACACGTCTATATCTAACTAGGCCCGAGAGGTGGATTTACGAGAGTTAGACGTCTACAACATAAGGTTCCTAAACCAAGAATATGCCACAGCCCCACGCCCAGATGACACCGCAGCCCCTATGATGTCCTTAATGTCCATCCGGAACAGGCTGCCTAATACAATCTGTTCATGCATGTGGTGAGGACTTAGAGATCTTGGATAAATTTACTTATCTTGGTAGTGTAATCCATATTTATGGTGGGTCGGGCCACGCTTTTAATCGTTCGGCTTAGCATAATTATGGGGTTATAGATTCACTCAACAAAAGTATATGGCATTATCGATACTTGTGCAGAGAGATGAAGCTGCGGATCTTCAAGTAACTGGTGCTCCCTGTAATATTATTTGGATAGAAGACATGAACACTTAAACCTATCGCTCACTAGCGCCCTCCCATACTCCCTCTAAAAGTTTAAATGCATCAAGGCACAATTCTTGCCTTCACTCAAGGATGCTAATCACGCTTTACTCAAGCTGTGAGAATCTGCAGAAACAAGGAATTACGATATATAACTACCAACACTGTAAGCCAAAAACAGTGTGACAGCGAAAGCTTGAAACAAACAAATTCTCAGTATTGATTTTGTCTCAAACCGGGAATGTCACTTTGCTAAGACATTTAACATTTTGGAATTGCTGCTTCTACGTAGAATTTGTGTCTATGTGTGATATATAGTTATATATATATAGCATTGTAAATTATATAGAAGTGGTTGGTTATCGTCACCATTTACATGGGTAAGATTTTATTGTCCCTGATACTACTTATCTTAAGACATCGTAATTTTGTACCTGTTCTAACTGTCATTGGTATATACAAAAACGAAAATAATCGTATAAAATCAAGTTTAAAAGGTAGATACTTGGTTGTTTTTTATAAGGTTTCCTATTCATTGCCCTAAGTCTAGAAATATAGTTCATAGTCGCATAGTTTAACAGATGAGGTGAAATGCGTGCATAGATTAAAGCGAATTTTACCGCGATTTGTCTTTGCATGACGGGGATAGGAATATTCATATAAAACCAAATATTTATGGAATATATATGTTGTTGATAACAATGGAAAGAGCATAACAAAATGTATTTAGTGCACTCCTAAATAACCTATGTTAACACTGAATTTATCCGTGAAATTTGTCCATTCATTTACGCACATACGTAAACAAAGAGGCATACATTTTCACTATGATAATTTGAGGTTTTGATATATAAAATGTTGTACTTGTATATTATTGAATACTCTTTCCTTGTTTTATATGTGTTTGATAAATTGCAAAAAAATCATTATTTTGTGTAGAGTACTTGTATAAAATTTAATATTGATGATAGAATATTTATGAATTAACAATCGAAAAGAGCGGAAAAAGTACTTGCAATTCCATATTACAAATACATATAGTTACTTAGTGAGTTTCATTTTATATGGGAAATATTCCTAAAATTAATTTTTCTCGATAATCACTAGAGGTTTCATGGGGTTTTTTCAGTAATATTGTAGTGTTGCCTTCCCTCTATTTTCTGATGCATAATAAAGTACAGTTAAGGCGATAATTGTGGGTGAAAAACGAGCAATAGTGAACGTTTTTGGTGGTGCCCCATCGGGGATTAGCCGGGATAGACAATTGTTTCAATAAGAAAAGCACAAAAACAACAATGAACTTAAATAAGTAATGCCCAGTAAACCAGTAAATCCGAACCACCACCCTCTCATAACTAAAACTAAAAACTTGTGAGTAGTCGAGCCGATAGTATGTCCAATTGCAAAGAGTTAAACAGTAAATATATTTGGAGATCTCCAGCTCGATTGCTATATCCTTCCATGAGATAAAAGAGGCTATGGGACATACATTTTAGACTATAGTGGTGTATATATCTCGTGTAATAAGGTTTTTGTAAACAACATTTAGTGTACGAGTAATATACCAGCCGTGTTTGATCCGTACACAATCAATCAATCAATGGGACATACGACGTGACGGAGCCTAGATGCACTCTCCTCCGACTCTACTCCAGAGGATCATCCTGGGCGAGAATCCAGGCACATGCCCGGCCAATATTAAGTATCCAATCGCATGATTGGCCGATTTGACTCAGAGTTCCGTGGTCTTCCCCCAGGCCTTCTCCACTTTAGGTTGTTCTCTGTAGGGACCAGCTGGTGAGCAGGATTTGCGCCAGGGAGGCGAATCACATGTCCATATAGCAAATGTTGGCATTCACGGACCATGCAACTAATACTGTATATCTTAAATCAGTTTTGCAGGCTAATCGCTGGTTTGCGACATAATCATGTCAGCAATAACACATGATCCTTAGAATACATTTAGTACAAAAGGATTTAATGCTGCTTTCCAGCTCACTGTCAACCCTCTGGTTTACTGGGCATTACTTATTTAAGTCAATTGTTATGTTTGTGCTTTTCTTATTGAAACAATTGTCTATCCCGGCTAATCCCCGATGGGGCACCACCAAAAACGTTCAGTATTGCTCGTTTTTCACCCACAATTATCGCCTTAACTGTACTTTATTATGCATCAGAAAATAGAGGGAAGGCAACACTACAATGTTACTGAAAAACCCCATGAAACCTCTAGTGATTATCGAGAACAAATAGTTTTAGGATTGTTTCCCATATTTAAAATTAAACTCACTAAGTAACTATATGTATTTGTAATATGAAATAGCAAGTTCATCATAATGTATAGAACACAAACAGGCAGGTTCAAAATAAAAGGTTAGTTATCAGTCTATATATTTTCATTGGGCCCAAATCTTCCGCTACCAAACCTTCGAGAGATCAATCTATGAGAGCAATTAGCAACGAATGCATCAGAGGCACAGAACTAAAATCAAACAGATCTATCTATCTATCTGATATTGCCTGATATATCCATTGCCTGACGCCGTGATCCCCGAAGGGGATTTTCAGTCATAACTAGTGCGTGATTAATGGTGATTTGACTGGATGGTGAGTGATCGTGAATAGTACTATTGAATATAGTGAAGTTATATCGCACCAAAATCCTGAGACGTCACGGCAAGCTTATGGCTTTAGCAAGAGTCGTGTATATGGCTTGACATCGACAAATGAGGCAAAGATCAATGCATTAAGCGCATTTTTGAGCTTCTGACGCTTGGGTGTAACGAAATGCGAGAGTCAATCCCGCCACCTATTCCCGTCGTCACCTCCGTTAGTTCTCCAAGGCGTTAGTCGTGAATCACGAACCTGTAACCCCGCCCGATTGAAAAGTATGAAGGTCTAGGCGTCGGGGTGCCAACTTTATTTCTTTTCGCCTCGTCAGCTTCCCTAAGAGAGAGAGAGAGAGAGAGAGAGAGATAATGGATGAAGAGAAAGAGAAGAGAGGGGGTATGAAGCAAAGATAGAGGGATGCGAGCAGGAGAGTGTAAAGAAAGGATACGGAGGAAAAGGGGAATGAAGGAGAGATAGCAAAGAAGGAAGGGAGGAAGGAGAGGGACAATGTAGGAGAGAGGGAAGATGAATGAGTAGATGGAAGATAAGCAGGACCAATGATGGACCATAATAGGAAAATGTTTTAACAAAGAAATAGGAAGAAAAAGACACAAAAAAAATAGAAATAAAATAAATTAAATATTAAAGGAAGTATACAGAGAGCATGTAAGCAAAGGTTACTAACTATAAGAAAACGACGGATACAAACATATTAGAGAAATAGAGTGTGCTAAATAGAGTTGCATATATACACAAACTACTGGTATACTGTATGATGCACTCCCACACAATATAGTAGTTGAAGAAATTGGACAGAGAAGTGAACAGAGAGAGAGAGAAAGAGAGGAGTATATTATATAACTACTTTCCTGTTTCTGGCGTGAGGGAAGTGGTGGCCGAGTTTCTAATTGTTCCTTAAAACTTCGTCCAAAAGTGGGTGTGATGGCTGATACATCCGGCAGTCTACACATTTATCACGCGACTTCCGATAAAATACAGGTTTTATCATCTTACATTCAACTTTGTATCAATTTTGGAGGGCAACGGGGGAAAAGAGTACATAAGCAGGTGTCCCTAATGTAGACTCTTTGGGAATGGTGGTGGGATTCTTTAATTATTTAATCTTTATCTGATTAGGAGTAATTTCATAGGAAGTGGTTCAATACATTCTAGAATGACACTTTCAATACAATTTGATCTTGTGCTCTTGTACTTTGGCCAACATGTCACAATCTGGTTGTGCTTATGAAAGTACAATATGTTTCTATTAGTATACTTATATTTCATCAACTCTGCATAAGCAGAGTGGTATCGCGCACTGTATACTGTGCACCACAAGCCAGCTTGTCCATTGTCCGTCCAGAAAGTCCTCCTAGACCATGCAATAGGCTCTAAACAAATTTTGCATGTATATCTAATCGGTGGATGCGGAGATCAGTCAAAAAAAAAAATCAATTTTACTTAAAGGTCAACGTTAAAAATATGGTCAATATATCATATTTTTTAGTTTTTATTCAAATCACTTCATTTCCACTATACAAGTTACTGGTAACATTGACACTATTTTGACCAAATTTTAGAGAAATATTCTAAAGGGTAAGGTCAAAGGTCAAAATAAGATTTTGACTAGTAGTTTTTATACTAACTGTTAGATTCTCACTAGGCTTATCATGTATATTCGAAATACCTAGACCCACGTCATAGACAAAATTATATAATTCCATTGTAAAGGTCATTGTCATATACAGTATAAGGTCAATATGTATGGTGGGATGGAAGGTGTGTGTGATGGGATGGTAGGTGCGTGGTGGAATGGTAGGAGTGTGGTGGGATGGTAGGAGTGTGGTGGGATGGTAGGAGTGTCTGGTGGGATGGTAGGAGTGTGGTGGAATGGTAGGAGTGTGGTGGGATGGTAGGAGTGTCTGGTGGGATAGTAGGAGTGTGGTGGGATAGTAGGTGTGAGGTGGGATGGTAGGTGTGTGGTGGGATGGTAGGTGCGTGGTGGAATGGTAGGAGTGTGGTGGGATGGTAGGAGTGTGGTGGGATGGTAGGAGTGTGGTGGGATGGTAGGAGTGTCTGGTGGGATAGTAGGAGTGTGGTGGGATAGTAGGTGTGAGGTGGGATGGTAGGTGGGTGGTGGGATGGTAGGTGTGTGGTGGGATGGTAGGTGTGAGGTGGGATGGTAGGAGTGTGTGGTGGGATGGTAGGAGTGTGGTATGATGGTAGGTGTTTGGTGGGATGGTAGGAGTGTGGTGGGATGGTAGGTGTGTGGTAGGATGGTAGGTGTGAGGTGGGATGGTAGGAGTGTGTGGTGGGATGGTAGGTGTTTGGTGGGATGGTAGGTGTGTGGTGGCATGGTAGGTGTGAGGTAGGATGGTAGGTGTGTCGTAGGATGGTAGTATGGTAGGAGTGTGGTGGGATGGTAGGAGTGTCTGGTGGGATAGTAGGAGTGTGGTGGGATAGTAGGTGTGAGGTGGGATGGTTGGTGTGAGGTGGGATGGTAGGTGGGTGGTGGGATGGTAGGCGTGTGGTGGGATGGTAGGTGTGTGGTGGGATGGTAGGAGTGTGTGGTTGGATGGTAGGAGTGTGGTAGGATGGTAGGTGTGTCGTGGGATGGTAGGAGTGTGGTGAGATGGTAGGTGTGTTGGGATGGTAGGTGTGTGGTGGGATGGTAGGTGTGTGGTGGGATGGTAGGTGTGAGGTGGGATGGTAGGAGTGTGTGGTGGGATGGTAGGAGTGTGGTATGATGGTAGGTGTTTGGTGGGATGGTAGGAGTGTGGTGGGATGGTAGGTGTGTGGTAGGATGGTAGGTGTGAGGTGGGATGGTAGGAGTGTGCGGTGGGATGGTAGGTGTTTGGTGGGATGGTAGGTGTGTGGTGGCATGGTAGGTGTGAGGTAGGATGGTAGGTGTGTCGTAGGATGGTAGGATGGTAGGAGTGTGGTGGGATGGTAGGTGTGTGGTAGGTGTGAGGTGGGATGGTAGGAGTGTGGAGTGTGATGTGTTGTGTGTGTCAAACCAGTGACCGGTCCGGACATGTCAGTGCCTTTCCTCTACTTTCGTCAATATTTTTGGAAGTACAGAGGTTACATTAATGCCATTTTACTAGCATGTGCATTAGTGAACTGTGCCAGTTGTGATACTAACTGGAAGAAATTGAGGCGAGTAGTTTTTTAAATATAAGTGAAAATAACAGACTTCGCCCAGCCTGCTCGCCTTGACTATCAGCACCACCTGTTCGAAATAGCACAACCAATTATTTACCTACGCCACTACCTACACCATTATGTCCTCTTAATATGTGGTAATGTAAGAATAAAGAACAAATATACACTGTAAGGAAAGTGAAATAATGTACAATTACAAAATAACTACCAAACCGTTACACAATCGCCTCCCCCACCACCACCACCCACCACCATAGAGTACAGATTGGATAGAGGCAAGCGTGACATCACACGGTTATCTTGCCGCGCGTCTTAAGGATTTGGTGGCAGGACTGTTGTAGGGCATACAACCAAAACACCTGTCGTTTTTCCTTATTAGATACTCCTTGATATATGTGCGCCTGGCTTGTTTGCAGTGTTACCAAAGTTAAGGGAAATTCCTCAAAATGAGGGGGCAATGGATTAAAGAGGGAACGTCTTTAACCCCTCTTTGACGGCGCCCGGCTATAGTCGGACAAGAGAACCCCAACTTAAAGAGCGGGGCCCGGCTATAGTCGCATGCAATTTTGAGCACGTAATGTGCTCTGAGAGAGAGCCGAGCGGTGGGAGGAGCATAGGTTCCCTCTGACTGGTCGGCATGGCTCCGCTCACAAATTTACTCTCAAATTTTACAAATTTACTCAAATTTTCCTCTCACTGGTTACTCTCACAGTCTGCACTGCATGGGTTACTCTCACAGTCTGCACTGCATGGGTTACTCTCACCGTCTACACTGCATAGGTTACTCTCACCGTCTACACTGCATGGGTTACTCTCACCGTCTACACTGCATGGGTTACTATCACCATCTACACTGCATGGGTTACTCTCACCGTCTACACTGCATGAGTTACTCTCACCGTCTACACTACATGGGTTACTCTCACAGTCTGTGCTGCATGGGTTACTCTCACCACCTACACTGCATGGGTTACTCTCACCGTCTACAATGCATGGGTTACTCCCACAGTCTACACTGCATGGGTTACTCTCACCGTCTACAATGCATGGGTTACTCTCACCGTCTACAATGCATGGGTTACTCTCACCGTCTACACTGCATGGGTTACTCTCACAGTCTGCGCTGCATGGGTTACTCTCACCGTCTACACTGCATGAGTTACTCTCACTGTCTACGCTGCATGGGTTACTCTCACAGTCTACGCTGCATGGGTTACTATATCTCACAGTATGCGCTGCATGGGTTACTCTGATCACCGTCTGCGCTGCATGGGTTACTCTCACCGTCTACACTGCACGGGTTACTCTCACAGTCTACACTGCATGGGTTACTATATCTCACAGTATGCGCTGCATGGCTTACTCTCACCGTCTACACTATACATGCGCCGTTTTCACTCTCATCAATTAACGGGTCACAATCTTCATTGTACGCGTTGACGATACACTTTTTGAGGGTCCGGCGCCCCAATTTCAGTTTAAATTGCACGAGATGAGAATCATGCAGGAGGGTCACTTGCAAGCTTGGCTTAAATTTATATTTTAAATATTTTTCTTCCGTACTGTGGTGCTGTGTGTGAAGTTCCCAGTCTTTATCGTTTAAGCTATTTTTAACCTGCGTTTTGAATTTTTGAATTGTAATAAAATTAAACCACTTTCTTTTAGGGGTTTGAATATTTATTTTTAGGTAATTTGGATAGGACACCACAGATGTAAACTGTGGCAAGCTGTATCTTAGTTCAGATACATGCATTACAGTTTTAGCTGAAAAATGTAAGAAGTGTTTTACCTCCATTTATTAAATATAAAGCTATTTGGTTTAAAGAAATATCTTATAAGCGATGAGCTTTCGTTATTATTCACGATCTATGTACAAAATTGAAGTAGAATGCACTTAAACTTCTATTAATTTGCCGAGGAAGTTGAAGATTGACGCAAGTACACCGAGAAGTAATAAACAACTGACTCAAGAAAGACCAAGCACTTGCATCTTGCTAAAATATCGACATGTATGATTTCTAATTGAATTGAACATTTGGTCTTGTTAATTGTGATTATAATTAACACCCCAGCCGCGGGGCCCGACATATGTCGGGTGAGAGATTCATGGCCATCCCTGCGGGGCCCGACATATGTCGGAAGGGATGTTGAGCACATTATCGGCTCTGACCGCTCGGCACGGACTGAGTGCCGCCACTGACGTAATCTCTGCACCATTCCACACCCCCGGCCTCGCGAAACCAAGGAAAAACTTGGGAATTTACCGTATTTTAGGGTTTTTGCCCTGTGGTCGTACAAGGATGATTCAGGTGTCATTGGAAAGCTCTATTATCGCCCTTTCACGGATACATAATTGTATTACGCTCTGGCTCTTTTTATACATGAAAAAGAGCATGGAATGAAGCTCGTTTAGGGTAAATATGCCCGCCAGGCAGGTAGTAAAAGTTACGAACATCCCCGTTTGACAGGGGTTAAACTTATTTACATATTTCATGATATATATATATATATATATATATATATACATATATATATGCATGCCTGTATATTGATATAATGCATATAAGTAATCTGGAAATGTGCCTATTTGATATATGTATACATTATATTCAAGTGAAAGAATAGCTTGGGCCTAATTAATAGTTTTTGTTTTGATATATTTTGTTCAATCCTTATTTGTGGGCAACTGTTGTCATTTCGATAAATACAGTGCTAGGTATGTACACGTGCATTATATGTATTACTATTAGTCATCTCTAAAGCTTATCACTTCTAAACTTATAAAATTGCTGTAGATATTTTAACGCAAACAAAATATTATTTTTTGCGCTTTAAATGAATCCATATTCTATGACACGCATTTCTTTAGCCTATAGAAAATTAATATTATTTGGGTGGCTAATATATTTTCTGGGATGCTCCATACTAACAACACTCATGGCATGGATATATAGATATATATAGATGTATTTATATATATATATATATATATATATATATATATATATATATATATATATATATATATATATATATATATATATATATATATATATATATATATATATATATATATATATATATTTATATATATATATATACACCCCCATATTAAGATACACAATCACAAATACATATCCATACCATGGGGATATTGTAGGCACCAATCGAGCAGGGCAGTGCCCAGGGGACGCCACACAGACATATGATAAGGAGTTGCTGGGCAGCTGGAACTCCTGTTTCATCTACCTGTCTTCCCCCACTGTTTTTATGTGTGCCTCTATTTGTGGTGGGGTGGTAGGTATGTGTGGTGGGATGGTAGGAGTGAAGTGGGATTATAGGTGTGTGGTGGGATGGTAGGTGTGTGGTGGGACGGTAGGTGTATGTGGTGGAATGGTAGCTGTGTGTGGTGGGATGGTAGGTGTGTGGTTGGATGGTAGGTGTGTGTGGTGGGATGGTAGGTGTGTGTGGTGGAATGGTAGGTGTTTGTGGTGGGATGGTAGGAGTGTGGGGTGGGAAAGTAGTAGTGTGGTGGGATAGTAGGAGTGTTTTGGGATGGTAGGTGTGTGTGGTGGGATGGTAGGAGTGTGTGGTGGGATGGTAGGTGTGTGTGGTGGGATGGTAGGTGTGTGTGGTTGGATGGTAGGTGTTTGTGGGGAATGGTAGGAGTGTGGGGTGGGAAAGTAGTAGTGTGGTGGGATAGTAGAAGTGTTTTGGGATGGTAGGTGTGTGTGGTGGGATGGTAGGAGTGTGTGGTGGGATGGTAGGTGTGTGTGGTGGGATGGTAGGTGTGTGTGGTGGGATGGTAGGTGTGTGTGGTGGGATGGTAGGGGTGTGGTGGGATGGTAGGTGTGTGTGGTGGGATGGTAGGTGTGTGTAGTGGCATGGTAGGTGTGTGTGGTGGGATGGTAGGTGTGTGTGGTGGGATGGTAGGTGTGTGTGGTGGGATGGTAGGTGTGTGTGGTGGGATGGTAGGTGTTTGTGGTGGGATGGTAGGAGTGTGGGGTGGGAAAGTAGTAGTGTGGTGGGATAGTAGGAGTGTTTTGGGATGGTAGGTGTGTGTGGTGGGATGGTAGGAGTGTGTGGTGGGATGGTAGGTGTGTGTGGTGAGATGGTAGGTGTGTGTGGTGGGATGGTAGGTGTGTGTGGTGGGATGGTAGGGGTGTGGTGGGATGGTAGGTGTGCGTGGTGGGATGGTAGGTGTGTGTGGTGGGATGGTAGGTGTGTGTGGTGGGATGGTAGGTGTGTGTGGTGGGATGGTAGGTGTGTGTGGTGGGATGGTAGGTGTATGTGGTGGGATGGTAGGTGTGTGTGGTGGGATGGTAGGTGTGTGTGGTGGGATGGTAGGTGTGTGTGGTGGGATGGTAGGTGTGTGTGGTGGGATGGTAGGAGTGTGTGATGGGATGGTTGGTGTTTGTGGTGGGATGGTCGGTGTCTGTGGTGGGATGGTAGGTGTGTATGGTGGGATGGTAGGTGTGTGTGGTGGGATGGTAGGTGTGTGTGGTGGGATGGTAGGTGTGTGTGGTGGGATGGTAGGAGTGTGGTGGGATGGTAGGAATGTGGTGGGATGGTAGGAGTGTGGTGGGATGGTAGGTGTGTGTGGTAGGATGGTAGGAGTGTGGTGGGATGGTAAGAATGTGGTGGGATGAAAAGAGTGTGGTGGGATGGCAGGTGTGTGTGGTGGGATGGTATGCGTGTGTGGTGGGATGGTAGGTGTGTGTGGAGGGATGGTATGAGTGTGGTGGGATGGTAGGTGTGTGTGGTGGGATGGTATGAGTGTGGTGGGATGGTAGGTGTGTGTGGTGGGATGGTAGGAGTGTGGTGGAATGGTAGGTGTGTGTGGTGGGATGGTAGGTGTGTGGTGGGATGTAGGTGTGTGGTTGGATGATAGTAGTGTGGTGGGATGGTAGGTGTGTGGTGTGATGATAGGAGTGTGGTGGGATGGTAGGTGTGTGGTGGGATGATAGGAGTGTGGTGGGATGGTAGGTGTGTGGTGGGATGATAGGAGTGTGGTGGGATGGTAGGTGTGTGTGGGATGGTAGGTGATCACTGATGATTAAGGACAGGTATTTAAGGCTCACTCTCCCCCTGTTTTCTTGTATTACCCTGAAGATGTCGAGACAGAATAGACGAAAGCTTGGTGTTCCAATGTTTCAATTTTAATAGCTAGCTTTATATATATATATATATATATAAATATATATATACCGGTATATATATATATATATATTATATATATATATATATATATATATATATATATATATATATATATATATATATATATATATATATATATATATATATATATATATATATATATATATATATAGATATATATATATATATATATATATATATATATATATATATATATATATATATATATATATATATATATATATATATATATATAAAGCTAGCTATTAAAATTGAAACATTGGAACACCAAGCTTTCGTCTATTCTGTCACGACATCTTCAGGGTAATACAAGAAAACAGGGGGAGAGTGAGCCTTAAATACCTGTCCTTAATCATCAGTGATCACCTAGGTGTTAGGTGTGTGTGGTGGGATGGTAGGTGTGTGTGGTTGGATGGTAGGTGTTTGTGTGGGGGATGGTAGGAGTGTGGGGTGGGAAAGTTGTAGTGTGGTGGGATAGTAGGAGTGTTTTGGGATGGTAGGTGTGTGTGGTGGGATGGTAGGAGTGTGTGGTGGGATGGTAGGTGTGTATGGTGGGATGGTAGGTGTGTGTGGTGGGATGGTAGGTGTGTGTGGTGGGATGGTAGGGGTGTGGTGGGATGGTAGGTGTGTGTGGTGGGATGGTAGGTGTGTGTAGTGGGATGGTAGGTGTGTGTGGTGGGATGGTAGGTGTGTGTGGTGGGATGGTAGGTGTGTGTGGTGGGATGGTAGGTGTGTGTGGTGGGATGGTAGGTGTGTGTGGTGGGATGGTAGGTGTGTGTGGTGGGATGGTAGGTGTTTGTGGTGGGATGGTAGGAGTGTGGGGTGGGAAAGTAGTAGTGTGGTGGGATAGTAGGAGTGTTTTGGGATGGTAGGTGTGTGTGTGGAGGGATGGTAGGGGTGTGTGGAGGGATGGTAGGGGTGTGTGGAGGGATGGTAGGGGTGTGTGGAGGGATGGTAGGGGTGTGTGGAGGGATGGTAGGGTGTGGAGGGATGGTAGGAGTGTGTGGTGGGATGGTAGGTGTGTGTGGTGGGATGGTAGGTGTGTGTGGTGGGATGGTAGGTGTGTGTGGTGGGATGGTAGGTGTGTGTGGTGGGATGGTAGGTGTGTGTGGTGGGATGGTAGGTGTGTGTGGTGGGATGGTAGGTGTGTGTGGTGGGATGGTAGGTGTGTGTGGTGGGATGGTAGGAGTGTGTGATGGGATGGTTGGTGTTTGTGGTGGGATGGTCGGTGTCTGTGGTGGGATGGTAGGTATGTATGGTGGGATGGTAGGTGTGTGTGGTGGGATGGTAGGTGTGTGTGGTGGGATGGTAGGTGTGTGTGGTGGGATGGTAGGAGTGTGGTGGGATGGTAGGAATGTGGTGGGATGGTAGGAGTGTGGTGGGATGGTAGGTGTGTGTGGTAGGATGGTAGGAGTGTGGTGGGATGGTAAGAATGTGGTGGGATGAAAAGAGTGTGGTGGGATGGCAGGTGTGTGTGGTGGGATGGTATGCGTGTGTGCTGGGATGGTAGGTGTGTGTGGAGGGATGGTATGAGTGTGGTGGGATGGTAGGTGTGTGTGGTGGGATGGTATGAGTGTGGTGGGATGGTAGGTGTGTGTGGTGGGATGGTAGGAGTGTGGTGGAATGGTAGGTGTGTGTGGGGGGATGGTAGGTGTGTGGTGGGATGTAGGTGTGTGGTGGGATGATAGTAGTGTGGTGGGATGGTAGGTGTGTGGTGGGATGATAGGAGTGTGGTGGGATGGTAGGTGTGTGGTGGGATGATAGGAGTGTGGTGGGATGATAGGTGTGTGGTGGGATGATAGGAGTGTGGTGGGATGGTAGGTGTGTGTGGGATGGTAGGTGATCACTGATGATTAAGGACAGGTATTTAAGGCTCACTCTCCCCCTGTTTTCTTGTATTACCCTGAAGATGTCGTGACAGAATAGACGAAAGCTTGGTGTTCCAATGTTTCAATTTTAATAGCTAGCTTTATATATATATATATATATATATATATATATATATATATATATATACAGTATATAATATATATATATATATATATATATATATATATATATATATATATATATATATATATATATATATATATATATATATATATATATATATATATATATATATATATATATATATATATATATATATATATACATATATATATATACCGGTATATATATATTTATATATATATATATATATATATATATATATATATACTGTATATATATATATATAAGGAAAAGCAGGACCAGGGTTATGCCAAACATCTTTATTGCAAAGATTCGGTTGAGTCACGTACCATCATCAGGCTAGAATAAAAATAATAAAATACATTAATATTACATATTTATAGTTACTAAAAATGAATCATGCTGTTCATAAAAAAATTGCAGACTTGTCTAAGGTAAAACATTGAAGTGAAATGTCTGTGTAAACTATAAGATAATTCATAGAGTAAACATCGAAACGAATGAATTCAAAGTTCAAATTTAACGTTAACACATAAATTTATGGATATATTAGATTATCGCGAATTTAAATGAAGACAATGATTATGACCTAAATGAGAATGTTGCGCACAAACACTAAAATATTATAAATATATTGAATAATAAAATCCTAAATATATAGCACAAACCTCAAAAATAGCAGTTAAAGACATAAGAGTTGTATCGAGGACTCGTTGTTGGCGATGGTCGGGCGGTCAACTGCCTGTATAATTCTCTCTAATATCAACAGGTCAGTGTCAGTCCTACCACTAGTTAAAATTAGTTAGTTAAAATAGGACTTCGGAGGCTATCAACCCTATTGGATTATTGAGCCAGCACACTTTAAGTCAAGAAGAACGTCAGGACTGGAGCCTCTCTGCAAGAACTCTAGTCCCTCTGAGTTCTATCTATCTATCTATCTATCTATCTATTGCCGGATGCCTTACTCCCCTTACGAGGGTGGCCATACACAGAATGCCCCCAAGCGGACCTATTCCCTGTGAGAGGGACAACCCGAGCCAGTTTAGTGAAGGACTTACAGGATTGACCACTCAATTTAGGATCCGTCTGACTTCGAGGCCCTCTGTGTATCTTGTTAGCACTATTTTTCTACAGTGGTTTTCGGCTAATCCATCCACTAACCTGCCTTACCCTTAGGTAAGTAGTACGGATTTGAGTCAGGTTTACTCCCCTAGACAGGTTGCCAACCAAGGCTGACGAGTCCCATCCACCTGGATTTGTATAAGGTTGTCTCCCCTAGATGAGTTGCCGACCAAGGCTAACGAGTCCCAT
The DNA here is from genome assembly GCA_032716605.1 of Paralithodes platypus. Taxonomy (NCBI): domain Eukaryota; kingdom Metazoa; phylum Arthropoda; class Malacostraca; order Decapoda; family Lithodidae; genus Paralithodes; species Paralithodes platypus. Next base: position 27,398,982 of record CM064491.1, on the reverse strand, counting down.
CCACCCGTATTATTTATTGTGAGTTATTTATTGAAATAACCACTGCGGATGGAAGGCCTCCTCAACAACAACTGGCCGAATGCAGGATCGAGTGCAGGATTGCAGTCATCAAAGATCAACAGAAAATAGGGAAGTTAACCTTCTTAAATAGTGGGAAGAAAACAGAACAGATACCCCTATTTTGCCCTCACTTCACCCTTGCCTGTGCTTCCCCTAGGGCCCCTCAAGAGGTACAGTTGGTCAAAGTTCCAGCTGACCTACCCTCGCTCTTGGGCTCGCAGAATTATCTGGGAATACTGGTGTAGGAAGGAGGTGTGTCTTACAAAGATTGGGATTGGTAGATCTGATTGCGGCCATATCATTGTTGGAACATAATTTATATTAAACAAGGGAAAGTAAGCCTATCTCAAATTAATATGCATACATCGCTATGTATGACCCGAACATTCACCCAAATTTCGTAGATTTGCTTAAATATTAAAGTTATTTAATCCATTGATTGGCAACTACACCAGTATTGCCAGCTAATTCTGCGAGCCCCAGAGCGAGGGTGGGTCAGCTGGAACTTTGACCAACTGTACCTGTTAATCCACCCTCATTAACCACTTCACTTAAAAGAAAATGGCTGACACATCCTTCAGAACCTAATCTAGAATATGATGAGATGTTTATGCAATTAAAGCATCAACCCCTTGCTTGTTTTTCGATGCAACTCTACTCCGACCACTGCTACAACAACGCGGGGATGGAGAAGCTATCACCTTTTCAGTATCCTTCTTAATAAAGATTTCTTTCCAAAATCACGACAAAATGTATGTAATTGCATAACACACTAAATTAATTTTTACTCATTCCTATACAACCTTTCCTCATTGTATATAATTTTAATAAATAAAGAATATGTTCACCCATATAACCATATGTGCATTGTATTTTTAAGAATGTTAATAACCGGAGCAATATTTAAAAAAAAATATATTCCTCATGTCTTTCTTTACCTCGAAAAACTTTAACTACGACTCATAATTAAATCGTAATATTACCTGCCCGAACAAAGGTTTGGTAGGCAAAATCAAGGCTAGGATACCTCTGTCATATATAGTTAAACCTACCCAGCATCAATAGGATCTTGATTCGGAATTACTTCAGTAGGGGCAAGCCATTATCCCCTTAAAAAGTATCGACGGAAGGTATCCTGAGAGCAGCGTGAGGAGACCTGTGGGAGTGTGTGTGTGTGTGTGTGTGTGTGTGTGTGTGTGTCTTGGACTCCCCCCGGATTACGTCGAGTTGGGTTACGACGCCTGACCAGATATCTCTTGGGGCTACGTCACCTATACCTCCATCCAAAAAAAAAAGTGCTTCTCGTGGTATAAAGTGTTCAATATAAATATTGCAAAGGGTAATTAAGATATGCAGTGTTCCATTTTAACGTAATTCCAGAGATTGTTGATTCTCGTCTTAATTGCTATCGCCCCTCGTGTTGAGAGAACATTATGCACTCTATTTGCAGGGATTGATGTATGTATAATTCTAGGAATATATCTCTTATATTCTGGATCAGAGCTTTATAGTGAGGCAGCTTAGCACCGAATGTCAAAGGGATGGGGACATGCCGGATAAAAGCACCAAATTTTGATCAGGCAATCTTCAGGGTCCCATCTCTGATTCTATAACCAGCGCCAAGCGATACAACCACTCTTATGCTTCTACGATACATTTTTGTAATGTGAGCAATTTAACACATACGAAAATCAAGAAAAAATTCATACTCTTTCAGACTGTGCGTATATTTACCCAACATGGTGCAAAATTGCTATGTTTCTTGTTTTGAGGTATTTTCTGAGTATGGTTGCTCATTATTTGGCCCATTAGGGGTGTTTATAATTAAATCACATGAAATAATCATACTGACAATTAAGTAGGAGAGCAAAGCATGAAGGTCAGTTCAAAGGTTTTAATGGAGGCATCTGCTAACAACTGACATTAAAACGTGGAAACATGCAGTGTTAATGTCTTAAATCCCTTCTCTGCACAAAATTCAATTACTATATTTCACACTAAGCCGGCTAAGCTACTTCTCACATCGGCAGCTGCATAGTTCGGTGCACTTCCACCGCCCCTTCTTGCATGAGCATTGTCCTCCACATGTGGCGCTTCAGCAGCCACACTTGACCAGTTCGCTGCAGGCCTGGGATGCCACAGGCAGGTTGGACCACACAGGACGCCAGGTCTTCGTAGAGACTGATGCCTGTTCCATGGAAGGAACCTTTGGCAATTGTGCTTGAGGGGTTGTAATCAAAGTTGTCTAAGGCCCCCACGGTGAAGAGACCTTGGCGGAGCTGGACAGGACATACTACACCTTTCATCTTCATGTTCTCACAGACGGCAGTGGTGACTTCATTCTCCACTTGCAGGACCCTGTCATAGCTGACACTGATGCCCAGTTCATACATTTTCTAACCGACAGAATCTCACTGACTCCCATATATTTTTTAATGATGTAAATATTCCCACTTCCCCTAGTATTGACATTCTCGGTGTAACATTAACTACTAACTTGAGCTGGACACATTATGTTAGAATCATTGCTAAGAATGCCTCTAAAAAACTGGGACTTCTGTACAGAGTTCGAGAATTCTTCACTGACGAGCAGTTGGCCGTAATATATAAAAGTCATGTGCGTTCTCAGATGGATTACTGTTCACCTCTGTGGGGTGGAAGTGGAGTGGTTGCATTGAGGCAGTTGGAAAAAATTCAAAATAAAGCTATTAGATTAATCAATAACCCTGCAATCACACAGGACCTTCCTACATTATCCATACAAAGAAACGTTGCATCCCTTGCATTATTCTACAGATATTTTCACAGCAATTGTTCCGAGGAACTTGCTTCAATTGTGCCGCCTCTCCACATCTTTCCCCGTAGAACTAGGGCAGCTGAGAGCGCCCATGAATTTACACTTTCTCCTCCACAATGCAGAACTTCTGCTTATCAGAATTCATTTATCCCCAGAACTACTACTCTTTGGAATTCACTTCCCTCGAATTGCTTTCCACAAACTTACAATCTACAAATGTTTAAATCCAGTTGTTACAAACATTTTATGAATGGAGGATGCCTTTAGGCACATGGACCTTTTTGTTTTATCTGTGTTTTTCCTTCCTCCGTTCATTGTCTCTTAAAAAAAAAAAAAAAAAAAAAAAACATCTTTGTGACCAGCTGTTTGGACCTTGTCTGTGTGTGCACATTGAGGCCGATATACAGCGGAAGGGGTGGTTCACACTCTGATGAATGACGTGATCTGGCAACATGGGGCCCTTGTGTGTCACTTGAGGCCCTCTGCTCACGCTTCTTGGTCTTCTTGCAGTTGTATAGGATGACATGTGAAGCTGTGAGACAGGCCTGTGAATCTGTGGCGTCCTGGTCTTTCAGATCAGTCCCTTTCAACAGCATGGTTATCAGGCATTTGAGTTGGGTCGGGACAGCCTTCTGCTGGCAGTCACTGGGGAGGGCACCATCAAAGTTGAACCCGCTTGAGCTGAAGATTTCATTTCGTACAATCCTGGCAGCCTTCGGATCGTTTGGATCGTTTGGATCGTTTGGCGCCGGTTCTAGAATTGAAGCTTGGATTCTGAGGAATACCTGGACAAAATTTTGGTGCTTTTATCCGGCATGTCCCCATCAACTACCTAAGCTGCCTCACTATTACATATATTCATTCGGGATATGTATACATCACACTATACATAAATGATTGTGAACAACCAGCAGATCTTGATATTGTGTTTATTGTTGGCTAGGGTATGTGAACATAAAATAAGTATATACAGAGAGAGTTCTTATCATATCTAGTAATACTGTGGGTAGTACTTATTTTCTTTTCTCGAATATACTACTTAACGCCTTACGAGCGGGCGGGTCAGTTGTTTTCCACTACGCGCCCAGCGTTTTTTTTTTTACCATAAATGGCCTTGTTTCCATGCTCTTTTTCATACATAAACAAGAGCCAGAGCGTAATACAATTATGTATCCCTGAAAGGGCGTAAATTGAGCTTTCCAATGACACCTGAACCATCCTTCTACGATCACTGGTTGTCTTGCAACGATCGTGCAACCGAAGGGCAAAATCGCTAAAATACTGTCATTTCGTTACATAATTACGTGTGTAGCGAGGGAGGGAGAGTGGATGTGTGTGGATTAGATGTCAGTAGGCCCATGGCGGCCATGGCGAGCGGTCATGTGGTAACCTATGCTCCTCCCGTCGCTCGTCTCTCTCTCAGAGCCAATATTGCGCCAAAATTGCACACGGACTAAAGTCGGGCCCCGCCATATAGTCCAGATTTTTAGATACGGACTTAAGTTGGGCCCCGATGGTTAGGGGTTAAGTGGGGGATAAATCGACAGTCATTTAAAAGTTTGTATTGTTACGACCGGGGCTACAAATAAAACAAGGGCACTTTATGATTGGACTAGTAATAGGGCACTATGCAACAACGGTACGCTAGATCCAAACCCTCGAACTTATATGCCGGCGAACAAAAACACCTATACCCTCCAGAGTTAATCTGCGATAACGGGGTATCCTTAACTGGGCATAAATGTACTCTACTTCAGGCTAACCCACACTGGTGTAGCCTGATAACAAACAATATTCAAGTTATGTTAAAATGCATAAAAGGGAAGCTATGGAAAGATCAATTAAATCACTGCAAAATTTAATACAATAAAAAGATGCTTCAATACAGTTACTCTAAACAACAATAAACTCTTCACTCCTATCTGAAAGAAAGTGAAGTATAGTCCTACAGCATAGACCTGGAAACTTCTGAAGAAAGTCTGATGCTCATAAGATGCTCGTATCTTAAATTATATAAAGGCAGGAGGCAGGACACCACACGTGTAGACTGAATACACTAAAAGATAGGACATATAATGTTAACTGACACGAGAATACTATAAATGCTCAACGGTAGTAATGCTCGACACTAAAAGAAGTACTTCCTCATCAACGAAACAGTCTGCTATGGTTGTGCGGCTCAGCAACAACCTAGACTAATAAATGCTGTGAATAATAATGCGTACATATCAAAGAGCTTATACTAAATACTAATAAGTGTCTACTCAATTAATAATGTCTAGCTGGAATACTCTAGGTAAGGAACGGTGGTTGAGCAAGACAGGCTCGTAGCCTAGCGATGTCCTTAAGACTGCATCCTTTACGTTACGTTAATTGACTGGGGTGCTCTCTTGATAGATCCAGATCACAAGTATCTGGTTCTATCCTGGCGACCCTCAAAAGACAAGCACAGAGGCAGCAAAGTGTGGAACTGGAACAGGCCAAAGCCCTCAGTCAACACAATGCTGCACTCGTAAAGAACGCAAGCGAAAAGACAACACAGGCTACCACAGGACCGCTCGAAGTTGTGTAGGTATAAGCAAACCATACACACATCGGGGACAACGACTGCAGTTACCTTATCCCAGTCTAGCATTAAATAAAAGAGCAGAACACTAAATCAATAATGGAGACACACACCGAGTTCTTAACCTCTACTAACTAAGAACCCTCAAACCTATTCTAAGTACATGTAAATATCTCAGAGGACGGCGCATGCAATACAATGGGCCGGCTATGGAAACCGTATGCAGAACCCAAGGGGATAAGTAATTGAATAAAGGTGAGGAGCAATGGAAACGAAGAAGGTCAGAGAGAGAGACAGTGGTAAAGGGGATGATCGGGAGAGAGTATGCAAAGGGTTGTTAGAAGCATGCACGCCAAGCCTGTCCTGAGGAGGGTAGCTCCTCGGGACCCTCACGCAGGAGGTTAGTTACACAGGAGCTCGCAAGGCCGCGATGGTCGGCCAATCACGAGCCGAGACGTCACAAGGCAGCAGGCCCCTATGCCGTGCCAGGAGCCACCAGCCAATCAAAGGCGAGAGAAAGCCCGCGCGGGCGGGAAAACTCCACCGAGTGAGGTAGCACAGACATACGCACGCACATATTACCACCACGCTCTCGCCTCTCTCTCTCTCCCTCCACAATGCATCTTATATTCTACTAATGATATAAAATACTTCCCGTTGTCACAGACGAAAATAAAGACCACCACTGGACTATCAGTGACAATGCGAGTACTATGAAAGAAAGAACAACATTCTCTGATAACTGTAGCCCATTTCACTGCCCTGGCGAGCGCTAGTGGCTAACGAGAGGCGATTCTGCCAACGCTGGTACACGTCACAGTATACTTTATTTAACAAACTTCCTAACTACTCTAATAACTGTTTCTCTATTCGGGCCGAGATGAGTTCAAGACATCGATTGAATATTACGTCGATCCACGATAGTTTGTACTTTGGAACCCTAGAGCTCCCGTTACTCCCTAGTTGAATTCCCGTTATTCAGGTATTGACTCAAGTCGACTTCGATCCAAAGGCACGTTATTAGTTTCTAAATTAATATAGTTTATACCGAGCCCTGCTGTGTCTACTGTAGAGACCAGGGCACTAATAAATCATACCGTTATTCACCTATTTAAACAAAAGTTATATTCTTTATCTAACCTTAAGAATTAAGCACGTCCACCGGGCCTATTTCGTCTACTCCCAAAACCAAGGCGTTACTACATAATTACAAACTCTTTACTAATATTTCTTATTACATTGACTCATATGACAAAGACGTCATTTCAGAATATGGTATCTCAACACTCTCTGAATATACAATAAATTCCTCCAAATGAACCGGTCGGGATTACAAGTTATCTAGATTTCCCTCTCTAATACATTCTTGGGTTGTATCACACAGTTACTCAAAAAAACAGGGTGTTTCCACAATTTACCTTGATCATTCTGATTGATAACACCCTCCGATTATGCACTCACGTAATCCTATTACAAACAAGCTATATTCACATAAAACACTTAATCAATAATAATTCTTAATTGGTAAACTGTACCTCAAAACCTCTACACGGAAAAGATTCTCGGCTTTAATCCTTTACATTAATTCTTATGATTACATTACTATACTGAACGTAACGCCCTTAACGCTCCACACAAATTTGACCAAAGGTTCTCTCTATGGTAATGGATATTATTTCCTTTCTAACAAAAGAGTTCGTTATTTATATGGACTGGTGTCCTCCCTATATCTAAAACTGATATATCGGGCAACTATTAATTGTTTCCACTGAGCCTATTGGTTGCCCATCTATCTTCAAGAATTATTCTCCTACTTTACTTTATACCTAAATCTTTCCTATCAGATCCTATCTAATTATAACTCTTGGCATTACGCCTTTGCTAACAAGAATAACTATTTCCCTTTTAACACATCATCATTTTATGTACATATAAGTCTAGGATCTTTTCTCTTTAGTCTGTCCTATAAGGACACATCAATTATTTAAGGAACCACTAGGTTAGTCAAGCACTTTCTCTCTTTTTCTTTAAGTCTGGTTCGGGCCCAATATGGGTCCTTAAAAAATATATATATTGTCTGTGATCAAGTGTACAGTATGTGCTGGAACTGTTTTACCACCACAGAGCTGGCCAATAGCTCTTCTGGAAGTTCTCGCTCCCGTCCACTATTTGTCGTCCCTCTTGAATCGCTTGGCTGTGAGTGTGTAAGCTAGCGATGTGATGACAGGCGGCCGGATACTTAAGGTGTATCCCCCTAGTGGGCGAAAGCGAGTCTAGTCCAGGAGTGGTCTGTACTGGAACATTTGGTGGGGGCAGGGTAGCTGGAATGGTTGGCTCCGAGTTCCCTTTTGTGCCCAAGCGAAAGAGGGTAAGTGGGTTGCAAGAAGCTAGCCCAGTGAGTTCCGAGGGGTGAATGACCCCAGTAACCCTTCCCACCCTTCCTTTATAGTCCCGCCTCCCGCTCTCCCGCGCTGTGATTGGCTGAGCGGATCGCGTGGCGGCCCGCTCGCTTTGAATTCTCGCTCTCCCCACCTCCACTCTCTTCTCTTCGTAATAAGTTCCTGGAAGCTGGTTGCAAATGTTTTTCAGTGGCTTACGGGAGTATATGGCTGGCACCGAGGTATTGGACCTATTGCAACCAGAGGAAAATGTCCGGGAAGAGAACGAGAGCTAATTTAGAGGTGCGGTTGGAGGTTCAGCTGTGTGCTCCGAAAATGGAGGCCGCTGATTGGCCGGCTGGGGAAGTGTGTCGTGTTGACGTTCAGAACTGTCAAACTCAGCTGGCGAGGCGAGCAAGTAAAAGGGAGCGCGGTGATTGGTGGATGGCCTTTCTACTTTACTGTGTTAAAAGATCCCGCTCCCTGATCTCATCCTCAGGCCTAGCTGCATTTGTTATTGACTTAAACTCTAGGCCGTCCGACGCCCCGTTTAACCCTCGGCGAGGCGATGTTTAATATTCAATATTGTAACTGTGAGTTGTTGTTGTTGTTGTTGTAACTGTGAGTTAATTAAGATACATATCATTTATTTTATGAATTAACGTACAAGTTATTCAGACTTCAGTTGATATCGTAACTTCCATAACCAATTATATTGTGAGTGCGCATCGCAGTAACTTTGATTTACCTTGTCGGCTAATCCTTTCGCGGTTACCCTGTACCTTCAGGATATCGATTATTTGTTGTTGAGACTAACAACTCTGTATTATTTATATTGTGATTCCATAGTGACTCACTAGAGTGTTATTTTATGTATTTGCTTTATGAGTAATTCCTTCCCATTTATTATGTAAAGTGAATTGATAGTGATGTATATCAATTATTCCGATCAATATTTCTTCAAGCTCATTTCTATATAGAGGAGACTTGATCTAAGTCATATGTGTACCCAAGCTGAATAAGAAATAAAACGTGTAAACCGAAATTGTGTATTCAGTGACTTTGGTAGAAATTGATATCCTTATTGTATTGTCCAAGTTAGTTTTGACCCATTTGGTTAATTCAGGTTCTTAGCTTCAGCTTCACGATAGTGAACTTAACGAACCATTATATAATTATGCAGTAAAAATAATCTTACTCATATATCTTTTTTTTTTTTTTTTTTAGCTTGATTGGAAAGGCCATCAGAGCTATTAGGCCATACTAAAGCAAAATGTTAATCGCCAATAACCTCATAATATTGGAATGTGACTGTGGCAAGTATCACAATCCAGTATAAGTCACAGGTCCAAAGCAATTAACAACAGGAAAATAATAAAGGCAACATCAGCTGAGAAGAATAGTGTCAGGACAAACACATTATCAAGAACATCAACTGTCAACCTCACTACATGCTAAGACAAAGGGGGAAAAGTAAAAAAGAACTGATATTAATATTACTCTAAAATTAATTACAGACAAAATTAAAGAAAAATCAAACTAATCAACATGGGAGGTCCTGTGAACATAATAAACAATGAGTGAACACAATAGCATACAAATATGCTAAAAAGGAACATAGGAAATAAATAAAACACCACCACCAAAAGCATAACTCAAGTCACAACTCTTTGAATAAATTGGTCTCCTTCAGATAAGCCATTAATTTGTCAACCACATCAACATCCCCATCACCCCAGGATCGAGTCCAATGTGATGGGGACGTTATTCGCCCTGCAGTACATCAGGAGAGGGCTACGCTCCGCTCCTCCACAAATCTGCCACAGGACAAAAGGATGTGGGTGATCGATAGAATCCCGCCACAGGTGGTACATTGCAGCGGGAATACACGGTCGATGTATGTCTTCATGTGAGTCAGAAAAGCACAATTCATTCTTAACCTTGCTATTACAACCTCCACTCTCCGGAAGCGACGGGTCGCCGAGGGCGAAACACCAATTTACTGAATATACAGCGAGATCGGTCCACTGACTTTGCCACAGGAGATAAATTGATTTCTTACCGAAAGATCCCGAGGGACGTCCCACTGCCCCTCAAGTTCTACCGCCGATTTTGCAAGTGCGTCAGCCTGCTCATTGCCGAAAATACAACAATTACCAGGCACCCAAATCAGAGAGAAGGACTTACAACTTGAGAGTAACTTATTGATAATGCGGCCCTGGATTACAAAAGAATCCGTTCTACATGAATCAATTGCCTGAAGGGAGGACTTGGAATCTGAAAAAATTACAATGCTTTCATGAGTAGAAGCTTCAGCAAAATCTATGGCCAGGTCAATAGCAAAAAGTTCAGAAGTTAATACAGTTGTATGGATTGGCAAACGGTACCCGAGACGACATTCGGTCGACCACACACTCGCACCCACACATTCATCCGTCTTAGAGCCGTCGGTGTAGAGATGAGAAGAAGCTAGGTGTCTAATAAGGACCAATCTAAAAAGCTGGCGAATTACCACCTCCGGCGCCTGATATTTGGGGGAAGGGAGCCACTGGGTATCGACGGAAAAGGTGGGTTGCTCCCAAGGCACTATCTTTAACACTACCAGCTGGTCAACATTAGAGAAGTCATAATCTAGCTTACGCGTCAGGAAGTGAAGCAGCACAGCCACTGACTTGAGGGCCCCATACAGCCCATGCTCGTACTGCAGGAGGATCCCCCAAGCCGGAAGGCTGAGCGATCGTTTCCTGTGTAGAGAGATACTAAACGAAAGCAACATATGATCACGATGAAGACGGAGGGGCGAAAAAATAGCTTTCACTTCCATACGCTCCACACGAATACACCGAAGGGCCCCAAGACACAAACGCAAACAGACATTCTGAAACACATCCAACCTCCTCAAGGTACAAACAGACGCTGACTATACACCTGCGAGCCATAGTCGAACTTTGAACGAATAAGGGACTTATACACCATCATTAAAGATGTTCTGTCGGCTCCCCAGTAACGGCCAGAAAGGTATTTAAGGATATTTAATTTTTTACTACAAGATTTAATCAAATAATTAACATGAGACTTCCAATTGCGCCTGTGATCAAAGTGCAGACCCAAGAACTTTACTGAATTTGAAAAGGTTTACGGCTCAATATCCAAAGTGATGCGTAAATTTGGTACGTTAAGTCTACGACTCTACAAAACGGGCGAGAGAACGCAAAAGTGGTCCTGGACCCTGAGAATAGGAACTTTAAATGTTGTTTCTGTTCGGGCTCTGTCTCGTGTCAGCTACCTCCAGCAATGGGGTATGTGCCTGAGTATATACATACATACATACTAGAGATGGAACAAATATAAATTATCCATATTTGGGAATGCGAATGCGAATTTTTAGTTGTAAAATTCGCGAATACGAATATGAATTGTGAATATTTTGGAGAGATTAGATAAATTATTTTAGCAGGAGTGCAAATGACAATACTGTCGCTTAATCATCTCCAACTCACTGCATCAGTAGGTTTTCACACTCCATCGCGATGACAGTACTCCTGGCTTCTTCAGCACGTTGGATCAATCTTTGCCTAGACAAAGTGGGTGATAAAGAGAAGGTGAACTTTTCAGAAAGTGGCAGTAGTGATGAAAGTACACGGTCATAGCAGGGAGTGAAACATTACTCGAGAGACAGTATAACTGAAAAACACTTGACAATTTTGTAATCTAGAGATTTAATATGTGATAAGTTATGTATTCACTGTATTTGGTACATTTTCGAATAATTTGGTACTTTTCACTGGTTCAATCTGGTAGTATTAAAGCTGCGTTTTCGAGTACCCCCACTATCTCCGATAGACTGGAAAAGGTTTCGTATTACACCATTAAGAGTGTCGAATATTAAGCCAACTCAATCCTGCTTCTACACTGGTTTGAGGAAGTGAAAAGTCAATCCGATTCGGGCTTTAAGTATGTATCTGTAAGCAAGTCATCATATTTCATTGGCGAGTGTAAAAGAATCTATCTATCTTATTGTAGTCTTAAAATAGGCCAAGCATACACCAAAGTAAAGTAATTCACGATCATTCGAAATTGGGCTTTTGTGTATTTATACCAAAACAAGTGAGTTTTGATACTTATGAGAGTATGAAAATTATAAATATGTTCTAATATACTACTAGGAACTCCAAAATGTTCACCAAAACCCGAATATACCAGGTAAATATAGATCGTAGTCTTAGTCTAAACAACAACAACAACAACAAAAGCAGCACCATCCCTTGGACAATCTAGGGAGAGGAATGCTTCGTTTATTAACCCTCTAAGTAGTGTTTTATTATTATTATTATTAGTATTATCAGATACTACATGTGAGCTCCACCGAAGAGCCGTGGGGAGACTATATACCCCGAAGGGTCTCAGTGTGGGGCACAAATAGCCAGGAAGATATAACTAGCTAACTAAAAAGGCGTTAACCCTCGTCTTGAAAACCTGGGAGCTCTCCTCATTCACTACTTCATTAGGGAGAGTATTCCAGAATGTTGTGATTGATGGGATAAAACATCTTGAATATTGTGACGTGTTACAATGAACATGAGCAAAGGCCTGATGATTTAACCCTTCTTTGGCGGGGGTGGACTTAAGTCGGTCTAGAGAACCATGGACTATGTGGCGGGGACCGACTTCAGGCGGTGTGCAATTCTGAGCAATATTTGGCTCTGAGAGAGAGACGAGCGGGGGGAGGAGCGTAGGCCGACTCTGACCGTTCGGCACGGCTCTCGCGCCAGCACTGGGCCCAGCTCCACACACACCCACACTCACTGCCTCGCTACACAGGGAATTATGTAAGGAAATTACCGTATTTTAGGGATTTTTCCTTCGTCTTGCACGATCGTTGCAAGAGAACTCGTGGTCATAGAAGGATGGTTCTGGTGTCATTGGAAAGCTCAATTATCGCCCTTTCAGGGACACATAATTGTATTACGCTCTGGCTCTTGTTTATGCATGAAAAAGAGCACGGAAACAAGGTCGTTTAGGGTAAAACCACCCGCTTGGCGGGTAGTAGAAGTTACTGACGGGCCCGCTCGTAAGGCGTTAACTCCAAGGAATATCTAGTCACACAAACAGGCCGAAAAGGTGATGACATTTTAGAATGTAATGGATGATTAGCATTAAGAAATATCTTATGAAATAGAGTCAAAGACCCAACAAGGCGACAATGTTCAAGGTTAACATCCAGGTCAGGCAACAGAAACATTATCTGATTAAAAGCAGGATCCAGAAGCCTCAGATTGGAATCTGCGGCAGAGAGCCACACAGGAGAGCAGTACTCAAAGAAGGGCAAAATAAAAGAGTAAAAACAGTCCCGAACAATAGCATCACTTGAATCAATCTTTTTGCATTTACGTAGTAGACCAAGTTTCTGAGATATAGATGAGGCAACTGAGCGTAAGTGTGCCTCAAAAGTAAGTTTTGAATCAAGAGTCACACCCAGTAACCTAAGTTTGGTACACTGATTGATTACATAATCATTTATTATAATTTCAGGATGCAAAGGAAAAGGTGTCCTAGATTTACTAATTAAAAGGCTGTGTGTTTTTGCAGGTTAGCTTCATACCCAACGATCACACCAACTAATAATTTTTAGCATATCATCTTTCAGAGTATTGGTGATAAAATCTCTCTAAGCAGAAGTAATGGGTGCATATAATGAGGCATCATCTGTATAAGCAATCATTTTAGAGGAAACTCCACACCACATAACACTAGTAAAAAGGATAAAAAGCAGAGGGCCCAGTACACTATCCTGAGGTACACCAGATTGAACAATGTTAACACCTTACGAGCGGCCTAGGCGGTAATTTATATGTACCGCCCAGCGGGGTGTTTTTACCCTAAATAGGGTTGTTTACGTGATCATTTTCATGCCTAAATAAGACCCAGAGCGTAAAACAAGTATCTATCCCTGAAAGGGCATAAACAGAGCTTTCCAATGACACCCCAACCATCCTTGTATGACCGCTGGTTATCTTGCAACGATCGCGCAACACGAGTGCAAAAACCATGTAATTAGGTACTTTCCCTACATAATACCCTGTGTAGCGAGTGCGAGAGGGTAGAGGAGGGTGGGATTCATGTCAGTAGGTCCGCCGCGGTGGTCTGGAGCAGTCATACGCTTGCTACGCTCCTCCCACCACTCATCTCTCTCTCTCAGCAACATTACGTGGTGAAAATGGCACACGACATAAGTTGTGAACCGCCACTTAGTCCATTTTTATTTCACACGACATAAGTTGCGCGCCGCCAAAGAAGGGTTAAAAGAACTAAAATTGTCATCAACTACCACACGTTATTGTCTGTTAGTTAAAAACGTAGAAATTATATTTAAAACTGAACCACCAATCCCGATGGAACTGAGTTTGAAAAATAGAGCCTTATGATTAACTAGATCAAAAGCGGAACTAAAATCTAAAGATATTAATCTTGATTTATGTCCAGCATCCAATGAAACCTGGAGATCATGAGTGAGGACAAGAAAAGCGTCACAGGTACCTAAGCCCTTCTTAAACCCTTTGGCTATGTGAATGTTTTCGAAACTAATGAAACTGTAATTGTGTAAATCGATTCCTAAACCAATCTGATGATCTCAGAACTTTGAACTAATTGTAATAGTTTCGAAATCTGGCATTGTTCATCCTAGCCAAAATTAATTTTCCTGTACGATGGTGCCAAGGTAGCGGCTACCACTAGAACCAGCGAATCCCTTCCATCACTTCTATCTAGCGACATCAATATATGATGAATTCTAGCGATATTAAAGAGATTTTCACCTTTTAAGGAATTGTAGAGATTATATATTATATAGGGCTACTTTAAGTTGGCTGATAATTATGAAGCAGTAATGCTGGACGATGAGAATACCGTATGTAAACATGTCTCGGATATCACTGATAATTTTTGGTATTTTCTGCCCAAAGCCCAATAGATAATCAGGGGTGGTAACGAAATATGCAGCTTAAATAAAGTTAAGTGGCAACACTGCTCAGTCCTCCTTCATTCCACTCTAGCGGCACCAACGCACATCTACACTTTTATTTATTCGTTTGTGTTAACTTTAAAATATAATATTTAATATATTTGTTTAATTTTTCATTGGTTTCGTGAAAATATTTCCATATTTGCAAATATCTATGAATGGAAATGCGGATGCGAATATGAATGCGAATATTGAAAAACATAGCGAATATTCGCACATGCGAATGCAGAAGCAAATATTTGGTCCATCTCTAATACATACATACAAGTCTACAAGTAAATACTACGCCGACACACTTAGCAACGGAAAACTTAAAAACCCACCGCAAGGATCAAAGATGGACGGAATCAAGGGCCACTTTAATCCACTCAGCTGAAAATTGCACATTGCGGGAAGAATGCCACAATGCGCAATCATCAGCGTACAGTGAGTATTTAAGATTCCTGGGGATCAGAGCGGAAGACAGAATATCATTTATCATGAATAAAAACAATGAAGGGCTAAGCACACTGCCTTGCGGCACCCCATTCTCTTGAACATAGACGTCCAATGTTATGTAATGGGGCAACCTGACCGCAAAACTTCGGTCAGACGTGAAATTACGAATACAAATAGGGAAATTACCTCTGAAACTGGAAGTATAGAGTTTCGTAAGCATTCCGTGTCATCAGGCCATATCGTAAGCTTTATGAACATCTAAAAAAATGCCTATCATGAATTTATTGTTGGCAAAAGCCTCGGCGATACAATGCTCCAAATCCATTAAATGTTCTAGTGTACCCCTGTGTTTACAGAAGCCACATTGCTGAACATTTAACAAATTTTTCGACTCTAAAACGAAAAGAAATCTGACGTTAACCATCCCCTCAAAGACCTTATAGAGATATTCTGTCAACGCAATAGGGTGAAACAGCTTGGGATCTGTAAGGCGACCCGGGCTCTTTGGGATCGGTATGACGTGCGCAAAGTGCCATGAGTTTGGAAACATTCCAGACTTCCAAATCTCATTGTACAATGCTAACAGCTTAGTCAAGTTGTCCGGACTAAGATGCTGAATCATACCGTAGGTGACTTGCGAAGGACCCGGATTCGAACCTTTTCAGGATTTTATGGCAAGGAGAAGTTCCTTCATCGTAAACTCACAGTTGTAATCAGAGTTTACGTCTTCTATGGCAAAGTCAAAAATTATGGAGTACGGCCTGCCGCTTATGGTCTATAAAACGGAGATTGTAGTTGGCCGAACAGTTAAAATCAGCAAAATGCCTGGCAAGCGTGTTGGCAACGTCCACGGGATGATATTATCGTCCACCCTGAGAGTGGTGATGGTGAATGGGTATACTTGTTGTTGAGTACATTTATTGTGGACCAGACCTCTTTAAGCGGCGTGAACTGATTCACTGTGGACACATAAGAACGCTAGGCACTACGCTTTGCAGATCGAATGACTCTCCTTGCCTCAGCCCTAGATTTCTTATAAGCGATGAGGTTGTCGTCCGAGGGCTGTTTATCAAAAATCCTGTATCACCTATTATGTTTAGTGAGCGCTTGTCGGCAGTCTGGTGACCACCACGGAACTATATGCTTCGTGTGGACTGTAGAAGTTTTAGGAATAGTGACCTCGGCTGCGTGTAAAATGCAAAACTGAACGTGATTTACCTTGTCATTAATGTCCCCCAGAAATATCAAAGTTAGCAGTTCTAGAGAAGGCACCCCAGTCTGCTTTCTTAAAGTTTAATTTAATGGGCAGCGGTGGAGGAGCAAAGTCGCATGAATAAGAAAGACAGATCGGTAGGTGGACACTTCCCATAGAATCGTTGAAAGTGCTCCAAGTGATGTTTGGTAGTATTACGGGAGATGACAAAGATAGGTCAATGCATGATGTATGGACCGTACGATCGTCTACACGAGTCGCATTACCATCTTTCAAAAGCAGAGGTCAGATAGAAGTAAAACATTAGCTATTTGTTTGCCGCGACCATCACACCTCATACTACCCCATTAATGATGATGTGCATTAAAGTTGCCTAAAATTAATTTATAATTGGGCAGTGAATCAAAAAGAGAAAAGAAAGAATCATCATCAATCGGAACCTGAGGAGGACAATACAGAGAACAAATAGTCAGGTACGTGCCCCGAATTTTGACCCTGCATGCGACAGCTTCCAAGGTAGAATCAAAAGTGGGGAAGCGAATTATGGACATAATTTGCCACCCCATGACCCTCATGTTTTCTATACGAATGGTAGTGTGTAAAAGGAGGTGGATCAGCGTGATCCACCAAATTCGTCTCCAGTAGAAAAACGATTGATGGCGTGTGTAATTGCAACATAAGTGCTAAGTGTTGTAATTTAATCCTAATAGGCATACCCCTACAGTTCCACTGAAGTATCTTGTACTCCATGGTTTAAGAGTGATTGGGATGCCCAGCGTGCTTAGATTTTTTAGTCTTTGGCTTAATACAAGGGGAACCCGGGAACCTTTGCCGGGGCTTGCAACCGGCAACCTCCATCCTCTCCGTAGATCCCCCAAGGTGAGGCCGGGAGGTCTCCCTCGAGGGAGCCGGAGACAGGATGACGTGCGTGTAAGACGGACGGCCGAGGGGAGTAAGATTGTCTTTATTAGCATCAGACTTGCCATTCTTCCCAGCAAGAGGAGGAGGAGAAGAAGCAGCAGCTTGGGAATAAGAGGACTTATCCCGCACTGAGGAAGAAGCAGAATCAGAGGATGAAGCAATAGCAGGAGAAGAGGTAGATGGAGTACGAGAGTCAGAAATTGAGGTAGCGGTAGAGTCAGTGAAAGCGGGAGAAACAGTGGAAGTGGTAGAGTCAGTGGGAGCAGTAGAAAAAGTGGTAGTGGTAGAGGAGGAACAGTGGACAAGAGGTGGCTGAGACTGAACAGGTGTAGCAGGAGGGAGAGGATCAGTCTGGGTAGACACAGAACAAGTCTGAGGCCCCACAGAGCACATTTGAGGCCTAGAGTTCGCCGCCGAAGCATAAGAAACATCCGGGCGAGGAGTTACATGAAACTCCTCCACCTTCTTGCTAGCTTCGAAATAAGAGACTTCCGTAGTGGCCTTGACTGTACAGACATCTTTCTCTATCTTCCACTTGGAGCAATCCCGAGAGGAGGAAGAGTGAGCGCCTGCACAGTTTACACACTTAGCTGTCTTAGTGCACCCTACAGACTCATGACCCTGTCCACCACAACGTTCACAAACAGCCTGGGGAAAGCGGCAAGCTTCCTTGGTATGCCTAAACTGCTGCCATTTAAAGCAACATAAGGGGTTAGGGATGTAAACTTTAACAGGGCAACGTTCATAACCTACATGCACAGCATCTGGGAGTCTGGCCATACCAAAGGTCAATACAACAGTCGGAGCCTTAACACACTCGCCATTTGCAAAACGGGTAATAAATCTTGCGCCAACGATAAACTGATCGGCCATTTCATCCAAAATGTCCTGTTTATACATGTACAAGAAATCCCTAAAATAGTTTACCCCCTTGCAGGAATTCATTTAAACCGGGATTTGCGCAGTTAGATCATAGGAATGTAATTTTCGTAGCTTAAGTAAGTCCTTAACCTGAGAAGCATTATTCGTCTTGACAAGGAGGTCACCACTAGCAAGCTTCTTGATCTGGTCCACTGGCCCCGCTCAACTATCAATCACCTTATTGATCAAGAAGGGATTGAGGCTAGCAAGGGACACCGAACCAGACGCATGAAGCGTTACAAAGGAAGCATTCGCGGGTGATCATGGGTGGTTTATGGGGATGATCAGGAGGATTATCCCTCCCCCTGAGGGGGGAGGGGAGGAAGGATCGGGATCCATACCACTTCCCCAGATGGGGGAAGTGAGAAACCGCGACGCCAGAAAAAGGGGAGGAAGGCAGGGGAGGACAAATTTAAGTTTGCTAACCCCCCTCAACCCTCGTATCGGGGATCCCGACACTGTCAATTCAAGCCCAGAGCGATCAGTGGGGGATCTCCCAGAGGTCAGAAAGCAAGGAAAAAGCAAACCAAAGGGCAGAGACACCTACTTTGAAACAAAAAATGGAAAGGAGGAAATGAATACAAATTTATTTATGTAGAAAAAAAAGGCACCCGGGCCAACAAAAATCATACAATCATAAACAATCGCCGAGAAGACGTCCGCAAGCCACGCCTAATGAAAGTAAATTATAGTTTTCAAATATCTCTTCGTTTTTCCTATATATGTAGCCTTACAGCTAGCACATGTATAATGATAAACAATAGAAGACGACAATTCAACTGGAATTCTATTTTTTATTCTAAAACAATTAAGCAATTTACTTCCAGATTTGAAAATCACTTTAATCAAGGACTATGGGTAAAATTCCCCGAGCAGTTTTGACAGTTTATTATGCAATATTAGACCTTTTTGAACAGTGTAGAGTTGTAGACTATCGGGAAGTGAATAATATCTTGAGGTACCATAGTAATTACCGATTTGGGGTTCTCAAATATTTTATCTAAAGCCTTTCCTATATAGGCATTCGTGAACTTATGAGGAAATCCATTCTCCCACAGAAAATTGCGAATTAAATTGAGTTTTAATCAAGTTTAAAATAGTCGGAACAGATATGAAACGCTCTGTGTGTTAAAGTTAAAACTAAATTACATTTGAAATGTATAGGGATAAAAGATGAACATTGTGTAATAAGTCCTGTAAATGTTGGTAAATTATGGTTTCTAATTATATTTACATCAAGAAATTAAAGGGATATATTTAGCTCACAGTCTCTGATGTAAAGGCAATAGTCTTATGCTTGTTATTCAAATAATTTTCTACAAAGTGGAACATGTTCTGAAGACTTAAATATTAAAAGTATCATCGATGTATCTCCGATAGAATAGAGATCGAAAATCAAGGGGACAATCTTCTATCCAAGATGTTTCGTAATGACAAAGAAATGCTGAAGCTAAACTTGGGCTGAGACACGAACCCATAGAACAACCATTACACTGCTTGTAATATGTACCATTCAACATGAAAATATTGTCCTCTACTGCCAACCTAAGCATGTCCCTGAATTGTTTCCGGCTAAAGCCCTGGACATATTCTACACCATTAAACAATTTATCGATCGTTTCAGCAAGAGGGATATTTGTGAAAAGGGAAGTGATATCAAACTGGCCATGAAACAGTCTCCATAATTAGGTTTTGTGATTTTGTTTACAAAATAAAATTAACTTATTTTCACATATATCCCACTTGCTGAAACGATCGATATACAGTATGCACTGATAAATTGTTTAGTGGTTTAGAATATGTCCAGGGCTTTAGCCGGAAACAAGTCATGGACCTGGGGCTGCTAACGGTTTTTCATTGTTCCCGTTCACTCAGCTCACTCAACTATGAATTTTTGCCAGATACCTCCACATATGGACTAGTAGACCAGATTTATAGAATCCTAAATGGACGCGATCGCCTCTTTTGTGTGGTTTTACCGAATTTCGTGCAGGGCTTAAGCATGCGATCCACACTTGTCCCAGGGCAAAAGTAGCTCAGGATGCGATCGTGTCCATACGTGCACAACAGGGTTAATGTATTAATCGCTACATCTACGGTCCGTATATAAATATGGTCTTTAGTAGTGGAAAATTCATGATAAATGTTCGGACGAACCATCTTCAGGCTTGATATTCTGATTTGAATTAGAGTTGAAACTATTTGGTGATAACGAGTAATAAGACTTCAGTAAATCCCATATAATTATGTACAAAAAACTATTTCGAAATTTCAGTGAGTGTTTTATATACCGGTACATATTCTATATTTGTCATTAACTGTTGAGACTGTACCATAGAAATAGTATTAGCGGGGGAAATGTGTTGTAGTGAGGGCCAGGGAGCGGGTACAATAAATAGTATTAGCGGGGGAAATGTGTTGTAGTGAGGGCCAGGGAGCGGGTACAATAAAGGGATTACCGGCCTCTACTACCCGAATCCCATCCATATAATGGCATAATCAGTCAGCAATGAGTAACAAAATCATAGAACGGGGGCTAGAGGATCAGGTAATACATAAGGTACAGAGGATAAAACAGGCAGGGATTATTTGCGACTTCAAAATAAGAGGTCAAGGCAACAGAGTAGTGCATGGATAAGGAGGGTTTAAGAAACAAGAATTCATTAAAAATACGTTGCTATTCTACCAAATATACTA
Organism: Paralithodes platypus; assembly: GCA_032716605.1. NCBI lineage: Eukaryota > Metazoa > Arthropoda > Malacostraca > Decapoda > Lithodidae > Paralithodes > Paralithodes platypus. The sequence goes on along the minus strand of CM064491.1, from coordinate 27,377,970 downwards.
ATAAACTGAAGCTAGACCGAAAACATTAAATAAGAATAATTGAAAATAGAAAGAAGGGAAAATGTATGAGTAGATGTCTTATATAGCGATTTAAAGACAATTGTCTTGACTCTTGTATAACAAGCTTAGGTAATTATGTACTGGATGTTCTTTCTCTCACAATCCTTTACAAATTTGCAATGTCAATTAATCTCTTGCACTTCTCATTATTATCTGATTTGCATGTATTATGTATAATTATCCTTCTCATATGTGCATCCATTAGTATGTAAAATGTGTATTTTCAGCCCCATACGGCTGCCAATTTTCATTAAACCGTTTCTTCTTATAATTATTATTAGAATCACTAAACATCTATCAACCTGATCATCACATGGTTCATATTTCCACAACAAAGCTGCATTAGGAAAACATATACATTGCAAACATTCAAAGCTTGACAAGTTATAAAACAACTTTGCATTACAATAATGATCATGGAAAATACAAAAAATACTCCATCTGTAATGTAGGTACATTTTAGTAGTACAGTATATACAAAAGGGTTCTACCTTTAAGATTTCGAATTGATGTCTGTAATACAGTTGGCGTAATTGATGTCTGTAATACAGTTGGCGTAATTGATGTCTGTAATACAGTTGGCGTAATTGATGTCTGTAATACAGTTGGTGTAATTGATGTCTGTAATACAGTTGGCGTAATTGATGTCTGTAATACAGTTGGCGTAATTGATGTCTGTAATACAGTTGGCGTAATTGATGTCTGTAATACAGTTGGCGTAATTGATGTCTGTAATACAGTTGGCGTAATTGATGTCTGTAATACAGTTGGCGTAATTGATGTCTGTAATACAGTTGGCGTAATTGATGTCTGTAATACAGTTGGCGTAATTTTTGAGTGGTATTTAATGAAGTTTCATGTGAAGTTTGCCGTTCAGCATTTTTCACCATAATAGTATGAATATATTTTTTTGGAAAAAGGGTTTGTAGTGAAAAATGGCGAAAATGATTAGTAAAATGTCTAATCTCTCATACGACAAATGGCTGAACGATTGTGTTTAAACTTGTTAGAGAGATATAATGGGTAAAGACTGATAAAAGTGTTCAGGTATATTGAAACTAAGCATCTAAGCGATTTTGCTTTCTTTTTTCAAACACTGAACAACAACAACTGTAGAAGTACAGAATCAACTGTCATTTACAATAATAGCTTGATAACGGTAGAGTACTTCTATAATGAAAGAAATATAGTCATAGGGTTGAGATGGATTCCAGAACGATGTGAAGACGATTAGTAGAAGGTGAGAGCAGAAAAGAATGTAACGATGTACATGATATATATATATAACATGCGGAGGTAACCAGAGGCCTGAAAGTTTTGAAAATCGAAAGTTTACAATAGTTACACAGCCTAAATAAATAATTATGGAAAACATTGTAACAACAGAGACAGTGGGAAAGATAAAACGAGGTAATGCAAATAAATAAGGAAAAAAAGAGGGAATGATGTAAGGAAATAGAGAAATGCAATAGTTTGAAAACAATGTAAAGGTATGGTGTAAGGGAATTAAAATATAGAGATTTCACAGGCTGCTTCTATAAAGAAAACGGAACTGAATTAGTACAAATATATTGGTAAGCTATTTTGAAAGGAAAAGGGAATACAATGGAACAGTTACGGCTTATGGTAGCAATGAACACAGGATGTGTAGCTTGAATAATAAACAATAAATAAATTATACATCAACAACGAGAAGAGAAACTAACAGGAGAAAGAATATGAGTATATATAACTAATAGATATAAAATTAAATACAAATATAGACACCGCATGAGATAATTAACAGAAACATGAGAAGGGGCTGGTGATGGACTTAATTTAAAGAAAAATATGCTGTCGTAGTTATAATATACAGTATAAGAAATGTTTAGGATGTCAAAGAACGATGTATAAAGGAGAGGAAAATAGTTGACAAATACGCAGAATTAGGATATACTAAGAAAATAGGATAACCAACACTAAGGTGAACAAATAGAAAAAGGATTACAAACGACCGGTTATTACACATATACATTATTAGTTATGAATATATTTAGTTATTTTGATTATAATGTTACTGTATATTTAATTGTACGGCATTGTTCTGCTTCTCTCTCATGGGCCCTGAATCTCGGATGGCTTTCTTCACTGCTAGTTTCCACATTATTCAGGGAGGTGTTTGTTATTTAGTCTTGTTTTAATTAGACAAATAGTTTCATGATTAAAAATTCCAAGATGACATGGATCAAAATCTTCGTCTAAAACTCTCTCCAAATGTTGGGTCTAATTCAACTCCCTCAAAACTAATCATGTGACGAGGATATAATATATAAATATAGTTTTGGATAATTATGGCTTAGACAATGAACAACCAAAATGTCACGAGAAAATACCATGCATACTTAACCGTCACCTTTATTGTTCTCATGTAAAATATGCAACAGGTTCCTAACGAATAATATAACTTAAAGGTTATTATTATAATGTTCTCGTCTAGGTGTGTGACATTTTGTATGATGGTGATTTAAGAGGATCTATTTTACGCAATATTACGATGACCTTATATAAAATAAAGTGTCATTTGCTTATTGGTATATAGTATGTTTGCTAAAATTGCTACGTACATCACTGACAATGCTTAATTGTTCTTTCCAAATGTAAATAAAGCCAATATCAGATGAAATTATAAGTCATCATACCTCTATCAGGGTGTGACCTTAATGAAACGGTCATGTGGAGGGCTCGTCATATATTACAGTTGGCAGTAGAGGTTTGGCGTGACTGACGAAAACATATCTGTCTCGGTGAGTGCTGCTACCAGTTGATAAAACTTGTATTCCACTTAACTTAGGCAATAGTCACTTTTACCCATATGCCAGTGTCTTACTCTTGCTTTTCCATAATCCAGTTAATCTATCTTAGCCTTTTCAGTTAGACAAATCCTGTTTTCCCTTTGATTCTAGCTATCAGTTGACGATTTAGCCTGTATAGGACATTCGAGACTCAAGAGGTTAGAAAGGCCAGGTCAGTGCCCCATATAAGGAGGCGGTCAGGTCAGATCAGTTAGTACTCCCATATCGCTCCTCATTGACATATTTTTGTTTTTAATTCTAGCTTCAAGACGATTTTATGCAGCTTAGGAAGGATCGGCGATACACTAACAATTCTAGGGTATACAGTAAATAGGTATATAATCTTATTGAGTATTTTGATGATTGATTGGCTGTGGCTTACATCCTTCTCAATCTTTACCCTTACAATCTTCACTACTATAGTCGATTCATTATAATTGGGCCAGATATCTTGACCCCTGACATCTGTAACTAAGAAAAGGGTAAATCAACTGGGCTGTAAAAACTCTTCCCAATTGGTAGAAAAATTAACTTGAATACTCTTAGTCATTTTTAGTTATAGAGGTAAGTGGTCGATATGTTGACTTGATTATAATAAATATACTGGTACTATACTTTCATTCGTCACATGCGTCTTACACGTGTCTCATATTTCCTATACTTTCCATCTACAACATTTCCCTTCTATATTCCTCTGTGTATCTCATATTTATATTTTTACTCTCTCCCTCTCTAACTAACCAACTTTTGCAACTGATCTTTATATGATTATTGACTGATTACAACTTTAACTTTCTCTCTTATCTCCCTCCTTCCTCTTCCCTACTTCTCTTTCCCAATTTGATCGTGTCTCCCTCCTCACTCCCAATCCTTCGTCCCTCCTTCCCAACCTTCCTCCTTTTCTTCCAATCCTTAAGCCATCTTCACACATACAAGAGTCGGTGCCCGAGTCCACGACGAGTGAACGCTGGGTGATACTCTTCGTGACTCTGGCAAGAACCAGCCCGAGTAGGTCACTGTTCCTGATTCACCAAGAGTCAACAAGAGTCTGTACGTGTTCATCCAAGAGTCAGTACGAGTCACGGAGAGTCTACAAAAGTCACGAAGAGTGTAACACAAACCCAACACGAGTTGAGGAGGAAATTTGAAATATAACGGTTAAATTCCAGGGTACGAAAACAAACAGTCGGTATGAGTCAACAAGAGTGTAACAAGAGTCACGAAGAGTGCCGTCATCTGGGGTTTCATTGGACAATGTACCGGCATGTATGTATGTATGTGTGTATGTATGTATATACTCATGCACACCCAGTAGCTGGGGGTGGCTGACTCGAGACAGACCGTACAGAAACAACATTTAAAGTTCCACTTTTTATGGTTTGGTACCCCTTTCGCATTCCCTCACCCCTTTCTCTGTCTTGTTTAGTAGATGAAATTTACAAGGGGAGGAGGATTCCTAGCCTACCGTTCCCAGAAGGGAAAGTAGGACAGTAAAATAGACAGATAGAAAATAGTAAGTAAAAAGTATATAGTACAAGTACCTGTATATAGAACAAATATATAAAGAAAAGAAATAGCCTAAAAATGTCATAAATTGTCGCACACTTTATCGCTTGCTTAGACCGAATGACCTCATCCCCTCTATCAATCTATTGTATTTATCTTCTGTATCTAATTATCTTCCTTATTAATGAACAAAATTATTTCTTGTTTCATGTTTTTTTAATCATTATTTAGTTTCTAATGCTATACAGTGGACAAAAATACTATCCTACCATTATATTAATAATTATTATGAAAAAAAGCAAATAAAAACATTCCCCCTATCTTTTATGTAAGGCTGAACGTATGATTCCGACACCTTGTATTTTCAGAGTGTATAGGTTTATTCCGACACCTTGTATTTTCAGAGTGTATAGGTTTATTCCGACACCTTGTATTTTCAGAGTGTATAGGTTTATTTCATAATTCACACATTTTACGCTCACTTGGACCTTCGATCTATATGTCCATTATGTAATTATCTCCCTTATTAATGGACAGAATTATATGTTGTTTGATGTCATTTTAATAATTGTTTAGTTTCTAATGCCATGGAAATGAAAACAAATAATGACCTACCATTACATTAATAATTATTACGTCAAAAGAATATAATATAAATGTCCCCGTCTTTTTTTCAAGCTGATCTAGGTTATTGACAATTTATGTTTCAGAAAGCTAAAGGCCGCGTCATACAGACGGCGATACTAGGACAAAGTCCCGAATAGGATGACTTGCACATTTTTACCGAATACAGCCGAGACTCTCCCGAAATTTGAAGATTACGAACTTTTTTTTTTTTTTTTTTTTTTTTTCTATGTGATTGAGGGAGGCAAAAGGCATAACTGCCTATAGCGAGTGCCTCCCCCCATAGTTGAAAGAGTGACAGGGCCAAAATCAAGGGACGTTCGAGCCAAAATGCCTGGACACACGGAGTTTGAAGCAATTTAAGTCATAGGAAGAGGGAAAGACTGATTCTGGGAGAGAGTTCCAGAGCTCAGCTGTTGAGTAGAAGAAAGTTTGAGAGTACCGTTTCATTCTTGGGTTGGAGAGTTGCACAGAGTAGGGGTGGGATTGAGTTGCAAGACGGGTACCACGTGCCCTACGTAAAGGAGGTGGTATGCACTGGGATAGCTCTGAGGAACACTGATTATTATAGTAGCGATAGAATAGCGAGAGAGATGCAACATTGCGGCGGAGAGAGAGAGATTGCAGAGAGTTGGTGAGTGGACGGGAGTTAATGATACGAAAGGCCTTCCTTTCAACTTTGTCTAGGAGAGCAGTGTGAGAGGAACCTCCCCACACATGTGAACAATACTCAATACAAGGGCGCACTATGCCCCTGTACAGAGCAAGAAGCTGTACAGGGGAAAAGAACCCCCTAAGGCGGTTGAGCACACCCAGCTTCTGGGAGGCTGCCTTAGCAAGACTGGTAATATGGTCCTTCCAAATGAGAGCAGAAGAAAAAGAGACACCATGGCCCGAACGAGTTCAGAATAATATCCGATAGTCAAGAACGACCTACGACAAAATCTCGAACAACTACCGAACATGAATCGAACTTACACTCGTTATGCAAAGAATGATTTTCGACCATACCCGAATCATCAGACACAGATCCGAATGACATTGGAATGCTTTAGGATAATTAACCGAACTTAACCGATGATATCTCGTCGACAAACAACCGATAGAGAAGAACATTATGAGAACAACGTCAGACTGTTTTACGACTGTAGCAACTCTGTCCCCAGTCAGTCGACGCCCCTCCCCCCAACCAGCACCGCCTTTGTTCATGTACTTCCTCACTCCATCCTTCCACCTCTCATTCGTTTTCAAATACACCTAGACAAAATGTAGGCTATAATAACAAAGTATTGTAATCGAGTTTACTGTATTATAATGTACCACCTAACGTAAGACTAACGTAGCCTAACCTAATTATTGTCCTTCCTAATCTCAATAAAAGCAACTAATGAAGGCCAGAATAACGATATACCCATAAATAATCGTAGTGTTCGAACCCAGAGGCAGAACAGAGGTACGGTACCGGTATCTATAACATGCTCGCTTTTTCTGGACCCCCTTCTCCCACAGGTTTAGCATATTCGTTTTGAGGTTTAAGACGTTCGTTCCGTTAGTTTGGCTATTTTGAGACCTTTCGCCTCATTCTGTTATCAATATTAGCCTATAAGACCTTTCGTGCCTTTTAGGTGTCGATTTTTTCCTGGCGAGCAATAGCGAACCTCTAATTTTAGAAGAGGCCCACATGTTTAGCATATTCGTTTTGAGGTTTAAGACATTCGTTCCGTTAGTTTGGCTATTTTGAGACCTTTCGCCTCATTCTGTTATCAATATTAGCCTATAAGACCTTTCGTGCCTTTTAGGTGTCGATTTTTTCCTGGCGAGCAATAGCGAACCTCTAATTTTAGAAGAGGCCCACATGTTTAGCATATTCGTTTTGAGGTTTAAGACATTCGTTCCGTTCCGTTAGTTTGGCTATTTTGAGACCTTTCGCCTCATTCTGTTATCAATATTACCCTATAACACATTTCGTGCCTTTTAGGTGTCGATTTTTTCCTGGCGAGCAATAGCGAACCTCTAATTTTAGAAGGAGGCTATTCTACTTGTTCGAAATCAATTCGGATTTAATTCCTAATTAAACAAGATACATCGAGCAGACATCCTACATTATTCGTATATTTGTCTGAATTTGATCGTAACTTGTTCTGAAAATTCGTAACTCGTGCAGGTTTTATTCTGGAATACGAGGGAGTCATCGTAATTTTATCGAATTTTTGTCGGGAATTGTTCGGGATTTGTTCGGGATTTGTTCGGGTAGTTCCTAACAAATTCGGCAATTGAAAAAAGTACCGAACAAGTCCCGAAACAGAAGGCCGAACTACGAATTAATCAGAACAACTTCCGAACGAGTTACGAATAATTCCCGACCAACATCCGACCATTTTGTAACGGTTTTTTTACCCGAATGTTCGTAGAAATTTAGTGTAGCCACTAAAAAATTTCCGACTCTCCGGAATGTCGGCAACATACATGAACAACATCAGACCAACATCAGACCAACCCACGAATAGTACGGAACGTATGCCGAATTATGCAGAATATACCCGACCCGCCTGAAATTTGAATTTTTTTTGCAAGTCATCCTATTCGGGACTTTGTCCTAGTACGTTCGGCCTCTGTATGACGCGGCCTTAAGTCTAACTGTCTTCGTGGTGCAATGCATAAGTGTGTTGAATTTCGATGTGAGCATCCTAGGTTCGAATCCCCGGACTGCCACATGTGTTTGTTAATTTCATTAATCGAGTTTAGGAGTAAAGTTGGTTGGTGGAGAGAACGTAATAATTCATTCAGGTTCAGTAGTAGTTTATCAAGAGGCCTTCCCTAGGGTTAAGTGCCCCATTAATTACTATTTCCTTTCACCTATGCATAGCCTATGATAGCACAGTTGGAAAGTGTGTACATGCTTAGATTGATATGCAGGATTCGAAACTGCATAATAAATCGTAGGCTTGTCCACCTTTCTTTAACTGTCTTCGTGGTGCAATGCATAAGTGTGTTGATTTTCGATGTGAGCATCCTAGGTTCGAATCCCCGGACTGCCACATGTGTTTGTTAATTTCATTAATCGAGTTTAGGAGTAAAGTTGGTTGGTGGAGAGAACATAATAATTCATTCAGGTTCAGTAGTAGTTTATCGAGAGGCCTTCCCTAGGGTTAAGTGCCCCATTAATTACTATTTCCTTTCACCTATGCATAGCCTATGATAGCGCAGTTGGAAAGTGTGTACATGCTTAGATTGATATGCAGGATTCGAAACTGCATACTAAATCGTAGGCTTGTCCACCTTTCTTTTAACTGTCTTCGTGGTGCAATGCATAAGTGTGTTGATTTTCGATGTGAGCATCCTAGGTTCGAATCCCCGGACTGCCACATGTGTTTGTTAATTTCATTAATCGAGTTTAGGAGTAAAGTTGGTTGGTGGAGAGAACATAATAATTCATTCAGGTTCAGTAGTAGTTTATCGAGAGGCCTTCCCTAGGGTTAAGTGCCCCATTAATTACTATTTCCTTTCACCTATGCATAGCCTATGATAGTGCAGTTGGAAAGTGTGTACATGCTTAGATTGATATGCAGGATTCGAAACTGCATAATAAATTGTAGGCTTGTCCACCTTTCTTGTAACTGTCTTCGTGGTGCAATGCATAAGTGTGTTGATTTTCGATGTGAGCATCCTAGGTTCGAATCCCCGGACTGCCACATGTGTTTGTTAATTTCATTAATCGAGTTTAGGAGTAAAGTTGGTTGGTGAAGAGAACATAATAATTCATTCAGGTTCAGTAGTAGTTTATCGAGAGGCCTTCCCTAGGGTTAAGTGCCCCATTAATTACTATTTCCTTTCACCTATGCATAGCCTATGATAGCGCAGTTGGAAAGTGTGTACATGCTTAGATTGATATGCAGGATTCGAAACTGCATAATAAATCGTAGGCTTGTCCACCTTTCTTTTAACTGTCTTCGTGGTGCAATGCATAAGTGTGTTGATTTTCGATGTGAGCATCCTAGGTTCGAATCCCCGGACTGCCACATGTGTTTGTTAATTTCATTAATCAAGTTTAGGAGTAAAGTTGGTTGGTGGAGAGAACATAATAATTCATTCAGGTTCAGTAGTAGTTTATCGAGAGGCCTTCCCTAGGGTTAAGTGCCCCATTAATTACAATTTCCTTTCACCTATGCATATCCTATGATAGCGCAGTTGGAAAGTGTGTACATGCTTAGATTGATATGCAGGATTCGAAACTGCATAATAAATCGTAGGCTTGTCCACCTTTCTTTTAACTGTCTTCGTGGTGCAATGCATAAGTGTGTTGATTTTCGATGTGAGCATCCTAGGTTCGAATCCCCGGACTGCCACATGTGTTTGTTAATTTCATTAATCGAGTTTAGGAGTAAAGTTGGTTGGTGGAGAGAACATAATAATTCATTCAGGTTCAGTAGTAGTTTATCGAGAGGCCTTCCCTAGGGTTAAGTGCCCCATTAATTACTATTTCCTTTCACCTATGCATAGCCTATGATAGCGCAGTTGGAAAGTGTGTACATTCTTAGATTGATATGCAGGATTCGAAACTGCATAATAAATCGTAGGCTTGTCCACCTTTCTTTTAACTGTCTTCGTGGTGCAATGCATAAGTGTGTTGATTTTCGATGTGAGCATCCTAGGTTCGAATCCCCGGACTGCCACATGTGTTTGTTAATTTCATTAATCGAGTTTAGGAGTAAAGTTGGTTGGTGGAGAGAACATAATAATTTATTCAGGTTCAGTAGTAGTTTATCGAGAGGGCTTCCCTAGGGTTAAGTGCCCCATTAATTACTATTTCCTTTCACCTATGCATAGCCTATGATAGCACAGTTGGAAAGTGTGTACATGCTTAGATTGATATGCAGGATTCGAAACTGCACAATAAATCGTAGGCTTGTCCAACTTTCTTTTAACTGTCTTCGTGGTGCAATGCATAAGTGTGTTGATTTTCGATGTGAGCATCCTAGGTTCGAATCCCCGGACTGCCACATGTGTTTGTTAATTTCATTAATCGAGTTTAGGAGTAAAGTTGGTTGGTGGAGAGAACATAATAATTCATTCAGGTTCAGTAGTAGTTTATCGAGAGGCCTTCCCTAGGGTTAAGTGCCCCATTAATTACTATTTCCTTTCACCTATGCATAGCCTATAATAGCGCAGTTGGAAAGTGTGTACATGCTTAGATTGATATGCAGGATTCGAAACTGCATAATAAATCGTAGGCTTGTCCACCTTTCTTTTAACTGTCTTCGTGGTGCAATGCATAAGTGTGTTGATTTTCGATGTGAGCATCCTAGGTTCGAATCCCCGGACTGCCACATGTGTTTGTTAATTTCATTAATCGAGTTTAGGAGTAAAGTTGGTTGGTGGAGAGAACATAATAATTCACTCAGCTTCAGTAGTAGTTTATCGAGAGGCCTTCCCTAGGGTTAAGTGCCCCATTAATTACTATTTCCTTTCACCTATGCATAGCCTATGATAGCGCAGTTGGAAAGTGTGTACATGCTTAGATTGATATGCAGGATTCGAAACTGCATAATAAATCGTAGGCTTGTCCACTTTTCTTTTAACTGTCTTCGTGGTGCAATGCATAAGTGTGTTGATTTTCGATGTGAGCATCCTAGGTTCGAATCCCCGGACTGCCACATGTGTTTGTTAATTTCATTAATCGAGTTTAGGAGTAAAGTTGGTTGGTGGAGAGAACATAATAATTCATTCAGGTTCAGTAGTAGTTTATCGAGAGGCCTTCCCTAGGGTTAAGTGCCCCATTAATTACTATTTCCTTTCACCTATGCATAGCCTATGATAGCGCAGTTAGAAAGTGTGTACATGCTTAGATTGATATGCAGGATTCGAAACTGCATAATAAATCGTAGGCTTGTCCACCTTTCTTTTAACTGTCTTCGTGGTGCAATGCATAAGTGTGTTGATTTTCGATGTGAGCATCCTAGGTTCGAATCCCCGGACTGCCACATGTGTTTGTTAATTTCATTAATCGAGTTTAGGAGTAAAGTTGGTTGGTGGAGAGAACATAATAATTCATTCAGGTTCAGTAGTAGTTTATCGAGAGGCCTTCCCTAGGGTTAAGTGCCCCATTAATTACTATTTCCTTTCACCTATGCATAGCCTATGATAGCGCAGTTGGAAAGTGTGTACATGCTTAGATTGATATGCAGGATTCGAAACTGCATAATAAATCGTAGGCTTGTCCAACTTTCTTTAACTGTCTTCGTGGTGCAATGCATAAGTGTGTTGATTTTCGATATGAGCATCCTAGGTTCGAATCCCCGGACTGCCACATGTGTTTGTTAATTTCATTAATCGAGTTTAGGAGTAAAGTTGGTTGGTGGAGACAACATAATAATTCATTCAGGTTCAGTAGTAGTTTATCGAGAGGCCTTCCTAGGGTTAAGTGCCCCATTAATTACTATTTCCTTTCACCTATGCATAGCCTATGATAGCGCAGTTGGAAAGTGTGTACATGCTTAGATTGATATGCAGGATTCGAAACTGCATAATAAATCGTAGGCTTGTCCACCTTTCTTTAACTGGCTTCGTGGTGCAATGCATAAGTGTGTTGATTTTCGATGTGAGCATCCTAGGTTCGAATCCCCGGACTGCCACATGTGTTTGTTAATTTCATTAATCGAGTTTAGGAGTAAAGTTGGTTGGTGGAGAGAACATAATAATTCATTCAGGTTCAGTAGTAGTTTATCGAGAGGCCTTCCCTAGGGTTAAGTGCCCCATTAATTACTATTTCCTTTCACCTATGCATAGCCTATGATAGCGCAGTTGGAAAGTGTGTACATGCTTAGATTGATATGCAGGATTCGAAACTGCATAATAAATCATAGGCTTGTCCACCTTTCTTTAACTGTCTTCGTGGTGCAATGCATAAGTGTGTTGATTTTCGATGTGAGCATCCTAGGTTCGAATCCCCGGACTGCCACATGTGTTTGTTAATTTCACTAATAGAGTTTAGGAGTAAAGTTGGTTGGTGGAGAGAACATAATAATTCATTCAGGTTCAGTAGTAGTTTATCGAGAGGCCTTCCCTAGGGTTAAGTGCCCCATTAATTACTATTTCCTTTCACCTATGTATAGCCTATGATAGCGCAGTTGGAAAGTGTGTACATGCTTAGATTGATATGCAGGATTCGAAACTGCATAATAAATCGTAGGCTTGTCCACCTTTCTTTTAACTGGCTTCGTGGTGCAATGCATAAGTGTGTTGATTTTCGATGTGAGCATCCTAGGTTCGAATCCCCAGACTGCCACATGTGTTAGTTAATTTCATTAATCGAGTTTAGGAGTAAAGTTGGTTGGTGGAGAGAACATAATAATTCATTCAGGTTCAGTAGTAGTTTATCGAGAGGCCTTCCCTAGGGTTAAGTGCCCCATTAATTACTATTTCCTTTCACCTATGCATAGCCTATGATAGCGCAGTTGGAAAGTGTGTACATGCTTAGATTGATATGCAGGATTCGAAACTGCATAATAAATTGTAGGCTTGTTTACCTTTCTTTTAACTGTCATCGTGGTGCAATGCATAAGTGTGTTGATTTTCGATGTGAGCATCCTAGGTTCGAATCCCCGGACTGTCACATGTGTTTGTTAATTTCATTAATCGAGTTTAGGAGTAAAGTTGGTTGGTGGAGAGAACATAATAATTAATTCAGGTTCAGTAGTAGTTTATCGAGAGGCCTTCCCTAGGGTTAAGTGCCCCATTAATTACTATTTCCTTTCACCTATGCATAGCCTATGATAGCGCAGTTGGAAAGTGTGTACATGCTTAGATTGATATGCAGGATTCGAAACTGCATAATAAATCGTAGGCTTGTCCACCTTTCTTTGAACTGTCTTCGTGGTGCAATGCATAAGTGTGTTGATTTTCGATGTGAGCATCCTAGGTTCGAATCCCCGGACTGCCACATGTGTTTGTTAATTTCATTAATCGAGTTTAGGAGTAAAGTTGGTTGGTGGAGAGAACATAATAATTCATTCAGGTTCAGTAGTAGTTTATCGAGAGGCCTTCCCTAGGGTTAAGTGCCTCATTAATTACTATTTCCTTTCACCTATGCATAGCCTATGATAGCGCAGTTGGAAAGTGTGTACATGCTTAGATTGATATGCAGGATTCGAAACTGCATAATAAATTGTAGGCTTGTCCACCTTTCTTGTAACTGTCATCGTGGTGCAATGCATAAGTGTGTTGATTTTCGATGTGAGCATCCTAGGTTCGAATCCCCGGACTGTCACATGTGTTTGTTAATTTCATTAATCGAGTTTAGGAGTAAAGTTGGTTGGTGGAGAGAACATAATAATTAATTCAGGTTCAGTAGTAGTTTATCGAGAGGCCTTCCCTAGGGTTAATTGCCCCATTAATTACTATTTCCTTTCACCTATGCATAGCCTATGATAGCGCAGTTGGAAAGTGTGTACATGCTTACATTGATATGCAGGATTCGAAACTGCATAATAAATCGTAGGCTTGTCCACCTTTCTTTAACTGTCTTCGTGGTGCAATGCATAAGTGTGTTGATTTTCGATGTGAGCATCCTAGGTTCGAATCCCCGGACTGCCACATGTGTTTGTTAATTTCATTAATCGAGTTTAGGAGTAAAGTTGGTTGGTGGAGAGAACATAATAATTTGTGCAGGTTCAGTAGTATTTTATCGAGAGGCCTTCCCTAGGGTTAAGTGCCCCATTAATTACTATTTCCTTTCACCTATGCATAGCCTATGATAGCGCAGTTGGAAAGTGTGTACATGCTTAGATTGATATGCAGGATTCGAAACTGCATAATAAATCGTAGGCTTGTCCACATTTCTTTAACTGTCTTCGTGGTGCAATGCATAAGTGTGTTGATTTTCGATGTGAGCATCCTAGGTTCGAATCCCCGGACTGCCACATGTGTTTGTTAATTTCATTAATCGAGTTTAGAAGTAAAGTTGGTTGGTGGAGACAACATAATAATTCATTCAGGTTCAGTAGTAGTTTATCGAGAGGCCTTCCCTAGGGTTAAGTGCCCCATTAATTACTATTTCCTTTCACCTATGCATAGCCTATGATAGCGCAGTTGGAAAGTGTGTACATGCTTAGATTGATATGCAGGATTCGAAACTGCATAATAAATCGTAGGCTTGTCCACCTTTCTTTAACTGTCTTCGTGGTGCAATGCATAAGTGTGTTGATTTTCGATGTGAGCATCCTAGGTTCGAATTCCCGGACTGCCACATGTGTTTGTTAATTTCATTAATCGAGTTTAGGAGTAAAGTTGGTTGGTGGAGAGAACATAATAATTCATTCAGGTTCAGTAGTAGTTTATCGAGAGGGCTTCCCTAGGGTTAAGTGCCCCATTAATTACTATTTCCTTTCACCTATGCATAGCCTATGATAGCACAGTTGGAAAGTGTGTACATGCTTAGATTGATATGCAGGATTCGAAACTGCATAATAAATCGTAGGCTTGTCCACCTTTCTTTAACTGTCTTCGTGGTACAATGCATAAGTGTGTTGATTTTCGATGTGAGCATCCTAGGTTCGAATCCCTGGACTGCCACATGTGTTTGTTAATTTCATTAATCGAGTTTAGGAGTAAAGTTTGTTGGTGGAGAGAACATAATAATTCATTCAGGTTCAGTAGTAGTTTATCGAGAGGCCTTCCCTAGGGTTAAGTGCCCCATTAATTACTATTTCCTTTCACCTATGCATAGCCTATGATAGCGCAGTTGGAAAGTGTGTACATGCTTAGATTGATATGCAGGATTCGAAACTGCATAATAAATCATAGGCTTGTCCACCTTTCTTTAACTGTCTTCGTGGTGCAATGCATAAGTGTGTTGATTTTCGATGTGAGCATCCTAGGTTCGAATCCCCGGACTGCCACATGTGTTTGTTAATTTCATTAATCGAGTTTAGGAGTAAAGTTGGTTGGTGGAGAGAACATAATAATTCATTCAGGTTCAGTAGTAGTATATAGACAGGCCTTACCTAGTGTTAAATGCCCCATTAATTACTATTTCCTTTCACCTATGCATAGCCTATGATAGCGCAGTTGGAAAGTGTGTACATGCTTAGATTGATATGCAGGATTCGAAACTGCATAATAAATCGTAGGCTTGTCCACCTTTCTTTAACTGTCTTCGTGGTGCAATGCATAAGTGTGTTGATTTTCGATGTGAGCATCCTAGGTTCGAATCCCCGGACTGCCACATGTGTTTGTTAATTTCATTAATCGAGTTTAGGAGTAAAGTTGGTTGGTGGAGAGAACATAATAATTCATTCAGGATAAGTAGTAGTTTATCGAGAGGCCTTCCCTAGGGTTAAGTGCCCCATTAATTACTATTTCCTTTCACCTATGCATAGCCTATGATAGCGCAGTTGGAAAGTGTGTACATGCTTAGATTGATATGCAGGATTCGAAACTGCATAATAAATCGTAGGCTTGTCCACCTTTCTTTTAACTGTCTTCGTGGTGCAATGCATAAGTGTGTTGATTTTCGATGTGAGCATCCTAGGTTCGAATTCCCGGACTGCCACATGTGTTTGTTAATTTCATTAATCGAGTTTAGGAGTAAAGTTGGTTGGTGGTGGAGAGAACATAATAATTCATTCAGGTTCAGTAGTAGTTTATCGAGAGGCCTTCCCTAGGGTTAAGTGCCCCATTAATTACTATTTCCTTTCACCTATGCATAGCCTATGATAGCACAGTTGGAAAGTGTGTACATGCTTAGATTGATATGCAGGATTCGAAACTGAATAATAAATCGTAGGCTTGTCCACCTTTCTTTAACTGTCTTCGTGGTACAATGCATAAGTGTGTTGATTTTCGATGTGAGCATCCTAGGTTCGAATCCCTGGACTGCCACATGTGTTTGTTAATTTCATTAATCGAGTTTAGGAGTAAAGTTGGTTGGTGGAGAGAACATAATAATTCATTCAGGTTCAGTAGTAGTTTATCGAGACGCCTTCCCTAGGGTTAAGTGCCCCATTAATTACTATTTCCTTTCACCTATGCATAGCCTATGATAGCGCAGTTGGAAAGTGTGTACATGCTTAGATTGATATGCAGGATTCGAAACTGCATAATAAATCATAGGCTTGTCCACCTTTCTTTTAACTGTCTTCGTGGTGCAATGCATAAGTGTGTTGATTTTCGATGTGAGCATCCTAGGTTCGAATCCCCGGACTGCCACATGTGTTTGTTAATTTCATTAATCGAGTTTAGGAGTAAAGTTGGTTGGTGGAGAGAACATAATAATTCATTCAGGTTCAGTAGTAGTTTATCGAGAGGCCTTCCCTAGGGTTAAGTGCCCCATTAATTACTATTTCCTTTCACCTATGCATAGCCTATGATAGCGCAGTTGGAAAGTGTGTACATGCTTAGATTGATATGCAGGATTCGAAACTGCATAATAAATAGTAGGCTTGTCCACCTTTCTTTTAACTGTCTTCATGGTGCAATGCATAAGTGTGTTGATTTTCGATGTGAGCATCCTAGGTTCGAATCCCCGGACTGCCACATGTGTTTGTTAATTTCATTAATCGAGTTTAGGAGTAAAGTTGGTTGGTGGAGAGAACATAATAATTCATTCAGGATAAGTAGTAGTTTATCGAGAGGCCTTCCCTAGGGTTAAGTGCCCCATTAATTACTATTTCCTTTCACCTATGCATATCCTATGATAGCGCAGTTGGAAAGTGTGTACATGCTTAGATTGATATGCAGGATTCGAAACTGCATAATAAATCGTAGGCTTGTCCACCTTTCTTTTAACTGTCTTCGTGGTGCAATGTATAAGTGTGTTGATTTTCGATGTGAGCATCCTAGGTTCGAATCCCCGGACTGCCACATGTGTTTGTTAATTTCATTAATCGAGTTTAGGAGTAAAGTTGGTTGGTGGAGAGAACATAATAATTCATTCAGGTTCAGTAGTAGTTTATCGAGAGGCCTTCCCTAGGGTTAAGTGCCCCATTAATTACTATTTCCTTTCACCTATGCATAGCCTATGATAGCGCAGTTGGAAAGTGTGTACATGCTTAGATTGATATGCAGGATTCGAAACTGCATAATAAATCGTAGGCCTCTCCACCTTTCTTTTAACTGTCTTCGTGGTGCAATGCATAAGTGTGTTGATTTTCGATGTGAGCATCCTAGGTTCGAATCCCCGGACTGCCACATGTGTTTGTTAATTTCATTAATCGAGTTTAGGAGTAAAGTTGGTTGGTGGAGAGAACATAATATTTCATAGCAAGCTTATATTTGCTCACTTATCGATGCTTTCACTTCTCACTGAAGAATCGGGAACCTAAATCTTTACATTTATTAAATAGACTTGCATCATTTTTCTCATTATGTGTTAGTGGTATAATTAGTTTATTTAGCCCATCAAATCAGAAACTATTCACAGATTCCATAGAGACCATATAACAAATATAAAAGCTGATAAATCAGGGAGATGGCTAGATACAGATTGAAATGAATACAGTAGATAGAAATATAAGTAATAGAGAGAGAGAAAGCAGATCACAGGGAAAATTATAATTCGAAATGTACACAAATAACACTAGCGGTCTGTTTGCTAAAGGGTCACCGAAGTTAAGAAAACATATTCGATCTGTTTTCTAAAGGATCTTTGCAATTTCGATGTTTTCATATGGTTAAATAAAGTTGGGTCACAAGCGAGTCACGAAGAGTTATGCAGAGTTCAACAAGAGTCAACACAAGTCACGAAGAGTCAACACGTGTCTACACGTATGTCCTTCGGACTCGTGACGGGGACACAAAATTTCATGCAGGTTTGAAATTTCTAGGCCATGTCGCCACGAGTACCCAGGACACACCCCGATACCAAGAGTACCCACACGAGTGTAACACGAGTCACGAAGAGTCACGAAGAGTATGCCAGAGTCATTGCCGAATATGGAAATTTCATTACTCGTGTTGGACTCCTATATGTGTGAAGATGGCTTTACTCACTCAATCCCAACTTTCTTCCAAGCTTTCCTCCCTCTCTTCTTCAATCCTCCCTCACTTCTGCTAACTCTTTCCTCCATCCCTAGCTATTCCAACCCATCCTTCATCTGCTCAATCCCTCTTCCCTCCTTTCCAACGTTCCGCCCTCTATCTACCAATCCCTCCCTCCCTACCTACCTAGTCAAACCCTTCCCTCACCTCTCGCAATCCCTCCTCCTCTCCCTCTCTCTCCCACCCTTCCTCCCTCCATCCCTAACTATGCCAACCATTATTCCTTCGTATCCAAACATTATGTCTTTCCTATTCCAATCCCTACTCTCTCTCTCTCTCTCTCTCTCTCTCTCTCTCTCTCTCTCGGTTTTGCTGTGCTGTAATTTTCCTGCTACTGTTCTAGTGCTGCATGTCGGAATGAACCTATTTTTATTTTATTTTTTTATTTTTTTTTTAAAGAGACAATGAACGGAGGAAGGAAAAACACAGATAAAACAAAAAGGTCCATGTGCCTAAAGGCATCCTCCATTCATAAAATGTTTGTAACAACTGGATTTAAACATTTGTAGATTGTAAGTTTGTGGAAAGCAATTCGAGGGAAGTGAATTCCAAAGAGTAGTAGCTCTGGGGATAAATGAATTCTGATAAGCAGAAGTCCTGCATTGTGGAGGAGAAAGTGTAAATTCATGGGCGCTCTCAGCTGCCCTAGTTCTACGGGGAAAGATGTGGAGAGGCGGCACAATTGAAGCAAGTTCCTCGGAACAATTGCTGTGAAAATATCTGTAGAATAATGCAAGGGATGCAACGTTTCTTCGTATGGATAATGTAGGAAGGTCCTGTGTGATTGCAGGGTTATTGATTAATCTAATAGCTTTATTTTGAATTTTGTCCAACTGCCTCAATGCAACCACTGATATATATTGATATATTCCACCCCACAGAGGTGAACAGTAATCAATCTGAGAACGCACATGACTTTTATATATCACGGCCAACTGCTCGTCAGTGATGAATTCTCGAACTCTGTACAGGAGTCCCAGTTTTTTAGAGGCATTATTAGCAATGCTTCTAACATAATGTGTCCAGCTCAAGTTAGTAGTTAATGTTACACCGAGAATGTCAATACTAGGGGAAGTGGGAATATTTACATCATTAAAAAATATATGGGAGTCAGTGAGATTCTGTCGGTTAGAAAATTGAATGTACTTGGTTTTCTGTGCATTAAAGGAAACTAGATTCTTTTGTCCCCATCCATAATTCTAGAAAGGTCCTGGTTCAGAGAAATTGCAGTGTTTATTTTTGAATTTATAAGATCGGGTTGGGTGAAAGAATTGGTAAATGTGAAGGAACTGTGGAGTGTTGAGTCATCTGCGTAGGAATGTATTGGATTATGAGTGGTAGATATGAATTGATATGAATGAGGAACAGAATTGGGGCCAAAACTGATCCCTGGGAACACCAGCATTTATTGAGTGAAATTGAGAATAAAGGCCATCTACCATTACACGTATTTTTCTGTTATGAAGATAAGAAGAAATTAGTGGAACTAATGATGCAAGGCCGTAGTGTGACATCTTCGACAATAAGGATTGATGCCAGACTCTATCAAATGCCTTTGATATATCCAGTGCTATTGTATGTGTTTCACCATGTTGGTCTGTAGCTTGGTTGATATGATGCGTAAGAAGGCAAAGCATGTCTGCAGTTGATCGACATCGTCTAAAACCATATTGCCTATCACTGATTAATTTATTATTCTCAAGATGCTTAATTATGTGATTATTTAATATAATTTCAAAGACTTTACCAAGAGTGGAAGTTATAGCTATTGGTCTGTGGTTTGATGGATCTGAAGAGGCACCTTTTTTAGGAACTGGATGGATGTTTGCTTCTTTCCAGGGTACTGGGAAGCATGAGGTATGAGTACACAGACGGACAAAATTTGCCAATACAGGAGCGAGCACCAAGGAGCAATTCTTATGTACTATTGGAGGAATTTCATCTGGACCAGGAGCCTTATCTACCGAGAGATTCTGCAAAATAGTTTTGACATGTCTGGTGTGGATCTTAAGTGAGGGAATTTCAGGCGAATTAAAATTAAGTACAGGGACATCTTGATATATTTCATCTAAGGTTGAGTTGGTGGAGAAAATATCCGCAAGAAGGTTAGCTTTACCTTGTGGGTCACTTACAAGATTGCCAGTCGGAGATTTTAATGGTGGAATGGATGAAGCAGTAGTGAAGTTGGATTTAAATGAGTTAAGAGTAGACCAAAATATTTTGTTATCATTTGGATTATTTAGAAGTTTATTTGCCTGCTTGTGGAGAAAGTTTGATTTAGTTAGGTTTAATACAGTTTTGGCATGATTTCTGATGTTTCTAAAGTAATTAAAGGCTTCATGTGTTTTTGAAGGCCAGACAACCTTGTTTAGACCAAGTGACTTGTGTGGTCTGCGTGTCTATGTAACTCTCTCTCATCTACCAGTTCTATGTTTAATTACATAGAACCGGTAGATGAGAGGTGAATATGATGTGTGAGCCTCCAGGAGGCCCTTTATATATCAGCAAAGAAGGGTGGGACCTAATGACGTGCTTAACCCATAACTAGCGGCGCGCAACATAAGTCGAGTATAATAAATCTGGACTATCTGGCGGCGCTCGACATAGGTCGTGTGGCAATTTCAGCACGTAATGTTGCTGAGAGAGAGAGACAAATGGTGGCAGGAGAGTAGCGAGCGTATGACTGCTCCAGACCACCGCGGCGAACCTACTGACACGAATCCCACCTCCTCCCTCCCTCTCTCACTCGCTATATACGGAATTGTATGGGGAAAGTGCCGAATTACATGCTTTTTGCATTCGCGTTGCGCGGTTGTTGCAAGAAAACTAGCCATCATAAAAGGATCGTTATGGTGTCATTGGAAAGCTCTGTTTATGCCCTTTCAGGGATAGATACTTGTTTTACGCTCTGGGTCTTATTTAGGCATGAAAATGATCACGTAAACAGCCCTATTTTGGCTAAAAACACCCCGCTGGGCGGTACATATAAATAAACCGCTAGCCCGCTAATCTAGTGTTAAAATAGAACACCTATTTATATCATTAGCTTATTGTCGTTTCATGTCCTCGATATCGCCGACTGACTTATCGCCAATAGTGTCTGCAACAATTTGCAGATATATCGTTGAATGGATGCATGTAGCCTTCGATGGTCAGAGTGGCTGAAATTCAAATTTGAGAGGTGCCGTATGTTGTCTATCTATGTTGCAGACAATATCAGCGACAGGTTGCCTATGTTGCAGACAATATAGGGCAGCAGGTCCCCGAATATTAGAGGACATGTTAACGGTAAAACACGACAGGACACATCTCCACAAACAACTAATTTCCCTACAACCGCTATTAACCCGGTAAGCGCGAGCTATATGTAGTGAACACCAAACAACTGGGCGGCCATATTAGGCTCCATTCCCGCCTATGATCATCATTTTATGATAAATATCGTTAATACTCATTCATATGTGCCTACTTTACGTTTAATATGAAGATATGAATATGTACAGCAATAAAACAAGTGGGAAGAGTGTTTAGAGGGTCAAATTCGTGAATTATTGCCACCGGTTCATTCATGAAATGTGAGCCAGACGCGACGTACACCCTCTCTCTCTCAAGCCTGGAAGCACACTGAGTCTCTCTCTCTCATTCTCTCTCACAACACACACTCGGTAGGCATATAACCACGCCTTAGAATCGGATTGGAGATATTTGCACGGTAAATAAACCGATAAACAAGGGAATAAGAGGAAAAATAGGTGATAATTGAAGGGGGGGAAGGAGACGGTTTAGACACATGTGGAGGAGTGATAGAAGGTATGGAGGGGAATCATCTCACTTAAACACCTATTTTTTTCTTTTAAGTGCTACTGGGGCCTTTTAAAAATCTTTTTTTAGGCCTTACCTCTTAAGAGGATCGTCGCCTTTGCCCACCAAAACCTCTTAAGAGTGTTCTCGCCGTTCCCGGATTAACACCAGATGAGATGCCACAATTGCCACCATCACCCCAGAGATACCAGTTACACCAGGCAAGACCATCACCAAAACACCACAACACCACGAGGCTCCCAGAAAGAAGATAGTGTTCAGTCAGGGACAAAAGGACCAACATCGCCATCTTAAGAGAGGACACTTACGCCCTTCTTTCACCCGGAAGCCGACTCACTTCTAAGGGGTCCTCCTAATCCCCCCTCGATACTCCCCACTGGACTTATGACCTTTTGACCCCCGCACACCTGCCCTGGGACATCTCGGCTGAAGGCGTCAGTACTCCGATGAAACCTGAATAAGGCAAGCATTTCTAGGGCTTGATGATCTGGCATGTCAGCAATCTAGCCCTACAATTACCCTCCCATTCAAACAGAGTATTGAAGCCATGGTGAATATCTCTTAAATATCTGAGGAGTTCTTTTAACTATTGAGGAATTATTATTGTCACATACCATGGTATACGTAACCATAATAATAGGCTGCACCTTTTAGTACTAGACGTATAAACTCGCGGACATGTTCCCACCTTACTTCTCTTACTAAATCCGCATTCTACAAACTACCGAGAGATACTTGCCATAGTAATATCCTTTGACTAGTTCTAGGGCTTTGCGAGATACCGTTATCTCGGCATTCTGCATATAGAAGTCCTTAGTGCATCTGTCCAATGCCATGGTAACAGACACTTGCAATTAAAAGGTTTAAACACCGTCCTTGAGTTCTTTGCACCTCTTATAACGATCAGTGGCAGATCGAGTGAATTAGTACAGGTCATAATCTTACTAGCTCCTCGCATTAGCCCAATACGTTGTCACTGTGTCATGACACTAGAGACATTGTATTAAAGATCCTAAGTCAAGAGTACTGAAACGGAACTTCATCAACGATTAGCATAATGATCAGAATAGACGAGTAACATGTCCAGCTAAACTTACTCGCGTTCGTCCGATGAAAGTGCCCGATGTCATGAAATTAAGGAACTATCACTTAAGATAAAAAAACAGCTAATACATCTGTAACCCCAACAACTTATCCACACGACAGGCCAACCTGGACGACCCAACGGAGAATCAGAATACCCCCCTAGCTGTTACCTGACCTCATCACCACTCCAACTCCAAGTGTTAGCTCAGGAGTAAATATTGAAAACTAACAATAAAACCTATACCCAGAAACAAGGTACAAGTAATTCATAGATAGAGTCCACAAGTATTGACTCTGCCTAAATTCTCACCTGTGCGAAGGTACAGTTGGTCAAAGTTCCAGCTGACCCACCCTCGCTCTGGGGCTCGCAGAATTAGCTGGCAATGCTGGTGTAGTTGCCAATCAGTGGATATAATAACTTGAATATTTAAGCAAATCTACGAACTTTGGGTGAATGTTCGGGATCATACATAGCGATGTATGCATTTTTATTTGAGTTAGGCTTACTTTCCCTTGTTTAGTATATGTTCTAACAATTATATAGCCGAAATCAGATCTACCAAATCCCAATCTTTGTAAGACACACCTTCTTCCTACACCAGTATTGCCAGATAATTCTGCGAGCCCCAGAGCGAGGGTGGGTCAGCTGGAACTTTGACCAACTGTACCTAAATAAGTTATAGTCCAAAAGTATTGACTCTGCCTAAATTCTCACCTGTGCGAAGGTGTGTAAATAAGATAGAGTCCACCGTCCAGTGTTAACTCTGCTTGAATTCTCAAAAGTTCGAAGGTGTATAAATAAATTGGAGTTCAATACGATTAACTTAGTACAAAGGAGTACAAAGGAAATCAAGCAATAACAGATCTAGTGACTGCTTGTCCTCCAAAACACTGAGGATCAAGTGTCCAAACAGTGATTTAGAGTGGGTAAGGGAACATTGGAAAGGGAATTACTGCCCTGGAACTAATGTCCGTGGCAGGATTAGGAAGTTAGTAGAGGACAGATGGGTTAGTAACTGAGGGGGGGATAAAATAAAGTTATTCATTTACAAACGCAGTCAGTCGCGGGTTTGATGCGAGATATTTGTCTAGGCGGAGTTTAAATGAATCAACGGTGATGCAGTCTATAACGTTTCGGGGAAGCCCATTCCACAAGTTGACAACTCGATTGAAGAAGAAATTCTTAGATTCGTGCGAGTTAAAAGATTTACCAATAATTTTGTAACCGTTTCCCCGTGTGTAATTAGATTGGTCGATAGTGAAGTACTTACTACAGTTCATATTGTCGATGCCTTTGATGATTTTGAACACTTGAATTAAGTCACCTCTTAATCTGCGCTGGGTTAAAGGAAATAGATTTAATTCTCTAAGACGCTCTTCGTATGGTTTGTTCTTTAGGCTAGGTATCATTTTGGTAACTCTACGTTGAACTCGTTCTAGCTTGTTTATATCTTTTTGGTAATAAGGGCACCAGGATTGAACGCAGTATTCCAGAAGAGGGCGGACTAAGGAATTGTAAAGGGTTAGGATAACTTCTTTGGATTTATGCTCAAATGACCTGCCTATAAAGCCAATTATTTTGTTTGCCTTCTTAACAACTTCTGAACATTGTTGACTCGGTTTTAGGTTACTCGATATTGTTACTCCCAGATCAGTTTCTCTGTTTACATTCTTAAGCTGAGTGCCATTCATCGAATAGTTTTCTTTCTCATTTAGGTATCCGATATGTAGTACTTTACATTTATCCGCATTGAAACTCATTTGCCAAATTTGGGCCCAACATGACAATTTATCTAGATTGTGTTGCATATCGTCAACTTGTTCTTTTGAGAGTACGCTATTTGCAATTTTTGTATCGTCAGCAAATTTTGAGATTGTACAGGTAAGACCCTCATCTATGTCGTTGATGTAAATTAGAAAGAGAATTGGTCCTAGTACCGATCCCTGGGGTACCCCGCTACTTACATTGGTCCATTTAGATGCCTTACCGTTTATGACTACTCTTTGCTTTCTGGTGCCGAGCCAATTTTCTATCCATTTCAACACACCGTCTTGTATTCCATGCGCTTTTAGTTTTAGCAGTAAACGTTTGTGGGGAACTTTGTCAAAGGCCTTTTGAAAATCAAGGTATAAAATATCTACAGCTTTACTCTCATCGTAGAGGTTACAATAATAATAATAATAGTTCTTAAAGCTAGCGCATGCTAAGCTAGCTAAGGATAGCTCAATAAGGCCGATTAGGCGTATTTCCATTGGGGTCCTGTACTACTACCCCATCCCTTTGCTCATGAGGGATGGTAACGACTCAGTGTTTGTGAAAAATCTTTAATGCGCCGAGCGTGGGCGCGAACCCGGGCCTTCTGGGTGGAAGTCCGAGACGCTAGTCACTACAACAAGCGAGCCGCTAGGGTTGAGGATATCGTGGAAGAAGTCTAAGAGGTTTGTTAAACAGGAACGTTTTTTACGAAAGCCGTGTTGAGTATCTTTAAGTATGTTATTTTCCTCTAAGTGATTTACGAGTCTGTCTCGTATGACCGTTTCTAGCATTTTACATACAACTGAGGTTAAGCTAATTGGACGATAGTTACTGGGTAGGGATTTGCTGCCTTTTTTTAATATCGGTGTTACGTTGGCTAGCTTCCACTGATCAGGCATAGTTCCAGACTGCAAGGATTTATTGAATAGTAATGTCAGTGGTTTGGAGAGCTCATCCTTAGCTTCCTTTAGAACTCTAGGCGAGATTGTATCAGGTCCAGGCGTTTTATTTACCTTGAGTTTATCTAAACAATGCAATACTTCTCTCTCTGTAACGGTGATATTGCTTAGAACATCTGAATTATCAATCTGAATCGGCGATGGTGTAGGGATATCACTGAGGTCTTCTGTTGTAAAAACTAATGCAAAGAAGGTATTGAGGGCATTACTCATTTGTACTTCGTCTTTGGTGTATTCTCCATTTTCATCGACTAACGGTCCAACAGTTGAAGTAACTACTTTTTTCTTTCTGATATAACTATAGAATTCTTTCGGGTTTGTTTTACTTTGATTCGCAATATGTAACTCTAAGGTCTTTTTACTTTGCTTAATTAACTTTTTGGCTTTGCGTCGTAGCTCTACAAATTTCACCCGTTCTTCGTCATTTTATGAGGATTTTAATCTATCATTAGCAAATTTTTTAGCAAGCAGGCAGTTTGAAATATCTTTATTCCACCATTTGGGCTTATTATTATGGCCTGGACGCCGTATTTTCGATGGTATGCAGTCTTGCACTGCTTTTAGGTAAGTGGTTTCGAATAACTTCCAAGATGTATTTATGTCGTTATTGTTAATTAAAAAGCTCCAGTCAGTTTCTTTAAACATAGCTCTAAGTTTATGGAAGTTTGCTTTCTTGAAATTAGGGACTTTTTCGATGCTACTATTTGGTTCGTTACTAGTAAACTTTAAAGTGAAAGTTATCGTACGATGGTCGCTGTTACTGAATTCATCACCAACATTCAAATTCTCTATCAATTCTTCTTTTGTTGCAAGTGTGACGTTAACCACTCCGTTAGAACCGCATGGCTTGTCCTACAGTGACTCGCTAGGATCGCCAGGGCAGTGGATGGGGCTACAGTTTATGTATTAGAGTGTGCTTTATTTCATATGAAAGCTCGTGTCATGGGCAGTCCAGAAAGGCTCTTTGTTTTCGCCCATGTCAAGGCTTTATATATTTAATTGTAAAGTATATATTTTATCATTAACTAGTAATGATAGGATCTGGGAGAGAGAGAGGGAGTAGAACAGAGTGAGAGGGGGCGCGCAGTGTTTTTTGTCCCGCTCGATGACGTCACGGCTGGCTGCCTCGCGGGGGTTGGTGGAGAGAGGCCCTTACCATGCTGTAAGCTTTGCTAGTGGTTAGATGACTTGTAACCGCTGTTTTCCCACGCGGCTCGAGCTAGTGCGAGTATATATACAGTTCCTCGCCACTCTCTCCCTCAGATCTGGTTTCTAGAACACACCCATCTTTTTTCCCTTGCTATCTGTCCCCGCTCCGTACCTGAGAATCTTTTCCTCTGCCTATCTCTCTCATTTTCCATATCCTTCACCACCTTTTATTAATATTATACCCCCTCTGGTTAACTCTGCAAAATCAGCTTCATGCTGGCCAGTTGTATTGTGTGTTAAGGTCTGATATAGCCTATGTATGTTAGTTGTTAAGATAAGTGGATCACGAAGCATTGGTTGGCTTTCATAATACTGCTTCCTTTAATTATTAGTGTTCTGCTGGATTAGATAATGCTAGACTGGGAGTCTGATATTATAAGGTATTGTTTCCTATGAGTGCTGGCTTTAGTTAAAAGCGGCACGACATACCTGAGAACTGGAGTTGATTGAGTAAATTCTAGTCTGTGTGCCATTGAGAATAGAGCATGCACGAATGAGGGCTTTTTGCCTATACCATTCTGCACTGTTCTAGTCTCGATTGTTTGTCTTTGAGGTACGCCAGGAGAACGCTTAATACTTCGGTATTAAGGTTTCTCAAGAGAGCTACCCTTCATTATAACGTAATATTTGACGCACAGACTTGAGATTTGCACTAGGCTATGCGGCATGCCATGCGCACCAGTATCTTGTATCATTGACTCTAGCTAGACTTTATCAATCATAGTAGACATTAAGTATATTAACCTAATTACTCTTTTTATGCATACCCGTTTATGATTACACAAGCATTTCGCAGCCTAGTTTGATGTATTGAGACACAAACGACTTAGGCTCTTTTTGTTGATAGGAATACTGCATTGTCGTGGCGATTATTATTATTGTTGTTGTGTTTAGGATATTCTTGGCTCCGACGGCATTATATATATTCTGCCTTTTTGTGTGCATAGCCTGCACGAGCATTGTTCCGCTGCCTGCCTTTTTGGGTTCCATTTCCGATACGAGCATCTTTATAGCATCTAACATTTAAAGAAGATTCCTTGTTAGTCTTGAAGGACTTTAGTGCACTTTCTTTCATGCAGGAGTGCCTGACATTTATTGATTAAAGTAACGTAAGCTGTAACTTCTCTTACCACCTTACTTTGCATACCATAACCAAGCACCTTCGGTTATAGGTAGTAATAGGCTGTTTTCACATAACATTAAGCCTAGAGTAGACGCACATTTATTGAGAGTTTGATAGCCTATTATTGCATATAGAACTCTGTAGAGTATTTGTGTTCTTTGTTCACTGGGAATATACATCAGAGGTTGGAGCTAGCGCTTTCCGTTGTAACATTTATGCCATTACTAGTCCAATGAATAAGAGCCCTGATATATTTAAACCCCAGTCGTAACAAATGGCGACCTTACCTAGGATTTGGTGAACCTACATTTATTAGCAGGGAACATTTGTTGTTTTGGAGAATATTTTGCGGGGATCAGCAAGAATATTTTTTTTTTTGCAACATAGTATAGCCCTTGAGTATTTCCGAGAATTTTTGTGTGTATATTGAGGTATAAGAGTTTGGGGTACTTCTTTTCTGAATATTGTGGTGAGAAATTTTTGTGAGCATCATGTCTTATACCGGGTCAGAGGGGAATGGAGACACAGTACGTAATGTCGAAACTGAGGAACAGCAGCATGATGAAAGGGTTAATCGGGTGAACTGTGAGGAGGATGCTTGGATATTTTTGCAATGGCCTGTTACTGCCGAGCGGTTGGAGGGTATGGATCGGTACGGTCTTCAATGCCTGGCCACAGCTATCGGTCATGCGGTTACTAGCAGCATGACCAAGGATAACTTGATAACGTGTGTACTGGGCAGGGTGACTGGTGAGCGAGATGGGTTGAGTGCTCAGAGCCCTTCGGCCATGCTTCCCCTACACTCGACTCCCAGCCATCCCAGTAGTTTGCCGACCCCGGGTACGCTTCCACAGTTGGGTGGTGACTGGCAGGGTGGGTTGCCCCTGGGGGGACCACCGGTAATTTCAAACATTGTAGCACCTTCACCTCCTCAAGGGTTAACTCCAGAATTATTGCTTCAGCTCGAATTAGCTAAGATCGAAGAGAGAAAGGCTATCAGGGTATCTGAGCTTCAGCTTCAGCAGCAATTAGAATTAGCCAAGATAGAAGAGAGAGCCAAGCTAGCAAAAATCCAAGCTGATTTGGAGTCGACTAGGTACTGTGCCGACATGGACGTAGAGAAGTCGCGAGTAGAGGCAACGGGACAGCGACTTGGGGCTGGTAACCGTGTTCATGAGCAGTCTCTCTCGCACTTATTGAAACTGGTTCCGGTGTTTGATGAGAGTGGTGTAACAGAATTTTGCACACGCTTTGAGAAGAAGTGCCAGGAACACCAGTGGCCAGAGAATAAATGGGCAGCACTTGTATCCTCTAGATTAATAGGCAAGGGTCTTAAAGCCTACGATGCGTTACCTTTGGAGTTATGCATTGTGTACGAGGATCTCAAGGAGGCTGTCCTGAGGGCTTACGAACTGCAACCAGAAACGTACCGTTTGAAGTTCCGGGGTGTAACTAAGGGAAGAGATAGCACCTTTTTGGAACACGCCCGGGACTTGTCCGATGCTATGGGGAACTGGCTCCGATCTGAGAAGGTAACAACGTTTGATGGAGTTAAGCAGTTAATGATGTTGGAGCAGTTCTTTAAGAGCACGGGCGGTGATCTAACTTTGAACTTAAAGGAGAAAAACCCAAGAACTCTAGTCGAAGCAGCAGAAATGGCTGATCGACGGCTGTCGTTGATTCGGGGTTGCGGGTCCTCACAGAAGTACGATGTAAGTGCTAAGGACCGTTATCCTCCCCCTCCCCGTAACAATGACACATTTAAACAGAAGAGCCATGAAACTAAAACTGAATCCAAACCTTACACCACACCGTATGTGAAAAGTCAGGGGCCTTTTACATCACAGTATAAGCCGAAACCGAAATTTATGTGTTTTAGTTGCCACCAGGAGGGTCATAAGGCAAATGAGTGCCCTAGTCGACCTCCTCCGGCAGCCGTGTCTTTTGCTCACGGCATTGGAGTGTTCAAGAGGACATCGGAGTTTGTTAGAGGCATTTCTTCCGAGGTAAATACACTGCCAGTGCAGAAGGATCCGGAAGGCTTATTCCCTGTCCGTGATGCCTTTAGTGACCACAGGGGACTCGGTTGTGTGGAGTGGGGGGGTAGAAGACATGAGGTGAGAATTTTGCGTGACACTGGGGCATCGCAAACACTGTTGAGAAATTTCACTGGCAAACCTGTCAATACGGCGCGGGTGGTTGTGGTTCAGGGAGTTAATGCGACAAGGTCATACCCGCTTGTAAGAATGAAGGTGGAAGTTGATGGTGTGACTCGTGACCTGGATGTAGGAATTGTGGAGAAGTTACCTGTTGGGGGCGTCGACCTCCTTCTTGGCAACGACTTTGCGGGGCCTACTTCTGAGGCTCCACCCTTAGTCGTTGTCGAGAAGCCGGCCGACGTGAGTAGGGAGGAGCAGGAGTGGGTTGGGAAGTGTCCGGGGCAGCCTATGGAGTGTGTTGTCACCGGAGATTCTGCATCCAGGGAGTCACATTCTGGTCAACAATCTTTAGATCAGCGGAGGAAGGGTACCGAGAAGGGGTTGGAAGTTGATGCGGTTGAGTTTAGTATCAACGGACCTTCTCGGGGACTCATTATTAGGACCACATTTCGAGTCTGGAGAGGACCCAGTAACTGTTCCTGAAGGGGCAGAGGATGGGCTTAAAAAGACGAAAGAGTTGAAGGAGGACAGTGATGCACAGTCGGGAGATGTAGCAACAAGGTACCCTGACGCGTACCCTATGAGAAATGGGTCGGCGAAGACGGTGGTCCGAAGCTTGCTAGTGTATTTTTCCCGGTATGGTTACCCGCAGGGGATTCAGTCAGTCCGGGGACCCAACTTCACTTCTAGCCTCTTTGTACAAGCAATGCCGCAGCATGGGATTGTTGGGGTTGTGTCATCTGCATATCATCCGGAGAGCCAGGGTGTGTTAGAGCGATGGCACTCAGCCTTGAAATCTGTGCTTCGTTGTTGTTGCTTTGAGAGTGGGAGGGATTGGGATCTTGGCCTGCCATGTGTTTTGTTTGCTGTGTGGGAGGTACCTGGGGAGAGTTTGGGATTCAGCCCTAATGAGCTCGTCTTTGGACACCGTGTCAGAGGGCCTCTCCATATGGTTGAAGAAGTATGGGAGGGCGCAGAAAAACCTTGTTCTATGCTCAAGTGTGTCCTCAACAGTCGAGAACGGATGTTGCGCAGTCTGGAGTTGGCTGGCCGTAATTTGACTAGCTCTCAGGCCCTCAGGAAGGACAGGTACGACCTCAAGGTTGAACTCAGGGAGTTTCACGTGGGTCAGGAGGTGTTGATTCTACTGCCCCTTGTAGGTCACCCCTTATCCGCGAAGTACGCTGGTCCTTATAGGGTGGTGGAGGAGCTATCGGACCTGGTTTACTTGGTAGCCACTCCAGACAGGCGGAAGCACAATCAGTTATGTCATGTTATTCCCATGAAGGAGTATGGGAGGCACCCCCCTGAGCCTCTCACTGTGCCTGTGATGACGTTTAGCAGTCAAGGTGGAGAAGGAGAACGGGACAGTCAAGCTCAGGTGGAGGATAACTGGAAGGATAAGAAGTTCAAATGGGCGCCTGAGTGTGAGAAGGTGTTTAGGGAAGTAAAACACCTGTTGTGCACTCACCCGATCCTCAGGGCCCCTGACTTTAGCCTACCTTTCCATCTAGCAACGGAGGCTAGTGGTGTGGGGGCTGGTGCCGTCCTTGTGGAAAAGGACGTTGATGGGCTGGAGCATCCTGTTAGTTTCTGCTCGGAGAAGTACAATTCGGCCCAGGGGAGCTGCTCTGTTGTCAAGGAGGAGCTGCTGGCGGTTGTACTTTCTCTGAGGCATTTCGAGGTCTGTGTTCCAGCCTATGGTCCGGTCATTGTAGTTTACCCAGATCATCACCCTCTCAAGTTCTTGGACCAGTTTCACAATCGGAATATGAGGCTGACCAGGTGGTCACTAAGGTTATTGGTATATAACCTGGACATACGCCATATTGCCGGTTGTGACAACGTGGTTGCAGATGGTCGTTCAAGGGTATATGATCCTGGGTAGATTGACACACGGGTAGCCTCCTGCTTTAGTTTGAATAGTATTTTGCGCTTGGTGCTTGTTGGCTCGCGGTTGTAGCCCAGCGTATTGGGTCGTAAAGCAGGAGTTGAGCGTTTGGTATAGAAGAAAAAACTAGGCTTGCCCCTATAGTGCAGCCGAAATAAACAAATTATAAACATAAAAATCAAATAAAAACTCTTTCTTTGATAGTTGAATTTTTTAGTATGTTATAGCAGTAATTCTGAGTTGCACTCCTCTCAGAATGCTGGGCTAGAGAAGCTCGCTCTTGAGGAGCATAACTACATATAATTTAACCTATGGTGTTGGGGAGGGTTATAATTTTGAAAAAAATGTTTTGTTGAAGAACTGTGCCAGATATTTTACTGCCGCTGGGTGATAGGAAGTGGAGATATAGCATGGGTTCTAACCATCAGATTTTTGTGAGTCTTGGGGCCTCTGAGAAAAATCTTGGGGGGGTGTGACGTTAACCACTCCGTTAGAACCGCATGGCTTGTCCTACAGTGACTCGCTAGGATCGCCAGGGCAGTGGATGGGGCTACAGTTTATGTATTAGAGTGTGCTTTATTTCATATGAAAGCTCGTGTCATGGGCAGTCCAGAAAGGCTCTTTGTTTTCGCCCATGTCAAGGCTTTATATATTTAATTGTAAAGTATATATTTTATCATTAACTAGTAATGATAGGATCTGGGAGAGAGAGAGGGAGTAGAACAGAGTGAGAGGGGGCGCGCAGTGTTTTTTGTCCCGCTCGATGACGTCACGGCTGGCTGCCTCGCGGGGGTTGGTGGAGAGAGGCCCTTACCATGCTGTAAGCTTTGCTAGTGGTTAGATGACTTGTAACCGCTGTTTTCCCACGCGGCTCGAGCTAGTGCGAGTATATATACAGTTCCTCGCCACTCTCTCCCTCAGATCTGGTTTCTAGAACACACCCATCTTTTTCCCTTGCTATCTGTCCCCGCTCCGTACCTGAGAATCTTTTCCTCTGCCTATCTCTCTCATTTTCCATATCCTTCACCACCTTTTATTAATATTATACCCCCTCTGGTTAACTCTGCAAAATCAGCTTCATGCTGGCCAGTTGTATTGTGTGTTAAGGTCTGATATAGCCTATGTATGTTAGTTGTTAAGATAAGTGGATCACGAAGCATTGGTTGGCTTTCATATTACTGCTTCCTTTAATTATTAGTGTTCTGCTGGATTAGATAATGCTAGACTGGGAGTCTGATATTATAAGGTATTGTTTCCTATGAGTGCTGGCTTTAGTTAAAAGCGGCACGACATACCTGAGAACTGGAGTTGATTGAGTAAATTCTAGTCTGTGTGCCATTGAGAATAGAGCATGCACGAATGAGGGCTTTTTGCCTATACCATTCTGCACTGTTCTAGTCTCGATTGTTTGTCTTTGAGGTACGCCAGGAGAACGCTTAATACTTCGGTATTAAGGTTTCTCAAGAGAGCTACCCTTCATTATAACGTAATATTTGACGCACAGACTTGAGATTTGCACTAGGCTATGCGGCATGCCATGCGCACCAGTATCTCGTATCATTGACTCTAGCTAGACTTTATCAATCATAGTAGACATTAAGTATATTAACCTAATTACTCTTTTTATGCATACCCGTTTATGATTACACAAGCATTTCGCAGCCTAGTTTGATGTATTGAGACACAAACGACTTAGGCTCTTTTTGTTGATAGGAATACTGCATTGTCGTGGCGATTATTATTATTGTTGTTGTGTTTAGGATATTCTTGGCTCCGACGGCATTATATATTCTGCCTTTTTGTGTGCATAGCCTGCACGAGCATTGTTCCGCTGCCTGCCTTTTTGGGTTCCATTTCCGATACGAGCATCTTTATAGCATCTAACATTTAAAGAAGATTCCTTGTTAGTCTTGAAGGACTTTAGTGCACTTTCTTTCATGCAGGAGTGCCTGACATTTATTGATTAAAGTAACGTAAGCTGTAACTTCTCTTACCACCTTACTTTGCATACCATAACCAAGCACCTTCGGTTATAGGTAGTAATAGGCTGTTTTCACATAACATTAAGCCTAGAGTAGACGCACATTTATTGAGAGTTTGATAGCCTATTATTGCATATAGAACTCTGTAGAGTATTTGTGTTCTTTGTTCACTGGGAATATACATCAGAGGTTGGAGCTAGCGCTTTCCGTTGTAACATTTATGCCATTACTAGTCCAATGAATAAGAGCCCTGATATATTTAAACCCCAGTCGTAACAAATGGCGACCTTACCTAGGATTTGGTGAACCTACATTTATTAGCAGGGAACATTTGTTGTTTTGGAGAATATTTTGCGGGGATCAGCAAGAATATTTTTTTTGCAACATAGTATAGCCCTTGAGTATTTCCGAGAATTTTTGTGTGTATATTGAGGTATAAGAGTTTGGGGTACTTCTTTTCTGAATATTGTGGTGAGAAATTTTTGTGAGCATCATGTCTTATACCGGGTCAGAGGGGAATGGAGACACAGTACGTAATGTCGAAACTGAGGAACAGCAGCATGATGAAAGGGTTAATCGGGTGAACTGTGAGGAGGATGCTAGGATATTTTTGCAATGGCCTGTTACTGCCGAGCGGTTGGAGGGTATGGATCGGTACGGTCTTCAATGCCTGGCCACAGCTATCGGTCATGCGGTTACTAGCAGCATGACCAAGGATAACTTGATAACGTGTGTACTGGGCAGGGTGACTGGTGAGCGAGATGGGTTGAGTGCTCAGAGCCCTTCGGCCATGCTTCCCCTACACTCGACTCCCAGCCATCCCAGTAGTTTGCCGACCCCGGGTACGCTTCCACAGTTGGGTGGTGACTGGCAGGGTGGGTTGCCCCTGGGGGGACCACCGGTAATTTCAAACATTGTAGCACCTTCACCTCCTCAAGGGTTAACTCCAGAATTATTGCTTCAGCTCGAATTAGCTAAGATCGAAGAGAGAAAGGCTATCAGGGTATCTGAGCTTCAGCTTCAGCAGCAATTAGAATTAGCCAAGATAGAAGAGAGAGCCAAGCTAGCAAAAATCCAAGCTGATTTGGAGTCGACTAGGTACTGTGCCGACATGGACGTAGAGAAGTCGCGAGTAGAGGCAACGGGACAGCGACTTGGGGCTGGTAACCGTGTTCATGAGCAGTCTCTCTCGCACTTATTGAAACTGGTTCCGGTGTTTGATGAGAGTGGTGTAACAGAATTTTGCACACGCTTTGAGAAGAAGTGCCAGGAACACCAGTGGCCAGAGAATAAATGGGCAGCACTTGTATCCTCTAGATTAATAGGCAAGGGTCTTAAAGCCTACGATGCGTTACCTTTGGAGTTATGCATTGTGTACGAGGATCTCAAGGAGGCTGTCCTGAGGGCTTACGAACTGCAACCAGAAACGTACCGTTTGAAGTTCCGGGGTGTAACTAAGGGAAGAGATAGCACCTTTTTGGAACACGCCCGGGACTTGTCCGATGCTATGGGGAACTGGCTCCGATCTGAGAAGGTAACAACGTTTGATGGAGTTAAGCAGTTAATGATGTTGGAGCAGTTCTTTAAGAGCACGGGCGGTGATCTAACTTTGAACTTAAAGGAGAAAAACCCAAGAACTCTAGTCGAAGCAGCAGAAATGGCTGATCGACGGCTGTCGTTGATTCGGGGTTGCGGGTCCTCACAGAAGTACGATGTAAGTGCTAAGGACCGTTATCCTCCCCCTCCCCGTAACAATGACACATTTAAACAGAAGAGCCATGAAACTAAAACTGAATCCAAACCTTACACCACACCGTATGTGAAAAGTCAGGGGCCTTTTACATCACAGTATAAGCCGAAACCGAAATTTATGTGTTTTAGTTGCCACCAGGAGGGTCATAAGGCAAATGAGTGCCCTAGTCGACCTCCTCCGGCAGCCGTGTCTTTTGCTCACGGCATTGGAGTGTTCAAGAGGACATCTGAGTTTGTTAGAGGCATTTCTTCCGAGGTAAATACACTGGCAGTGCAGAAGGATCCGGAAGGCTTATTCCCTGTCCGTGATGCCTTTAGTGACCACAGGGGACTCGGTTGTGTGGAGTGGGGGGGTAGAAGACATGAGGTGAGAATTTTGCGTGACACTGGGGCATCGCAAACACTGTTGAGAAATTTCACTGGCAAACCTGTCAATACGGCGCGGGTGGTTGTGGTTCAGGGAGTTAATGCGACAAGGTCATACCCGCTTGTAAGAATGAAGGTGGAAGTTGATGGTGTGACTCGTGACCTGGATGTAGGAATTGTGGAGAAGTTACCTGTTGGGGGCGTCGACCTCCTTCTTGGCAACGACTTTGCGGGGCCTACTTCTGAGGCTCCACCCTTAGTCGTTGTCGAGAAGCCGGCCGACGTGAGTAGGGAGGAGCAGGAGTGGGTTGGAAGTGCCCGGGGCAGCCTATGGAGTGTGTGTTGTCACCGGAGATTCTGCATCCAGGGAGTCACATTCTGGTCAACAATCTTTAGATCAGCGGAGGAAGGGTACCGAGAAGGGGTTGGAAGTTGATGCGGTTGAGTTTAGTATCAACGGACCTTCTCGGGGACTCATTATTAGGACCACATTTCGAGTCTGGAGAGGACCCAGTAACTGTTCCTGAAGGGGCAGAGGATGGGCTTAAAAAGACGAAAGAGTTGAAGGAGGACAGTGATGCACAGTCGGGAGATGTAGCAACAAGGTACCCTGACGCGTACCCTATGAGAAATGGGTCGGCGAAGACGGTGGTCCGAAGCTTGCTAGTGTATTTTTCCCGGTATGGTTACCCGCAGGGGATTCAGTCAGTCCGGGACCCAACTTCACTTCTAGCCTCTTTGTACAAGCAATGCCGCAGCATGGGATTGTTGGGGTTGTGTCATCTGCATATCATCCGGAGAGCCAGGGTGTGTTAGAGCGATGGCACTCAGCCTTGAAATCTGTGCTTCGTTGTTGTTGCTTTGAGAGTGGGAGGGATTGGGATCTTGGCCTGCCATGTGTTTTGTTTGCTGTGTGGGAGGTACCTGGGGAGAGTTTGGGATTCAGCCCTAATGAGCTCGTCTTTGGACACCGTGTCAGAGGGCCTCTCCATATGGTTGAAGAAGTATGGGAGGGCGCAGAAAAACCTTGTTCTATGCTCAAGTGTGTCCTCAACAGTCGAGAACGGATGTTGCGCAGTCTGGAGTTGGCTGGCCGTAATTTGACTAGCTCTCAGGCCCTCAGGAAGGACAGGTACGACCTCAAGGTTGAACTCAGGGAGTTTCACGTGGGTCAGGAGGTGTTGATTCTACTGCCCCTTGTAGGTCACCCCTTATCCGCGAAGTACGCTGGTCCTTATAGGGTGGTGGAGGAGCTATCGGACCTGGTTTACTTGGTAGCCACTCCAGACAGGCGGAAGCACAATCAGTTATGTCATGTTATTCCCATGAAGGAGTATGGGAGGCACCCCCCTGAGCCTCTCACTGTGCCTGTGATGACGTTTAGCAGTCAAGGTGGAGAAGGAGAACGGGACAGTCAAGCTCAGGTGGAGGATAACTGGAAGGATAAGAAGTTCAAATGGGCGCCTGAGTGTGAGAAGGTGTTTAGGGAAGTAAAACACCTGTTGTGCACTCACCCGATCCTCAGGGCCCCTGACTTTAGCCTACCTTTCCATCTAGCAACGGAGGCTAGTGGTGTGGGGGCTGGTGCCGTCCTTGTGGAAAAGGACGTTGATGGGCTGGAGCATCCTGTTAGTTTCTGCTCGGAAAAGTACAATTCGGCCCAGGGGAGCTGCTCTGTTGTCAAGGAGGAGCTGCTGGCGGTTGTACTTTCTCTGAGGCATTTCGAGGTCTGTGTTCCAGCCTATGGTCCGGTCATTGTAGTTTACCCAGATCATCACCCTCTCAAGTTCTTGGACCAGTTTCACAATCGGAATATGAGGCTGACCAGGTGGTCACTAAGGTTATTGGTATATAACCTGGACATACGCCATATTGCCGGTTGTGACAACGTGGTTGCAGATGGTCGTTCAAGGGTATATGATCCTGGGTAGATGACACACGGGTAGCCTCCTGCTTTAGTTTGAATAGTATTTTGCGCTTGGTGCTTGTTGGCTCGCGGTTGTAGCCCAGCGTATTGGGTCGTAAAGCAGGAGTTGAGCGTTTGGTATAGAAGAAAAAACTAGGCTTGCCCCTATAGTGCAGCCGAAATAAACAAATTATAAACAAAAATCAAATAAAAACTCTTTCTTTGATAGTTGAATTTTTTTAGTATGTTATAGCAGTAATTCTGAGTTGCACTCCTCTCAGAATGCTGGGCTAGAGAAGCTCGCTCTTGAGGAGCATAACTACATATAATTTAACCTATGGTGTTGGGGAGGGTTATAATTTTGAAAAATGTTTTGTTGAAGAACTGTGCCAGATATTTTACTGCCGCTGGGTGATAGGAAGTGGAGATATAGCATGGGTTCTAACCATCAGATTTTTGTGAGTCTTGGGGCCTCTGAGAAAAATCTTGGGGGGGGTGTGACGTTAACCACTCCGTTAGAACCGCATGGCTTGTCCTACAGTGACTCGCTAGGATCGCCAGGGCAGTGGATGGGGCTACAGTTTATGTATTAGAGTGTGCTTTATTTCATATGAAAGCTCGTGTCATGGGCAGTCCAGAAAGGCTCTTTGTTTTCGCCCATGTCAAGGCTTTATATATTTAATTGTAAAGTATATATTTTATCATTAACTAGTAATGATAGGATCTGGGAGAGAGAGAGGGAGTAGAACAGAGTGAGAGGGGGCGCGCAGTGTTTTTTGTCCCGCTCGATGACGTCACGGCTGGCTGCCTCGCGGGGGTTGGTGGAGAGAGGCCCTTACCATGCTGTAAGCTTTGCTAGTGGTTAGATGACTTGTAACCGCTGTTTTCCCACGCGGCTCGAGCTAGTGCGAGTATATATACAGTTCCTCGCCACTCTCTCTCC
Source organism: Paralithodes platypus (assembly GCA_032716605.1). NCBI lineage: Eukaryota > Metazoa > Arthropoda > Malacostraca > Decapoda > Lithodidae > Paralithodes > Paralithodes platypus. The sequence continues at coordinate 27,338,960 of CM064491.1, read as the reverse complement.
CTCAGATCTGGTTTCTAGAACACACCCATCTTTTTCCCTTGCTATCTGTCCCCGCTCCGTACCTGAGAATCTTTTCCTCTGCCTATCTCTCTCATTTTCCATATCCTTCACCACCTTTTATTAATTATACCCCCTCCGGTTAACTCTGCAAAATCAGCTTCATGCTGGCCAGTTGTATTGTGTGTTAAGGTCTGATATAGCCTATGTATGTTAGTTGTTAAGATAAGTGGATCACGAAGCATTGGTTGGCTTTCATATTACTGCTTCCTTTAATTATTAGTGTTCTGCTGGATTAGATAATGCTAGACTGGGAGTCTGATATTATAAGGTATTGTTTCCTATGAGTGCTGGCTTTAGTTAAAAGCGGCACGACATACCTGAGAACTGGAGTTGATTGAGTAAATTCTAGTCTGTGTGCCATTGAGAATAGAGCATGCACGAATGAGGGCTTTTTGCCTATACCATTCTGCACTGTTCTAGTCTCGATTGTTTGTCTTTGAGGTACGCCAGGAGAACGCTTAATACTTCGGTATTAAGGTTTCTCAAGAGAGCTACCCTTCATTATAACGTAATATTTGACGCACAGACTTGAGATTTGCACTAGGCTATGCGGCATGCCATGCGCACCAGTATCTCGTATCATTGACTCTAGCTAGACTTTATCAATCATAGTAGACATTAAGTATATTAACCTAATTACTCTTTTTATGCATACCCGTTTATGATTACACAAGCATTTCGCAGCCTAGTTTGATGTATTGAGACACAAACGACTTAGGCTCTTTTTGTTGATAGGAATACTGCATTGTCGTGGCGATTATTATTATTGTTGTTGTGTTTAGGATATTCTTGGCTCCGACGGCATTATATATATTCTGCCTTTTTGTGTGCATAGCCTGCACGAGCATTGTTCCGCTGCCTGCCTTTTTGGGTTCCATTTCCGATACGAGCATCTTTATAGCATCTAACATTTAAAGAAGATTCCTTGTTAGTCTTGAAGGACTTTAGTGCACTTTCTTTCATGCAGGAGTGCCTGACATTTATTGATTAAAGTAACGTAAGCTGTAACTTCTCTTACCACCTTACTTTGCATACCATAACCAAGCACCTTCGGTTATAGGTAGTAATAGGCTGTTTTCACATAACATTAAGCCTAGAGTAGACGCACATTTATTGAGAGTTTGATAGCCTATTATTGCATATAGAACTCTGTAGAGTATTTGTGTTCTTTGTTCACTGGGAATATACATCAGAGGTTGGAGCTAGCGCTTTCCGTTGTAACATTTATGCCATTACTAGTCCAATGAATAAGAGCCCTGATATATTTAAACCCCAGTCGTAACAAATGGCGACCTTACCTAGGATTTGGTGAACCTACATTTATTAGCAGGGAACATTTGTTGTTTTGGAGAATATTTTGCGGGGATCAGCAAGAATATTTTTTTTTGCAACATAGTATAGCCCTTGAGTATTTCCGAGAATTTTGTGTGTATATTGAGGTATAAGAGTTTGGGGTACTTCTTTTCTGAATATTGTGGTGAGAAATTTTTGTGAGCATCATGTCTTATACCGGGTCAGAGGGGAATGGAGACACAGTACGTAATGTCGAAACTGAGGAACAGCAGCATGATGAAAGGGTTAATCGGGTGAACTGTGAGGAGGATGCTAGGATATTTTTGCAATGGCCTGTTACTGCCGAGCGGTTGGAGGGTATGGATCGGTACGGTCTTCAATGCCTGGCCACAGCTATCGGTCATGCGGTTACTAGCAGCATGACCAAGGATAACTTGATAACGTGTGTACTGGGCAGGGTGACTGGTGAGCGAGATGGGTTGAGTGCTCAGAGCCCTTCGGCCATGCTTCCCCTACACTCGACTCCCAGCCATCCCAGTAGTTTGCCGACCCCGGGTACGCTTCCACAGTTGGGTGGTGACTGGCAGGGTGGGTTGCCCCTGGGGGGACCACCGGTAATTTCAAACATTGTAGCACCTTCACCTCCTCAAGGGTTAACTCCAGAATTATTGCTTCAGCTCAAATTAGCTAAGATCGAAGAGAGAGAGAAAGGCTATCAGGGTATCTGAGCTTCAGCTTCAGCAGCAATTAGAATTAGCCAAGATAGAAGAAGAGAGAGCCAAGCTAGCAAAAATCCAAGCTGATTTGGAGTCGACTAGGTACTGTGCCGACATGGACGTAGAGAAGTCGCGAGTAGAGGCAACGGGACAGCGACTTGGGGCTGGTAACCGTGTTCATGAGCAGTCTCTCTCGCACTTATTGAAACTGGTTCCGGTGTTTGATGAGAGTGGTGTAACAGAATTTTGCACACGCTTTGAGAAGAAGTGCCAGGAACACCAGTGGCCAGAGAATAAATGGGCAGCACTTGTATCCTCTAGATTAATAGGCAAGGGTCTTAAAGCCTACGATGCGTTACCTTTGGAGTTATGCATTGTGTACGAGGATCTCAAGGAGGCTGTCCTGAGGGCTTACGAACTGCAACCAGAAACGTACCGTTTGAAGTTCCGGGGTGTAACTAAGGGAAGAGATAGCACCTTTTTGGAACACGCCCGGGACTTGTCCGATGCTATGGGGAACTGGCTCCGATCTGAGAAGGTAACAACGTTTGATGGAGTTAAGCAGTTAATGATGTTGGAGCAGTTCTTTAAGAGCACGGGCGGTGATCTAACTTTGAACTTAAAGGAGAAAAACCCAAGAACTCTAGTCGAAGCAGCAGAAATGGCTGATCGACGGCTGTCGTTGATTCGGGGTTGCGGGTCCTCACAGAAGTACGATGTAAGTGCTAAGGACCGTTATCCTCCCCCTCCCCGTAACAATGACACATTTAAACAGAAGAGCCATGAAACTAAAACTGAATCCAAACCTTACACCACACCGTATGTGAAAAGTCAGGGCCTTTTACATCACAGTATAAGCCGAAACCGAAATTTATGTGTTTTAGTTGCCACCAGGAGGGTCATAAGGCAAATGAGTGCCCTAGTCGACCTCCTCCGGCAGCCGTGTCTTTTGCTCACGGCATTGGAGTGTTCAAGAGGACATCTGAGTTTGTTAGAGGCATTTCTTCCGAGGTAAATACACTGCCAGTGCAGAAGGATCCGGAAGGCTTATTCCCTGTCCGTGATGCCTTTAGTGACCACAGGGGACTCGGTTGTGTGGAGTGGGGGGGTAGAAGACATGAGGTGAGAATTTTGCGTGACACTGGGGCATCGCAAACACTGTTGAGAAATTTCACTGGCAAACCTGTCAATACGGCGCGGGTGGTTGTGGTTCAGGGAGTTAATGCGACAAGGTCATACCCGCTTGTAAGAATGAAGGTGGAAGTTGATGGTGTGACTCGTGACCTGGATGTAGGAATTGTGGAGAAGTTACCTGTTGGGGGCGTCGACCTCCTTCTTGGCAATGACTTTGCGGGGCCTACTTCTGAGGCTCCACCCTTAGTCGTTGTCGAGAAGCCGGCCGACGTGAGTAGGGAGGAGCAGGAGTGGGTTGGGAAGTGTCCGGGGCAGCCTATGGAGTGTGTTGTCACCGGAGATTCTGCATCCAGGGAGTCACATTCTGGTCAACAATCTTTAGATCAGCGGAGGAAGGGTGCCGAGAAGGGGTTGGAAGTTGATGCGGTTGAGTTTAGTATCAACGGACCTTCTCGGGGACTCATTATTAGGACCACATTTCGAGTCTGGAGAGGACCCAGTAACTGTTCCTGAAGGGGCAGAGGATGGGCTTAAAAAGACGAAAGAGTTGAAGGAGGACAGTGATGCACAGTCGGGAGATGTAGCAACAAGGTACCCTGACGCGTACCCTTTGAGAAATGGGTCGGCGAAGACGGTGGTCCGAAGCTTGCTAGTGTATTTTTCCCTGTATGGTTACCCGCAGGGGATTCAGTCAGTCCGGGGACCCAACTTCACTTCTAGCCTCTTTGTACAAGCAATGCCGCAGCATGGGATTGTTGGGGTTGTGTCATCTGCATATCATCCGGAGAGCCAGGGTGTGTTAGAGCGATGGCACTCAGCCTTGAAATCTGTGCTTCGTTGTTGTTGCTTTGAGAGTGGGAGGGATTGGGATCTTGGCCTGCCATGTGTTTTGTTTGCTGTGTGGGAGGTACCTGGGGAGAGTTTGGGATTCAGCCCTAATGAGCTCGTCTTTGGACACCGTGTCAGAGGGCCTCTCCATATGGTTGAAGAAGTATGGGAGGGCGCAGAAAAACCTTGTTCTATGCTCAAGTGTGTCCTCAACAGTCGAGAACGGATGTTGCGCAGTCTGGAGTTGGCTGGCCGTAATTTGACTAGCTCTCAGGCCCTCAGGAAGGACAGGTACGACCTCAAGGTTGAACTCAGGGAGTTTCACGTGGGTCAGGAGGTGTTGATTCTACTGCCCCTTGTAGGTCACCCCTTATCCGCGAAGTACGCTGGTCCTTATAGGGTGGTGGAGGAGCTATCGGACCTGGTTTACTTGGTAGCCACTCCAGACAGGCGGAAGCACAATCAGTTATGTCATGTTATTCCCATGAAGGAGTATGGGAGGCACCCCCCTGAGCCTCTCACTGTGCCTGTGATGACGTTTAGCAGTCAAGGTGGAGAAGGAGAACGGGACAGTCAAGCTCAGGTGGAGGATAACTGGAAGGATAAGAAGTTCAAATGGGCGCCTGAGTGTGAGAAGGTGTTTACGGAAGTAAAACACCTGTTGTGCACTCACCCGATCCTCAGGGCCCCTGACTTTAGCCTACCTTTCCATCTAGCAACGGAGGCTAGTGGTGTGGGGGCTGGTGCCGTCCTTGTGGAAAAGGACGTTGATGGGCTGGAGCATCCTGTTAGTTTCTGCTCGGAGAAGTACAATTCGGCCCAGGGGAGCTGCTCTGTTGTCAAGGAGGAGCTGCTGGCGGTTGTACTTTCTCTGAGGCATTTCGAGGTCTGTGTTCCAGCCTATGGTCCGGTCATTGTAGTTTACCCAGATCATCACCCTCTCAAGTTCTTGGACCAGTTTCACAATCGGAATATGAGGCTGACCAGGTGGTCACTAAGGTTATTGGTATATAACCTGGACATACGCCATATTGCCGGTTGTGACAACGTGGTTGCAGATGGTCGTTCAAGGGTATATGATCCTGGGTAGATGACACACGGGTAGCCTCCTGCTTTAGTTTGAATAGTATTTTGCGCTTGGTGCTTGTTGGCTCGCGGTTGTAGCCCAGCGTATTGGGTCGTAAAGCAGGAGTTGAGCGTTTGGTATAGAAGAAAAAACTAGGCTTGCCCCTATAGTGCAGCCGAAATAAACAAATTATAAACATAAAAATCAAATAAAAACTCTTTCTTTGATAGTTGAATTTTTTTAGTATGTTATAGCAGTAATTCTGAGTTGCACTCCTCTCAGAATGCTGGGCTAGAGAAGCTCGCTCTTGAGGAGCATAACTACATATAATTTAACCTATGGTGTTGGGGAGGGTTATAATTTTGAAAAAAAATTTGTTGAAGAACTGTGCCAGATATTTTACTGCCGCTGGGTGATAGGAAGTGGAGATATAGCATGGGTTCTAACCATCAGATTTTTGTGAGTCTTGGGGCCTCTGAGAAAAATCTTGGGGGGGGTGTGACGTTAACCACTCCGTTAGAACCGCATGGCTTGTCCTACAGTGACTCGCTAGGATCGCCAGGGCAGTGGATGGGGCTACAGTTTATGTATTAGAGTGTGCTTTATTTCATATGAAAGCTCGTGTCATGGGCAGTCCAGAAAGGCTCTTCGTTTTCGCCCATGTCAGGGCTTTATATATTTAATTGTAAAGTATATATTTTATCATTAACTAGTAATGATAGGATCTGGGAGAGAGAGAGGGAGTAGAACAGAGTGAGAGGGGGCGCGCAGTGTTTTTTGTCCCGCTCGATGACGTCGCGGCTGGCTGCCTCGCGGGGGTTGGTGGAGAGAGGCCCTTACCATGCTGTAAGCTTTGCTAGTGGTTAGATGACTTGTAACCGCTGTTTTCCCACGCGGCTCGAGCTAGTGCGAGTATATATACAGTTCCTCGCCACTCTCTCCCTCAGATCTGGTTTCTAGAACACACCATCTTTTTTCCCTTGCTATCTGTCCCCGCTCCGTACCTGAGAATCTTTTCCTCTGCCTATCTCTCTCATTTTCCATATCCTTCACCACCTTTTATTAAATTAATATTATACCCCCTCTGGTTAACTCTGCAAAATCAGCTTCATGCTGGCCAGTTGTATTGTGTGTTAAGGTCTGATATAGCCTATGTATGTTAGTTGTTAAGATAAGTGGATCACGAAGCATTGGTTGGCTTTCATATTACTGCTTCCTTTAATTGTTAGTGTTCTGCTGGATTAGATAATGCTAGACTGGGAGTCTGATATTATAAGGTATTGTTTCCTATGAGTGCTGGCTTTAGTTAAAAGCGGCACGACATACCTGAGAACTGGAGTTGATTGAGTAAATTCTAGTCTGTGTGCCATTGAGAATAGAGCATGCACGAATGAGGGCTTTTTGCCTATACCATTCTGCACTGTTCTAGTCTCGATTGTTTGTCTTTGAGGTACGCCAGGAGAACGCTTAATACTTCGGTATTAAGGTTTCTCAAGAGAGCTACCCTTCATTATAACGTAATATTTGACGCACAGACTTGAGATTTGCACTAGGCTATGCGGCATGCCATGCGCACCAGTATCTCGTATCATTGACTCTAGCTAGACTTTATCAATCATAGTAGACATTAAGTATATTAACCTAATTACTCTTTTTATGCATACCCGTTTTGATTACACAAGCATTTCGCAGCCTAGTTTGATGTATTGAGACACAAACGACTTAGGCTCTTTTTGTTGATAGGAATACTGCATTGTCGTGGCGATTATTATTATTGTTGTTGTGTTTAGGATATTCTTGGCTCCGACGGCATTATATATTCTGCCTTTTTGTGTGCATAGCCTGCACGAGCATTGTTCCGCTGCCTGCCTTTTGGGTTCCATTTCCGATACGAGCATCTTTATAGCATCTAACATTTAAAGAAGATTCCTTGTTAGTCTTGAAGGACTTTAGTGCACTTTCTTTCATGCAGGAGTGCCTGACATTTATTGATTAAAGTAACGTAAGCTGTAACTTCTCTTACCACCTTACTTTGCATACCATAACCAAGCACCTTCGGTTATAGGTAGTAATAGGCTGTTTTCACATAACATTAAGCCTAGAGTAGACGCACATTTATTGAGAGTTTGATAGCCTATTATTGCATATAGAACTCTGTAGAGTATTTGTGTTCTTTGTTCACTGGGAATATACATCAGAGGTTGGAGCTAGAGCTTTCCGTTGTAACATTTATGCCATTACTAGTCCAATGAATAAGAGCCCTGATATATTTGAACCCCAGTCGTAACACAAGTACAATGTCAAGAACGTTATTACCACGGGTCGGCGTTCGAACAAATTGATAAAGCGAACTATCTTGCAAGTTCGTATACAAGTCATGTCCGGAGTGTGAAGTAAGAGTGTCGCCCCACTTGGTCACAGGTAAACTAAAGTCGCCAAAAATTACGGTATCTTGTGAGTTACTTACATCTGCAATTTGTTCGTAAATTTCTCGGTCAGTTTGCACTGATTGAGCTGGAGGTCTGTATATTAATGCAAGTATTATTTTTGTACCTTTATTATTCTTTATTAGCACAAAAGATGTGTCGACGTTCACAATTTGAGGTTTTGACAAGAGGGTAGGGTTAAGACTTTCTTTGATATAAAGTAAAACGCCACCTCCATTTCGATTTATTCGGCTTTTCTCAAACATTACATAACTGGGAAGTGAATACTCTGCTAAAAAGTCTCTATCTTCTGTATTGAGCCAAGATTCTGTTATGCCAATCACATCATAATTTTCTGTAAAGACTAGCTCCTCTAAATCTGAACATTTATTGCGTATGCTACGAGCGTTTGCATAGAAAACCTTTAAATTTGTTATTTTAGAACTCACGGAACGCTCTTTAATAATATTTTTGGTTCTTGTCGGATCTACATTTATGTTCATGGCTGTCCTCGGTCTTCGCTGTCTTCGGTCCTTATCGCTAGTGGTCCTCGGTTGCCTCTGTTTTTTGCTTGGCGTTGGATGATTTATGTCACTGCTGCTTCTTCTCGGATGGCGTTTTTTTATCCATGGCTGCGGACTGCTTCGTGTAGGAGACGACCCATGCGTGCTGAACCCACAGGGTTTAGATGAGCGCCATCCTTGCGGAACAGAGTAGGCTGGTTGTAGAAGTTGTCCCAGAGGTTGATGAATTCAACTTCTTCCCTCAGACACAAATATTTTAGTCGGCTATTTGTGCTGAAGGCCTTGTCGTAGAATTTGTCGGGTGCGTCGATCTTGGGGAGAATGCCTGAGATGATGATATTCCTTGACTTGTTTTTGTAGTGCTGGATCATCTTGCGATATTTCTCCATCAACTCTTCGTATCTGGTGCGCATGACGTCATTTGAACCAGCATGGATGACAAAAAGGGTATTTTCATTTGCATCCTTTGTGGTATCTTCGAAGGCTTCCACAATGTCGTCCAGTCCAACTCCTGGGATGCAAAAAAAATTTCGTCGATTTGGGACTCTGTCGCAGAACTCTTCAACCTGTCCTCGTAGGATGGAATCCCCAACGAGCCTGGTCTCTTCTGGTTCGTCTTCCATCTCTACCAATATCTCAAATCTGTTTGACATTGTGACTGGTAGATGAGACCTTTTCTGCGTTGGCCGTGCACCGTTCCTCACTGGTGTAAATCCGGAAACCTGTGGTGGCGGGACTCTGCGTACAGGTCGGGGAGAGGAGTGGTTAGAACGGGGGCGAGGGGTTGGTACTGTTCGTGCTAGCAGGCTTCTTGCACGAGGTGTGGGGGAGAGACTAAGGTGAACAGGGCGGCTGTCCTGGTTTGATGTCGGCTCAGGTTCGTCAGAAGATGCTGCAGTGGCTACTGCAGGTGTTGGATTGTTGGCAGATGACGTTGGGGCGGTGGTGGATGTTGGAGTTGAAACAATTGGAGTTAGTGATACTCCAACGTTGAGTGTTACAAACTTTTGGAGTGATTCCAGCTTCCTGGTGAGGGTGTTGATCTTGTTGTGGGCTTCATCCAATTTTGCTGTCAAATCCTCTCGTTGCTGGCAGAGTCGGCAGACTTGTGGATCGGCAGGAGCAAACATGGAAGCACCAAACCTACCGGCGCAGTTCGTACAGGCAAGAGGCATGGTGACGATCACTTTCTTCAGATCAGTTCACTCACTTAAAAACACTTAACTCACTTTAAAAACACTTATCTCACTTTAAAAACACTTATCTCACTTTAAAAACACTTCACTCCCTTCAGGTCGCTTCACTTCGCTTCACTTACTTAAATAGGCCTAACCAAAAACAAAAATGTTGAAATACGCACAAATAGGTTATCAGCGGTGATAGCCTAACCGAAAATTAAAACAAAACAAAATTAAATTTGAATACGCAGTGATAGCCGTACCGAAAACAATTTTATTTTTATTTAAACAGAAATAGGCCACCAGGGGTTATAGCCTATCCTAACCGAAAACAAAAATTATGAAATACCGGTACGCAAAAATAGGCCACCAGCAGTGATAGCCTAACTGAAAATTTAAAAATTGAAGAACGCAGAAATAGGCCACCAGGGTTGATAGCCTAAACTAACCGAAAACAAAAATAACCGAAAACAAAAATTATGAAATACCGGTACGCAGAAATAGGCCACCAGCGGTGATAGCCTAACTGAAAATTTAAAAATTGAAATACGCAGAAATAGGCCACCAGGGATGATAGCCTAGACTAACCGAAATCAAAAATAACCGAAAAAAAAAATTATGAAATACCGGTACGCAGAAATAGGCCACCAGCGGTGATAGCCTAACTGAAAATTTAAAAATTGAAGTACGCAGAAATAGGCCACCAGGGATGATAGCCTAGACTAACCGAAAACAAAAATAACCAAAAACAAAAAGTATGAAATATGCAGAAGTAGGCTACCAGGGGTGATAACCTACCTAAAAAAGCAAAACAAATATATATATATATATATATAATAGAATATGTAACTAAATAAACAATTCACCAAATAGAGATTATATAAGAATAAAGTGTAACTGCACACAAGGGGTTAATATACTGTATCAACAGATGGCGCTGGTGTCACTGTAGGCTAGTCAAGCAGGATTATATTTAGATAAACAAAGTTATCAGTCAAAGGTTACTACAAGATCATGCAAGCAACAACTAAAATTACAGATATATATAGCAACAGTAGGATACTGAATACGATAACTACTAGAGTTAATAAGAAAATACAAAGCTAGGTCGATTAGAGGTGCGCGTGCGTCGTCTGCTACAAGCTAGGAAAACAAATGTAAACAACAATGTTTATCAGTCAGAAAAGCAATAAAATAACATGCACGGCAACTACAGAACTATGTGGAGGTTAAACAAGCACTTAACTACTGTTCATGCAATGAATAAAGGGAATAGGGATATGAAATACTCAAATTAGGATCGAGTTTTCTCAGTGGAGATGCGGAGCTGTTGGCGGTGCTAAAGCCGGCGGGAGAGAATTTAGTCTAATTTATCACAGGTTGTTATGAGAGTTCCTGAATTATTTGTGAGTTAACTTAGAGGTAAATACAGTTCTTATTTATATATATGCTTAAATACTCCCAGCCGGGATCGAACCTCCGACACTCAGAACGAGTGTCCAAGATTTTAATCCACTACACCACGGTGTGATAAAGTAATCTTAACCTCTTTGGTTGGCCGAGAATTTAAATGAAATCTCTATTACCCGAGTTGCTTGGGTAATCTTGTAAAAAGCCTTGTATGGTATCCTGTAATATGGATCCTGCGACTTGTGCATGAATTGAAATACATTCTCCAAGTAGGATTTCCCTTTTTCTTCATATATATTGGAAAAGGTTAATATTACTTTATCACGCCGTGGTGTAGTGGATTAAAAGCTTGGACACTCGTTCTGAATATCGACGGTTCGATCCGATCCCAGCTGGAAGTATTTAAACATTTATTAGCTCACGTATATATCTGAGATATACTTGATATATATATATATATATATATATATATATATATATATATATATATATACTGTATATATATATATATATATATATATATATATATATATATTTATATACAGTATACTGTATATATATATATTAAATTTTATAATAATGTGTAATATATATAAGGATAGTTATCCCTTATTCCTTTATCATCCTTATTTATAGCATAATTATGTAAAATATTAGTATATTATACCTTTTAATAGGTATCTAGGCATTCATCTGTGGACATTCGTAACATGGCAGTACCTACTCGTAGTTGGTTGTATGTAGTACTCGTTGCTACTAGCTATTAGTAGCGATCCGTAGGCCGAAAATGACCGTTGAAATAAAACATTGGAATACTCGTAGCGGATGCGTCGTAACTCGTACCAGATGCGTATCTCACTCATAACCATTCATAACTATTGGTAGCTTTTCGTAAAAACGCTATAAAATTTGTGCAAAATCTGAATGCGTGGCTATTATTACCAAAAGTCTCAACGACTTTTTTTGGTTGACCTATTCGTAACGAAACTTGTGAATGTATAAAAGTGGCTTTAAGGGGCCCCATTCACAAAGTCATGGCTTTCGCTACAAATTAGCCAACCCGAAAAATCTTTGTGACACTTGATCAAAATAGCCACGCATTCAGAGTTCCAAGGCATTTATGCGAAGAGCTACAAATAGGCATGAATAGTTAAGAGTGAGACATACATCTGTTAGGGGAAACAACATATCCGCTACGGGTTTTCCAAAATTTGAATTTCTGTTTCGTCAGGCTTGTGGTCGCGGTTTTCTCATTTTATGCCAAAGAAAGCTTCGAGCCTCGCCTTGTTCCATCCAAGATTGTACAGATCGTCAGGTGTCTAGAATATTTTATTCACTGCCATATCACCCTCTTTAACCAACGAGAATATTTTCCCGTCAATTTTCCACATCTTCTCCATGCCCGGATCCTTCCGGATCTCATACATTATATTTTGCCACATATTGGTCAAATCCTCTTCTAGATATATTCCTTCTCTCTGGGTCTTCTTTTCCATTAAGTATACTGTCTAATCTTTCCTGACAAATCTTACAATGACTTTGGTGATGGTGATATCCGTAGTGTGTCCCATTCAGTGGTTGGTGCTTACATCATCTCTTGTCAGTGGCACTCTGATGTTGCTAGGCGCTTCATTATGATCTGGGTCGTATCTTCATTCGCCTTGTTTTATATCCCTTTAATTCTTATATTATCCCTTCATGTGTACTGCTTCTTTCTTACAAGTTGGTAAGATTGATATTTTCATTGCTCTTGAGATCCGACACAACTTCTTAATTTTTAAATTTTATTTCATCAACTATTGTTGACGCCATGAAGTTTACGGCTTGTTCAACAGCCTGAGATACAGCTATTACAACACTCTGAACAATTAACGGCTGCACGGCTTTGATAACTTTGTTCACTGTGGCCACAATGCTGCCCTCCAGGCTACCGCTGGATCCACCGCCCCAACTACGTGTCTTTGGTTCACCCTTCCACTGCATGATCTAGTCACTTATTTTAAGCGTTCGTTGATAGGTTTTTGCAGGTCATTTGTTAATATAATTTTCAATTCGTGTAATCCATTAATGCCCTGGGAATCACCTGCCCCAGCCATCACGTTTTTGAAGGAATGAAATATCTGTTTACACTCCTGGTTAAATATTCTCCCTCTCTTCCAGGCTTATTCCTAGGTTTGAGTCCTTGGAGTACCACAACATGTATTCATTACTTTCATTGATATCATTAGTTAGGTTTATTTGTAAATTAATTGGTGAGTTGGTGAACACAAATATGAAATTATTCACCTACAGTAGTGATTTGCAAGTTACACCAAAACAAGTCAACATTACAGTCATAACAAAAACAGCACAAGCACTTAGACGTTATATTCAGTTGCGTATTGTCAAATTCTAAGTCCAAAGTTTGGTGTGCTTCCAGGATTATTCCATAAATTGAGGATCGAGGTACTCATGATAGGTGTGTGGGTCGTGGCTGCCAGTGCTGAGCTCAGCTAATCATCTTGGGCTTTAATTAAGCAGGTTTCCTCTCGCCAACTTCAAGCCCCAACACAGCCTCTCCCGTGTGCGACTAACATATTCCAACAAGGGCTCAGTCAAATATTCCTCTTCTCTACTCCAAGCCCCCCTCACCACAGCCAGAGGTTGCTGAACATGATGTCCAAACACAAGTAGGCACTTCCCTAACAGCGAAAAGAACATATGAGACTCCCAGGTCCCAATCCTTACCAGTCTCTTTGCAGACATTTCTGAGCATGATTTTCAAAGTTTGGTGGTGTCATTCTAAGGCATCCTGGGACTCTGAATGATATACACTAGATAAAATATGCTAAATACTTAACTCCTCTAGTGGCTGAGCAAACAGGTCAGAAGTAAAATTAGTCCCACGGTTGGGCTGAAGCTCTTTGGGAAGACCAAACTTCGGGAAGAATGTTACTAGCTGCCTTACTACTGTTTTAGCCTTAAGCACTACTAATAGGAATAGTCTCTGGATATCTTGTTACTTCCATTATAATTTAAAGGTATTTATTTCCTGCCGAAGTAGGAGGAAGGGGACCCACCATGTTGATGATAACTCTGGTGAACGAGGGTTCCACGGCAGGAATGGAAATCAAAGGTGCTACAGGAATAACTTGGTTGGGCTTGCCAATCAACTGGCACAGTGAACAACACCTTATGCATTTAGCTACATCTCAACTCATACCGGGACACCAAAAAGGATACCGCAGTCTCCACAGTCTTTCTATTTCCGAGGTGCCCGGCTAGAGGAACCTTATGTGCCAACCTCACAAGTGCATCTCTATAGCCTATTGGCACCACCAACTGAGTCACCTCACCCACTCCTCCGGCTGCACTGGCGCCCTTGCCTTGCCATTGTCGGTGCAAAACTTCCCCTTTAACAAAGTTTGTCTCACAATCTTTGTCCTCTATACTGCTCTCTTCCCCGAACTACACAAACAGGGACCCAAACTGGTATCCTCCTGCTGCTTCCTTCCCAACTCAGCCACTCCTATGAATGCAAAGGTAATGGAGGAAGGACACTTTGGAATTGAGAATACTACTGGTGTACTCAGAACGGCCAACTTATCTACCTGCGTTACCGCTACAAATGGAGTACCACCTCGGGTGTACTCGGTAGGAGTGTGGGAATCATTCTGAGTCACTGCTTCACCTCCAGTGCTCCCCAAAAATTACCCAACCGCAGTTGCACCCAGAGCCGTAGGTGCTTTATCATATGACTCCATCTGCAGATGCTGACCCCAAGCTACCTGGTCTACTCTCTGCTCCACCTTCTTGTCTGCCAGCTGTGACATGGATCTGGTTACTGCTACCTCTGGTGCGCCAATATCGAAAGAACTAATTGCTCTCTCTGTCACGACCAATGGCAGGTGAAACACCTTTCCCACAGATAAATCTTTTTCAAGAAGGAAATCAATACTCTCAACAGGTAGCACCCCTGTGGCAGCCACTGAGACTGACATCTGAACCAAAGGGCAGTCGAGATCCACCGGAACAAAATTGTGATACTTGCCTGCGTGCACACCCTGACAAATCACATGTTCTCCCGTTGCCACTGATCCCCTTGTCACTTTTTGGCACATGATCTGGTGAGCTGCCATGTCCCGAAGCACAGTGACAGGGTATTGCACCCTCATGATAGTCATAGTACCATTGTGCACAAATGAACTGCACCAATCCAGAGATTTATATAGGTGTGATCCCTTCCTAGAAGAAGTTAACCAGTAGGGGCTATTCAGTGCCACCTTGGCGTACCCTCACTTCTCCCGAGTACAACACCACCCCTCATCACTCTCCAGACCACCCTTATTCCTCATATGGTGTCCACCAACTAGTGACACTGGTCTTGCATTGAAGGAAGCCTTCCACTTTGGACAGTTGGACTTTATGTATCCCGTTTGCCAGCAAAAATATAATAAAAACAACTTGGATCTTGGTGAAGGGCACTTGCACCTGTTACTCTCCTCTCCTACTGCCCCACTATGGGGAGGATGACTCGCACGCTCGGTCGAGCCCGTTACCCGAGCATCCTTGTCCCTGGGCGCCTGAAAGGTCGTCCTGCCCCAGGCAGCAGTGCCCTGCATTGCAAGAGCACAATCATTCGCCCAGATAACACAAATTTTAACACTAATGTCCTTGTCAGTGATATTGATGAAATGCTCCATTAGAAATAACTCTAGAACTTGCTCTCATGTGTCAGCCTTTTTACTGCACACCCACCTGTCCAGAGAGTCTATCAGATAACGAGCACAAGCAATATGGGTATCGTCAGGCCTCTACCTGTCACCCCTAAACAACAACCAATATGCTTCAGGACGTAACTCACATGTGCGCAAAATGGCCATCTTGAGTAACTCATAATCCTCAAAATCCTCTATAGACTAACAATCGTAAGCCTCTAAATTCTTTCCCTTCAGTACATTAACAACAAATCTCACCCACCGATCCTATGACCTCTCAAACTCATGGGCTTTCTTCTCAAAACAGTAGGAACCTTGGTTTCATCAAATGCTAGCACTAATTTTAAGCTCCTACTAAGATTCATCGGTGCTGGTTGCTCGTGACCTCCTCTTCTCCTTCCCTGATATTTACACCCATTTACTTCAGTTCTCATCTTCTCTAGCTCTATCCTTTCTTGCATCCCTAACCTCGTCATCTCCATCTCTCTCTCTTTTTCCAACCTCCTTCGTTTTATAGCCCTTGCTTTACGCTTCTCTTCCCTCTCCAACTCAATCTTCCTCATCTTAATTTGCATTAACATTTCTGGCAACAAACCACACTGGCCTGAAGGGGTAGAATATACAAATTAAGCAGGAATCTGACGAGCTACCGGCTCCAGCTGAATCGCACATAACTGCTGTGGTCCCACAAACGGTGTAGTAGGTGACATCCGGTGAATATTTCATGCCGAAGTACCGTGAACTGCAGACTAACTCCACCCAGCTGAGCCACCAAGTGTGAAACCACCCCCAACTTGAGCTCCAGGCAACATTGTTGTTGGATATGAGGAAGATCTTGCTGTGCCATCCATTCCTCCTACACACCCCCTCCCCCGTAATCATAGGGTTCGCGGATGTGAGCTAGGGCAGTGCAATTGCTCTATTACTCGACTTCCCATTGATCCTAGCCCTGCACCGTCACAGGGAGCCACCTAATGGACGAGGGCATCTTGGGCTACCTATCCAGTGCAAACACCTGCAATACCTATCATCGAGAACCCGGCAGTTTTCATGTCATTACTCCTTTCATCCCACAGGCTAGCCACAGAGCCTACCAACCAGCTAGCCACCAAGCCTACATAACGAACAAGTGAGCCTACATACTTTTCAAACAAGTCTCGCCGACAACACCACAGAAGACTAAGACAGGTGATTGGCTGCAATTAGATACAGCAGAATAGCTCACTAATGATTGGCCAAGACGATTCTCCTGGCAGGAGATTGTAAAATGTCCAAGGAGATACTGAATTCAGCCATTAACCTTTAAATGGCAAAGCTATGATATTTGAAACGTCCCACCAGGCGAAGATATTTTGGTTCATTCCCTACGAAAATCGTGATTTTACCATAAATATCGTTATTACTTATTCATATGCGCCTATTTTACGTTTAATATAAAGATATTAACATGTAACAGCAATAAAAGAAGTAGGAATAGTATTTGGGGGTTGAAAAAGATGCATTGTATTATTGCCGACCAATCTTATCAGGAGGGGAGAGCTGGCGTGACGTATACCCTCTCTCTCTCACTTCCCGATCGATACTGACGTCTTGCAAGTGAAGTCTCACTGTTGCTATGATCTCTAACTGCTTTCTCTGTGAACCTGAGACCGCGGGCGAGAAATTCGCACCGAAAATTACCTGATAAAAGGGGGAATAAGAGGAAAAATAGTTAATAATTGAGGCGGGGAGGGAAGGGGGGTTAAAAGGAGGGGAAAGGGGGGTTGTTTGGACACATGTGGAGGAGTGATAGAAGGTATGGATGGGAATTATATCACTTAATCACATATTGCTTTGTTTTGAGTGCCAGTAGGGTGTTTTGAAAGGCATTTCTTATGCCTAACCTCTTAAGAGTCCCGGCACCTTCGCCCCGTAAAACCTCTTAAAAGTCCTGGCGCTTTTCCCAGGTAAATACCTCGCCAGAACCTGCTCCACCATCAATCTCATGGTACCTTACAGTATTTTGTTGGCCCTGAACCATCTAATTCACGAAAGTGGGTGGCGACTGTGGATTGTGGGAGGGAGTAGGGAGTTGTTATGAATGAAGCAATGTTTCACTTCATATTGAAAATCGTTTTGCTAATGCTCTCTCTCTCTCAGTTCGTCTTAATGTCATCTCTCCACAACTACTCCAAAGAGGCGAGCAATATTCCATATGAGAATGCACATTACTATTATAGATTACGATTAACTGCTCGTCAATACACAATCCTTCCTTTTTTGAGGCATTCTTTGGAATAGATTTGACATAAGACGTTCAACTGAGGTTGGTATATTCCAAAGATATCATTACTGGAAAAAAAATTCAATATTTTTATTATTGAAAGTTATGTAGGATTCAGGTGGGATATGTATATTTGAGAACTGATTGTATTTCGTTTCTATACGATAGATGTAGATAGATAAATATAGATATATATGGATATGAGAGTTGCATAGATACACAGACTGCACAGAGCTTGCGATCCTTACTGTACAGTCTGTACTTAATTCTAACATGGGATTTGCTAATTAGTGGAAGGTAAAGACAGCAAACCAGAAGGCTTTGCCACCCTCTCCTGATGCATGTAAGTATTAAGATATATGAACTCCCTTGTTCCACTTCTGATTGATATAAGAATCGTATGTATTAACCATGTTATAACCGATTTACATTATAACCCTTTTCCTTTGCTCGACACGAGGCCTATTCATACCCACGTTTATAGCGAGCATCTGTAAGGATAACACTCTCTACCTCTCTTCAGTAAAACGATATATGTATATCCTCCTGACAGACCCATAGAAGTAACCCTAATTCACATATAATATAATTTTAAAGTAACTTTTAACTGCGAGTAATTTTTGAAGTAAATTTTAATAGGTGAAGACCCCTCCCCCAATACTTTTAGTCGGCTCTTATGATATGTGTATCTTCGTAAGTGTTCCGCGTCAGAGGAGAGAGAGCAAGCGAGCAAAATATAGAAATTACGAATTTAACTGTTGTTCATTTGTGAAGAGATATATCCACTTGCTTCCACGTGGCCGCTGCTGCTAGTTTATTGCTGAAGTCCACTAAGGTCAGTATTCTGGGTATTGGTCAAAGCAGTATAGTACGAGTGTTCAGTGAGATTGTATTGCCGTAATGCATTATTTCATAATCATGATCAGATATTAGATTGTGACTGAACCAGCAAACCAAATTGTATATTGCACGTGCACCTGCAGAAAGCCAGGCATGGGTCGATGTGTATAATCCTACCTTGCCCTCATTAATTGTCCTATAGATCCCCGAGGGAAAACTGACCTGCCGTGCATAGTAATTAAGTACCGTTAACTGTTTCATGTCCAGTGAAATTTAGTTCCACGTGTAGGAGCCATTTTGTGATCAAGTATTCTCCCAAACCTATACTAACAACTACAGAATTTAAATAGAAATAAATGTTGTAACCTGGCATCTGCGCCAGGCCGGTTATTATAGTGCCACCAGTGCAGCAGCTTTGGCCTCGATTCAGAGAGTATTTTATATATCTACTATATAGAGCAATATTAGTGCACCATATGCGCATATTCTACTTTTTTAAGGAACATGTGAACATTAACTCTCTCAGACATATTAAGTTACAGTAAGTTACGGTGCAATATGGCGGATGGGCTCACAATGGGGCGAAAAATGCGAAAAGGGTTGCGTGATAGCTCCACAAGGAGATGTAACTTACCTTAATTACCAGCCAAAATATGACTCAAATCGATTCATAAACTTATTTTTCCCGAATTTCTATAAGTTAGGTTTATGATGCGATTGCGTCATAATCAGACTTTTGGCCCAAGCACCATATGATGCGATCGCGTCATAAATGTGGGAGAGAGTTAAAGAACCAGACGATAGATGTAAAGAACAAATATACAGTGGAAAAACGGATTATTGTGATGGGAGCGTATCGAATGGGTGGACAGTGGCTCGGCATACACCCTCCCTCTCTCTCGAGGCTCTCGCTGCACTAACTGGACTCGCGGTACTCTCGCAAATGTATGAAGGAGGGGGAAGGTAGTGGTAGGATAAAGGAGGGTGACTTAAGGTATTTGAGGGGGGAGGGAGGAAGTATAGGGATTGGGGGAGGGAAAAGTAGAAAAAAGGAAGAGGGGGGGGGGGGGAAGTTGAGAGAGAAAGGGCGGTGAGGAGAAAGAGGGAAAGGGTGAGACACATGGTAGGGGAGCAGAGGAGATGGTGGTATGAAAACATACCACCTAATCATATATTGTATTCATTTCCCCGGCACTGGTGCATATTTTGTTGTTGTTTTAAAGTGTTAGATACCAGAAGGAATGTCGCATTTACTCAGTAAAACATTTGGAAGGAAAGTCGCCGTTTATAGGTTAATTAGCAACATGTTCAATCCAAATAGGGAGGACATCACACGTCGTTGTAAAAGTAAAATTCAGCTGGTAAATAATGAAGTCAATAATAGCTGTACTCTCCTTTATGATTGAGAGACTATAATTACAGGTTAACCAATTATCGTAAACCACGAACCAGTACTTGAGTGAGGTATTTTGGTGAATCGTAATTATGTGAACACGACCATTGTGCATTAATATACATATAGGTCTATACTGTATATGGTGTGAGTATACGTGTCTGTATATATATATATATATATATATATTGTTATACCAGGTTCTTCACTGGGTTTAAGGGACACTGATTTGTAGGTTCGTGCTCAACTGGGGGAGGAATGAAACTAACACAACAGATAAATGCAGGCATGCAACTGGACATAGACAACACAGGTCAACATTTAACACATATTTGATACACAAGAAGAAATAATATGGCTTAGCAACTAAACGATTACAGGCATAAATAGAACAAAATAACACAAATACATAAAACACATAGATAGTGAGTTCCTTGTAATAGCAAAATACATAAACAATAATAAGGGATGGAATGCAAAAGTTCATATTATACACTATAAATAGTATAAAGAAATACACAACATGTAGAGTCTTCAGTGTCTCAGTAATAATAATAATAATAATAATAATAATAATATTTATTCAGTCAGCAATTTACAGAGTTGGTACCACATAGTTTGTTACAAATATGACATGTACCAGCCTTGCATAATTCCAACTAAGGATAGCCCAATAAGGCCGTTAGGCATATTTCCATTGGGGTCCTTGTGGGATTAGGTTAGCTGGGGAAAAGGGGAGGATAAAGAAATAGATACTTTAGAAAAAGTATTTCTAGGGGGTTATTTTAAGATACCTTACATCCTATAGTAAATATCAGTAATCCGTAATCAGTAATCATTTCAGTTTGGTTTGTCTATCTCTTGTGTCGTATTTAGTAGTAGACATAAGCTTGGTGCTCCCTTCTCGCAGCTGTCCGGTTCAGGTGTTCCTTCAGGCTACGTCTGAAGGAATACAGTGTTCTCTTTTCACGGACTGACTGGGGTAGGTCGTTCCAGTCTTTGATGGCAGTGAAGAAGAATGTTTGCTTACCCTGTCCTTGGATTCTCGGGACCTTAAAATTAAACATCATGTTTCTTGTATTATGTCCACTCCTCTCATTTGCTTTAACAAAATCATTCTTTAGATACTCTGGAGCTCTGTCATAGAAAATTTTGAAGGCATTAGTTATCCTGATTTGTTTGGCCCTGTCAGAAACATTGAGCATACCTAGTGACTGAAGTTGATCCTGGCCAACATGTGATCTGGGTCCTAGGTTCAGCATGAACCTAACCATTTTATTTTGAGTGACCTGAAGTTTGTGCTGTGCTGATTTAGATGATGCAGAGTACCAGGATGACACAGAATAGTCAAAATGACATTGAACAAGCGCTTGGCAGAGGGTCTTTTTGGTCGCCGCTATACAGGTATTTTATACGTGCTCTACACTTACTCAGGATAGATTCCAAAATTGTTTCACCTGACAAACTCGCGTAAGTTTCAGTCCGAGATATTTAACTTGTGACACTGTTGTTATAGGAATATCATTACAGTTGACCGAGAAGCCCACAATGTCTTTCAGTTTGCGTTTTGTTCCACATAAGATGGCTTCCGTCTTGCCCAGGTGAAGAGATAGTCTATTGTCCACTAGCCATTCACTACATGATGCTAGTTCTTTGGAAAGTGAAGCGGCAATACTTATTGGGTCTTTTCCTGAAACCAGAAGCACGCTGTCGTCTGCATACAGTAATAATTTACATGAGACGCTCATTTCCATGTCGTTCACATAACAGAGAAAGAGTAAGGGACCAAGGATGCTTCCCTGCGGGACCCCACAGTTAATTGGCATAGGATCAGATATATTATCATCAATTTTGACTCTTTGGGTTCTACCACTAAGATAAGATTTAAACCAGTTCACAGACCCTATGCCCATAGCTTGTAGTTTATTACATAGGATATCATGGTCTACTGTGTCAAACGCTTTTTGTAGATCAAGAAGAACCATACCGGTGTAGTTACCTTTAGACATTTCTTTACGAATGTGATCCGTTAAGTGGATGAGACAGGAGTCTGTCGAGTACATGCATCTGAAACCTGATTGAAACTTATAGAATAGATCATTTGACTTGTATCGTAGTAGACACCCTACCAGAATATGTATCTGTGGGTGTGAAGAAGGTGGAACACGCATTACGTAGCAATGAGTCAGTCTTTCCCTCTTCCTATGACTTAAATTGCTTCAAACTCCGTGTGTCCTGGCATTTTGGCTCGAACGTCCCTTGATTTTGGCCCTGTCACTCTTTCAACTATGGGGGAGGCACTCGCTATAGGCAGTTATGCCTTTTGCCTCCCTCAATCACATAGAAAAAAAAAAAAAAAAAAAAAAAAGGGGTTAACTTGTCAGATCCCATGGCCATATATGTTGTTACTTCATTTGGGGCACATTTAGTTACAGCCCGGGCCAAGGTAGCCCCGGTTAAAAAGGTAACTATCCCTAAAATGGAATTGACTGCCATGCTGCTATTAGCACATCTGGTGCAACATGTACGTGCAGCATACGAGAGCGAATTAAATATTGAAATCGTTCATGTATGGTGCGATAGTCAGGTCGCACTCAACTGGATACATAGCAAGAAGTCTCTGCCGGTTTATGTGCGGAATAGGGTAGATGAGATTAGAGCCCTTTTGCCAGACGTTGCTTATCATTATGTAAATACAAAGAAAAACCCTAGTGATCTCATAACTAGGGGTATAACGGCTAGCCAGTTAATGAAGTCCGAATTGTGGTGGCATGGTCCAAAGTGGCTGCTCC
Source organism: Paralithodes platypus (assembly GCA_032716605.1). Classification (NCBI taxonomy): domain Eukaryota; kingdom Metazoa; phylum Arthropoda; class Malacostraca; order Decapoda; family Lithodidae; genus Paralithodes; species Paralithodes platypus. The sequence goes on along the minus strand of CM064491.1, from coordinate 27,316,340 downwards.
ATGAAAGTGAATGGACGATATGGCATGCTGTTGGTGAGGGACTTCTGCCACTGGAAACAGTGGCAGTTACAGCCCAACCAAATGAGCCACCGGGTCCTATCATGAAGTGGGCAAGATTCGGTGACTATAATAAACTAGTCAGAGTTGTAGCTTGGGTGTTGCGATATGTATCCAATCTCAAGCTTAAAGTAACGGGCCAACTCTGCAACAGGGGTCACAACATTGATGCTCGTGAATTTAAAGCAGCTGAAGTAACTTTGATCAAATGGGTTCAAATAGAAACCTTTTCCAATGAATTAGAATCCTTGAAAAGCTCGAATAAGACATTAATGCCTAATATAGTGCGTCAACTAAGGTTGCACCTAGACAATGGCCTCATCAGGTGTGAGGGTCGCCTGAAGTGGTCGGGTGTACCAGACGGCACAAACCGACCTATACTTATGCCAACAAGACATCACGTTACTGATCTATTGATCATACGTGCACATAGGGAAGTAAAACACTACGGGGTATGTCATATTATATCAAATTTACGTCTCACATGGTGGATACCCAGAGTTCGACAAGTAGCTCGACGCGTAGTGAGAAAGTGTGTAATATGCCAGAGACTAAAGGGTAAACCATATGCAACTGGACCAGCTCCACCTCTACCTGAATGCCGTGTAAAGCACGTAGAACCTTTCCAAGCGGTAGGATTAGATTACACAGGGGCATTGAAGACGAGGGAGCATGAGAAGGTTTATATATTATTGTTTACCTGTGCGACGTCTCGAGCGGTACTCCTAGAACTATGTGATAATATGTCTAGCGAAGAATTTATGCTGGCGTTCAGACGGTTTTGTGCCCGTCGTTCATTCCCTCAACTCATTCTTAGCGACAATGCTTCCACTTATGTCCAAGCATCAAAATATCTAAAGGATATGAGTAGTGATCCTACTGTCATCACTTTTTGGGGGAGAGAAGAAGTGCGAATGGAGGTTCATTCCAGTTAAGGCACCTTGGTTTGGTGGAATGTGGGAACGATGTGTCGGCATAGTAAAGTCAGGACTAAGAGCGGTTGTAGGACGTGCTCTATTAAAGAAAAGTGAGTTGACGACAGTCCTCACAGAGATAGAGGCAGTCATGAATGATCGCCCGCTTACATATGTGTACACCGACCTGCAAGAACCACTACCATTAACGCCAGCTCACTTGCTATATGGAAAACCATTGACTGCGTTTCCATCTGATTTTCAGTCCATAGTAGAGTTAGAGGATCCCTCGTTGTACTCTGAGGTAGCGGTGTCTAAGAGATACCAGTATATATCCAGGATAATCGAGGATTTTAGGAAACGGTGGATTAGTGAATATCTGCTAGCATTGAGGGAAAGGAGTGTTACTCCCTCTGGTAGACCAACGGCACCTACAGTTGGTGAAGTTGTTTTAATTAAAGAAGATAGTCCTCGTTTATACTGGAAATTAGGCCGCGTATTGGAGGTATACAAGGGGGCAGACTCTGTAGAGCGGGTGGCGCTATTGAAGACAGCCACGGGAACTACTGTTCGTCCTATCGCACGTTTGTACGCTTTGGAGCTCGATTCCGCATTGCAATCTGAGGCTCCACCTGTTATTGCTGGGTCCGAGGATTCTCAAAGGAACGACTCGCCTCTTACTGATGGTGATCATTCTCGGACCGGGACGCGTCCCAGACGCGCTGCTGCTGGCGCCGTCGACTTGTGGCGTCAGAAGATAGCCTCTGGGCAACTTTAGGTTTAAGGTCGGGTTCAGGTCTTTTTTGTGGGGGGAGTGTATCGTATAAATACGATAGAATATGACTCTTTTGTGATCTTGTATGTCTCTGTGACGTCACGATCTCTCCTACAGCACGACGTAGGACGAGTAGATCGTATATTATAAGATTGTAAATAAGTTAAGTTATAAAAGGCCTAATATGCTATTAAGCAATATTGCCATGGTCTTATGTAGTATATATGAATTTATCGTATATATTAATATAATTTATCGTATAGAGCAACCTAAATGCGGTACGATAATTTGGGCTCCTGGCGGTTTGCCAAGGCAGCAAGGTGTGCTTTTGAGGTACGCCAGAGCCTTCACGAACACCAACCAGTTAACATCTAATTTTCCGCCCTCAGTTGATCGTGCTTTTGTGCCTCTAATCACAATACACATACAGCAATACACACAGCTACACCATCACGACGCTCTCATCGACATCATGACTGACTGATAGATAAGCATATTATTCATGTCCATTCCCATGTAATCATTTATTCTTTCTTTAACTTGACTCGAGTCTTGGAACCGAAGTCTCGTTCCCCATTGTCCACCACCATATTGGGTAAAACGTTCTCCCTTGCCTCATTGCCACGTGGAACTATTGGTGAGTTAATTCCTGGCTAATATTAACCCTTATAACCTTACCCTATATATACATTTATTATGTGAGACCTTTGGATAAAAATTAGCTTGTTTCAGATTGAATTCAATTTAGATATAGAGTAGTTTTCATTTAGGCCTAGATTGATTTTATTTGATTCATTATAGCTTAGTAATATTTAACTTCCATTGATAGTTTACCACAAAGTTTATTTCTGACAATTTATGGTACATTGATCTGGCGTTAATGTGGATAAGATGGAGCCCTTTGTTGGTGAACACTCTGTATTCATCTTTGATTTTGAATGTGTCCTGGCTGGATTCTGAGTTGTTAATACTTGGATCATTTACATTAATATTCGGTAATGAATGCAAGGCACACTTATTGCAAAGGAATTCCCGTTCTTCACTGTTGGTCTTCTTAGAGATGCACTTCATGTGAGCTACCTGTTTACACTTTACACAGTTTTGGATCTTCTGACGTCGTGTTATGAGTGATTCACAGATAAAACAAATAGATTCGCGATGTTGTACAGCTGAGTTCCTACATTTAACACATTCAACTTTGTTTCTACTGTTAACGTAAGTACATCGGTTATGAACAATTTCATTACAACTGTTGCATTGTAAAAGTGAACTCCTATTGTTGAAACCAATATTACAGACTATACATAGTTTTTTCTTACTGTTTATCATACGACTGGAGGTGTGGTTTGGTCTGCGTCGATCAGCTGTTTGTGCGGGAGAGAGTAGGGGATACTCGCGGTCGGGCTGTGGTTGTTTGCTGTTGTTGTTGTTGTTGTTTTCATTGTCCGTTGATGCTGCTTCCCTGTAGATGTATTTGCGAGTGCTACCTGTTTTTATTGTTGTTCTTGTTGCATGTTGTGCTACTTGGGTCGCCGATATCTGTGGTATTAATGGTACTGCTGTGGGTAATGTAGAGTTGGTGGAGTGGGTAATTGCTAGTTCCCTGCATTTATCGCATTCCATTTCTTTTCTGCTGTTAACATAAGAACATCGATCGTGTGCTGTTTCATTACAAATACTACATTGTGATGTTTGGACTCCTTTTGTTGAATCTAATATCGCACACTGTACATAGATTCTTTGTATTGTTCGTCGTACGTCTGGCGGTGTGATGATCAGATGTGCTGCTAGGGTGGGGACTGTCTGTGGCTATGTCTCCCCCTGTGACCCCTCCCTGCCCCACCTGTATTTGCTGTTTGATGATGTTGTCCTTATTCCTGGCTGCTAATGCTGCTCCATTGTTGATGTTGTTGCGACTGATGCCTTTCTTCCTAGCTGCTCCAGTTACATGTTGAGCCACTGATAGTGTTGGATTGTGTTGTGGGTTGAATTGGAGCGTGACGGCCGGAGGCTGGGGTACCTGCTGGCCCAGTTTGTTATAACGAATTTTACTGCTAGGGACTGTTGAAATGTCGGTGTCTGCCTTACTTGTTTGGTGGTGAGGTTTCTTCAACGTTGAACAAGGGCCGGGGTTGGTCTCTACATCTCCGCAGCTAATTAGAGTGTAGCACAATAGGTGTTGTAGCGAGGTTGTGCCAGAGAATTTGCCCAGTCGCGGCGCCTTCCCGATATATGAAATAGACCAGGCAGGAATGGTGACAGAAATTTCACTCGTGTGTGATTTCTGTGTGACGAGGTCCCTCAATACTTGTTTAGGGTTGACCTGGTACACTACCGGACCCCTCTGCACCTGTATATCAGCATAGCCCCTCTGGATGTTGAGAAGGATGATACATAGAGAGAGGGCTACGCCCGCACCCTTCATCCCTCCCGCCATCTTGCTGTAGTCACACACGGTCACACACGGGTATGGCCACTCAGTCTTTAGAGTAATTCACAAAAATGAAAGGGGTCACTCAAGAAAACATGGAATTAGTCACTTGAGTAATGTGGGGTTACATGTATCACTGGTTTATGTGTGGTGTAGCTCTGGTTTCTTGGATGGTGGCTGGACAGGTCCTTCAGTACTGCAACGGCACACACATGGGTAGAGGTCCTTGGCGTGGTAACTGGCCTAGTGGTAACTGGACCAGTGTCCCCACTGGTACACAAATAGCGAGCTGATTTATGGTGGGATGAAAAATTCACCGGAATAGTTTTATAGGGAAACAGTGCCTATGACATTCAGTAATCCTTACCTACAAATCTTCCCCTGTATAAACAACCGCAATTATCTTTTCGCGACTTTGAGCCAAGGCTTTTGGGAGTACTTCATAGAACAGTATTTACTCTATATATATAAAAATGCAATGTAGGCCAGTGACACCCACAATAATTATATAATGGTCAACGTGATTATGCATGATTTTCCTGGATAAATTCCCCTTTCCGATTCGGCACCAGGCTCGTAAGCTACTTAGGGCTATATCCAGTTGGGGTATCGCCAAAAAAACGACCAGCGGAGGCGAAAGGAGGAGGAGAAGCTGGGCCAATGTCTTCCAACCTTTAGTGGTACATAGTACAGAACTTTCTGTCAACCACCCCAACCTGACTTTCAGTGGCTTAGGCCGGAATGGTCAATAGCCTGGGTTAAGATACCACTGGTAGTCAGTTTTAAGGGAACAAGGGCGGTTCGCTACTAGACCTCATTAGGGGTGAGGTGTGAAGCCCCTCTCGGATCTGGTACCTGATGTTCTTGCAAATCCCATGTTAGAAGGATCTGGTGTACAAGGGGATTTGTGTTGGTATTGGACTGTGGCCACACTTATGGGGTTGTCTATACTTAGTTCTTCTGCACTGATAGTTCCAGCCACTTGAGTGTTATAGGGACCTGGGGCGAAGAGGGACTCGGGTCGTTGTTGTTCTGCATCCCTTTTCACTCTCTTCCTATCTCTCCTCGCCTGTATGCTTTGCTTCGTCTTCTCCCTTTTGCTCTCCCCTGGTCGTATTTCACTTCCCCCTTTGGCAATTAAGCCATGAGCTCATGGCTGGAGGTCATAGTGTACGGATGTTGCAGAGGAGAACTGGATCGTCTAGGTAGACAGAAGGTGGTACCAGCATCTGGAACGATCGTCAGGTGTTCTGGAGGGGTCTATGACAAGGGAGTACAAAAGAAATCAAGCAACAACAGGTCTTGCGACCCCTCGAGGTTAGTTACTCTCCAAGTTACTGATGTTTTATGCTCTCAACATTTTCTCAGAGAGGATATGATAAAGTGTGAATTCAATTAGGTTAATAAAATAACAATACAGTAATAAGGAAATAATGTATTCAAATTACAAATGCAGTCATCCGTGGGTTTCGGTGCTGTCAGAGACAACACTGGGGTGAGGAGTTTGAAAGACATGTGATGGAAGTTGATTAGGGAAGCGTAACCTTTTGTGTCGGCCGTGTGAGTCATACCAACATGCATGTTTGACAAAAGGTGTAGGGCTAGACATGGCGGGGGAGGTAAGAGACAGGTGTTGTAGGTGTGAGGATATTGACTGAACTAATGTAGTGTGACCTAACCTGGGCGCTTTTGAGAGTGCATGCTGACAGAAAGGTAGCAATGAATCCTAATCTGGGGGAATCGTGTTTGGGTGAATCAGAATTTGTATTTGTTGAAGGAGGAGGTTGCAGTGATATAGAAGAAATGGAGGTGGTTGGAGAGGTATATACTCTGAGTTGACGTTGGTGAGGTGATTTGAGTTTTGGAGGGTTTTGCAAAAGAAGGGTTAAATCTCAGAGGGGGTTTGGATATACAACCTGATTTAGTAATAATGGTGGGTGAAGAAGTGGTGTGAGTGGATGATTGTGGAGATACTGTGGGTGGAACAGGGAAGGAAGGTGGTGGTAAGAGTTGAATTTGAGAAGTTGAGGGAGAAGGTGAGGTTGGCTTTAAAATAGGTGGTGTTAAAGTAGGATGGTTGAAAGACAAAGGGATGCGAGAGTTGAGGTTGAGAGATAGATGGTGGAAGGAGGAGTAGTTGTCGGATGTATGATGCTCGGTTTGGAAGTGGAGGATTAAGGTTTAGTAGAGCTTTGAAGTTGTCTAGAAGGGTAAAGTTGAGTAGGAGGAGCAAGTCGTGTGAGAAGAGTAGGTTGAACAAAAGGTGGGGAGGGAAGTAAAGGGCGAGGTACCATGAATGTGAGGAGGACAGGTTGAAGGGGTAGTATGAGGCGCTGTTGGCTGAGGCACATAAAGAGAGGTAAAGGGTTGGGCTGTAGTGCATCTTGGGAGGATAAACTTCTTTATCTTTATCACTGTGTGGGGCACGGTAGAGGGGAGTAGGCTACATGGAAAAGGGGGTTTTGAGAGGTGGTGGAGGGAGGTGCTAGGGTGCATTTAGGGAATAGTGGTTTCTTGGGAGGAATGGTAATTTTGAACAGTCGCTGCACAGTAGAAGGGGATGTTGCAGGTTGAGTAGTTGAATAAGAAGAAGTTGCAGTGGATGTGGAAGATGTTATGGGTGTTTTAATAGATGAAGTAGATGGTACAGTGGGAGCAAGAAGAGGATCAGGCTTGGCTTTAGAGATTGCAGCAGTTGTGGGGGGGGTGAGTTTGTGTTTGCATAGATGACTTGCGCACGTTTGGGCTGGTTTGAATGTTAACAGGTGGTTTGAATATGGTGACAGGGGGAGGATTGTGATTGTCGGTTTGTGACAATTAAATAATGACAATAGGATATGAAGGTTTATCGTGAGATTTATCAGGCAAAGTTTTAAAAATTCTGACATAACGATTTTGGTAAATTTGTGACTCGCCATTGTAGTTGATAATGACCTGGAATGAGTTTGGCACCTTGATAATTTGATACAGCCCTATGTACCGAGGACCAAGTTTGTTAACGATGGGAAATTTTGCAATCATAGCTTGGTCGTCTACAGCGAAGAGGTTTTCAGATGGAGATTCATCTTTCTTCAGGTCCTGGCAGAGTTGAGCGTGTCGTAGTCAGTTCTTGAGGTGTTGCAGAGGATCGGTGGATGTTTGGAGAGAAGTTGGAGGATTTGCAACCTGGTGGCATAAGCAAAGGTGGTTCTCCAAATACTCGCTAATGGGGTGTTATCCCAGTATCACATGGACATGTATTCATGCCCCATTGAATTGTTTTGACCTGGGAAGGCCAGTCTTCAGAATTCAATGCAGGCAGGTGGGTTCTCAGTTGATTTGCCAAAGTCTTATGACTTCTTTCGCATATGGCATTACCTTGGGGCCAGTATGCGGAAGAATGTGAGATGTTATATCCGAAAAACTCGGTGAGTTGTTGCCAAGCTTGTCCGGAGAACTTGGGTGCATTGTCAGAATGCAGGGCTGGAGGTAAACTATCTAACTATCTATTGCCTGATGCAGTGATCCCCGAAGGGGTGGCCATGAACGAAACGCCCTCATGCACCTCTGTCCCCAGTCAATCGACGCCCCTCTTCCCAACCAGCACCGCCTTCACTCATAAACTTCTTCACTGCATCCTTCCACCTCTCTCTCGGTTTACCTCTCCCTCACTGTCCTTCCACCTCGCTCTCTTACACTCTCTTACGTTCTATAAGGCCGAACCATCTTAAGGAGTTCCTTTTCATACTTTCCAGCACGTCTACATCCACACCACACCTCTCTTTTACTTCCTCATTTGTCTGTCTATCCCTCCATGTAACTCCGCACGCACTTCTCAAGTACCTCATTTCCACCCCTCTCACTCATGGTCTGAGTCTCTCCACCATCGTCCGTGCTTCGCTTCCGTAAGTCAATGTCGGGATTACCACACCGTTATGCAAGGACTTCTTTACTTCCATGAATACTTTGGGGTAAACTGAAAACAGGAAATACATCAGTTAACATGGCCTCAGCAATAGCCATTGCAGAATATTCTTTGGCTGGGCAAGCTATAACAAACTTAGAGTGTGTGTCAACAAATATAATTATATATTTCTTGGTCGATTTTGCTGATATGGGGCCCATGACATCAACTAATAGCAACTGACAAGGATTTATGGCAGTAATGTGTCCTGATGGTCCTGGTGTCCTGGTCCGGTCTATACCCTGGCAACATGGTTTGCAAGATTCAGTGATGCGCTTGGCAATAGTGGTGGGGTTGGTGGTCCAATACACATCATTGAAAATGTGTACCTTTTTTTGTTGACCAAGATGGATACCATTGCCTTCGTGGATGATGTGCAATAAATCTTGAGCAGTTTGGGGATCTACTGCTAGGTGGCCAGTTTTAGTATCCAGTTGATTTCCCACTCGTTGCAAGTTGTCAAATATTTTCATAGGAGTTCACTCCGGTTTCATTTTTTATGCCCATGCCTGAAGTAGTGTTTTCTGAGATTCTGCAGTGGTTTGGCTGGCTGACGTTTGTAGTTGGTGTTCAGGGGAGACTTAACTATTTATGGGTAACCTGGAGAGGGCATCAGCATTTGCATGTAATCTTCCTGGCCGGTACATTATGTCAAAATTATATTCTTCAAGGGTTTCTTGCTAACGAACTATGAGGGCATTGGCGGTTTCTGATCATCGTAACCAATGCAATGATTGATGATCTGTGATGATGGTGACGTGGCTCCCGAGAATAAATGATCAAAAATTATCAAAGGCCCAAATGACACCTAGGCATTCACGTTTGATGGCTGCATAATTATTATAAAAGTTTGTTAAGTTGCACTGGCACAGGCAATAACATGTTCTTTCCAGTCTTGCACTTGAGCTAACACTGCACCAATGGTGATGAGAGAGACGTCGGTGTAGAGTCGGAAAGGTTGTGTGTAATCCGGGAAAGCGACAGTGGGGGCATCAACTAGTTTGTCCTTTAGATGTTGAAAGGTTGCTTGTCTTTCTGATGCCCAGATGAAGGGCTCTTCTTTCTTCCTGAGGTCAAATAAGGGTTTGGCTATGGTGTCAAAATCCCAACAAATCGCCTACAATAGGCGGCCAGGGCTAGAAATTATCTTACTCCTTTGACATTTTTGGGTGGTGTTTGGGCGGAGATTGCAGATAGTTTCTTGGAGTCTGGTACAATACCCTCTTTGGAAATTATATGGCCCAGGAAACCTACCGTTTCTTGAGCTAATGTACATTTAGATGGTTTAAGTTTCAGGCCTACTTCTTTGATAAGGAGGAACACAGTTTTTAATATTTGTAAATGTTCTTTCCAGGTTTTGGCAAAAAATATTACATCATCAAGCAGATTTCCCAAGTTAATCTTTTCAGAACTGATTCCATCAGACGTGAGAAAGTAGCTGGACCATTGCAGAGCCCAAAAGGTAGCACACTGCATTCATATAAGTTTCCCCAACTACTTGTAAAGGCAGTTTTCTGTTGGTGTTCAGGGCGGACTGGTATTTGCCAATATCTTGCCTGTAGATCTAGTGTGGAAAACCATTTGGATCCATATAACAAGTCCAAAGAATCGTCTATTCGAGGTAGTGGGTTGGCGTCTTTATTCGTAGCATCATTGAGTCTTCGATAGTCAACACAAAATCATGTTGAAGCAACCTTTTTCTTGACAAGTACAACAAGTGATGACCAAGGACTTGTGGAAGGGGTGGTATTTTTTTCAATTGTTTGTCTTCTTCCTCTCGTTGCAAATAATGTTTTTGCCGGGATGGTTGCCTAACAGGGGGCTGTGTAGTATAAATTGGTTGGTCTAACACATGAGTTTTCCCTATTTCTGTTGGTGAACTGGCAAAAACATCTTGAAATTGTAACAACAATGCACATAACTCTTCTGTCTGTCTGATAGGTGGTCTGGTATGGTAGGTAAGGCAGGAGGTTAGGATGCAGTGTCAAGGGAGTCTATATCATCAAAGGTTTCAAGATCTCCGATGATAAGGCCCTTGGGCAAGGTGATAGGTGAGTCAGTTATGTTTGCTATTTGTACAGCAGTAGTATGTGGTAGTAGAATGGCAGGTTGGATCAGACTGATCTGTTTTGGGGATAAGCATCATAGTGACATCGTTAGGCTTCATAAGGGGTACCCATGCCCGATGTTGAGGTGGTATAGACATGAATTAACTGGTGACAGCCACTGTAGAGATGGCTTGAGTTGTTGATGAAGAGTTTGTAAGGTGTAATGGACCAATGAATCAACGGGTAGTTGATAACCTTTGTGGAATGTGTAGAAACAAAATGTTTCCTTTTAGCCACCTAACAGACCAAGGATTTGTGGAAGGGGTGGCATTTTGTTCAATTGTTTGTCTTTTTCCTCTCGTTGCAAATAATTTATCAATTAATTACTCAGGTTCATCCTATTGACTATCATCAAAGATTACATGAACTGGAAAATGAAATATTTAGTCCTCAATTATGCAATATGATCATTGTTAACGACATTGATCCAGATCTTAATTTATTTAATAATGAAAATTACATAAATCATAATTGCAATTATTATTTTGAAGATACTATGAATATCTAAAGTAACTGTAATTCAGATAATTCACACACATTATCAATGTTCCACCTAAATATACGAAGTGCACCTAAGAATTTAGATAAATTTGAATCATATTTACAAAATATTGACATTAAGTTTGACGTAATAGGTCTTACTGAAACGTGGTTCAATGAGAATAATGTTGACCGGTAGTTTATGGCTGGATATACTTATAGGAAGGTTAAAAAAGGTGGTGGTGTTTCACTGTTTATTAATAAGAATATTAAATACAAACTTAGGAGAGATCTTGATATAGCGTGCATCTCTGTGGAATCCATATTTATAGAAGTTGATAAAGGAATAATTGACTGTAATAGGAATATGGTGATAGGTTGTGTGTATAGACCTCCAGATTCAAATATTGAACAGTTATAGTAAGCATGAATTCTGTATTCGATACCTTGAGTCGTGAAAATAAGACTGTCTATCTCATGGGTGATTTTAATATCAATTTGTTAAATGTTAACACTCATAGATTAACTGCGGACTTTGTTGAAACATAATAATATAATAATCTTTATTGTCATATAACATACATAAATACAATTATATTATTAACAGTTTACATAATACAGTACAATAGTATACAGTATATGACAAGGGGACTTGATACCGACTGGTATATTATGTCCTTTATTATATATTGCCAATACACTTTGATGGTGGAAAAGAAGTGAAGTGCAGGTACAGACAGGAAAATTAATTAATTATTAATAATAATAATAATAATAATAATAATAATATATATATTTTGTTTTAAGAGCAGTGCAAGCATGCAATAATTCGTCGTTTATAACATAATCATAATAACATTTACTGATAGTATCTATATTACAAATTTACAAATTTGGTGCTTCATTATTGAGTAGAAATGTCTTAAGTCTATTTTTATACATACTAGTTGAATAGTTGTGTGATAAATGGTTTGTCAGATAGTTCCACACTTGAGTTCCATTATATCTAAATATTTTCTGAGCCATACCTATTCTGCCCCTCGGGAGATGTAGTGCGTCACATTGCCTTGTTGGATACAAATATATTTCATTATTTCTAACGAACATATCTCTAAATATAGATGGCAATATATTGTTGAAATATTTGTACATAAGTTTTGCGATACAATATAGATAAACGTTTGAGACAGGCACAATTTGTTGAGAAGCAAATAATGGTTCAGTATGAGCTCTATATTTAGAAGAGGTTATTATTCTAACAGCCCTTTTTTGTAGCTTCAGAACTGAATCTAAATAGCAATTGCTAGCTGTTCCCCAGACTTCAATACCATAAGTAAGATACGGATATATGAAACTATTATAAATAGTATTAAGAGTACATATATTCAAAACCTTTCTAGCTTTACTTAATATGCATATTACTTGTGATATCTTATTGCTTACTGTTTTAATATGATCTGACCAACTTATTGTAGGATCTAATAACACACCTAAGAATGCTATCTACCTGTTCTATGTTATTATTACACATACATACATTCATTTGTGTAGTTACTAATTTCCCTTTAGTGTGAAATATCATATATTTTGTCTTTTCAACATTGAGAGACAGTTTATTAGCATTTATCCACTCATTGACACAAAGTAATTCTCTATTAATTTTATAAATTACATCATTTACATTATTACCATGAAGAAAAATACTTGTGTCATCAGCGAAGATAATTGGCAAAAGAGATGGTGAAACATTCATAATATATAATTTATATACAATACAAATAATAGGGGACCCAAGATAGACCCTTGAGGTACACCACATACAATATTTTTTAGTAGCAGAATTAACTTCATTATAGGAAACATATTGAGACCTTCCTGATAGATAACTATTAGACCATCCCTGTGTGACACCTCTCACACCATACTTGTATAGCTTTTTTAATAGTATTGAATGATTAACTGTGTCGAAGGCTTTTCGAAAGTCCAAAAACACTCCCAAAACAATATCCCCTCTATTTAATGCATCAGTTATTTTATCTACCAATGTAATTAATGCTAATTTTGTTCCATATCCAGCTCTGAAACCAAATTCTGAATGTTTTCATATTCTCATGTACCTCTCATAAATAAGCCAACTAGAGTAAAGGATAACTCATCAACAATAATTGACAATATCTTATATAATGATCTCCATAATAAGGAATGTTTAGTGGAATATTATATACAGACCTCTCTGACCATTTTCCAATATTTTGTATTTTAAAATGAAAGAATATAAAAACGTCCTGAGGTAAACTCAGGACGTTTTTATATTCTTTCATTTTAAAATACAAAATATTGGAAAATGGTCAGAGAGGTCTGTATATAATATTCCACTAAACAATTCCTTATTATGGAGATCATTATATAAGATATTGTCAATTATTGTTGATGAGTTATCCTTTACTCTAGTTGGCTTATTTATGAGAGGTACATGAGAATATGAAAACATTCAGAATTTGGTTTCAGAGCTGGATATGGAACAAAATTAGCATTAATTACATTGGTAGATAAAATAACTGATGCATTAAATAGAGGGGATATTGTTTTGGGAGTGTTTTTGGACTTTCGAAAAGCCTTCGACACAGTTAATCATTCAATACTATTAAAAAAGCTATACAAGTATGGTGTGAGAGGTGTCACACAGGGATGGTCTAATAGTTAAGCATTCATTTAATGAAAACTACATGCAAAAGTTCAAAGGAATATTAGCTAGTACTGATTGGGCAAACATTATTGGTGAGAGTAGATGTCAGGATGCTTTTGACAAATTTCATTCAACATTTACCAAACTATATGAAGAGTGTTTTCCTCTGAAAAAGGTAAAACTATCATATCATAACAGAAAGAATTGGCTTACCTCCGGTCTTAAGAATTCTATAACATTTAGAAATAAACTGTATATAAAATCTATAAACTATTCAACACTGGAAAACAAAATGCTGTATTCAGAATATACACATTGTTTGAACAAATTATTACGAAATGCAGAAAGGAAACATTATGATGAACTATTCAAACATAATGTAGGCAATTTAAGAAATTCTTGGGAATTAATTAAAGAACTTATCAATAAAAAAGCCAACTCAAGGAAAAACACTGCATTTAATATAAATGGACATAAGGTAAGCAATGCTAAACATATTGCTAATGCCTTGAATGATTATTATATAAATATTGCTACTAAAATTAGCCAGTCATTACCAAATATCCTAAGAACCTTTTCTTCGTTCATGCCTACAAGTAACCCTAATACAATCTTTGTAAATCCAACCAGTTGTGATGAAGTAAAATGTATCATTTGGAATATGAAGAAAAAAAGTCCAGGATGGGATGGTTTTAGTGCCACTGTTATCAAGGACACATTTCCCTAATGTATTGACACCCTAACTTCTCTAATAAACATGTCTTTGACTGAAGGTATTTTCCCAATCAACTTAAAATTGCTAAAGTAATACCTCTGTATAAGAATAATGATGCATCACTTTTAAACAATTACCGTCCAGTATCAATATTATCTCTGTTCTCAAAAATCTTTGAACGAATAATGTACAGTATACTCGTTTGATATAATTTATTAACAAACATAATTTACATTATAATTACCCATTTGGATTTAGTAAAGGATATAATACTAACTTAACCTTAATAATGTTAATTGAATTTTTTTCAAAAGCTCTTGATTCAGGAAAAAATGTAGTAGGGGTATTTTTATATTTCAGTAAGGCCTTTGATACTGTAAAGTGTAAACCATGACATTTTGCTTAGGAAATTATGTATCTACGGGATTAGGGGGGTTGCTTTGGAGTGGATAAGAAGTGATTTGGATAATATAACTCAATATGTAAATTATAATGGTCAGAATTATAATTATGGTAAGGTAAAGTGTGGAGTTCCACAAGGTTCAGTCTTGATTCCATTATTATATTTGATATATGTAAATGATATAGCAAATGTGTCTCCTAACTTATTTCCAATTTTATTTGCGGATGACACAAACATATTTTTGGAAGGGGATAATATTGATAATGTCATAGATATGATGAATTTAGAGATGAACAAACTTTTGGAATGGACTATTGCTAATAAAGTATCTTTAAATGTAGACAAAACATTATATGATATTTTCAATGAAAGGGAAACAATTAAAACCAAAAGTAAACGTCTGTATACACGGTAAACCATTACAAAAAGTAGAACACTCAAAATTCTCAGGAGTAATTATAGATGAAAAATTATCATGGAATGAACATGTTAAATACTTAAAGAGCAAAATTTCAAAGGGTATAGGTATAATATGTAAAGCTAGAAAGTTATTAAATTTATCTACATTAGTGACCATGTATAATTCTTTTGTAAACCTTTATATGACCTATGGGGTAGAAGTTTGGGGTAATGCATATGAATGTAATATAAAACCGATAATAACTTTACAGAAAAGAATAATAAGAATAATTAAATCGGCCAACTTTAGAGAACATACTGCACCAATATTTAAATCCTTAGAGCTATTACCATTTAAAGATATTTTTGTTAATTCAGTAGCTAAACTTATGTTTAAGATAATGAAAGATCTTACGCCAAGATTCTTTAACCTATACAATACCAGCGACCGCTGGGAGCCGACAGTAGATAAGCCAATTCCCAGTCCCAGCAACGGCTGGGAGCCGTCATTATTGTACTTTCCTTGTAACTGCCTGTATCAGGCTTTGCCTGGTACCACGACGACTGTTTGAGCACTGCTCTCGATATGGCAACACTTCTCAAATTATATCCAACCCTCTGAAGGCTGAGAGAGCCAGTATTCCTTCATCTCTTGAGGTGGAAGGTTGTTCTATCTTTCCATTTTGGCCACATTGCTTGGGACTGGGGGGGGGGGACTTTTATTACTGTATCCTCCGGTACAGTAGGGGTTAACGAACAAGTTGGTAGTAATGTTTTTGTTAGTATGAACCCCTACTGTACCGGAGGATACAGTAATAAAAGTCCCCCCCAGTCCCAAGCAATGTGGCCAAAATGGCAAGATAGAACAACCTTCCACCTCAAGAGATGAAGGAAGACTTGCTCTCCCAGCCTTCTGTGGGTTTTATAAAAGCTGAGAAGTGTTGCCATATCGAGAGAAGTGCTCAAACGGTCGTGGTACCAGACACCGCCTGATACAGGCAGTTACAAGGAACGTACATTACTGACGGCTCCCAGCCGTCGCTGGGACTGGGGAGTGAATTATCTACTAACTGCTGGTAGCCGTCGCTGGGATTGGACGGGTTAAGGTTCTCTTTCTTGAGCACTAGTCTTTGTTTTGTTGACCAATTTATATTTGAGTAATTTATTGCTGTGGGACATATATGCCAGTTGGCGTCAGTTTCCAATTGTCTCATTGTAGATATTGTTTGTATAACTATGTGGAATGTACTGTAACTATGATGCACTTTGTAACAATAAACTTTTTTTAATTGAATTGAATTGAAATTGAATTTTGTTCGCTCTCGAAAGTGTCGATGTTTGCTGAGGGACATCGTTGGAAGATTTATGGATGGTGGGCCACAGTCCTGTTAAAAAAAAAAAAAATTCTTAACACTTTGGCTGCAAGCATATTTCCGCCTATTTCCGCCATATTAGGGCTCATTCAGGCACTTCTGATTAATTAGGCAAGTGTCTGAATTAAGTGAAATGTATTCAGCCAGAAACTAGAAGAAAAAATTACACCAAAATGAGCTTCGTAGCTTGCGGGCTTCATCTTCAGCGCTACCATAGACATTCGCTAAAATGAGCAATTATCGCTAATGTCGCGCTACATTTGCTTTTTGGCAGCGCTGTATATCTCGCGAGAGCATGACTCAGATTCCTCTGTGCTGCAGACGACTGATTGGAGGAAGGACGTGTGGCCTGTCGCGGTCCCACTCCCTCGCATTCGATTCTACAGGCTTTAAGAGGCTTTAAAAGCCTGTAAATTTCTGTAAATTGCCATGGCATTCGGGGACGTCTCCCGCAGGCATATGGGTTAAACCTAAGTAATTGTGTTCCGCAATCTAGTTGTGCATTTAGCCTTTCCATAAGGTCCACGCCTAGATATCCATCATCGAGAGTCGAAGATTATGAATGGATGAGCACAATATGCAGTTGAATTAGGGGTAGTCACTTGCATTGGTGGAGATTCCCCTTTTAATGGCAACATATAGTGTCAGCGGCACAGACTAAGTTTGAAGGTGAGCGTCTCAGTTTACCAAATTTCTTCTTACATGCCCCATAAAATTTTGTTAACAAACATGATCTTGCGGCTCCTTGTCTACTAATAGTCGCACAGGTACACCATTAAGTTAAAGTTTGGTGTAAACAGGAGGTGGACACTGTTTTTCCTTGTCCCCCTGCCATGACAGAAATTAACACGGGTCTCTTTAAATATACGGGGAGATGGGGGGGGGGGCAATGGTGGTTACTTTTGGATCAGTCTCCATTTTTTCTTCTTGGAGGTCTCTTCTTCACTCTGGCATACTTCTTCTGGATTGTCAACAAAGTGTTGCTTCTGATGTATCTTTAACACTTACGCTGCGGCCATATTTCCGCTATATTAGGGCTCATTCAAGCGCACTCCTGAATGATTGAGCAAGTGTCTGAATGAAATTAAATGTATTCAGTCAAAAACTAAAAGAAAAAACTTCAAAATTACACCAGAACGAGCTTCATAGCGCGCGGGCTTCACCCGCAGCGCTACCATAGACATTCGCTAATACTGAGCAATTATCGCTAATGTCGTGCTAAATTTGGCTTTGGCAGCGCTGCTATGTATAGCGGGAGTATGGCTCATACTCCTGCAGTGCCTCGGCCGCCTGGCTGAAGAGAGGACGAGGGCCTGCCGTGCTTCCGCTCACTCGCACTCGTCTCCATAGGCTTTAACACCTTACGAGCGGCCTATGCGGTTTATTTATATGTACCGCACAGCGGGGTGTTTTTAGCCAAAATAGGGCTGTTTACGTGATCATTTTCATGCCTAAATAAGACCCAGAACGTAAAACAAGTACCTATCCCTGAAAGGGCATAAACAGAGCTTTCGAATGACACCATAACGATCCTTGTATGATGGATAGTTTTCTTGCAATAACCGTGCAACGCGAGTGCAAAAAGCAGGTAATTCGGTACTTTCGGTACATAATTGAGTATGTAGCGAGTGAGAGAGGGAGGAGGGAGCTGAGATTTGTGTCAGTAGGTTCGCCGCGGTGGTCTGGAGCAGTCATACGCTCGCTAGTCTCCTGCCACCACTTGTCTCTCTCTCTCAGCCACATTACGTGCTGAAATTGCCACTCGACCTATGTCGAGCGCCGCCACATAGTCCAGCTTTATTTAACTCGACTTATGTTGCTCGCCGCTAATTAAGGGTTAAAAGCCTGTAAAATGCTCTTCATTGCCATGGTGTTCCGGAACGTCTCACGCAGTCAATGGGTTAAATGCTCACACATATCATGCACTACACATCTGGAATTGCATTCAGTGAATTCAAAAGGGTTTACCAACACCATGGAGTTGTGTCGGTATTGCTCGGAACGTTTCACTGTAAGCTGAATCTTGGGTTGGATAGGATTTGAGAAACGTCTTCCATCGCCCTCCATTTTCTTCCAGCTAGGGGTGACTTTGACTTTCCAACCTTCAGAATGGTTATACCAGCTGGTCTTTTGTTCATCTGGATTAGGTTTGGTTGGAGTCCGTTTGACAGCACTAATTTGTGGCAAAGGAGTATCATAAGAAGCCAGCAATTTTCTAATGGTTACTATGTCGCTCTCGAACAATATGGGGTCATGAATTGAGAAATATTGCTTCACTAATGGTGGTAACAATCGCAACAGGATGACAAAGATTTGTTCTTCTCGGTGGGGCTCCGTGGTCATCAGGTAAGCTGCAGCAACGTGTTTGGTCAAGAGGGTAAGTGTTTCGTCTAAGTCCCCCTCGTATTTTACGCTATCAAGGTTTGATAAAGCTACAACAGTGCCGAGAGTGGGATGTTTCGCATTAATCAAGATACGCCTAAACTCATCCCAGGTCAGTTCAGGTCTGATTTTACTTGCAACTAAGGCAACAGGTTTGCCTAAATGAGTTACCAAATTGCGATCTTCTCCCTATCGGTATTATATGCAAGATCAAGAACTGACTTTACTATTGTGAGAATTCGATAGTAAACAAAGCGAAATTTACCTATAAACTCACAAGAGTTAACTTACTTTTATTGTTGATAGGGATGGATAGCTCAAGGATAGTGTTAGGGATAGATAGAAGGTATAGTGGCCACTAAGAGTTAAAAATTAGAGTGACTTAGCATGAAACAGGTGGTTGTATTGGAGCGGTTAGAAGGAGGTCTTGATGAGTTCGTAGCTAAAGCGAGTCTGGTTTGTCTTGGAGCGAGGGACCCTCAGGTTCCCGAATATGACGCATGCGCAGTTATCTTATCTACCAATGCATCATTTAACTAACTACAAGATATACCGGATTTATTATAATGACAACCCGATATAATAATGGATAATAAACCCATAAAGACTTAATACTAAATAGTATATATCTTTTATATACTGTAGATATATAACTTAGCCTAATACTGGCGCCTAATTTGAACTTCCAGTATGTTAACTTAACCTAAACTGTCGAGTTACTTACGAGTCTCGACACATTCCCACCACCAATATATACATTATCTACAATAATCCCGCAGCGATGTTAGATCTCCAAAGCTGTGAAGAGCTAACAGCGGCTCGGCAAAGAGGTAATCTTCCAACAGGATCGTTACTGGCAGATGGTCCAGCGACCGCTGGTGATATAGGGGTGGAGTCGTGAGAGCTAACACCATCACCAGTGACCGCCGGTTGAGGGATCGAAATGCTTTCGATTTCCTGTTCCAATGGATACAACTTGACGATGGGTCAAGTGGTCAGGCCAGTTTTTGTTCTAATCTGGACCACTCTAACCAGATCATCTCATCCGGGATAGAGTCTAACTACCCTACCAAGTTTCCAAAGGCCACGAGGTCCCTCGTCATGTATAAGCACGATGTAATTTATCTTTGGCCATTCACTGCTTGATGAGCCTCTTTTATTCTTATAGGCTTCTCGTAGTGATGCCAAGTATTCACTAGACCAACGCTTCCATAGGTCCCGGATCAATTTATTGATGTAATTGTACCTGCTGTGTATCGCTGCTTTACTATCGTAACTAGGATCCTGCAGCTCATCTAGCTGAATTAGGTCCTTTGGGAAGTCACGAAGTCTACGACCTTTAACCAGCATGGATGGAGTAATAGGGCTAGGGTCCTCCAGATCACCCAAGACATAATTATGTTAAAGGGCGATCATTCACGGTAGCCTCCAGCTCCAATAGGACAGTAGTTAATTCCTCAAAGGAGACTAGAGCACGACCTAGTACTTTTTTAAGCGCAGCCTTCACAATACCTATGGCTCTCTCCCAAATAGCTCCGAACCAAGGCACGCGTGCTGGGATAAAACGCCAATCACATCGGATTTCGGCAAGATGAGCCAGAAGACTGGGATCGCTTTGGATGTCTTCCAAGTGTCTGGAAGCTCCCACAAATGTAGCAGCATTGTCGCTTAACATTATCTGTGGAAATCCCTGCCTACTACAAAATCTCCGGAATGCATGGATAAAGCTGTCACAGTTCATGCTGCTAACTACTTCAATGTGAATAGCTCTTGTAGCAGTGCACATAAATAAAAGCATATAAGCCTTGTTGTTGTGTGAGCCCCGGACAGGAATTGCTCCTGTATAATCAACCCCCGTGACCTCGAAGGGATCTCTAGTAGTCCAGATGTCTGGTAGAGGAGGTACTCTAGCTTTCGCGTAGTTATTACCCTGTATTTTACGACAGGTTATACACTTACTGGTCACTTGTTTTACCGCTTCTCTTATCTTAGGAATCCACCACCTTTGCCGTATATATGCGACCACGTGATTAACTCCATAGTGACAACAGACACGATGACACATATTGATGAGCATAGTAGTGAAAGGATGTTCGGAAAGCAGTAGTATCGGATATTTCATTGAATCCGGAAGAGCCGCTAACTTCAATCTACCTTCACATACAATTAATCCTCCTTTCATGACAAGTCCAAATTGGTTTACCAATTTATTGCGAGCACCCTTGTCACCAGACAGCATCTCGTACTCCTTTGGGAAGCATTCCTGCTGGCATCATTGAGCTATAATCTTTTCTGCTACTTTTAGCTCCTTATGCTGAGGAGGGCACTGTCTGTGGGAGACGTCCCTTTAATTTTTGCCTTCAAATTATTCTTGTATCGAATAGTCCATGCAACTACCCGAATTAATTTATCATAACTGCCATATTTTTCCCAGTTCCATAACCGTGTGTCCTGTTCATCATTAGTCCCAATGACTTGGCTAGTTACTTTTGGCGTTGGGTCATCAGGTATTATATCTTCTGGCCACTCGTCTTTGTTTCGGAGCCACATGGGCCCCTCCCACCAAAACGCAGAAGATTTCAGATGTTTTGCCAAAACACCTCTAGACAGTAAGTCACTAGGGTTTTCTTTAGAGGACACGTAACAGAAGTCTACAGTCGGAAGAAGGGATTTTATTTCGTCAACTCGGTTTGCGACATACACTGGAGGCTTCTTCATACTACGCAACCAATGCAATGTAACCTGGCTGTCGCACCATAAAACAATGTTGTTGACTTTTACAATATTATGATAGGCTTCCTCCACAAATTTTATTAATCTGGCGGCTAGCAAAGCAGCAGTAATCTCTAATCTTGGTATAGCTATGGATCTTATGGGAGCGACCTTTGCTTTAGCGATGACCAGACAGCTATTTTCCGGGCTCACAAAATATATTGCAGTGCCATAGGCGACACCACTTGCATGGCTAAACGCATGAAGTTCCACTGAGTCAGCATATACCGTCCTCCGAGGATAAGTAAAGTCATAGCAGAGGTGCAGGTCCTTGGTAACTGTAGACCATTCGGAAGCGCAGTCGTCAGGTAGAGGATCGTCCCAATCTAGTTTCAATCTCCATAATTGCTGTAAGAAAATTCTGGACCTTATTGTAACGGGCAGTAGTACACCGAGTGGATCGAACAGTTGTGCCGCCACTCTTAAGCACTCTCTCTTTGTTGCCTTATTGGTCTCTGGGAGACTAGCATTGAACGTCAACAGGTCAGTGTCAGGTAACCATAAGTCCTAATGTCTTCACTCGCTCTTGATCCATGGCGGCAACACCATCCAATTGCAGGAGGTCTCGTAGTTGAGGACTATTGGTAGCCCATTCTCTGAGATATAAATGTGCTTGAGACATGATTCTTTGGGCATCCCAGTAACGCTTAATGACAGTCTCTTTATCACTGCCTCTACCCTGAAGGTTGTCAATGTACAAACCTTCCTTAATAGCCTCCACAACTCCGGGATCCTCTTTAATAATGGAAAGATGTTTTAAGATCGTGGCATGAAGAAGAAACTGTGAGCAAGTTGCCCCGAACAACACTACCTTAAATCGGTAGCAAAGTAAGGGTGAAGATAAGTCCAAGGGATCCTTTGGCCACAGAAATCGGGTGTAATCACGATCTTCTTCATGAAGTCTCAACATGAGAAAGGCCTTCTCGATGTCACTTATCCAGGCATATTTGTGGACCCTGAATCTCAGCAATATTTTTGCTAGATCTGGCACTAGTGATGGCCCTGTGTAAAGGCAGTCATTAAGACTTGGTCTGTCCTTGCCAATACTAGCGGAACAGTCGTACACAATACGAACGGGCGTCATTGTGCTATTCTTGGTGACCCCGTGATGTGCCAAATAATGAGTTTTCAGTAACACCGAAAGGAACCTCTTCAATAAAGTCACGATGAAGCTGATCTTGGATAATGTTGGTATAGTGACTACAATAGACAGGTTCTTGCTTGAAACGCTTCTGCAGACCCCTTAGGCGACCCGCTGCTAAACCATAATTAGAAGGCAGCTTCTCTTTATGTTGGTTACATGGCAGTCTGACTTCATATTGCTGATTCTGTGCAGAGTATGTTACTGTCTCCTTGTATATGTCCAACGCAGTCATGTTTTCCTTTGAATCTTCGTTTGAAGAAATTCCTAGATGATCCAGTTCCCACATACATTTTAATTCATTATGACATGGATTACTTGATTCCGTGGATATATATTAATCCATCGGGGTGACTGCAACTTTCAAAATTGTAACTACCTCTACTTGGGTGCTAGACTTGTCATTATGGCAGGAGCCACTTAGTGCATAGCCAAATTTAGTGGGTAAGAGAATTATGTCACCCTCCTTTTTGTACCCTGGCCGCACTAAGTCATAATAATAATCGGCACCAACCAACAAATCCAGTCGAGATGTCCGTGTCATTAGAGTATCAGCTAATTTGTAACCCTTGTTTCGCAAAACTCTCATGTCTGCTTCAAGGCATTCTGATCCTTTGTGATCCGGGAGAGTTTCTACCACAACTGCTGTAGAGGATAGTTTCTGCCCCGGAACTTGTGTTTGAAGGACACTACTGGGTACTTCCTGCTCTCACATGCTCCGCTAAACCCTCGCAACTCTAGCTCTTCATCACCCACTTTTATACAATGGATCGAGTCTAGAGCGGAATTTAAAATGAAGGTGCGCTGTAAGCACTGATCCAGCAGTGTTCTCATCTTGACTGTTCCTCTTGATTCCTTAACTGTTGGCAGCATAACAGTTGGGAGGATAATACTAGTCTTCTTGGAAGACACAGACATCGTGGTAGTTTGCGTCTTGGTCTTTGTTACCTGTTGAGGTTTTTGCTCCTTCTTTGCACCGTCCCATTGAGATCTGGACTTACAGAGGATATGGTAGTGTCTGTTTTGACAGAACTTTCAGCTGCGGATGTCAGCACACAACCATTGCTCCCGTGGGTTGAAGATAAGCACCCGGTGCAAAGGTTGAGTTGTTTTGCGCGTTTTACTTTCAGAGCACTGGTTTTGAATTTGAGACACTTAAACCATGTATGTGCCCCTTCGCACAACTTGCAACCCTTCCTTCGCACCGAGGCCTCCTGCACCGCAAAGGATGCTGAAGCAACTGGTATGTGTGGTGTAGTCCGTTCTGCTACACTTTCCATGTTAAACACTTCTGTCTGGTAAGCCTGGACAAACCTTTCTAGATCCAGACCATCTTCACCTAAAGTTCTCTTTAAGGTTTCCTTCAGTGGGGATGGCAATTTATTCATGAGAATTACAACACTAGCTTCATGAAGGGTAATTTGTAGGGTCTCTATTGACCTCAGTGTACTTTCAAAACTAGCATAGAATCCCTTTAGTTCCTCGACATTGTAAGAGGGAGGATTCAAAGTAGTAAGGTTAGTTATATGTGCCGCCTTAATTCTATCCCTGTGCCCATAAGTTTTCTTTAGAAGGGCAACCGCTGTTTGGTAGCTGGCTACCTCAATTGCGAAACCTTCAATTAGTTGTTTTGCCTCGCCATTCAGTTGACCTCTTAGGTAGGTGAACTTTTGGATGTCACTGAGCTCCGCATTGCTGTGGACACTACAGTGGAACATATCCCAGAATCCCAGCCATAGAGTGGGATCACTGTCAAACACAGGAAGGGTTATTTTCGGCAATCTTATACCGGCATTTCTGTTGACTGCAGCACTATTTGGCTCCTTGTGTTTTAGCTTACCTTTGAGGAGGATGATAACTTTATCAAGACACTCTATATACTCCACGTCTGTGTCTATGTCCGCGAAATACTCGGCATCATCTTCATAGAGCGTTTCCATTTTGCGGCAACATAAATTTAAATCTTCGAGCTGTCTTAATACCGAAGCCAATTTAGCCTCAATCGCATCATTATCTGCATCAACTACAAATGTAGCAATATCTTTGGTGATCCTAGTCAAACCACTTTTGATACCCCCCTTGCGTCGCTTGTACTGGGACAGTGTCAACGACATGATGGCAATACACAGGAAATAGAATCGAATAATACTATATCTTACCTATATGGATGTAATGCGCACTCAGAAAGTTAGCTGACGCCAATAAAGGCAAGATATAGGGAACCCCGACTTAAACGTAATAATGAATTAAACGTGTGATGTCGGGGTAGGGCTATAAGTGGGAAATATGACGCTGAACGCAATAATAAAAGTAAACGAACAACACATAAATATCTCCACACTTAAATTTAAATGGTAAACCTTTTATTAAATGCGGCAATTTTGTTGATGTAGGGCAATAATGAGGGAAATAAGACGCATAGCGCAATAATAAAAGTTAACGAATGCCTACCATCTCCACTCACAAATTAAAAGTATTGAACCTTACATAATATGTTGTTAGAGTACACTAAGGAAGGGAGGCCAAAAAAGGTGTATAACAAGCCAATTTAAATTGTAAACATATATTAAACTAGGCTAGCCCAACATCTAATGGTACCAAAAATGTTTGTGGTAATTACCCCCTTTAAATTTAGTCAAGACCGAACAAATTAAATTTAACGCTTATGATTCTACTTTACGTGGCTCTCCCAGGCCGCAGAGGACGTGATAGTGTCCACCCTAGCTACCACCTGGAAAAATGGGGGTACACCGGCTGGCGCCGGCTCATATGGTCGGGCAAAATAAGCGGGACCCGGCAGAAATTAGGCCACAGACAATAAACACCAGCCCACAAACCTACAGGGAACACCAGGGAAGCGGAATTAGGGAACAGAAAGAAGGAATAGCTAGGAAATAGTAGACAATAGGAAAGCAGAAGAAAGAAAATACAAAAAAGAAAATATAGCATAAGGCAAAAGTCAGAGGTATCGAAGGACCATTTTGTGAGAATTCGATAGTAAACAAAGCGAAATTTACCTATAAACTCACAAGAGTTAAATTACTTTTATTGTTGATAGGGATGGATAGCTCAAGGATAGTGTTAGGGATAGATAGAAGGTATAGTGGCCACTAAGAGTTAAGAATTAGATTGACTTAGCATGAAACAGGTGGTTGTATTGGAGCGGTTAGAAGGAGGTCTTGATGAGTTCGTAGCTAAAGCGAGTCTGGTTTGTCTTGGAGCGAGGGACCCTCAGGTTCCCGAATATGACGCATGCGCAGTTATCTTATCTACCAATGCGTCATTTAACTAACTGCAAGATATACCGGATTTATTATAATGACAACCCGATATAATAATGGATAATAAACCCATAAAGACTTAATACTAAATAGTATATATCTTTTATATAGATATATAACTTAGCCTAATACTGGCGCCTAATTTGAACTTCCAGTATGTTAACTTAACCTAAACTGTCGAGTTACTTATGAGTCTCGACAACTATATCAAGATACGTATATATATATCAAGAGTTCTGGATTGTAACTTGGAATCGGAATGTGCGAACGGGTAGTCATATTAACCCTTGGGATCCGGGAGGACTCATATGAGGCAAAACGTATAATGGTTAGGAGTCCGGGAGGCTTCATATGAGGCAAAATAAAAATCAAAGGGTTTAAATCGCGCGGGCGGATTTTTGTTTGTGCGTGGGCTACCGCAGCGCCACCAAGCACAAACTAACTGGCAGTATCAGTTCTTAGTGCGCATCCAAGATGGATGGAGGTAATCCAAAAAAAATTGCTGTTTCCGAATCGACGCCCGCCGCCGCGTACTGTACGCCTAACAAAAGCAAGGCTAAAACGACCAAGAAAACAGTGCTTAGTCCCGATGGTGTTGCACACACTCTGGAAGAACTAAGCAAATATAGTGAACTGAGTGATTATAGTGAACTGAGTGAACTTGGGAGTGACTTTGACGAAGAACAAGTGGTTAGTGAAGATGAGGGTGAAGTGGCGGATGCATTAGAGCTTCTGGGCTTTATTAGTACCGATGAGGACAATAATGACGAGGATAATGACGATAGTGAATGCGGTACTCGTGAATATAGTGAACTGAGTGAACTTGGGAGTGACTTTGACGATGAAGAAGTGGTTAATGAAGATGCGGTACCGTACGCTCGCCTAGCCTAGCCTAGCCTAGCCTAGCGTAGCCTAGCCTAGTAAGTGAAAGTGACACACAAATGTATAACAAGAAATAATAACTCAATAATAACAGTGAGTGACAATAATTCATAACAAGAAGAGTAATAAGATTTAAAGTGATACAATAATATCCAATAACAGTGAAATATGTTATAAAAAGTTTCACATAACTCAATAATGGTTGTAAAAGAAATAAATGACACAATAACTATGACATTATCACCATACAAACATAATATCGTCTACCGGTACCAAAGCTACAGAAGCAACGAGTAACTTAGTGCGTGCTAGCCAGGGCCGCGGCGAAGCGTTCGGACACAGGCGAAAATACGCAGGAAATTACCTCCATTCCCATCATCATATCTCGGCAACCACTTGTCGTAGCGATCTCAACTCAACGGCAGTCTACAGACGAAGGTTGGTTCTACACTATGCAATTTAGTTGACTGCTCTAGGTGGTCTCAATCAGTAGATATCGAATTATGAAGATAGCCATTTTTCAGGAATACCCCCGGATACGAAGATCGTCTCATATAGTGGGGCAGATAACTGGAATAATCGTTAATTTCTGGATACAAGCACCAAAATTGGCACACATACTCCTTGGGTATTGCTCTTTTGATAAAACTCGTTAGCCACCTAAAAATTCAAGATGGCGGCCATTTTTCAAAATGGCCGCCATTGAATATACAGAAACATTGCATTTCGCAATAAAATCGCAAAGACTCGTCCAATTTGAATGATCTTGGTGTCAAATCATAAATTTTTCACTATGTAGAAACCGAATTTGGAACCATGGACTTACTCTGGGGAGGAGAGGGTTTCTTCTTGGTGAAGAAGGCGGGCCGGACATTGGTGAAGGAGTCTGGAAGTTCTGGAACTGTCTTCACTTTCTCCTCTCCGAACTTCAGCTGTCCACGCTCTTCACCTTTGTCTTCTTTGGTTGGGTGCTGGAAAACAGAGACGCTGGTTCCATGGAAAGAAGTGGTCGCTGTCGTTGCAGTGGGATTGTGGTCTATGTTGTCCATGGCTGATGTGGTGAACAGCCCTTTTCGCAGAACTGGTGGACAGACCACCCCATCCTCCACGTACTTGCTGACTGTTGCATCTCCCAGCTGTGCAGATATCTGTAGCACCCTGTCGTATGAAATGCTGATGCCATGCTCGTTAAGCATTTCCACCAGCTTTCTCTTTCTGGTCTTTGTGTAGACGGACATCCCCATGTAAACAGGGAATGGGGTCTCTCTGTCTTTGGAGTGTCTGTGAGTTGCTGCTCCTTCTTTGTACCTTGCGTAGCAGTTGTACTGAAGCAGCTGAGCAATTGCTAGATCTGTCTTTGATACGCCAAACCTCAGTTGAGATTTGATGTCCGCTCCGTGTTCAAGCATGGCCACAAACTGAAGAAGAGTGAGTGGAATGGCCTGCTCGATGCACCCCTCATGGAAGGTTCCATCAAATGTGGACTTGTGGTCCAGCATATGTCTTTGCAAGATGTTAGCTGCTTTGCCAAGGATAATAGCTTCACTATAATAGTCAGAGGCTTCTGACAAGACAAAGCCCACATCTTTCTGGAAAGCCAGAACATCCCTTCCCTGCTTGTGCACTTCCAACTCAGGTATTTCTGACAGCAGTTTTTCCTTCAGTCTTGTGGAGTTGACAGCAGGTGCATCAACACCCAGCTGTTCCAGGCGCTGGGCATACAGGTGAACTATGTCTGCAAGTCGGAAGACTGCAGGACCCTCGCCAGATCTGGTGGTCTCCACTAGATATGTGACTAGCTCTGAGAATGCCTGTGGGTGGGCATCCTCTTCAGGTGCACGTTCCTGTTCCAGTCTCTTGGTGGCTCTGAGGTATGTCCTCTCTCTATTGTACAGGTCTGTCAAGTATGCAAAATGGTATTTGAGCTCCTGTGCAATAGCATCTCCACCGCTGAGTCTTGCAAGAAGTTTTCCGTCATTTAAAGTTTGGGCACATTCATTAAGTCTGTTATTGAGGTTCATTGTCATAACTTGTCTGAGTTCAGAGGATGGGGCTTCTTTGTCACATATGAAACACGTTTGGCCTTCAAGGCTGGTTCTGCTCTTCTTTTTCTGGCTCTCTCCAATTTTGTGTTGTTGAACATAAAGCGACAACTTTGGTGATACTGCGCCTTGTTCCTCCTCAGAGTTTCTTCAATGCCACCACCATCATCAAGTCTGGCTGGATCCAGAACAATAGGCATCTCATTAATTGCGTGAAAGAGGGGAATAGTAGTCGCAATCATAGTGTAGCCATCATGTTCTTGTGGTTGTTGTGCACGTGGTGACTTGAGCTCTTCACTCCTCTTCTTCTGGCAAAGACAACACTTGCTCCAGTCAGTCCGGAATTTAGACGGTCCTGGATCTGTATTTGCCATCTTGGTGAATACAGTATGATAATTATCTGTAACACAGATATAATAGATAACAGATAATCACAGTATATAACAGATAATCACAGTATGATATAACACAGTATGTTATATGATAACAGATATAACAGATAATCTCAGTATGATAATTATATGTATTCAGTGAATCAAGGCCGAGGGGTTATCCTTTTACCACCTTGATCACAATCATGCACAATAAGGTATGGGATACGACTAGTTTCGGGAATAAAAATATATGACCTACACCTAGCCCGATCGTTCATCCAGTATCATTTAAGTCCCGTGCGATCTGTACACCATCCAGGTAACTACATGCAAAGCAATGTAAAGCCCCGTTACCCTTGGCTCGGCTCTCCCGCGCTGGCACACCCTGTCAATTAGGCTATCTAACTAAACATCTATGTTAAACTACATGTAATCTACAGTAGCTAACTGATGCGGGGCTTATTAGACAGCATTTGGGACACTAAACTAATTATTTAGCTACACTAAACTAATTATTCAGCTGATACTGAACCCCATGCTGAGTTTCACAGCAGCGGTGCCACCAGTGTGCCCTGGCTGTGCGTTGACATCCGCTCTGTTGAGCTACTACTCTACACCTTCCGCTGCAAGTCTCTCAACGTCCCCCCCCCCCCCACCGCATCGTGTCCTGTCCAGTTTGGAAGCCTTGTACAGGAAGATGCTACACATACTAAACCTCTAACACTACTACGATATACACTACCATGCATTTTAGCCGAGTCAGACGTAACATGAACCTCTAATTTAGCAGGATATTAAGATTCCGGGACTGATATTATGGTACAAGGAAGCTAGTGAGTAAGTCCATGGTTCCAAATTCGGATTCTACATAGTGAAAAATTTATGATTTGACACCATGATCATTCAAATAGGACAAGTCTTTGCGATTTTATTGCGAAATGCAATATTTCTGTATATTCAATGGTGGCCATTTTGAAAATGGCCGCCATCTTGAATTTTTAGGTGGCTAACGGGTTTTATCAAAAGAGCAATCCCCAAGGAGTATGTGTGCCAAATTTGGTGCTTGTTTCCGGAAATGAACGATTCTCCTGAAATTTGCAGTTATCTGCTCCACTAATATGAAGGCCCCCGGATCCGGATGGTTAATGGTTGAATTATTCTATTGCAAGCCAAACCATAGTTTGTGAAGCTCCTTCCTTCCGAATAAAGACCGCTGCCACCAGTGTTATACCAGGTTATTCACCGATTTGTAGGTTCGTGCTTAACGGGGGGAGGAATGAACTAACACAAGATATTAATGTAGGCATGCATAAGGACATAGACAACACAGGTCAATATTTAACACATATTTACTACACAAGAGAAAAATGATATGGCTCAGCAACTAAGCAACTACAGACATAAATAGAACAAAATAACACAAATACATAAAACACATAAATAGCGAGTTCCTCTTATTAGCAAAGCACACAAACAATAATATAGGATACTCGTGGAATGCAAAAGTTCAAATTATACACTTTAAGTAGCATATAGAAATACTCAACACGTAGAGTCTCGGTTACTTAACACACGGGTTATGGGCCACTCATTCTTTAGAGAAAATCACAACAATAAAAGGGGTTACTCAAGAAAATACGGAAGAGGTGTCAATTCGGTAATTAAAAAATTTTGAGGTTACATGTATCACTGGTGTATGTGTGGTCTAGCTCTGAATATTATTACATATCTAATTATCTCCGAGAGGAATTTTGTACGAAATAGTTAACAGGGGAACTAGGATAGAAATCACCCTCCCTATTTCTGAAATATTTTAGTTACTCAAATAACTAAATTTTCTATAATGCAGAAGGCCTAGCTACCTAAGAAAATAGAATAATAGGGGTAACTATTCTATAACCAAACCTTTCACACCAGGAAAATTAGTTATGACATGTCAACTTATAAAGTCGCTTATGTAAAATTATGTTTTTTCAACGTCTGAGGCTATCTATTGATCTGATTACTGTCCGATTGCCTCCATTTGTTTTCTCAGAATTAAACCAAGCATCAATGACAATTCGTACACTCTTAGAATGGGTTTTTGGCAACATTTTCGAAGCCCAAATCTATATATGTGATTGGAAATAGGGCCAAAATTGTATCATTGATATTTACCTGCAGTTTTCAACATGCTCATGTATCAAATTGGGGTAAATAAGAGTGTATATTTATAGCCTATATATCTAAGTTACCACATACAAAAATAAACAAAATCTGCCGAGAAAAAACAAATCTGATATGTTTTGTCTATAGTAAACTGAAAAATGGCGTGCACGCGCGCACATAGAGAGATGACATTTTCAGCGAGTCTTACTATTACCATGTAGGCTACACATACATAGCAAAAGGCCAGAAATTAATCTTTTATAGAGGGCGGAATAAGGTTCTGAGGTCTAGTATCCCCTTAAGTATCTGGGCAGTGTGTTGAGTAAAGATGGGACTATGGATGAAGAAGTGCGGGAGAGGGTGCAACAGGGGAAGAGGGTTGTACGAACGCTAAAAGCAGTAACAAGAAATAGAGTGGTCAATATGGAAGTGAAGAAATCTTTGCATGACAGTGTGGTAATCCCGACACTGACTTACGGAAGCGAAGCATGGACGTTGGTGGAGAGACTCAGACCAAGAGTGAGAGGGGTGGAAATGAGTTACTTGAGAAATGCGTGCGGAGTTACATGGAGGGATAGACAGACAAATGAGGAAGTAAGAAGGACTAGGTGTGGTGTGAAGGTAGATGTACTGGAAAGTGTGAAAAGGAACACCTTGAGATGGTTCGGCCATAGGGAACGTATGAGAAGCGAGAACATTATTAAGAGGGTGTACGAGAGCGAGGTGGAAGGACAGAGAGGGAGAGGTAAACCGAAAGAGAGGTGGAGGGATGGAGTGAGGAAGTATATGGATCAAGGCGGTGCTGGTTGGGAGGAGGGGCGTCAACTGTCTGGGGACAGAGGTGCATGGGGTGGTTCGTTCGTGGCCACCCCTTCGGGGATCACAGCGTCAGGCAGTAAATAGATAGATAGATGCCCGCAGCCAAAGTTTTAATAACAGCAGCATTGCAATTGTAGACTGTAAATGCAGGGAGACGGGGGGGGAGGGGGAATATGAGATAAACGAGACACAGCACTGGAACTGGACAACCCAACCAGCCCCTGAACAAGCAACGTAGAGAGCCTTTCATAACCTCTAACCTCGCATCGCTAGTAGCTGTCTATTTACGCAAGACTCTCCCTTCTGTTAAGTGACGCTGCACCCGACACTCCAATGTATGCAGTAATCAAATGCAACTCCGCAGCAGTCTGCTCCATCAACTCCTCGGGACTAGTTTTACTCTCCAAATATACTGACACGTCCTGTTCATCCAGGGCATCTCAGTTCCTTGTACCTGAAGTGTATAACTTATTAATATGAAAAATATCTCTTGTATATAATGATTGCATTATTGTGTTTATCTTGTTCTCTTTGATTGAAGAATATTTATCTTGTATAATAAACCATTTTCCATGTCCTTTTATGTTAATTTTGCCTTCCCAGTTAAAGACCCCAGATTGTATACTAGCCTTAATAATACTGTATAGGCACTTCAATGTTTACCTCAAGCTTCAAGACAATATTTTTTTTTTTTTATCACGCAATGTATATTACTGAATGTTTGCTCTCAGTTATAGCCAATACATTTAAATTTTATATACCGTTACCATGTTCTCTGTTTTAGTCTTTATTCTCCAAGTTAATATAAGACACATCGCAAACATAAAAGGTTATTATACGTAGCCTACTGTAACTAGTCTGAAAGAACGACAGGTGTGTGCCCGTTAAATTTAACCCCTTTAGTGCAATGTCATAATTTGAATGGTATTCTGGCTAACATTATGCAATTTTACTTGGCTTAGAAAGTATATCTAGGAATCTAAGGGGTAATATATATTTATTTTAGCAATTTGACTTCCACAGACCCCTCCTAAATTAATTATAGTCACCCATTAATTGCCAGAATAAAATGAAAGATTGCTGCATGCTAGTTTTCTCTTAATCATTCTAGTATACCATGATGCATTCTTTAATTTTATTCTGGCGATTTTATTATGATTAGATTCTTGGTAGTTAAAAGGATAATTGAGATGGATTATACCCCTTTGATTGTTTGAAAGTAAATCATCTAGTATTACCGAAATTATAATCCTCGTGCAGCAGCACCCAACATACATCGTGCACATAACATTAACATTCTTCAACTGAACATAGATGGCATCAACACAAAGAAACACGAACTCTCACACTTCATCAAACAACACAACATACACATTGCCATCTTACAAGAAACAAAACTCCGCACAACACAAAAAACACCCACATTTCATAATTTCACCACCATCAGACAAGACCGGGCTGTCGGCGGGGGCGGTGGACTCATCACCCTGGTACACAAAGAAATATCATACATAGTAACCAGTGTACAAACCAAATCCCTCCTCCCCCCAAATGATAACACAACAGAAATACAGTCAATTAAAATACGCACTGGCAACAACTCCAACATAACCATCATAAACACATACATCCCTCCCCAAACATCCCCTACAGTACCAAATGAATACAGACCACACTTACAACACATCACAAACACCCCACACACCCCACACATCATCCTGGGTGGTGACTTCAACGCCAAGACGTCGGCCTGGTTTGTCGACAACCCCGACACAGACAGAGGGCTGGTACTACAAAACCAAACCGATAACCTCATCATCCTTAACGACATCCATCAACATACCCATATTCCTCACCAAGCCCTCTATAACCCATCATCTCCAGACATCACCTTTTGCTCCCCAGAACTCGCCCCCACAACATCCTGGAGGGTGGTCAGAACCTTAGGCTCTGACCACCTCCCGATCATTATCACCACCAAAACCAGACTCACCCCAGCTAGCCACAAACACACATACACCAATTATAAAAGAGCTAACTGGGAAGCATTCACAAATGAGACAGAACAACACTTCACAACTCTAAACAGTACACCCATCACTAACATCAACAATGCTGTACACATACTCAATAAAACTATCCAAAACGCTGACAAGAAACACATTCCAAGAGGTAACAGAAAAAGACACAACCCCAACTTCACACCAGAAATTCAAAACCTCATCAGACAACGCGACATACTGAAACACTCCCAAGCACCCCACGCACAAGACATCACACAACAAATTCAAGCACTCAACACCCAAACTAACAACAAAATACAAGAACAACAAAAACTAAATTGGAATAACTTCCTACAAACACTTGATCACAAAACAAACCCCCAAAAACTCTACAAAACACTAAACAGCATCACACTTTCCAACAGCAACACAACACAATCACATGCTGCAATCACAACAACAGACTCTACTCCTTCATGTAAACAACAAGCAAACACTCTCATCAATCACTTCTCACATGTCAGCTACCTAATACCTCACAAAGACGACCGACGTGTCATCCGACGTAAGAGACAATTCCCCACAGACCCTGACTATACACCCTTCACCAATCACCAGACAAAGCATATCATCAACAATCTCAAGCACTCACCCGCCTGTGGCCTAGACAACATAAGCAACATACACCTCAGACACCTGGGACCACAAGTCATACAAGCACTCACTAACATATCAAACTACAGCTATTCACACAACACAATACCAGACATTTGGAAGCATGGTATCATCATCACATTCCCCAAACCCAACAAAGACCCCACGCTACCCTCCTCGCACCGCCCCATCACACTCCTTTGCTCCCCCTCCAAAGTCATAGAACGCCTAGTATTACAACTAATTACACCTGACCTACCCCTAGCTCCAACACAACATGGCTTTAGGCCACTGCACTCCACAAACACTCTTCTCACAGACCTTACACAAAGAGCTTTCGACGGCATCAACTCAGCTAGACCACCACACAGATCACTATTAGCCACACTCGACATTAGTAAAGCCTTCGATGCCATCCCCCGCCACAACCTAACAAACAAAATCTACAACACAAACATGCACAACAACACAAAAAGGTGGCTGGCCAACTTCCTAGCAGGCAGATGTGCACACGTATCTTTTGCCGGTCAGTCATCTAAAATCAGAAACTTTCCAAACGGAGTCCCACAAGGATCCGTCCTATCGCCCGCACTCTTCAATCTGTACATGCACGATATAACTACACCCAATATGCCCCAAATAAACTTAGCCTCCTATGCAGATGACATAACACTCACATCACATGCACACACCATGACCCAAAAAGAGCAACAGATCTCCTTCAACCCTATCTCAACACACTACATGGCTGGTGCACTACAAACAGACTTAATCTAGCCCCAGCCAAATCCACCGCAACCCTGCTCACAAGTTGGACAGGAGAATATGAATACATCCCTCAACTCACCATAAACAACACACCCCTAACACATACACACACACCCAAAATCCTAGGAGTAACTTATGATACTCATATGACATTCAAACAGCACACCACAAACATTAAAAAGAAACTGACACCCAGACTTAACGCCCTCAGGTCACTTGCTCACACAAAATTTGGACACAACAAAGAAACTACCACCACAGTATATAAACAATACATAAGATCAGTGATGGAATACGCAAGCCCAGCCTGGGTTTCTAACCTAGCTGAAACACATCATAAGACCTTACAGACTATTCAAAACAAAGCCCTGAAGATCATTACAGGCTGCACAGCTACTGCACCCACAGATCACCTACATCAAGAAACCAAAATCCTCAAAGTCAAAGACCATCTGGACATGAGAGGCACTCAATTCCTGGCAGCAGCCTCCACGAACCAAGACCACCCACTAAACTACATGGCAACACACCCACAGACACCAAGAAATATCAAAACAACACCCAGCACACGGTATCACACACAATTATTGTCCTCTCTCCCTCCCTGCCCACCCCGAACCAACTTCCAGAAGCACATCCATACTCATATATCTCACCGATCCATCCACTCACTCACAGACAACACGCAGCTGCATGCACGACCTCCCGAAATCCATCCTTCCGAATCCTCCCTTCCTCGCGAGGACAGAGTCCACCTGGCCATGCTGCGATGCGGACACCATCCAGCTCTCCTGAGCTATCAGAAGAGACTGGATGACTCTGTTGTCGACACCTGCCCGGGATGTAACACAGCACCCCATACCATTAAACACATCATAGAAGACTGCATTTCACACAACCACTTATGCCAACAACACAATCTACACTCAATGAGAGCTCTGTGGGAAAGCCCGGTCGTGGCCATGGCCTTTCTCAGGGACTCGGGGCTGTTCGGCCAGGCAGCTTAGGGAACAACAACAACAACAACAACCGAAATTATAAAAGACAAAAAAAACATAAAATATAACCCGACGCCATGTTACTGAATGAATTAAGTCAATCGTGATCATTTTGCTTCCATTTATCACATGGGTAAGAACTCAGGAGGGTGACTATATGATGGTGTTTAACCCTTAACCGGCGGCGCGCATCATATGTCGAGTGAAAGAAATTTGGACTATGTGGCGGCTCACACCATAAGTCGTGTGGCAATTTCAGCACGTAATGTTGCTGAGAGAGAGAGACAAGTGGTGGCAGGAGAGTAGCGAGCGTATGACTGCTCCAGACCACCGCGGTGGACCAACTGACATGAATCCCACCCTCCTCCACCCTCTCACACTCGCTACATAGTGAAATGTATGGGGAAAGTACCGAATTACATGGTTTTTGCACTCGTGTTGCGCGGTTGTTGCAAGAAAACTAGCGGTCATACAAAGATCGTTGTGGTGTCATTGGAAAGCTCTGTTTATGCCCTTTCAGGGATAGATACTTGTTTTACGCTCTGGGTCTTATTTAGGCATGAAAATGATCACATAAACAGACCTATTTTGGGTAAAAACACCCCGCTGGTGGCTACATATTATTTACCGCCTAGGCCGCTCTTTAGGTGTTAAAGGATAGAATTACTTTGATTAAATAACTCTTTGGAGACTGCCACCTTTCCGAACATACGGACATTTATTAATAAATCAGTGTATAATATAATAGTATTAGACCTTACATAAGCAATAAGGAAACTGAAACTTGAGAAAAATTCTCATTTGATTTAATGAATAATACCTTAAGACTTATATAGAAGTACTATAACGAATTCAATGTTAAAGTAGCAAGTAATAAGACAAATATAAAAAGTCTGATTTCACAATCACAAACTGGCCTATGACCCCTTAATGTAAAAAAGTGATGGGGGTCTTCTCTCTCTCTGTCGCTCTGCACCATAAACTCACCTTATATCACCTTGGGTTACGCCCTCTTAATGACGTCTACCATACATTATGGGCTTTACATAACTCTTAACCATTACCTGTCAAGATTACATAACTGGGTGTGGTTTAAACTCTCTGGCACACCTTAGACACATGTTAAACACACCTCCATCACACCCTATACATGTCCCTCTCACGTGATAGAGGGTGGACGGGATTTGATGACATCAGTCATGACACAGGCGATTCCCATGACCTCTTCTTCTGAGAGGTCAAATGCATACAGTCTGGCTCCCTTTAGTCTATACCAGATGTATATAATACAAGAAAATACAATGATAATAATATAAGCTGTTATAATAGGAATATAAGTATGAAAGGTTAAAATGTAAGTATTCCCTGTAAATAAGTAAGTAAGGAATAAAGTTGGTTAAGTAAGCTTAAATGGGAGTATATAACAACTATGCGTTTTAATATTGTGGGGTTTAGTCGGAGATTAGAAACAACTAATATTTTACTAGTTAAAGTAATCAATATTTCAGGTGATAAAGGGTGATATATACAGTGCGTTAGGATAATAAGGGTGGAATATAATATCCATCAGGGTTTTTGGAGGGCCATGGGGAGCGTGGAGAGAATGAGAGGAGGTGCGTGGGAGGGATCTTATTTTGGACATCTGTTCGGTAGACCTATAAGTATTGACCTTGACTATATGCATGTGGACCTGCAGATTGTTTGTCTCTTTTAAATCCAATGTTATAAATACTCATATCAATTATCGTAAGTCATGTTATGCTCATTGGCTTAATCAATTATCTGAATTGTTTTTGTTTTGTATTTTATTGACAAAATTCTGATCAATATCATTGTTTTCCAGTTTAGTGGTGGACATGGAGCGAGTGGGAATCCTACTACTGCTTATGTGTGTGAGGGTTATGGCTGAGACAAATGTCAAGCCTAAATCAGCAATGGATACAAATCTGCTTAAAACGACAAAACAAGAAGCAGAGCTGATGAAGATTGCATATGGCTTAGGGCTTGAAGTTGACAGAACATCGATACTAATCGCAGACATTGTAACTGGAATTGTACGGCAGCATTTGGCTCACTGTCATGTGCTGGTGGTCACTTCACATTTATCACCATTGCTACAAAACATCCTCAGGTAAATCACATCACAATAAGCATCACCTCAGGCATAGGGCAAATCGTCTATGTCTCCTGCTTATGACCATTTTCTTAATAACTTTAAATACTATTAGGTAATCATAATTATTATATGACTAACAATAAACAACTGTTTTAGCTTAGGAAAGACCTGTGAGAGTTGTTGTTGCTGTAGTCGCCCCAAGAAGCCCTTTATGGCAATTGCGCAGCATCCAGGTAGTCCCTGGGCCCAGGTAGGGTGTGGATAGATCCGTTCATGAGAGATCATCGGTGGAGGAGGTCGTCGGTCCACGGGTTTGTATAATGTTTCCCCCTTCTGCAGCCCTCCCAGCAGCGTCACCATTCCAGGCGGATCTCATTGACGCGTTATCCCCCCTTTTAGTCACCTTGTACGACACCCAGTAGGATACGTAGGTCATATTATGTTACTCCATTAAATATGGAGGATCCCTTTACCCCCAGGTGGGTTAGAGGGTTAAATAGGGATAGTCCATACACGCTTGATTATCAAAGGACTTTCATAATCTGAACATAATCGTCTACTGTTATACAGAAAACATTAAAATTACGTCATTGCAACAATATCCGTCTTATCAATTAAATATATATATTATACTATTACTGGCTAATTATTATTCTCTAGGTTCCATCACTTTGTTTACAAATCACATAATGTGCATTAGGATCACCTACTTAATTATGTTGTGTGCTGATGTAGGCAAAGAACATTTAAGTTCAATTTACCGCCTGAAAATGGAAATAATTAAAAAAATACCAATAAATATACATGTTGTTAAAAACACATACAAAAATATATAAATACAATAATTACATACAGTATGTATACATTCCGTACCCCCCAAAGCATGTATCTATACTCATAAATATTATGAATGGTATTTTGATAACTAAGGGTTTCAATACTCAGTGTATTTATTTAAGCCTTTGCCTCAAATTAAAACAACAGCAAGGAGGCCAACCCTCCACCCTTTACTCTTCTACTTTGCTCTTTCTTTTCTCCTATACTTCTCTCTAAGTCTCAAAGATCGGTCACCTCCCCAACCTGTCTATCCTCTCTCAACTTTAACTTTAGCACTCCACCTTTTACTTATCTACTTTGCTCTTTTTCCTCTTGTATGTCTCTCTAATTTTTAAAGACCTCTCAGCTCCCCAACCTCTCTATCCCCCCTCAATCTTAACTCAGCTCCCCAACCTCTCTATCCCCCCTTAATCTTAACTTAGCTTTAATCCTATATTCATGTGATGTCATGTCAAGACAGCCCATTACCTATTACTCTTTCTTCTACTTCCGTCTTATCTTCCTTTCTACACTTATCTTCACCTTACTTTCCGAAAACACCTTTCTACACTTTTCTTTACTCTACTCTCCGAGAACATATTTTCTCTTCTGTCAATCCACCCCCTACCTACCTAGCCTACCTGTAGCACCATTTGATGATCAACATTTTTATACAATATATATGGCGAATTCAATATTCGGTCAATTTAACCGCATATACAAAATCTTAACCCTTTCAGTATTAATTGATGCCTTTTCATTCTTTTCTTCTGGTTATAATGAAGAGATGTCAGTTTAGGGAGGACCTCTACTAATCACAGGGTTCGAATTCAATTCGTCATAGTTCCATCCTAAACTGAAAACTATATTATCTGGAACTGCTGAAAAAAATTGTTTAATGATAGCCGTAGCAGCCATCGAAGGGGTGACTTGATTAAATCACAATAATGTAATATATATTTTACCATCCTTTTTAAGATGCGACAGGAAGAGAATAAGACAACACCACGTCCCCAGCCATCCACCATCTCAGAAGCCGCTCAAGCCTCGGCGTTACAGATTGCGAGCATAAGAGAGCACAACACGGGTAACAACAGAGGGCAACAATATGGCAGGAAAGATAACAAACCACAACATGGCGACCGCCAGCACAAGACTCTAGAAAACGCATCAGGGATAAGCCTCATAGAAAATGCGCCAGATAGGGGAAACCATTTTAATCCGCCCAAAAAAAAGCCTGACGATTCATCAGAAAACACCCTTTCCCTCACCACGACTGCAACTCACGCCCAAGATACGCCAAAGTCCGCCCACACATCCGACCAAAGGGCGTGCACCCAGAGAAATAACAAGAAACATGGTGTCTCACCTCGCTCCCCACATAAAAAGGGGAAAATACGATCTCCACGTGGTTGCCAATGCTCAAGACATATCGACCCTTCAAGGCCCCCATAGACGAGCTACACTGCAAACCATTCAACCCAGTTGCAGTTACAACAAGGCCTCCACAGCGTGTATCCAAGAAAAATACTCAGGAATTGCTCACAGACCAAATAATCATAATCAAGGGAGTCGAAATAACCTACGAGACTTGGGGAAAATGCAAGCCAACTCTACCACTACATCTCTCCCCCACCAAGCCGCCCACACACCCCCA
The DNA here is from genome assembly GCA_032716605.1 of Paralithodes platypus. NCBI lineage: Eukaryota > Metazoa > Arthropoda > Malacostraca > Decapoda > Lithodidae > Paralithodes > Paralithodes platypus. Next base: position 27,275,203 of record CM064491.1, on the reverse strand, counting down.
ACGACTTCCGCCCCATGCACGACTAACCGGCCAACCAGAAGTACCAGCTGCAACTAGTGCATCTTGCTCTCCAACAGTAAGAAAAACCATGATATCTACCATGCCCTTGATACCCGGAGATTCTGTGTAAAGGACACCTCGGAAAAATAAGACACTACTCACGCTGACCAACCCCTCGGCAAGCATTCAGCCTGCTGGCTTAGATTCAATTTTGTAATCCTTTCCAAGTAGTCCTTGGGTAGAAAGGACAGTTACAAACGCTGAGGTTTGTTATAATAGACAATTTAGGTGTCTAGAGTCACCCAGTTATGATGCTGGAGGTCGAGGAACACTGAATCGAGATAATTCCCCTCCATACCTCCTATCACTCCTTCACGTGTGTCCAAGCCCCCACCTTCCCCTCCTCCCTTCAATTATCACCTATTTTTCCTCTTATTCCCTTGTTTATTGGTTTATTATCGGCGCCAATATCCTTGACTCGGTTTCAAGGTCGAAGGGGAGGCATATAGAGATCGTAGCAAGAGAGAGACTTCACTTGCAAGGCGTCGCTGTCGATCGATAAGTGAAAGGGGGAGGGTATGCACTGCGCCGGCTCTCCTCTCATGAATGAACCGGTCGGCAATACTTTGTCTTTTTCACCCCCCAAATGCTATTCCCACTTGTTTTATTGCTGTTACATCTTAACCCATTCAGTACCAGCGACGGCAGAGAGCCGTCAGTAGATAAATCACTCCCCAGTCCCAGCGCAGGCAGAGAGCCGTCAGTAATATACGATCCTTGTAACTGCCAGTGTCAGGCAGTGCCTGGTACCACGACATTTGAGCACTGCTATAGACCTTGGCAACACTTCTCAGCTTATATCCAAGCCTCTACAGGCTGGGAGAGGCAGTATTTTTCCATCTTTTGAGGTAGGAGGTTGTTATATCTTGCCATTTTGGCCACATTGCTTGGGACCGGGGGGGATGTCTATGGTAGGACCCTATGGTACAGTAGGGGTTAATATCTTCATATTAAACGTAATTATAGGCGCATATGAATAAAGAATAACAATATTTATTGGATAATGACGATTTTCGTCGGGAATGAGCCTCAATATGTTCGCCTTTCGGGCACTTTCAAATACCATAGTTTCACCGTTTAAAGGTTAATACCCTTGAAGAGTTCCTGAGCGCAAACGTCTGAAATGAAGCCTCCCTGCCAGCAACAATAAACAGGGATTCAGAATTGCCAAGGCTGGATGTAGCGCCACCTCAGACCTCAACCAACACCCAGGCCTCTGACAATACCCCAACCCTCGTTCCTGATGAAGATCATTTTCAGCTCGCAAGAAATAGTGTACGCCCAGGTACTGCTACCAAGAAGGTCGTCCCTATAACAATGTGTCAAAACCGTTTCCAAATTCTCGCTACCGATGAAGAAGAAGAAACAGAGGAAGTATGGCTTGAGTGGGACTCCTTGGTACGCGGCAAGCTCAAGGAATTCTGCGCCTGGTCACCTAGGACCAGAAAGCGATTCTGTATCCCAGGTGGCGGCGTGGACGACATCGCTGCTGCTGTGGACGAAGTGACCAGGCTGGCCCCCACAAACACATACATGTTGGACCAAATGACATCCAGCGCACATGATCAGAAGAACTCTTGAACAAGTACAAGCAGCTTATCAAGATGTACCAGGAAAAATCTAGCAGGATCATCATCTCAGGCATCATTCCCCGGATTAATGCAAAGAATCTCTTCTGGTCCACAGCCATAAACATAAATAGTCAACTCGCCAAACATCTGCAGGGAAGAGAATATCGGCTTCATCAACACTTGGGATAATTTCTACCACGATCAACATTTGTTCTCAAGAGACGGTGTCCACCTAAACGTAGCTTTGCATAACGGCACTCTGCATCTAGAGTCCTTACGGTACGGAATCCCAGGCACTGGTTCTGGGGTACGTATACTGTAAAATGCCCAAAATCACCTCATCCACTCAGTCCCTGAAAGACTCTTATAATGGTCAGGATAGTTAAGAGACGTTGCAGCAAAACAGCTCTCTTACGTTAGTCCGATGATATGTTACAGATGCACTGGCATATAGTACATAACATTTAAGACCCAACACCCCAGAGTACTGGAAGGTTCTGCATCAAAAATCTTATTACGGTCAGAGTAGTTAGAGAGATTCTCTCTACGTTCGCTCGATGATATGTTACAGATGCACTGGCATATTGTACATAACATTTAAGACCCAACACCCAAGAGTTCGTTATCGAGTTCCATCCACTGTCCACTAGCCATGTCAGGACCACCACCACGGCCAAGACCCTCATCAGAAGACTACAATAGAGTCTCATTTTATAATACCCAGTGTAACATCAAAGAAATACTAGTGACCCCCATAATCTCGATACACAGTGTAACCTCAAAGAAGTACTAGTGACATACCTTATTCAAGGGAAATACTTAGTTGAAAATCTGTATATATATATATATATCTATGTAGTGTAATCTCAAAGAAGTACTAGCGACGTACCTTTTAAGGGAGTACTTAAGTAATATCAACAGGCAGTGTCTTAATTGTGAGAGAGTATTGTGGATCCTTGCTCGTGCGTCTATATTTATATTTTACCTATTATGTTTACTAAATCAATATCTGTGTGCTTTATCAATACAATTTATGAATGTACGCCATGTTATATTTACCCCCTATTACCTTTGTGCATGTGTTTAAGTGGATTCAACTTTTCCAATCAAGCCAGAACCTACCTAATTAATCCAATTAACCTCAGCAAGAACCTGGTATAACAATAATAATACATATGGAGTACTATATTCTTGAATTAACTTGTTATAGAATACTATGTACACCATGGCATATATCTTAGTTAGCCTTTATATAATACTTATTTGAAATACATACCTCAACTGGTGATCTCCTTACTTATCTTACTAACTCTTGGTCATCCTCCCTTCGGGACGTAGGTGATATTTTTTTATATTGCGCTAGACATATTGAAAGCCTTTGATAGAGTCTGGCACATATCTTTAATTTCCAAACTACCCTCCTTCGGTTTCTATCCCTTCATCTATGCCTTTTTTTTCTGGCCGTTCCATGGCTGCGATAGTGGATGGCTATCGCTCACTTCCTCAACCTATCAACTCCGGTGTTCCTTAGAGTTTTGTTCTGTGTCCAATTTTCTTTCTAGTATACATTACTAATCTTTTTGACTGGACCTCTAGCTCTATTCACTCATATGCTGACAACTCTACCTTACATTATTCAACTAGTTTTCCACAACAACCCACCACGCAATCATTCCAAAACTCAAGTGATGAGTCCATAGCATGCCTATCCTCTGATCTATCAACTATTTATGATTGGGGCAGAGAGAATCTTGTTATTTTCAATGCCTCCAAGACCCAATTTCTCTATCTATATACCCGTCACAATCTTCCACAAGAGAATCCCTTACTCTTCAACAATATACAAATCAACCCTTCATCTTCCCTCAATATTCTTGGTGTATATTTTTCCAGACCTTTCTTGGAAAGATCATACTACCACTCTTGGTATAACAGCTGCCCAGAAGTTAGGTGTATTCAATCGTCTCCATGGGTTCTTCATCCCCACATAGCTTCTTGCTCTGTACAGGGCCACTATACGGGTGCGGGTGCAAGTATTGTTCGCATGTGTAGGGAGGTTCAACTCATACTGCACTTCTAAAAAAGGTAGAGTCAAAAGCATTTTGTCTCATCAATTCACCTCCTCTTACCAATTCCCAACAATAACTTTCTACAAGCCACAATGTTGCATCTGTTTCACTCTTTTACCGTTATTACAATAATCAATGTTCTTCAGAGCCTTTTCAGTGTATACCTTATCCCTTACGGAGAGTGGGGGTCACCCGTCTTTCAACACATTCCCACCCCTATTCTGTCCAACTCTCTAACCCAAGAATTAACAACATTTCCCAGTCTTTCTTCTACTCAACAAGTAATCTCTGAAACTCTCTCACTCAATCTGTCTTTCCCTCATCCTATGACTTAAACTGCTTCAAGCTCCATGTGTCCAGACATTCTGACTCTAACATACCGTGAATTTGGATCTCTATCACTCTTTCAACTTTGGGGGGGGGGACACTTGTTACAAGCAGTTTTGCCTTTTATCTCCTTCTTACTCATAGAACATAAACAAACACCCATCACTACTTACTTTTGCACACAAATACTGCAAAATATGTCGATACTGCAAAATATGTTAGATCGTTTATATACTACCACTATCTAAGACTCTAAGTGGTGATATTAATATTTTTGGATGTAATATTTTATGGGCGTGTGGCAACCTGTTACCAAAATATGGTGCATCTAATGTAAGGAGTATATATATTTGAAACAATTATGGAGACACGGTCCATATGCGGAATTTCGTGAAACAGACACAGTTATATTTTATTAACTGCATTAGATCATCAACTTGGTTTTATTTTGTGTATATAAAATTAGTGGAGCATACAAATCTATCGTATTTTGCGCTTATGCAGTTGCCTGTCAAAACATTAATAGCAGCCGATTAACTATGTTTTTAATTTATCTTTTCAGTAAAATTAATAATCACATAAACATAAATCGTTTCAAGTGCAGCTATACTCTCCGGTAGACTTACTTATATTAAGTCACTCTATATGTGTCTCTTGTCAACTACAACATTGATATAGAACATAATTATGAACAAACAATTGTATTTAGCATAACAAGCAATGCCTAATGTGTTTGCCAGAACATCACTATTAAGGGTCCCCTATTCCAGCCAGCTGTGGTGGTCAGATGTTGTGACAGCAACAGTTGATCCTGTGAGCCTGTCTACAGAGACCAAAGATACTAACATATGGGGACAAGTTGAAGCCAGATGTAGAGCCGTCATCGTGGATCTGACTACCAACACACCACAGCTATCTCTCAGGTAAATGTTGCCGTATGACACATAGGCTAGATTTTCTTCGAAGTTTACGACCAATATATACAGTATATACAGGGTGTCCCAGGAGGAATGGTCATAACTTTGGGAAATTATAAAATAAGGTATTCTAAGCATAATATATATATATATATATATATATATATATATATATATATATATATATATATATATATGTATATATATTGAGTATATATCACAAATACACGTGAGCCACTAAATGTTTCTAATCTCTCAGTGGGGTTCGAACCGCCGACCGTCAGGACGATAGCATCTCTGGGGTTCGAACCCCACTGAGAGATTAGAAACATATATATATATATATATATATATATACCTATCCCGATACCATGGAGGAATTCCGAGAGAACAGGCATAGGATATCTATCAGGTATGGTTGGCCACCCCTTCGGGGATCACGGCGTCGGGCAATAGATAGATAGATAGATGGTTGATCACAGGAGGCCATCGTCCATCGTTCTTGGGCACCTGATAGATGGGTGCATTTCAAGGAGAGGAGTGTTTGATGATCCCTCCGTTTAACTATCATCTGCCATCCCCTTTACCATCTCCCTTTGATATTGCAGCAAGCGGTATGCTGTTGTGTAGACTGAGGTGTCATGTTTCAAGGGTATGTAGGGCTTGGCAAGATCTGTTTTTCCTAAAGGTTCTCCGGAGAGTGCTAGTACATCCTGAAAGGTCTTTATTAGATTCAGAGGGGGCTCATATCAGGAAAGTCTGTCCTTTTTAAATGCGGTATGATGGTTTCATTCGTGTTATTTGATGATGACGCTTTGTTCGTTGAAGATGTCGTCATAATAGCATGGACGTTTGACCAGAGGGCCAATCAGGAGAGTCAGGATCCACAGGAAAATCGTACTTTAATTAATTTACACTTTCTCCTCCACAATGCAGAACTTCTGCTTATCAAAATTCATTTATCTCTAGAACTACTACTCTTTGGAATTCACTTCCTTCGAGTTGCTTTCCACAAACTTACAATCTACAAAAGTTTAAATCCAGTTGTTACAAACATTTTATGAATGGAGGATGCCTTTAGGCACATGGACCTTTTTGTTTTATCTGTGTTTTTCCGTCCTCCGTTCATTGTCTCTTTAAAAAAAATAAAAATAAATAAACTTAACCCACTGAGCAATATAATATGAATGTACACTCCAGGACCAACAGGTTGTCAAAAAAAAAAAAAAAACAGATCTCCTGGAATGGGGTAGAAATGAAGGAAAACCACAAAAAAACGATCTCTTAGGTCATTAACCCTTAACTGGCGGTGCGCATCATATGTCGAGTGAAAGAAATTTGGAATGTGTGGCGGCTCACACCATAAGTCGTGTGGCAATTTCAGCACGTAATGTTGCTGAGAGAGAGAGACAAGTGGTGGCAGGAGAGTAGCGAGCATATGACTGCTCCAGACCACCGCGGCGGACCAACTGACATGAATCCCACCCTCCTCCACCCTCTCACACTCGCTACATAGTTAAATGTATGGGGAAAGTACCGAATTACATGGTTTTTGCACTCGTGTTGCGCGGTTGTTGCAAGAAAACTAGCGGTCATACAAGGATCGTTGTGGTGTCATTGGAAAGCTCTGTTTATGCCCTTTCAGGGATAGATACTTGTTTTACGCTCTGGGTCTTATTTAGGCATGAAAATGATCACGTAAACAGCCCTATTTTGGGTAAAAACACCCCGCTGGTGGCTACATATTATTTACCGCCTAGGCCGCTCGTTAGGTGTTAAGGGGTCCTACGGGGTGCCCGAAAGTCGGAATTAACATGGGGAAATGGGTAGGCAAAAATATGCAAAAACAAGTTTGTGCATGCTAACGCACACGCGGCTCGACTTTGAAGGTTTTTAACCTTGGGCATTGTTGCGTGGGATACTTACACAGTTCCCATACAAATCTGAGCCCTCTTAGTGCCATAGGACCGGAGTAATTAACCGTGACGCACCCTATGCGGCGCTGGGGTTTAGCGTTACATATATTGCCGACGCATCACGTGCGTCGCTGGGGTCCAGTTGGTTAAGCATTTCTTATTGAGCAACTGGACTTAACCTCTCAGCTGCGCAGCCCCTGTAGTATACACCATACACGTAGTATATTTATTCCTCACTAAAATCGTTAATTTACCATAAATATAATTAATACTTATCCATATGCGCCTACAGTATTTTACGTTTAATATGAAGATAATAACATGTTACAATAATAAATCAAGTGGGAATATCATTTGTATGGTTAAAATCGCGAATTGATAGCGAATGGTTCAGTCAACAATTGTGAGCCAGCCGGCCTCATATCCTCCTCTCTCGAGGCCTGGAGAGAGACAGGCCTGTATCTCTCTCTCTCGCATTTTCCCACGCATAGACACACACATGACCACACCCTATGATCGGTTTGGATATGTTTACACGAAAATATGCCAATGAATAAGGGAATAACAGGGAAAATAGGTGATAATTGAAGGGGGAGGTGGGGAAAGGGGGGAAGGAGGGGATGTGGAGGAGTGATATGAGGCATGGAGGGGGAAAAAAAAAAAAAAAATCAAGTGCTACTGGGGCCTTTTAAAAGTTTTTATTTAGGCCTAGGCCTAGGATCAGGTTAGTAGGGTACCGCCGTACTGATGAATAACATAACAGTTAGAAAGATATATAACAGATATATATGAACTTTACTCTTGTATAATTAGTACTTGTAGTATATCTTATAATCTAATTTCAGAGTTCAACTATAGAGTGTACTGTACGTAGTATTGGTCACTCTGGTATAAATAGTTTGGTGCAAATAATAAGTAAACCAAAAATAGTACTGAGTTTAATTAAATAGAATATACTGTAAGAAATAAGTTTTATTCACTTGGGTTCCAATCAATAGTTATGTTTATGATAAATAAAACAAAGATTGTACTGTTAAATTTGTAATAAACTTCCGTTTCTGAATTGAGTTATATATAATATTATGATACCTGATTACTTAACATCTGCAACCCCAAGACGAATAGCATTAGTGATTGTGACACCATATAAGAACAAACAAATACCGCCCCCACCCCCTCGCACACACTTCAAAGATAGAGCCTGGATCTATCACCCAGCTGTCCTGATTCTGCCACGTCACCAAGCCCTGCATAGTCTCCACCCCCAGATTCCCCAGGGACCCATCACCCAACCCTACCTGTGCTCTTACCTGCCAAATCACCTCTACCTATCACCCAGAGTCAATAAGGACACAAGAGACCAAGACCAGAAAGACCACCGGAACAGCGAGAACAACAAGAATCTGATACAAGCCTCAACCAAACCGAGGCCACCGAGAGTACCCTCGGTGGCCTCGACCAAACCACCAGTCGGCAGGTTACTCAGCTCATCACACTCCTGTAGTATTCCTCTGGAAGCGCCGTGTAGTATTCCTCTCAGCAAATTGAGTAGTATTCCTCTCGACAATACATGTAGTATTCTTCAGGAGGCGCCATGCGGTATTCCTCTCGGCAAAAGAAGTCAAAACCCATTCTCTCCCACAACACACCAGAACGAGAGACAAGAGAAGAATAAGAGAGCAGCTCAGAATGAGAGACGAGAGAAGAAGAAGATGGCGAAGAAGACCCCCAAGTACGACAAGTTATTTGGCACTCCTTATACTCCTATGAAAGCTCAAACTTCCCTAGTCCATTTGCCTGACACACCAGGCAAACAATTAAACTTTTTAGTTAGCAAGTATTGCTGTTCCCTCTCTCTGGATCCCTAATTACATTAACAATTATTTGCAATCCACATTCTATCCCCCTGCTAACCTGCAGACTATATTCATACCTTCTAGGTTACGTTGACGACTCTGCCAACACAACTAAGATATAACTATATTTATTTCTGTAAAAGCCTCCAACACACCACTCATTATATAAACAATGCTTCACAAACTTTCCTCCCTCACACATAGTCTAAGTCTGTAACTATCGCAGGTTATATTATATCTTTATGTATTGTATATAACTATATATACGTCTATAATTCTTCTCGGTATTAGTGCAGCACCAACTTGATTGATATCGATGATTATCAGTGTTTTATCACTTTCATGAACGATACTTTGTTGGTGTACATGTAATTACCGTCGCAAATTCACTACAAGTGAAATAAACAAGTTAATAATTATTATATTATTTACCTCCTGTTATCGACAGCCAAAGCTGAAGATTGCGAAGTGAACACCGTAGACTTCATAGAATTTTTCTTTCGGCGCCCGTCAATCTTTTATTATTTTTAATACCTAACCAGAGGGGGTGTGGGGGTGGCAGCCCCCACCTATAATAATAGGATAAGTTAGGTAAGGTTGTTAGGTTAGGCTAATATTACCCCTTATTTTCGTCTTTTACCCCGCAATTTCCCTGATCTTCATAGCCCTCCCCACTATCGGTGGCCGTGTCTTAAGATTGATGGATAATGGGAAAATACTAAAATGCGATGGTCCTCGGTATTAAACAACACTGTATATCAAAGAATAAAAAATTACCTGAAAAACTTGTATCGGGTTGGTGATGCATTTTTACCTTATTCTTTGCCAGTCATTTACCAATATTTGCCAAACTTACCTAATAGCTTATGTAAGTAAAGCATATAAACTGTACAGGTGTATTATGTTCTAATCTTAGTCTTCCCAGTAAAATAAAAACCTACTACATTATCTAAAATGGTTAATCGAGTATTGAAAGTAACCTGAAAGAATGCCAGACACTCGGCATATAGTGTAAGAAATAAGTATTGCTAATACTTGATTAAGTTACTTTTATCTATGGTCATTGCAATGCTTATTGGTGTGTGTATGGCAATGTAATGGACAATATGTTGCGAGGAACTAACCAACTAATCAAGGGTGATTGAAACTCAGTCTTGATTGAAATGCAGAGTTAATTCAAGTTCAGAGTTGATTGAAGAACTGTACTAATTGAAGTTGTTGTTGTTGTTGTTGTTGTTCCCTAAGCTGCCTGGCCGAAAGGCCCGAATCCCTAAGGAAGGCCATGGCCACGGTCAGGCTTTCCCACAGAGCTCTCAAGGAGTGTACTGTAGATTGTGTTGTTGGCATAAGTGGTTGTGTGAAGTGCAGTCTTCTATGATGTGTTTAATGGTATGGGGTGCTGTGTTACAACCTGGGCAGGTGTCGATGACAGAGTCATCCAGTCTCTTCTGATAGCTCAGAAGAGCTGGGTGGTGTCCTCATCTCAGCCTGGCCAGGTGGACTCTGTCCTCGCGAGGAAGGGAGGATTCAGAAGGATGGATTTCGGGAGGTCGTGCCTGCAGCAGCGTGTTGTCTATGAGTGAGTGGGTGGAACGGTGAGATATGAGTATGGATGTGCTTCTGGAAGCTGGTTTGTGGTGGGCAGGGAGGGAGAGAAGATAGTATTTGTGAGTGATAGCGTGTGGTGGGTGTTGTTTTGATATTTCTTGGTATCTGTGGGTGTGTTGCCATGTAGTGTAGTGGGTGGTGTTGGTTCGTGGAGGCTGCTGCCAGGGATTGAGTGCCTCTCATGTCCAGATGGTCTTTGACTTTGAGGACTTTGGTTTCTTGATGTAGGTGATCTGTAGGTGTAGTAGCTGTGCAGCCTGCGATGATTTTTAGTGCTTTATTTTGAATAGTCTATAAGGTCTTATGATGTGTTTCAGCTAGGCTAGAAGCCCAGGCTTGCGTATTCCATCACTGATCTTATGTATTATTTGTAAACTGTGGTGGTGGTTTCTTTGTTGTGTCCAAATTTTGTGTTTGTGTGGTATGCTGCACCGTAAGGCAGCTGTCCAGGGGTATGGACAGGTCTGCAGAACTACTTTTTAACCACACACTTATGCAAATCAACTCACTGTAGTCGACGTTCCAATGTGGGATTGAGTAGTGAGTGTGTGAGCCGTGGTGCAGAACGGTGGAGGCAGAAGGTGTTGTAGCCATTGCTCTGTGTGAAGGAAGGAATAATGGCGTCACATCTGGATGATGACATCACACCTCATAGTTCCTGCGTGGTTCCTCCAAATTGCTGTGACGTTTCCAGCTACTGATCAACAGGAGGAGGTGTGGGGAGCCAGCAAGACATCACCACATCACGTTGGTCTGCCTGAAAATGGTGAAGCACAAGGGCGGAGCCAACGGGAGTGATGGGGGAAGTTGAAGGTAGATATTGGGTGTGGCAGCCTGTTCAAGGATGAAACTAAGCGGTACCACCCAAATGTTGTAAGCTCACGTTGTAGAGCTTATCGTGTGATCACTAATTATATGTAATAATTTGGATTTTTCTACAGCAAAATGTATTGTCCATTAGGCACTGTGAGTATTCACAGTTAAAATATGGAACCGTCTGAGTGACAAAACCTTTGTATTGGTTTGTGAATGTGAATGTCTCTTTGGAGGTTATTTTTATGTATTTAATTCTGTGTGAGAATCCCACCGCTGCCCCCATTTATGTGCTACCCATCAATGTATTTCTAGGAATAGCATTACCTTTGGAGAAGCAGCACTGTCCACTGCAATTGTGTAGGAAGGTCTAGAGATAGGTAATCAAATCTAGATTAATGGCAAGTGAAAACCTAAGATCGTTTTTGTTCTTAGATACTGAAGCTGTGATAGATTACAGTTTAATGTACAGTTTATTGTGATCACTACAATGATAAATGAAGATGCGGGTGGAGCTTAGAGCTAATATTGTCCACACACAATTGAGGTTGAAAAGTATCTACTGTTACCAGGCTGTTCAAGGGGTGATAGAGGTTTTGCACGCAATAATATCGTGATACAGGCCGTGGGAGTGAGAACCAATTCAGTGTTCTGTAGGAATTATTTAGTCTATGATGCGGCCGTTCACGGGTGGCCTTCCCAGATTTGTAATAGTTATATATGTACAGTACGTCCTGTATGTGTACAGAGTTGTACACATGTTTAGCTATATATAGTTATATGATTATTGATTATAGTAGGAATACATGCTACATATTATATATATATATATTGTTACATATCTTGATCCTCAAGTGGTTAACTTGATGAATCTAGATAGCACAGAGATATATATTAAGGTATCAGTCAGCTGAAGGCAAAACAAAAGTAAAATCTAATAAAATTATTTCCTGTTGTTGCTTCCTCTCCTTTTGGATCTTAGGACCTGGTATCCTTTATTGACTGATACTCTTTAATTATGAAAAATACTGAAACTAATTAAAGTCGTGTAGTATTTATAAAGAATTATTATTTAACCGAAGCTTAGTAGGCTATGGTTATGAACCGAAGAAGTTTATCTAAAGAAGGACTATTAATTCTATAAAAAGTCTTGAAAGATAAATATTAAAGTAAGAATATTTCTGTCTCTTACCCTTTTTGAAATGAATAGATAGTTTTCTTATATGTCCTTTTATTTATATTTAATGTAGTTATTATTCTTGGTTCTTGTCTTACGTTAATAGTACTATATTATTATTATCATCAGGATTAATATCAAAGTCACATAAAATGTTAAGATATATAATTATTTAATAATTATACTCCGGACAGCATAAACAGACCGTTGGTTGGGCATAACTTGACAACACTGTTTTACCCTCGCTATCATGTGATAAGTTGATAATGCGGCCGAGAAACCATTTGCCCTCTCTCTCTCTCTCTCTCTCTCTCTCTCTCTCTCTCTCTCTCTCTCTCTCTCTCTCTCTCTCTCTGGGAGATGAAATTGTACTAACTTAATTATTAACGTGATTTTTATATACCCTAAATCTATATATATAATGTCTTAAATTATAAAATAAACTATTGGTCAAAATATTCTGTGTAGCAGACTTTAAAATGTTTGCTTTTATTGTACGGTTTTCTGTAATCATAATGAATGGGATACTGCTTTATATAGTAGAAAATTATCCAGTGTTTCTGATATTATGACTTTTTTTCCACACCACCATTGAGGTAAAAGTCTAGGTACGTTTATTTTTATAGAGGTTTCCCCAGTAGGCCTAATCCTCTCTCCGATTATTAGTCAGAATTGTTTTCATCAGAACTATCTGAGAGGTGAACTACCAATGAATCCACATAATGTTCCACTGTCATATCTAGCTCAAATTTAAAACCAATTTGCAATATAACTTTGCGAAGAGACGCTCTGGACCCTTTGTAGGAATTGTTTTCTCTGAGTTCTTCCATCACTTTGTACACTGTAGGAATTTCTTTTCTCTCATAGAATTCCAAGATAGTTCTTCTGAGTACACACTTATCAAAATCGTCAAAGTTCGTCACAGAGGAAGGGCGATTTCTTTTGGAAGGCGAGGAGAATACTGGCTTTTCTGGTTCATTTTCTGTATTACATGATTTCTTTGCCTCAGAACAAATTCGTAGCACTGTCTTTTCGGAAACTTTGGTAGCTTTGGCAGTACGAGCAACAGCTTGTGAAGGTTTTAACAGGGGTCCTTGTTTTTTTTCTCTTGTATGAAATATTGATTAACATTGTAAATCATCTCCTTTGCTTGACTGTGGAGATGAGAGTGAGTAGGAGACGGAGGACTACCTTCCATGGTGAAGTATAAATAAAGAGTGAATCATTAACCTGGTCACCAGACACACACAGGTGACATTCCTGGACTAGTTCAAAGGTCACCACTATGTTTATATGGCGCTGATGGTAGCCCCCCCCCCCCCCCTATCCTCCCACCCCACCCCCACACATCCTAATGATTTTTAAATTGGTTCATTTGACCCCACAGGTTTAACACCTTAACCTTTCCACCCATGACTCGATTATTGTATATGTATTCATATACAGTACATACTGGGGAAACCTCTATCAAAATAAACGCACCTAGACTTTTACCTCAATGGTGGTGTGGAAAAAGTCATAACATCAGAAACACTGGATAATTTTCTACTATATAGAGAAGTATCCCATTCATTATGATTACAGAAAACCGTACAATAAAAGCAAACACTTTAAAGTCTGCCACACAGAATATTTTGACCAATAGTTTATTTTATAATTTAAGACATTATATATATAGATTTAGAGTATATAAAAATCACGTTAACCCTCTCACGCACATATGACGCAGAGGTTGCCAGATTAGCAATAAGAAACAGAGCTCTCTCGCTCCTACAATCATCTCTCCAAAACCAGCCCTCTGCCCACAGCTAACTAAAAGACAACTGCAGAGGTCGAAGTAACCAAACCAAAGGCTTCCAAACACCCATGATGGCAACAAAGGCTTCAAAGTATCCCCAATAGGCCCAAAACCGCGTCATATGTCGGAGAGGGTTAATAATTAAGTTAGTACAATTTCATCTCCCAGAGAGAGAGAGAGAGAGAGAGGGCAAATGGTTTATCGCACGCATTATCAACTTATCACCTGCTAGCGAGGGTAAAACAGTGTTGTCAAGTTCTGCCCTACCAACGGTCTGTTTATGCTGTCCGGAGTTATAGTTAAATGTATTTCTTAACCACGTAACATTGAGGTTTGATTATGAGTAAATTAAGTTACAGGATCGCTTCATAGATTCGATTCAGGTCTCACTCAAATAATATGAAAAGCAAAATAATATTTTGAAGCTAAAAGAATGTTCTTCAGCTTAGGAAATCACTAGAAGTAACATTAAAACAACCATGTTAGTCTAAGGCGATATTACTAATATGAGACAATAGCATCACCGTACTAAGCACCGTTAAGCAATGTAAGCTTAATTAAAAGAAAATGAAAGAACTCGTAAGTCTTAATATAGAACAATAGTATTACTTTTATCATAACCCAATTACTTGAAGAGTTGCTTTAGTCCACAAGTCAGTCAACTAAAATACTTAAGCACATAATAGTAGCGTTAACGTTAATTCCCAATCACATATCTCACTAACCAACATAACGTAAGTGTTTACACCGAACACACTTAACACTATCTATCTATCTATATATTGCCTGACGCCATGATCCCCGAAGGGGTGGCCACGAACGAACCGCCCCCATGCACCTCTGTCCCCAGTCAGTCGACGCCCCTCCCCCCAACCAGCACCGCCTTCGTTCATGTAGTTCCTCACTCCATCCTTCCACCTCATATTCGGTCTACCTCTCCCTCTCTGTCCCTCCACCTCGCTCTCGTACACCCTCTTAGTCATTCTCTCGCTTTCCATACGTTCCATATGGCCGAACCATCTCAAGTTGTTCCTTTTCACACTTTCCAGCACATCTACCTCCACACCACACCTCCTTCTTACTTCCTCATTAGTCTGTCTATCCCTCCATGTAACTCTGCACGCACTCCTTAAGTAATTCATTTCCACTGCTCTCACTCTTGGTCTGAGTCTCTCAACCAACGTCCATGCTTCGCTTCCGTAAGTCAGTGTCGGGATTACCACAATGTCATGCAAGGACTTCTTCACTTCCATACTGACCACCCTATTTCTTGTTACTGCTTTTAGCGTTCCTACAACCCTCTTCCCCTGTTGTACCCTCTCCCGCACTTCTTCATCCATAGTCCCATCTTTACTCAACACTGCCCAGACTAAAGAGTTGACGATCTCCATAGCCTGACCGTTCAGCTTCACCTCACACTCTGTGACTTCACCCCTTTCGAAGACCATAACCTTGCTCTTCCCCGTATTTACCTTCAAATTCCGTTTTTTGCACACTGTTCCACCTCACTTAACACACACTTATATAATCTGACTGACAGTCACAATCCCATTATAATACTTCACCCCGTCTTCCTTCAGCTGCAAGTTCACCTTCCCAACTCCAAATGAGACTGATTTGAATGCCCACTACTCGGGTCTTATATACTATGCAATGATGGTGTAGGAACGAATCAGGAGGCGGGGGCTGGTGCGCGCCCCAATCATAGCTCCTCTAGTTGCATAAGAGGTGCGTGGTCCAATGGAGTCTCCTGGCGTGGAATCATCGTCATAGCATCGGGTTATCGAAGTAGTTTGCAGGGTCCCCTATGACGCACGCAGGTGTGAAGGCTTGTTTGCTGGTATGCGGACGAGCTGGTTTCCCCCTCGCTGGTTCGCTCGCTGGTCTGCTTCGCCACCTGGGTAGTTTGGCACTCCTTTAACTCTGAATTCTAACTCTTAAATAAACATACAGGGCTCCGTATGTCAGACCTCCCCCCTAGAAAAGAGTTTAAGGAGTATAGTACATAATATGAACCATAATACATAAAAGATTCACTACCAGATTGGCAACAGCAAGATTATAATGAGGATATAAAAAGGATATCACCCAAAGTAGGCAACATCTCCAGGTACATCAGAACATAGCCGGAACGTAGCTGGAGCGATATTCGAACTGCAAGGCATCTCACAGCTGAAGGCTTGAAAGCGCACTACTAAAGCATGATATTTACCTCGCTACAAGGGAGAGCTAATTGACAAAATCCTCTCATTAAATTAATCTTACTGCTGTGTGAGGCCAACCTGGTAAATGCAATCTTTTAATAGATACGTGATAGGCAATCGGCTAGCACGTTCTGGACCCCCTTAATATGTTTGACATCCAGGGAGTATTCCTGCAGCAACAAACTCCACCTGGTCAGTCGTTGGTTTTTATTTTGGAACTTATGCAAAAATTTTAAGGGGTGATGGTCAGTATACACAGTGATGGCACCAGAGGCAGATTTCACATAGACAGCAAAGTATTGAAGGGATAAAATTAATGCTAACAGCTCCTTCTCAATGACTGAATAGTTACGTTGAGCAGAATTTAATTTTTTACTAAAATAGCACACAGAATGTAGTACTTCACAGTCGTCTTCCTGTAGCAACACTGCACCAACCCCTGTATTGCTCGCATCCACTACTAGGGAAAAAGATCTGTTAAAATCAGGAGCTCGGAGTACAGGATAATTAGATAAAATATATTTGGTAGCATTAAAGGCCTCCTCACATTCAGAGGACCACTCAAACTTCACATCCTTACGGAGAAGATCTGTCAGCGGAGCTGTTAACCTTGAAAAGTTTAAGATGAAACGCCTATAATAACCAATCATGCCTAGGTACCTTTGGATATGTTTCTTAGTGCTAGGAGTTGGAAATTCTAGAATAGACTCTACCTTTGCTTGAGGAGGTGCAACCTGCCCCTGACCTACCGTATATCCTAGATACTGGACCGTACTCTTTACAAAGGTGCATTTCTTAATATTAACCACCAGATTGGCATCAGCAAGATTTAAGAACAGCAATCTAAGTTGGTAAAGATGCTCCTCCCATGACTGTAAAAAGATAAGAATATTATCGATGTAGACAACGCATCCAGGTACCCCTTCAGTCACCAAATTCATGAGGCGCTGGAATGTAGCTGGAGCGTTTTTCAAGCCGTAGGGCACTACGTTACAGCAGAAGGCTTGATTGTTGACTACAAAGCATGATATTTCCTTCACTCTAGGGGTGAGAGCTACTTGCCAATATCCCTTCATTAAGTCAATCTTGCTGATATAGGTGGCTGTACCAATCTGGTCAATGCAGTCGTCGATCCGTGGCAGTGGGTAGGTATCGTTCTTTGTGACAGCATTAACTTGCCTATAGTCCATACATAACCTATGGCTCCCGTCTGGCTTTGGCACAAGTATGACCGGACTACTCCACTGGCTTAAGGCCCTTGTGATCAGCTCGTTTGATAACATAAAGTCAAGCTCGACCTGCAGTATACTCCTGCGTTGTGGTGAGACACGGTAGGGGGATAGTTTAATGGGAGTTGCATCCCCTACGTCGATGTCGTGCACGGCCAAAGAAGTGAGCCCTGGAGTATCACGGAACACACTGGGAGACTGAGATAAAACAGAGATTAGTTGGTTCGCTTGATCAGAGGGAAGATGACATAGTTTAGATGGTAATTCCCCCCAAGCTACTGAATTATACTGAAAGTTGGATAGGCTACATGACAAGTCAAAGTCTGCATGGATACCTTCAGGCTCTGGAACAGTCTGTTGCGGGTCAGTAAGAGAACTGAAGACTTTGTCTGCACCAGGCTGTCCACAGGTCCTGACATTCACTGCCACAGTGGGAGAATCTGGAGGAGAGGAATCAGGGGACCTATGGTAGGGTTTCAACATATTTATATGAAATACTTGCGTGGTCTTTCTCCTGTCTGGGGTAGTTACTAGATAATCGGTAATGCTCACCCTCTGAATGATCTTATATGGGCCCCTGAACTTGGCAGATAAAGGTTGGCCAAAAAGGGGGAACAGGACCAAAACCTCATCACCGGGCTGAAACTCCCTCTCACGGGCTTTTCTGTCATACCAGTTCTTCATGGAGCTTTTAGCCACTGTCAAGTTTTGAGCTGCAAACTCACATGAGGATCTCAGCCGGGTTTTGAAATCTGAAACATACTTGAGGAGGTTTTGGTTCCCCTCCTGGCCAACTAGGCTATCCTGCAATAGTTGCAAAGGACCTCTTACCTGGTGAACGAAAACTAGCTCATTAGGGGAAAAACCCAGGGATTCAGTTGGAACCTCACAAGTAGCAAATAAAAGAAAAGGTACCCCCTTATCCCACTCAACTCCGGTCTCTGTACAATATTTACGCAACATTCCTTTTAATGTCTGATGATATCGTTCGAGAACCCCTTGACTCTCTGGGTGGTAGGTGCTAGACTTAAAATGTTCGATACCCAACTCCTTCAGGGACTGCTGGAAAATGTTAGAGGTAAAATTAGTACCTTGATCACTTTGCACCTCATGGTGGAAACCCATTCTGGTGAAGAATTTGAGCAGTTCCTTGATGACAGTTGGAGCAGAGGTAGTCCTTAAGGGTATAGCCTCTGGGTAGCGAGTTGCCATGTCCATAATAGTTAATAAATAATTGTTACCTTGGGAAGTCTTAGGCAATGGGCCTACAATGTCCACTACCACCCGAGTAAAAGGATTCTCGAAGACGGGCAAGGGCACCAGAGGATGTACAGGCACCTTCTGATTGGGTTTTCCTGTCATCTGGCAAGTGTGAAACACTCTACAAAACTCCACTACATCTGCACGCATTCCTGGCCAGTGAAAGTGGGCTCTGATTCTGTCTAGAGTTTTTCTCACACCTAGGTGTCCTGCAAATGGTATACAATGTGCCATTTCCAAGATATCTCTACGACAAGGTTTGGGGACTACTACTTGATGGACGTCCCAGGCCCCGTCATCGATTGGTCTGTGTGGCTGTCTCCATCTACGCCACAATACTCCTCCTTTGAGGTAGAAACATTCACCACCCTCCTTCTCACATTCCTCTTCACTCACGGCCCTGGCAGCTAACTCCTTGCATTCACTATCATCTCTCTGTAGCTCTACCAGGCCACTAGGGCAATTTGGAGGGGTTTCATGGTCATCGTTAGGGACAAGATGAGCCATAAAGGTGTCAGATAAATCCACCTCAGTCACATCATCAGGCACAGTTGGAGCGTCATTCACACTCTCGTCATCCCTTTCATCAACTCTTACATTCGGTACATTTCTGTCTGAGGGAACTGCTACTT
The DNA here is from genome assembly GCA_032716605.1 of Paralithodes platypus. Lineage (NCBI taxonomy): Eukaryota > Metazoa > Arthropoda > Malacostraca > Decapoda > Lithodidae > Paralithodes > Paralithodes platypus. The sequence continues at coordinate 27,255,766 of CM064491.1, read as the reverse complement.
GAGACATTGAATGTGTGACAGCACACACAGGGAAAACTGTTGGCATCTCCTTTTCGAGCTCACCGGTTAGTGGCTCGTTAACAGGGGAAAGTGACAAAATGGGGTCTGGTCGGACCTTCTCACCTGCTACATCATTCCCCAAAAGGAGTGTTACCCGGGGCACAGGGATATCTTGGGACCTACACAAAGCTATGGTGGCCTCACCCTGTAGTAACTCACATTCAATTTCGCCTTTTACCAAGTATGCATAAAATTGGCCTCCAGCACCTCTCATTATAACTGGTTCGCCAGGTGGGCACTCAGTGTAAGGATTCACCATCAGGGTGCTAGTAGAACCTGTGTCTCTCAGAATGTTTACCTCATGCATACAACCATTTAATCTCACGTTGCCAGATGAAATAAAGGGACGGTAACTGCCCTGCACTGATGGTGAAATTATTATTGGCTTAACCCTAGTGGGTTGCACCACACATGCTACTACACCCCTGTCTAGATGATTTACGTTAGCTGCTAGGTACTCCTTCTGTCGGGAGTCCTGTATTAAAGGAAATTTTGGTGCTAGGTACTCCTTCTGTCGGGAGTCCTGCATTAAAGGCACATATGGAGTTTGAGATACGGCGGCAACTGTCCCCGATCTCATAGTTTTCTCCTTGGCCCAGCACTGATAAGCTAGGTGGCCTCTCTTGCCACAAAAAGTACATACTTTAGGGGATACGGGAACGTTCCCTCTTTGAGCATACTATTACTTTGGGGCCCACCTCTGTTACCATTGCCCTGAGTCGCATTTTTAGTTGGGGGAACAATTCTATTTTGGCTAGCTGGGGAAGACGTTACAGGCTTGTGACTGGGTCTGTCAGATTTGTGATTGGGATACTTAAAATTAGAACTAGAATTATCGTAGGGCTTCTTTCCACAAAATTTGTTGTTGAGCACGTATGTGTCAGCCATGTCAGCGGCGTCGGCAAGACAATCTACCTTTTTCCCCCTCAAATGATAGGCTACAGAAGAATCAATTTTCCATAGGAAATTTTCTAACAGGACCAACTCCTTCAGATCGTTGTAGCTTGTGACTTTCTTACTCTTGACCCAATGATTGAAAGTTTTAGTCATGGTCCTGGCAAATACCTTATGGATTTCTTCTACTTTCTTCTGGTTTTTACGGAAAGATTGCCTGTAAGCCTCAGGCTGCAATTGATAGGTTTTTAGGATAGCTTCTTTGAGATTGTCATAATCCTGCCTAACATCTGCTTCTTCTGACAAATACGTGGCTCGAGCCTGCCCTGTCAAAACGGTTTGTAACATAAAAGGCCATTGATCTCTTGTCCACCTCATACCTCCAGCAACTTCCTCAAACAAAACAAAGAAATCCTGCACATTATCCTCAGTGAAAGGTGGAATGACACTGGTCAAAGTCAATCCCTGAGGGGGAGCAATTAAGGGAGCATTTGTATTGACATTTAGTTGAGCTATTTGATATTGACATTGATATTGTTCGGTCGTTGCTCTGGCTTGTTCGGCATTTATTCGGGCTTGTTCGGTCTTTATTCTGGCTAGTTCTAGTTCGAATAATTGATCAACGGTAAAACCAGGTGGCAATTGCTCATCAAGTTGGCTAGGGTTACTCGGGATCCCACCAACTGCTCCGTCACCCTCCCCGCCTTCTACAGGGAACAGGTGTGTTTTTATGGTCTGAGCCACCTCTACTTTGGACATGTTTGAGACAGTTAACTGGAGATGTGAGGCAAGCACTTTCAGTTCGGATTTTGACAGACGGTCAATATCAGGGGCTGTGGGTTCTGATTCTATGAAAACTCGAGCATCTTCGTCATTAATTAGATCAGGCATGATTAATATTTGATTTTTAAGTAGTGAAACGGTAATGAAACTGAGTGAAACTGTATAAAACGAATCCTGGCGAGGTCGCCACTCTTCTGTTACGTATCTTGATCCTCAAGTGGTTAACTTGATGAATCTAGATAGCACAGAGATATATATTAAGGTATCAGTCAGCTGAAGGCAAAACAAAAGTAAAATCTAATAAAATTATTTCCTGTTGTTGCTTCCTCTCCTTTTGGATCTTAGGACTTGGTATCCTTTATTGACTGATACTCTTTAATTATGAAAAAATACTGAAACTAATTAAAGTCATGTAGTATTTATAAAGAATTATTATTTAACCGAAGCTTAGTAGGCTATGGTTATGAACTGAAGAAGTTATATCTAAAGAAGGACTATTAATTCTATAAAAAGTCTTGAAAGATAAATATTAAAGTAAGAATATTTCTGTCTCTTACCCGTTTTGAAATGAATAGATAGTTTTCTTATATGTCCTTTTATTTATATTTAATGTAGTTATTATTCTTGGTTCTTGTCTTACGTTAATAGTATTATATTATTATTATCATCAGGATTAATATCAAAGTCACATCAAAAGTTAGATATATATTTAATAATTAGTTAAATGTATTTCTTAACCATGTAACATTGAGGTTTGATTATGAGTAAATTAAGTTACAGGATCGCTTCATAGATTCGATTCAGGTCTCACTCAAATAATATGAAAAGCAAAATAATATTTTGAAGCTAAAAGAATTTTCTTCAGCTTAGGAAATCACTAGTGTGACGCTCCTGCATAGTAGCCACGTGCGGGCATGCGCGAGTGTCGGCTGTCCAGCCGTTTAGAAACCGGCTGGCGGTAGCCGGCCGGCCGGCTTTTCCTTAGTATATATCCTACGACAATGTAACTAATGTCTGGGATATTCTTATGTCGTTTCACAGCTTGAAGCTGCCCTTATGCTTAACCAACGCATCTTGGTATATTTTATTCACGATAGTTGATTGTTTCATTATAATATATAAGATGTAAGTCTAGTGAGAGTGGGAGGAGACGAGTGGGAGAGAGAGACCGGCTGGGGGACGTTGCTTCGCGCGGAGAGTCTTGCTTGGGGTTCGAGCCTGATGTTGCCAATTTGATCGCAACGTTAGGCTTAGTTTCGACTCACGCAAGGGGTAGAGGATTTTGACCCGGCAACTGTGTTGAGTGTTGCCAAGCATGGGATGTATTTCGCATGCCTAGGGTGGGGTCCAGACAGATTCAAGACTCAGAGCTCACCTCACTGTCGTACCCTTCGGACCCCCTTGATATCTATCCCTCTCAACCCCACTTAGAATCTTTCTCTCTTACTTTGTATACCTTCCTTCCACTACTTCACCAATCTATTTAATTATCCCATCCCCTTGATAGACCTTATATCTATTATTGTATTAACGACGAGCTCTCAGATAATTAGATAGGATTTTGGGCTTTATGCAGAGATGTAATTGTTAATGAGACCTAGGAAGCTTTTTTGTTGTCTCATATTTGGTGGTTTCATGCTTGCTAGTGTGTTCTTGTGGCAGGTGAGCAGGGGCTAGACCGGAGGGGAGGCTTTTTGTGATCCTTTAAGTAAAGTCTGCTGGTGCGAGTCCTGTGGACCCGCACGACTTTACTAGGATACCCGTGGGAGTCTGGGGGCATTTTCTTGTCTGTGTCCCTGTGTGTCTAGTGTTGTGTTGTGTGAGGGCCCTTGCCTAGTCCACTCAGCACTGCGCTAGCACGTCTTGCTTTTGTTTTAGGGTCGCCAGGAGAGAGTCAGATACTTGGGATCTGAGTCTCTCAAGAGAGCACCCTTTCAATTAGAGTAATTTGGCGCAAAGACTTGGGAACGTCCCTAGGCTAGAGCAGGTGGCTCAGCCCGGGTATCCGAAGCCTATATCCTTCCGGCTAGACCTCTGCCACCTGGCAGATTAACAGCTAGGGGTTTATTATTTTTGCATGCTTGTTATTGTGCCACAGTTTACCGTTGTTGTGAGCATTGTGAGTCAGGGTGTGGCTTAGAGACTCTGTCCGAGCAGGCTTGCCTGACTAAGAGTGAGAAGCACACCTGTATGTGGTTATGTTGCGAGTTGCTGCCTTTATTTAATTATACCTATACCATTATACACTGTATGGCCTATCACTAGTATTTATTCCTGCTTATGAGTTAAGAGTTCTCTAAATCCGTAACTTACTTTCTTTGCTAAGCATCAGATCCTACAGTAGCCGCATGCAGTTTAGAAACCTGCATCTTGTCTACCTGTACGATGTTTTGAAGACTGTTTGCTTTCACCTTCTTTCACGCAGGGGTGATTAGTTGTATTAATTAACGTAACGTTAAATGTACTTTCTTCTAGTTTGTTATTAAATTGTTTCTGCAATTTAATTCCGTTATCTATCTTTTCCTTGAAGCTTTAAGTCAACTTAATTGTGTGATCTTTTATATAGCCTGCTTGACTATCAGCAGTCTATAGTGCGTGCACCCTGTAACCGAGTCATAGGATACCTTGTTGTTCAGGCAGGACTCTTGACGGTTTAGGGTGGTTTGTTGCCTGGGTTTATAGATAAGGGTTGGATCTAGCGTTTTCCGTTGTTGCTTGTTGCCGCATACCTAGTCCAATAGAAAGAGCCCAGTGTTTATATATCCCAGGACGTAACACTAGAAGTAACATTAAAACAGCCATGTTAGTCTAAAGCGATATTACTAATATGAGACAATAGTATCACCGTACTAAGCACCGTTAAGCAATGTAAGCTTAATTAAAAGAAAATTAAAGAACTCGTAAGTCTTAATATAGAACAATAGTATTACTTTTTTCATAACCCAATTACTTGAAGAGTTGCTTTAGTCCACAAGTCAGTCAACTAAAATAGTTAAGTACATAATAGTAGCGTTAACGTTAATTCCCAATCACATATCTCACTAACCAACATAACGTAAGTGTTTACACCGAACACACTTAACACACACTTATATAATCTGACTGACAGTCACAATCCCATTATAATACTTCACCCCATCTTCCTCCAGCTGCAAGTTCACCTTCCCAACTCCAAATGAGACTGATTTGAATGCCCACTACTCGGGTCTTATATAGTAACTATGCAATGATGGTGTAGGAACGAATCAGGAGGCGGGGGCTGGTGCGGGCCCCAATCACAGCTTCTCTAGTTGCGTAAGAGGTGCGTGGTCCAATGGAGTCTACTGGCGTCGAATCATCGTCATAGCGTCGGGTCATCGAAGTAGTTTGCAGGGTCCCCTATGACGCACGCAGGTGTGAAGGCTTGTTTGCTGGTATGCGGACGAGCTGGTTTCCCCCTCGCTGGTTCGCTCGCTGGTCTGCTTAGCCGCCTGGGTAGTTTGGCACTCCTTCAACTCTGAATTCTAACACTTAAATAAACATACAGGGCTCCGTATGTCAGAATATATATATATATATATATATATATATATATATATATTTACGGTATATATATATATATATATATATATACATACAGTATATTCTGTATATATATATATATATATATATATATATATATATATGTGTTTGTGTGTGTATGGTTTATAGTACTATAGATATAGTATATAATTATATTGTAATGCCGTGTGCTTAGCAGTGTGCAGTATGAGCTGCTACAAATGTGTTTAATGTTTGCCTGGGTACAGTTTTTTGTTTAGCTAATATTAGATAATTGTGTTCAGATCAGGATATAACTTGCACAGTGAAGTGGTTAAAGCTTTCTTGAATCCCCAGTCTGCTGGAAATATCTGGGTTGAGAACCTTACCTGATGTGCCGGTGATGGCAGTGGGACCACGGATAGATGTAGACCTGGTTCTTCAACACCACTCCCTAGCCAACACTGTCCACGCTCTCTATGTTGCTCTCCATACCTCCATCACTAATGACTCTCAACGTCGGTCACTCCGGCCCCGTCTCCCACTGCCGAAGATTACATCAGGTACCAGCCTTGCCTAAACCCATATCAATTATCATCCTTGCCTAATTGATTTATTGTTTAGTAGGAAATATGGCGCTGCAGCAACAAGGTCATCACATGAGCTGAAATGAGTGAACAACTAAAAACTTAAGACATTAGGATGAAGACTAGGCAAATTCAATACAAAGCAATGTCATCACAAATCATCCTTGCCTAAACTTACATCAGGTATCATCCTTGCCTAAACTTACATAATGTTTGTTTTGTTTTTGTTTTTCTATATTCCAACTACCCTCTCGGGCATAGGCTGATAGCCTTTACACTCTACCGCTGAACACGGTGAGGCCCGTGAGGTCTTGTTCCAGTCTAGGGAGTGAGACATGCGAAGCACCTATTGATGGCTCGAACCCAACTCCATCTCTGAAGCTGCTTTGCCTCTGCGCTTCACAGTCTCACTCCCCAGGCTCGGACCCTCACTCTCAGAACGCCACCTATTGAGCAATTAACTCACTAGGCATTGCCCCCACTGTAGCATATTTTGAATGTGGGAATATTCATACAGTTCAATTTAATCAGGGAACAATGAGGGTATTTTGTTTTGGCATTTCGGTGTGCTATGGTAATGCACTGAAACTAGGTACAGCACAAATTCCATCCCAATAATATCTTCCCATTGACATATTGGGATTCGAACCCGGGTCCATTGGATTACCAGTCCAGTGGCAAGACCACTCTGCGACACCTCCTCAATCATCATCATCCTTGCCTTAAATTACATCAGGTATCATCCATGCATAAACTTACATCAGGTATCATGACCTTGCATAAATTTACATCAGGTATCATCTTTGCCTAAACTTACATCAGGTATCATCCATGCATAAACTTACATCAGGTATCATCCTTGCATAAATTTACATCAGGTATCATCCTTGCCTAAACTTACATCAGGTATCATCCTTCCATAAACTCACATCAGGTATCATCCTTGCCTAAACTTACATCAGGTATCATCCTTGCATAAACTCACATCAGGTATCATCCTTGCATAAACTTACATCAGGTATCATCCTTGCATAAACTTACATCAGGTATCATCCTTGCCTAAACTTACATCAGGTATCTTCCTTGCATAAACTCACATCAGGTATCATCCTTGCATAAACTTACATCAGGTATCATCCTTGCCTAAACTTACATCAGGTATCATCCTTACATAAACTCACATCAGGTATCATCCTTGCATAAACTTACATCAGGTATCATCCTTGCCTAAACTTACATCAGGTATCATCCTTGCATAAACTTACATCAGGTATCATCCTTGCACAAACTTACATCAGGTATCATCCATGCATAAACTTACATCAGGTATCATCCTTGCACAAACTTACATCAGGTATCATCCTTGCATAAACTTACATCAGGTATCATTCTTGCCTAAACTTACATCAGGTATCATCCTTGCATAAACTTACATCAGGTATCATCCTTGCACAAACTTACATCAGGTATCATCCATGCATAAACTTACATCAGGTATCATCCATGCATAAACTTACATCAGGTATCATCCTTGCACAAACTTACATCAGGTATCATCCTTGCATAAACTTACATCAGGTATCATCCATGCACAAGCTTACATCAGGTATCATACATGCATAAACTTACATCAGGTATCATGACCTTGCATAAACTTACATCAGGTATCATCCTTGCATAAACTCACATCAGGTATCATCCTTGCATAAACTTACATCAGGTATCATCCTTGCCTAAACTTACATCAGGTATCATCCTTGCATAAACTTACATCAGGTATCATCCTTGCACAAACTCACATCAGGTATCATCCTTGCCTAAACACACATCAAGTATCATCCTTGCACAAACTCACATCAGGTATCATCCTTGCCTAAACTTACATCAGGTATCATCCTTGCATAAACTTACATCAGGTATCATCCTTGCACAAACTCACATCAGGTATCATCCTTGCCTAAACACACATCAAGTATCATCCTTGCACAAACTCACATCAGGTATCATCCCTATACTTCATGAGGAATGATTGATCATATGGCGATGATATCGTATTTTTGTTAACACAACTTCGATATTGCATGCAACACCGTTAAATGTGAGATATAACTATGTTTCTAGGTATTACAATATTTTGAATGACACCTATTTGCATATATACTGTATATTGTATATTTCCTTTTTCACAAACAAAAATAGAATAAATTGAAATATTCTTAACTAAGTCAATGGCTTGTAAAAGGATGTCTAAATGAGATTTGTTTGTTGCACTAATCATTCGTTCGTTTTGAAATACTCCAAACATAGTTCAAAGATAGCTACTTGAAAAATTTATTTGAAGAAAACAAACATTATTCCTCTCAGTATGTTAGGTAATGCATGATAATTATTATATTCAAGTAATATTATCTCATACTTTATTTGTATAAACATAGACACCTGTATTTGCCTTATGTTACAATTCGATTTTTATCAATTTCCTTCCAATAATATTCATCTTTACCTGAACTGGTAGCAAGAATGAACGACAATATTCCAATTTATGCGCCATAATCTGACATTATATCAGTTATTCTTCAGCTATAAAACTGTAATTGCTGGAAATACTGTATGTAATATAAATACGTTTATTGAATTGATCTTAATGAGAGACATGGATAATCACTTAAATTAAACGATGCAAAAGATAAACTCATTCACTCATTATTATTACAACTAAATCACTGACTACAGGGCATGTGAAATGAAAATTATCATACCATTAGCTTCTATACTGAATTTCAGAGTGCATTCATACTACTGCTTCATTTGTAACATATATATTCGTAACATATACTGCATATATATATATATATATATATATATATATATATATATACTATATATATATATATATATACATATATATATATATATATATATATATATATATATATATATATGTGTATACATATATATATACTGTGTATATATATATATATATATATATATATATATATATATATATATATATATATATATATATATATATACCGGCATTTATAATATATTAATAATCAATTATAACTTCTAGAGTTTTTCCATTCATCTGAATATTGCCTTATGAGAAATCCTTTCGTATTACTGTCATCACTTGCATACATTTGTTTTTAAAGCTGTATTTTTCACATATTCACTACTAACTCAGGATGGAATCACTGCTAGCATTCAATAGTATATCACACATATTATATTTGAGATTATATATGTTTTTCCTTCAATTTAAATTATTATGAATTTAGTCAAGTTAGAAGAAGTGGTATTTGTTGAAATTAACATTGCATGGAACTGTTGTTGTTTTCAGGCAAAGCAAGACAGTTGCTGTTCCAGCGTTGTCTTTACTGCCAGTCCGGTGATGCTGGAGTCAGACTCCTTCATTCAATGACTCTGCAGGAAGGACTCAACCTAAAATATGGAGACCTCTTTCCTGGTAAGTGTATATATATATATATATATATATATATATATATATATATATATATATATATATATATATATATATATAATGAAGAGAAACGTTGGGGCGTGATAGAAGAGAACGTTCATCTTGTCTATATTTATTGCAACATTTCGGAGACACACTTACTCCATCATCAGGCAAATCTAAAAATAACAGATACACAAATTCATCGAATCCTACATTGGTAAACAATTGCAACAGCTCCTCCATCCTAACGAACAACTCGCCACAGTAAAGCGAGCTATATTGCATTTTCCTATTTCTTTCACGGGTAAAAGCAGCTTCTTATTGGAGAGGTAATGCTCAAAAACGTAATTTTCATGGTGTGGTTGTTGTGAATATGCACGTCGACTTTGACCTCAAATATCTCCCAAATCAAAACACTTAGAGACTTAATGAAAATTGCTAAAAATAATATAAGGATCCTATAATATTGTGTTAGTAAATGATAGATATTGAAAGGTAATTAGTATTTTTAAATAATTTAATAATAAAATAAGTAGATGATTTAAGTTAGTCTTACTTAAAAAATGAAAACAAATACTAAATTCGTCCTGAGGGTGCTGGGACTCTGAGGTTGTGGATGGCAATGGTGGGGCTGATTGGTGTATGAAGGACGACCCTGTAGTCCCCATACGTTGAGAGAAGTGCGAAGTTGCAAAAAGGGTTAAAATTTCGACCCTCTAAATAATTTGCCCCATTTTCAAAAAATCGTTTTGATACCTAAATATACTTGAAATCAAACCAAAATCAACATAGTGCTTCCTACATGCTCCTATTATAATACCAAAGTGTAATAATCGAGATCTGAGTAACATAGATACTACAATAAAATATTATATGGAGGTAACTGAAATCATGTCATGAAAAATTCCTTACCCCAAGTATGGCAACATCAGACCTACAGTATGGCAACATCAGACACACTAACCTGTGTGAGCTTGTTCCCTCACCATCTGGCTAAGATGCCTATCACTTCCAGATCAACATCTCAAGTCACAATATCACTAATGTACACTTTTTGATTTAAGTAAATGTCACTAACGAGGTAGGGATGTTGCAAATTTGCAACAGATATACCCTGTTTGAGCAGGTTCTCATGTTGCTGGGCGAGCAGCACCTCCACACCCGACTGAGGCCCACAGCACACTGACTGCCTGCAGGCCGATAACTGAGAAAATGGCCATGTGGGGTGTGCAGACTCCAAAAAACTTGTTTTGCGCACCACGCCCGTGCAAATAGGCAACGGCATTTCCTGTCCAGGGTTAAAGAACAAACTCAATAAATTCCTAAATGAATTCTACCCTCAGATTATAGTAAGAGATATTTTCAGACCTACGCAAACAATTAGTATTTTCTTCATGTTCAAAGATATAATACCTAAAGAACTACAGTCCTCTGTAGTCTACAAATATCAATGTCATTGCTGTAATGCAATGTATATACAGTAGGTTGCTCAAAACATCAACTCAAGGTACGTATCTTTGAACACAAGGGTAAGTCGGTTAGAACAAAGAAGCCATATTCTAATCCCTCGTATAGCGCCATACGTCAACATGCCCGAGACTTAAATCACCCCCTCCTCCAGGATAATATCTCAGTTCTCCAGTTGTGTCGATACGGAGAGGACCTCACGATAATGGAGTAATATCAGTATAACTAAAACCTTCATTAGGTAGCAATGAAAAATCAACCGACCTCTTGTGTTTTTAACATCTTCATAATGTAAGTTATTTTTCGTGTTTCCGTATGTAGTGTTTACAAGTGTTGTGATTAACTTATAATGTTTGTGGTATTTATTATGTTATCTATGAATCTTTGTGTTTCTATATCACCAACTTACGATAGGTATTTAGGTTTACCATAGTCTTTCTTCATATTTTCATACTATGTCATTTTTCTTAGGCTTTATGAAATTATTGTAATTCACTATGATACTAGTGTTTTCTTACAAGTGTGTGTATTGAGAGAAGATGAAGGATTGATTTTTGTATTGTTGAAATGTAATAGATAGTCCTCTGGAAGTTCCAAACGGATAGTAAGCTGAAGAAATTGGATTTTTAAAGCATTAACTCCTTCACTACCATTATGTAATTTTCATCATATTCTGGTTACCATTAGACGATTTTCTTTAGCCTATAATCAACCTTTACGAGTTGAATGAGTAAATACGATCTCAATAAACCCTCTTAATGACATACGTCCTTCTTAAACTGCAAACAATCATCTAGTTTTAGCCAGTGTCAGAGGTAAAAAGGCGTCATGGTGCTGAAAGGGTTAAAGGTAACAAGGTTTTCACTGCCCCAATTGGAAATAGTAGTTAGATCAGAAGATAAGTGTTGCATGGCTTCATTACGTTTGTCTTTGAGTGATTGCTGGCTGGGCCGTTCAGGAAAACTAATTGAGTAGTGTAAGATAGAGTCGTCTGCCTATGAATGGCTGGGACTTGAGGTACAGTTGAGAAGATCATTTATGAAAATTAGAAAGAGAATGGGAGATAGGACAGAGCCCTGAGTAACACCGAAGTTGATAGGATGAGGAAGTGAGCGATGACCATCCACAACCGCAGCTATGAAACGGACAGAAAGCAAATTAGAGAGAAAGGCACAGATGGAAGGATAGAAACCGAAGGAAGGTAGTTAAGAAATTAAAGATTTGTGTCAGACTCTATCGAAGGCCTTCTATATGTCTAGTGCAATAGAAAAGGTCTCACCGAAGTTCCGAAAGGAGGATGACCGAGAGTTAGTAAGATATGAAAGCAGATCACCAGGAGAGCGACCCTTAAGGAAGCCATACTGGCGATCTGAGAGTAGATTATGAGAAGAGATATGCGTAAGAAATATGGAAGCAAGAATAGTATCAAAAACTTTAGAGACACAAGAGATGAGAGCAATTGGATGATAGTTGGAGGGTTGAGAACGGTCACTCTTCTTTGAGAGTTTGAATGAGAGCAAACTTCCAGCATGAAGGGAAGACGTTAGAGGAGAGACAGACGAAAGAGTTTGCCTAGGCAAGGAGTCAGCACAGAAGCACAGCTTTTATGTACAACAGGAGGAACACCGTCCGGGCCTTCTTAGTATTAAGCCCAGAGAGGGCAGAAAGTACATCTTTAGAAGAGATTAGGATATTAGGCATAAGTAGGAGAGAGGCGGGTGGAGATTTAGAAATAACACCGGAATCATCCAAAGTGGAGTTTCTAGCAAAAGTTTGAGCAAAAAGTTCAGCTTTGTCAGAGGAAGAAGTGATGGTTGTGCCATCAGAGTGAAAAAGGGGAGGGAAAGATGGGGAAGAAAAATTGTTGGAGAGGTTTTTATCTAGACACCAGAAAGCTTGGGAAGAGCTAGAGATAGATAGTTCAGTGTCTAATTTGATTATTGATGAGAGAGTGCTTAGCAAGTCGAAGAATAGATTTGGCTTGATTCCGGGCAGAGACATAGGAAGAATGAGATTCTTGAGTTTTAAGGCGTTGGTACCGTTTGAATGCTTCCTCCTTGTTGTGGACAGCAGTAAAACAAGCGTGAGTAAACCAAGATTTTTTTTAATTAGACTGAGAAAAAGAAAATGAAATGTATGCCTCCATGCCCGAAAGGATTACCTCGGTAATGCATTCAACACTCTCCGAGGGTTCCCGGCCACGGAAGAAGAGTCATTCCATGGGAAATCAATGAAGTACTGCCGAAGAGACTCCCAATCGGCAGCACCAACAGGCGGCGCTTGTGGCATACAAGCGCCGCCTGTTGGACGGATCGCGTGGCCGTACCGGAGAGATAGGACAGGTGACAGACATTAGTTTATGGTCGGAGGAGCCCAAAGGAGAGAAAAGATTTATAGTATATAGTATAATTAGTTATGCATCACTTCCCGCATTGAAATATGTGACTCAAAGACCATAAGCACAAGGAAATGTTCAGATGGTCAACTACTCAATACAGGGCAGTCATCTCACACCCAGCCCACCTCATCGATATAACTAGCTTAATTATTTCAGTATTCGAAGACGCCATTTTCTCTTTATTCTGGCTAACATTATACAATTTAGCTCAGCTTTGGAATCAAATTGCTAAAGTTTATCTCGATTAACCCTCTGACGCTCAAATTTCCTTTTTAACTGAATAAAATCATCTGCCGATAGCCCAAATATTTAGTAGAAACACGTCCTCGTATACAAAAAAGGGCTAATCTGGAAGCACCAAAAAAAAATTGAGCAAATTGTAGCACTCGATAACCAATTCCACACAGCTGCAACCCTCGTACCTCAGCAGACAGCAGTACTTGTCCATGTCTGTTCTAAGGCTGGAATTACCCATTTTGAATCGATTTTTCCAAGTTTGCTTGCTAACACTAATCTCCAACACATGTCATATCCCCTCTCTTCTTTAATTACTACTTCTTCCTATGTATGCCAATTTATGCCCAAACATCTGCATCCAGTCTTAACATTTCTTCCTTAGGCTATCCTTTTCTCTCACCTCATTACGAACATGATTACTATCATACCAACTAGAGGGAAAACTGTTTATCTATAATAGTTCTTCGTGGCAATGAAGGATATAGCCAAGTGTCTGGAGTTGTTATGGCAGTATAAGAACGATATAAGCCTCTTCTAGTACCCTTCCTTTGATTCTCACAATGTAGTGGCTATCACCCGATGTAGTGGCTATACAGTACTTTAAAATGTTCCACAAAAGCCGGACCATGCGGGAAGGGGGAGGAATTCTTAGGTACAGTCATGATTATTAATCTTTGACGAGAGACACTTGGTGGGCTCTGCTATGACCACACATGACCCACATAGTCTAACACAGCCTCTACACTAATGGGTGGAGCAAGTATCTGTAACCAGGCAATGTGAAGAATTCTACTCCTCAGATCTCTGATACAAGTATTATAAAGCATACTTGCTTAGCATTATGTTATCTCAGTTCAGACATGAGGGTGAGGATGTTAATGCCATTTGGCGCTCATTCAAAAAGCAGTTAATGGATCAACAAGCTGCATTTGTTCCCACTAAACTTACCAAAATCAGGCTCACCTCAACCAGAAAGGTTCATATGTGGCATAGTTTCAGCAATTAGAAAGAGAAAGGTTTTATTCAGAAAGGCCAAAAGAAGTCAGGGGCAAAGAGATCTAGATTCCTTCAACAATATGTGTAAAATAGTGAAATCTCTTATTTTGGAAGCAAAGCGGTTCTTCAGATATGTGGACAGTAGAAAGCTATTCAAAAGTATCATTGAACCTGTAAGGATACAACAGACCCACTACAAACCTCTGGCACAGAAATAGCTAAATCCCTAAGCGACTATTAAATTTTTGCCTCTGTATTTACAAGGGAAGCACAGGGTGATGCAGAAATAACTGTCATATATTCCAGAATGAATAGATCTATCAATAATATAAGTATTTTTCTATAATATGATGCTTTGAGAAAATTTGAATACCTACCGAAATATTACACATAGTAGAATCATCATTGTCTAATTATAAATAAACCGGAAATGCTACGTGATGGAATATTCTTATGTGTAGCGTAAGACTTGCCACGATGACGCTTGATAAGTTTATCAATAGAGTAGCTGAAATTATATTAGTGCATTGATTTAATTAGAAGCTTTGACATGTGTTTTTCATGACCATATATAATATGATCGAGAGACTAACTTTATAACACCTACATAGATGAGATGAAGGACTTCTATGGTCACGTGTTCCGTGTTGTGGGTCTGGAGATAACACCCTACACTGAATATGAACGTGACCCCCGAGGATACCGCTACCCAGTCACTCCTAAACCATGCCTAGACTTCTCCATCTTAAATACTATTGCAGAAAAACTCAACTTCAAGTAAGAGTCTCTTAAGAGTGTTACTACAT
Organism: Paralithodes platypus; assembly: GCA_032716605.1. Classification (NCBI taxonomy): domain Eukaryota; kingdom Metazoa; phylum Arthropoda; class Malacostraca; order Decapoda; family Lithodidae; genus Paralithodes; species Paralithodes platypus. The sequence continues at coordinate 27,240,553 of CM064491.1, read as the reverse complement.
TTTCATATCACTCTCTCTTTCATTCTTTCTCATGGTATATATATATATATATATATATATATATATATATATATATATATATATATATATATATACAGTATATATATATATATATATATATATATATATATATATATATATATATATATATATACAGTATATTTATATATATATATATATATATATATATATATATACAGTATATATATATATATATATATATATTTATATATATATATAGTATATATATATATACAGTATATATATATATATATATATATATATCAGAGTTGGGTCAATTAACTCATAAAATTAACTAATTAAGCCATGTTAATTTGAATTTGTTTATCAAATAAGTTAAGTTAAGTTAACTCAAGTTTGGGAAATTAACTAGTTTAGTTAATTTTAAAAGTTAATCGATTAACCCTTAATTAGCGGCGAGCAACATAAGTCGAGTTAAAAAAAGCTGGACTATGTGGCGGCGCTCGACATAACTCGAGTGGCAATTTCAGCACGTAATGTGGCTGAGAGAGAGAGACAAGTGGTGGCAGGAGACTAGCGAGCGTATGACTGCTCCAGACCACCGCGGCGAACCTACTGACACAAATCTCAGCTCCCTCCTCCCTCTCTCACTCGCTACATACTCAATTATGTACTGAAAGTACCGAATTACCTGCTTTTTGCACTCGCGTTGCATGGTTATTGCAAGAAAACTATCCATCATACAAGGATCGTTATGGTGTCATTCGAAAGCTCTGTTTATGCCCTTTCAGGGATAGGTACTTGTTTTACGTTCTGGGTCTTATTTAGGCATGAAAATGATCACGTAAACAGCCCTATTTTGGCTAAAAACACCCCGCTGTGCGGTACACATAAATAAACCGCATAGGCCGCTCGTAAGGTGTTAAGTTAATCAATTAACTCTACCTTTCATTTACATTTTCAAGCTTCCCAAACTTGAATTTCTGCTTCTTATACAATTATGTGCACAAGTTATTCCACTTTTGATGGCAAACATCTATTTATATGTGTATTGAGCAAAACTTTCTACAATATTATGATTAGCATTACTAAATTGTCTTAATTAATTTAGTATTCTTGTGTCACTTATCTCCTAAAGTCTGTTATCATTCCCCTCCAAATTTACTTATTTTTAAAGAATGCAACCAAAATCCTATATAACTTCTTTTATGACAAATATCTAAATATATTTTGTATTATTTCTTGGACTGTTTCAGGGGACTTACAATCAATCATATATTGTATATATCAGTCATCAGTGGAACCAATTATATATATATATATATATACATATATAACTTATCTCACTTGGCTAAATTACTCGACTCGTCCATCTGGTCAGGTCAGGTGAGGGTATTAAGGGATAATGGACACCCAGATGGATGTATATGATGCTTGCAAGAAGCACACATTATAATAGCCTATGAATTTCACATAATGTTGACTATCGGATGTCAAAGTATTACACTCCGGTATGTCCACGTTAAACTCCTAACCTCCAAATTAATTGATGATATAAGCAATGCATCCACATCTTGGAAAATCCTCTTTTGAATCCATGATTTTGTAGTGTTAATCTTAACTACAATAAACTACTTTAACCCCTTCAGCACCATGACTCCATTTTATCTTTGATTCTAGCTAAAATAAGATGATTTTAGACAGCTTAAGAAGGACCTATGTCATTCAGAGGGTTTATTGAGATCATATTTACCCCTCTGAGTCGTGGAGGTGGATTCCAAACTAATGAAAATCGTTTAATTTTTACCCGAATATGATGAACATTTCGTCATGGTGGTGAAGGGGTTAAGAGCCTGTTCATAATCAAAGACACTTACTAGATTGCCATATTTCCTTACAACTTTACCGTACCCATTCTTATACAGTGCATCTAACTCGAACTTTAACTGGTGATGGGCTGGTCTATCAGAGTGAGAACTGAGCGATCTCTGCCATACCCATAGCTTACTCTGACTGTTACTTTTACTTATATATTTTCTAGATCTCGAGTGACGGCGTCTCATCCGTGGATTGACCTCCCAATCTACCACGATTGGAAGCCAAAGCGTCACATTTTTTCCCTTGCCCCTCAACTTTCTCTTCATAATTTCTGAGGGGCACAGGGCCCTGGGTGGGGCTTTGGTTTCCCGGGCGTTTCCGCACCCTCCTCAGCTCCCCGTCTTGGAGTGGCTTCGGTCACCCAGGCTTTATTGTGGTCGGCAGGGAGGGTTCTGTGGGGGCGCTCGGATATGGCCTTGGCCGTGCTCGGAGCCTTGGGGCTGTTCGGCCAGGCAGCTTGGGGAGCAGCAACAACAACAAACAAACTCGAACTTTAACCCTTAATTAGCGGCTCACCACATAAGTCGAGTTAAATAAAGCTGGACTATGTGGCGGCGCTCGACATAACTCGAGTGGCAATTTCAGCACGTAATGTTGCTGAGAGAGAGAGACAAGTGGTGGCAGGAGAGTAGCGAGCGTATGACTGCTCCAGACCACCGCGGCGAACCTACTGACACGAATCTCACCTCCCTCCTACCTCTCTCACTCGCTATATAAGGAATTGTATGGGGAAAGTGCCTAATTACATGCTTTTTGCACTCGCGTTGCACGGTTATTGCAAGAAAACTAGCCATCATAAAAGGATCGTTATGGTGTCATTCGAAAGCTCTGTTTATGCCCTTTCAGGGATAGATACTTGTTTTACATTCTGGGTCTTATTTAGGCATGAAAATGATCACGTAAACAGCCCTATTTTGGCTAAAAACACCCCGCTGGGCGGTACATATAAATAAACCGCATAGGCCGCTCTTAAGGTGTTAAACTTATCTGATTATGAAGCAATTTGAAGTAGACTGAATATATCAACAGAATGGGGTGGAAAGTATACATCTACAATACATATACCGGAATTAGAAACACAAAATTAATAATTTACAACAATTCATATGAAATATAGGCTACAAGACAGTTAACCTATTACGATTTTTGTTTTGTCATACTACACATCTTTTAAACTTGGAAGACGGCAAAATGTTTCAAATAGGTTTTGTTATGTATATGAAGAAGACAAAAGGCAGGCTGCCTGTAACGAGTGTCTCCCCAAAGCCAAAAGAGTGACAGAGAGTCAAATTCAAGGGACGTTGGGGTGTAAATGCCTGGACACACGCAATTTATAGCAGTCTAAGTCATAGGATGACGGAAAGATTAATTAAGGGAGAGAGTTCCAGAGTTCACTTGTTGAGTAGAAGAAAGACCGAGAACATTTGCTAATTCTTGAAAAGCTGGACAGAATAAGAATGGGACTGGTTGAAAGGCGGGTGCATTCGCCGCAAGGGAGGGGTAAGTACTGAGAGAACTCTGAAGAACACTGATTGTTGTAATACTGGTAGAAAAGTGAAACATTTCACAATTTTTGCTTGTTAACTGGTCAGACACATAACGAAATGGACCGTGATAGCTAAAATGCATAAATGGAAAGATTACCCAGCATTCACATCCAACAAAGAGCAAAAGCAGTGTTCTTCTTGCTAGTATTTCAATAAATTACAATATATACTAATTATGTAGAACTTTTGAGGTTATAGTAGTTGACATAAAATTTAAACAGGAATCAGTGCACTGAAAAGAACGTAAGAACACCCCACCCTACTCTGTGCAACTCTCCAATTTAAGAATGAAACGATACTCCCCATCTTTTTTTCTATTCAACAGCTGAGCTCTGGGACTCTCTCCCTGATTCCATCTTTCCCTCCTCCTATGACTTAAATTGCTTCAAACTCCGTGTGTCCAGATATTTTGGCTCGAGCACTCCTTGATGTTGGCCCTGTCACTCTGTCAACTCTGGGGGAGGTACTCGTCACAGGCAGTTTTGCTTGTTGTCTCCCTCATACACATAGACAACAAATGAGAAAATGGGAGTCTGCAGAAAGCCGATTGGCCCACACAAGGCCATCTCGTCCATATGTCTATATAATTGTATCTTGAAGCTCTCTATCGTTCTTGATCCCACTATGGCGCTACCTATTCCACATATGTACAACTCTGTTACCAAACCAGTATTTGCCTAAATCTCCTAAAACGAAAATTTATGTACAGTGAGTTAGTCGTCTGTGTGAACGTGGTTCATATTCAGTCCCTTGTCTGGTACTTGCCATACAATTACTTAAATACCATTCTCAATAATCTATAAATTGTTAATTGTATTGAAACATGTAGGCAAGAATTTATCGCTTTAAATATGGGAGGCCCTTCCTGAACTTAATAAAATCGTCTGATGATAGACAAAATAAAACATCAAGGTATACTTTAGAGAAGGAGATACTCGAGGTAGTTTTATCCCTCTTGACTATAAGAAGTCTTACCTATTTTGAAAAAGGTAGACTGAAATTAGCAAGAATAAAATAGGAATAATGTCATTCATACTGGAAGGGTATACTTCGTAATCCAGATGAAGAATGATATGATATACCGTTGCCGAATGTAAGAAGTATTTTTCCGCCATAAAATATCGGTATTCTCTGTTTTTGCTCTCTGCTTAGCATTGTGTGTGTGTGTGTGTGTGTGTGTGTGTGTGTGTGTGTGTGTGTGTGTGTGTGTGTGTGTGTGTGTGTGTGTGTTCACTGCCCTTAACTGATTGTGCGGTATGAAGAACCTCACTTTAGGGCCGAGTCACACGAACACTTTACCTCACTTTAGGATCGAGTTATACGAGTATCTTACTGGCTACTTTTAATAGGATTTTTTTTTTTCTTGCAGCATTTTAGAACTCTTTTATCATCGCTATCGGCATAAATACTAACGTTAGCTTGAAATAGTTAACTGGATTCTAATGAAACTTTAATTCGGAAGCAACTAGAAAAGTCACCAGCATTGATGAGAAAAGAACCTGGGAAAATATGACCATGTTTTAAGGCTCCGTCACACATTCACGATTTGGGGCACAACATGAAACGAATCGAATGTTGTGGCAATGTCGGTGAATTTCATCACGAAATAGCATTCTCACGAGACGTTCTCGTATTGATTATGATCATAGACGTATGCAAACCAATAATACCTCGTAGGATATATGAGCCATCCTGATTAACTCAGGATTAGGTGGCGATTTGAGTCCGAAACACGCAAAAGTCACACCCACTTACAATGTACCCAGTACATGTTGTGATAGTACGTTACGTGCAGATACCGTACAGGTCTCGTGACAAGACTGCATAACATTTTATTCTTGGTTACCATTGGACAGTTTTCTTTAGCTCTGGGATTTATAGGTGTAAATACGATCACATTTAACATTTAAAACTCTGAATGAAGTAAGTCCTTCTTAAACTGCATACAATTGTCTAACTTCATCCATAATAAAATGTAAACTGATGTGCTGCTGCTGAAGGGGTTAAACTAGCTATGTAAGATTATATGTGTGTGTGTGTGTGTCTCCTACTTAGGGGGCGGGAGCTAGGAATCCTCCTCCCATTGTCAAATTTACCTACTAGACGAGGCAGAGAAATTGAGCAAGGGAATGCAAAAGTGGTTCCGAACTCTAAGAATTGAAACTTTAAATGTTGTCTGGATTAGAGATGACTGGCCATCACACGGCAGATCCCTTTCACCCCCAACCCATCTCTTCCATATGCCTATCTAAATTTATCTTAAAGCTTTCCATCGTTTTTTTTTTTTTTTTTTTTTTTTTTTTTTTTTTTTATCCCCTATAGCACTCGGTAGCATTTTCTACATATTTACAACTCTGTTACCAAACCAATATGTGCCTGTATCTTTTCTAAAGTCAGTTCTTCTAAAGTGAACGTCAATAAAAGTAAAGTAATGGTGTGTAATAGGGGAGAGCATAGGGTGAATCTAGATGTGAGGCTGGATGGGGAAATATTGGAACAAGTATAGTGTTTTAAATATCTAGGAGGAACGATAAGCAGGAGTGGAGGTATGGAAGTGGAGGTAAAACAGAGAGTGTGTGAAAGAAGGAAGGTTTTCGGAGCAATGGGAAGTATGTGGAAGACGAGAAATCTCGGAGTGAAAGTAAAAAGTGCACTGTATCAAGGAAGTGTTGTGCCAACAGTGATGCATGGGGCTGAGACATGGGCTCTGAAGAAAAAGGAGAAAAGAGGGCTGGATGTGATGGAGATGAGCTGCTTGAGGAGTATGTGTGGAGTTACTCGTAGAGACAGATTGAGGAATGAAGAGATACGTAGGAGAGTGGGGCAGCAGGAACATTTGTCAGCCAGAGTGGACAGAAGGGTGCTGAGCTGGTATGGTCATGTTGAACGAATGGGAGATGAAAGGTTTACAAAGAGAATATGTGAGTCAGGTGCAAGGGGAGATAGAAGGGCAGGACGACTCCCATTGAGATGGAGAGACTGTGTAAGAAAGGCTTTGGATGATAGAGGAATGACTATAGATCAGGCAGGGGAAGTGGTGGTGGACAGGAGTGAATGAAGAATGCTTGTGAATAGTTGAGTGAACACGTGGTCATTTGGAGTAAGGGGTCGGGCGCAAGTTGGACTAGATAATAGTCCATCAGGCGCCTGGCCCGGGGAGACGATTAATATGAAGGGTGCACCTGGAAGTGTGGTGGGAGGGCTTGTGGCTTTGGCTCCGCTGCATGTCTGCCTGCCGAGATCGGAATCTCTCCGGGTGGTCGGGGGCCGGGGGAGTGCTGGAGCGACCTTGGTGACCCTGGTCTCTGGGTCTTCTCCTGGGTGACCTGGATGTGTGTGAGTTTGTGCTTTTTATCTGTGTTTATTTGTTGTTTTATGTTGTTTTTGTGTTTTCCCTGTTCTTGCTCTGTCTTGAGTCGGCTACCCCCAAAATGGGGATTGGGCCTGAGCATATAGATAGATAGATAGATAGATCTTTTCTAAAACAAATATTTATCTAATTTGAATAGTAGGCCTACTGGAACTAAATTCATGCCTTTTTGGAGAAATATTACCATTATTTTAAAAACATGTGGAATATTTGGGCATGGATGCAGGAAATGGGTGACCAAATAATAGTATTGGGACTAAATAAATGCCATTTTGGAAAATATAACCATTACTTTCAAAACACGTGTACACATGAAATTTGTGTGATATATTTACTGGTACCATTACTTTAAGAACACGTGGTATATTTGGGCATGGATGCAGGAAATGGGTGAGAAATTAATAGTACGGGGACTAAATTCATGCCATTTTGGAGAAAAATAACCATTACTTTCAAAACACGTGGACAATTTGGTGATCAGCTGTAAAAAGTAGTTAGTGTGTGCCGAAAAGTCTATGCTATTTTGAGATGTTGTCAGTGTGCTTTCTTAGTGTTTGATGGCGTTACGTGAATGTACGTGATGACTACAAGCTGTCCTCGTAGTACACTGGCAACGTCATTTTTCGGTGTGACGCCGCGCGACTTTACCCCAACATTTTGCGACTGCACAACAACACCACACCGTAGTATACAAGCTTGTAACGTATTCATAATGACATACTACGATAAAAAGTCAGGTCACGAGACACTACAAAATTTTAGCAGACCCCTTAAAATTTCGTAGCCTTCCACGAGATAACAAGAGACACTGTGACACGTGACGAGATGTAACGAAACGTATGGAGACTTCAACAAGAAACGCTTTTCGTGCCATGTCGTGGTCCAAGCCGTGAATGTGTGACAGGGCCTTTAATCATCCTACCTACTGCACCCCGAACCAACGATCCCTAATGTTCTACCCAGTTTGATCTTGGTCCTAACATTTCTACTTTATTTCTGCATATTCATATGTATATTCATATCTTTACATTAGAACAAATAGGTCTACAATAAATAATACAATCGCATCAAAATATGTAGTAGTAAATTACTCCGTCTCTCTCTCTCTCTCTCTCTGTATAGTTTCAATATGAATATAACAGGCAGCCATGGCTGAAAGTTAGAATTGAAAAGGTTCAGCACTAGTAATTGTGGAAACTTCATCACATATAAGATCTGTTCTACCTAGAACAAACTTCCCTCAAAAGTTGTAAACAGTTCTTCAGTAGAACAGTTTTAGAAGTGTGTAGATAGGATTTTGCACACTGCAATCTGGTATGTCCAGCAGAACATTACGCATCATCCGGTAGAACACTGCAGGTGAGTAAGTGAGACCAAATGGCAGCACAGTGTATTATCACAGACCGTCAGATGTTCCAAAAGCTGTGATCTTACGACTAGCAGTAGCAGGATCTAAGGATATCTGGAAGAAACCCTTCATCAGATCAAACTTCGAGAAGAAACTTGATCCTGAAAGACTGGCGTGGGTCACACAAGGGTTCAGCGTACACCTTCGTTAATGCGTTCACCCTGCGGTAATCCCCACAAATAAGCACCCCACCGTCTTTCTTACTTACGACTACCATTGGACTACAGTATGAGGATGACGACTTCTCGATGATGCCTGCAGCCTCCATCTCTCTCTCCTTTTTTACCAGATCCTGTAGTCGGAGAGGGACAGGGTACAGCTTGATTCTCACAGGGACCGTGCTGTTCAACTCGATGGTGTAACTCACTAGTCACTACTCTAGCAATACCTGGTTTGTCAAAGAACACGTCACCATACTTACCAAGGAGAGAATCCAGATGACACGTTTCCTGGTCTGACAAACCTAAGCCACGATGCACCTGCATGAGACCTTCCTCGTGCCTATGTTTAGCTGTCACAGGACCATCACCATCACACTCCATGATCACTGCTGCAGCTGGTAATGTGTCTGACTTACCGTATTGCCCACGCACCAAGTCTAGGGTATCCAACATCTCTGGAGTTACAACCTTACTGCTGTGAAGGGACAGTGCCGCTCCACTTACCTCTCGTTGGTGATACTCCTTCAACATGTTGATGTGGAATCTTTTCTGATGATCCCCCATCTGGACCATGTACTGGAAGCCAGACACACGCTCAGTAATTACATAGGGACCTTTCCATAGTGCTAGCAACTTATTGTTAGTTGTAGGTAAGAGGATCAAGCACCGACTACCTGGGCCTAACCTACTGTACGTACCTTAGCTTTCTTGTTGAAATAGGACTTTTGAACCTCCTGTGCCTTGGTCAATTCCTTCCTAGCTAAGTCACATGTGGATTGTAGCCTCTCTGCAAGATCAAGAACATTTGTAGGCCTACAGGTTGTTTTTACCTCAGTGTCGGGTACCTCATCATCCCAAAGTTCCCTCAAGACTTGCAATGGGCCCCGAACTGCACGCCCATAGACTAACTCAAAGGGAGAGAACTTCAGTGAACTCTGGGGAGCCCCCGGTATGCTGCGAAAAGCAATGGGGCAATGAATCGAAGCCACTCCTTTGGTTGGTCAGCCGTCATCCGCCGCAACATTTTTTCAAGGTTCCATTGAACCTTTCACAAAGGCCGTTACACTGTGGGTGGTACGGAGTTGTCCTAAGATGCTTGACAGACAATAACTGGAGTATCTCCTCCATCATTGCAGAAGTGAACTGTGTCACTCAACACTTCCTTGGAAATACCTACCCTACAGAATATCTCTAGCATCACCTCGGCAACTGTGGTTGTCTCAATATCCTTCAACACCACAGCCTCGGGCCACACAGTATAAAATTGTCCTTTGGATCTGTTAATTCCCATTACAATCCATCTGTGTAGTCGCTATTCAAAGATTGACTTAACTCGATTTCGTTTTCAAGTTGCAATAACTATGAACTTAAAAAGGAAAACTTTGCATTGAATAATGTATGTTATTATTCCTTTATTAATATATATCATGTGTGCCATCGATAGCATGCTTCAATGAGGTTATATCTAAGAAATATTATAATAATGCCATTTCCTTAACAGAATAGTTCCAAAAGGGCAGGCCTTTGTACCTTTCTCTTGAGTATTGCTCAAGTTAAATTAGACTAAACACAACCCTAATACTAAACCCGTATAGATTTGCGGGGATTCTTACTGTACTAATCTAGTCCTTTGTTTGGAGTCAGATTTATCTGACTCTGTGACATCACCCACAAAAGGGAGGAGCCTGCCTGTCTGTCACTTCCTCCCTCTCTCTCTTTCTCTGGGTGAGGAGCCTCCTTGCCTCTCTTTTTGTCTCTCTCTCTCTGGTAAATAAAAGAAGTAGGCCTAGTCACCTAGTATAACAATTTATTTCAAATATTAACTACATTAAGGATACATTATGATTGTGCTATGTTATGGTTATGAGTAAATAAGGGTAGCCTACCATATTACACATATTACACAGCCATGGACACAAATTCCTTGACAGTTTTAGAAGGTACAATATATTATTTCACTGGCGAACTATATTGATAAACTGCTGACATTCGCTAGTCTTTATTTTCCAGCTGATGATAATGTTACCATCTTGGTTACTCAGCTATTATGTAGATTTTGTAGCGAAATCGTTTGGTAATTACGAAAACTTGGCATTAATTCGACACAGAAATATAGATATACATATTTTCCATAAATTATCTAGAAATCCGTTGCTAAGGGATTCAATTTAACATAATATATATACCTTAGTTAATGCTCGCAGTCTTGGTATTTTTGTATCATTTAAGAGGTGTTCAAGTAGCCCTAACCACGACTGTACTTATATAAATATTCATTAACATTATCGCATCATAACATATCGACTACAATAAAAGTAATACATAGCAAAATATAGAAATAGCCGTCATACATAAGAATAAAAGAAAATGGGAGTCTACAGAAAGCTAATTGGCTAACACAAGGCAGATCCCCCTCACACCCAACCCTAATTATAAGGCCTAAGTAGCCTATAGGCCTAGGCCCAACTCACTAGCACATATCGTATATATAGCCTACTAATTATCCTATGGCTCTAGCCTCTACCTTATGCACCTAAACCATTAACTATTTTATATCATTTGATGCTTAATATATTAGTACTATCTGATAATGTTAATGTGTTAATTAACCTCTGAAGTGCGCATGGGGGGTATGAGACACCTCTGCCTCTGCGCATGTATTTGAGCTGTTTCCATCACTAAAATATTTATTTTACCATAAATAGCATTAATACTTATCCATATGCGCCTATTATAGGTTGATTATAAAGGTATTAACCTGTTACAACAATAAAACAAGTGAAAACAGCATTTGGATGGTCAAAATCTGGGATACAGGCAGGGAGTTACATAATGTATGGCTGAGGCAAGCTCCTCTCCCGCCACTTTTCCCCAAGGCTGGAGAGACACTGTCGATCGATTCTCTCTCTCTCTTTCTTATACTCGCTTGCTAACAGTGATGACAATGCCCTGCTTGCAACTCGCTAATGTTAGCACGAAAATATACCACAGAATAAGGGAATAACAGGGAAAATAGGTGATAACTGAAGGAGGGGAGGAAAGTGGGGAAGGAGGGGAGGTAAAGGAGTGATATTTTGCATGGCCCAGGGGCAAAAAAAATCTAAAAAAATAAAAAAATAAAAAAATAAAAATAAATCGGTGTTTTAAATTGATTTTCTTTTTCCCTGACTCTTAAGAGTCTTCCCGCAGTCCGACGGGGGAACTCTTAAGAGTCTTCCCGCAGTTCCCGGGTTAATGCCATCTAAAATAAAATAATGTAGGCCTATATACTGTATATATACATAGTAACACGAGTTAAGAAAATACTATAAGAACATAAGAACATAAGAAAATGGGAGTCTGCAAAAAGCCGATCGGCCCACACAAGGCAGATCCCTGTCACACCCAACCCCAATTTCAAGGCCCAATTAAAGACCCATCTCACTAATACCTTGAGTACTGACCCCACCAAAATGGTCAGAGATTAACACAAGATTACGGGGGTCTGCTGAGTGCCGATTGGCCCACACCTGGTAGATCCCCCTCACACCCAACCCATCTCGTCCATATGCCTATCTAATTTTATCTTAAAGCTCCCTATCGTTCTTGATCCCACTATATCACTTGGTAGCCCATTTCACCCATCCACAACTCTGTTACCAAACCAATATTTGCCTATATCTTTTCTGAAACAAAATTTATCTAATTTGAAACCATTTGTACGAGTTATTTCGCTATCACTGAGCTTTAGTACATTTTTCATGTCTCCTTTATTTATTCCACTAACCCACTTGAATACCTCTATCATATCACCTCTAACTCTGCGTCTCTCTAACGAATGTAAGCCTAATTTCTTCAACCTTTCTTCATACGGAAGATTTCTAATATTATGGATCATTTTTGTCATTCTACGTTATACTCTCTCCAATGAATCTATGTCCATTCTGTAATAAGGACACCAAAATTGAACAGCATAATACATATGGGGTCTCACTAATGACAAGTAAAGTTTTAAGATAACATCAGCAGTTCTGTTACTCACACTCCTAGATATGAACCCGAGAATCCTGTTTGCCTTGTTACGAACGCTTATACATTGTTTTCTAGTCTTCAAATCATTGCTAACAAACAAACCTAGATCTTTCTCACAGTCTGAGTTTTCTAATTCCATAATAGCTAGTTTATATTTAAAATTTGTATGCATCTTCCCTATCTTTAATACCTTGCATTTGTCAATGTTAAACTTCATCTGCCATTTTACTGACCATTCGTGTAAGGTATCTAGATCCCTTTGCAGACACTCTATATCTCTAACTGAATCAAATTTTCTCCCCCTTTGGGATCGTCTGCAAATTTACTTATCCTACTAGTTATACCTAAATCAAGGTCATTTATGTATATAATAAACAACAGAGGACCTAATACAGATCCCTGGGGGACACCACTCTTGACTGATCCCCATTCTGACTTAGTACCATTTATGCTGACTCTGCTTCCTACCAATTAGCCATGACCTAATCCATCCTAACAACGCCCCACCTATTCCATGTGCCTCAACCTTTCTCATCAATCTCTCATGAGGGACTCTGTCGAAAGCTTTACTGAAATCTAAATATATAATATCATATGACTTGTCATTATCTACTGCTTCATATACCTCTGAGAAAAAACTAAGCAAATTAGTAAGGCAAGAACGTCCCTGAGTGAATCCATGCTGAGAAGAATTGATTAAGTTAAATGTTTCTAAGTGGTTTCTCATTTTCCTAGCAATAATTGACTCTAGTAGCTTTCCTATGATTGAAGTGAGACTAATGGGACGGTAATTGGATGCTATTGATTTATCACCTTTTTTGAAAATCGGAACTACATTTACAAGCTTCCAAGCTTCTGGAACTATACCTGTTTCTAATGAATTGTTAAGAAGAAATGTTAATGGGTAACTTAACTCATCTCTGCATTCTTTTAATACTCTAGCATATACCTCATCGGGACCAGGCGATTTCTGAGGTTTCAGTCTGTCAATTTCCTTAAGCACATCATTTCTACTTATAGTAACCGTACTTAACCTATTTTCTATACTATCGCTATATACCTTACGGACTTCTGGAATCTGTGCCAAATTTCCATTAGTGAAAACGGATAGAAACTGACTATTTAATGTACTGCACATTTCTAAATAATGTTCTGTCATTTCTCCTATCGAAGTTTTAAGGGGGCCTATTTTATCTCTAATTTTAGATTTATATAGCTGGTAAAAAGCCTTAGGGTTATTTTTTGAGTCATTGGCTATCCTGATTTCATAATTTTTTTTGTCTGTCCTTATACCTTTTTTAACCTCTCTTGATAGATTCTGATAGTAAGCAAGTAGGTGAATTTCGCCTTTCTTAATTTTTCGATATATTCCTCTCTTTTTTCCTAGAAGGTCTAATAGTCTATTATTCATCCATTTGGGTTGGTTCTGTGTTGATCTAAATTTTCGTTTGGGGATATATTTATTTTGCGCATTGTGGAGTGAAGAAATAAAATGATTATATGTAGCTGTCAAATTATCCTGAGTTAAGACAGGTATCTGAGAGAGAGTATGTTCATTAGCGCACCTGGGTCCACTTAATAGTTTAACCATAGGATCGACTCTTAAGGCTCTTCTTAATCCACCATAATTGGCTTTTCTGAAATCTGGAATAAGTGTCGTATTCTCTTTAGCCTTTCCTGTCCATTGTATGTTAAAATAAATTGATTTATGATCACTATTTCCTAGTTGGTGTACTATCTCTACATTATTTATCATTTGTTCATTATTACTGAGAACTAAATCGAGGATATTATTACCTCTAGTAGGCGAGTCTATGAATTGAAATAAAAAACTATCCTGTACTGCCTCAATAAACTCTTTTGAATCTGAGTCGCCGATTTGATGCTGCCAATCAATATTCAGAAAATTAAAATCCCCCATAAAACACACATTGCTAAACCTTGATGCTATTTTCACTTCCTGCCATAAAGCTGTACCTTCGTTTCTACTCAGATTTGGTGGTCTATAAATAACTCCAATAATTATGGTTCTCACTACCTTCGCTAACCTCTACCCCAACACTTTCGTTATCAGTATTTAGTCTAATACCTGATTTAATACGGCTTTTTAAAGAACTCCTGACAAACACTGCTATTCCGCCGCCCCTCCTACTTGTTCGGTCGCGTTTCCTGGTATATGGAAGTCTGCTAAAAAAAATCTTGATTCTGTATTAATCCATGTTTCAGTCAGTGCTATAATGTCTATATTTTCGTTGCTAACAAGTGCTCTAAGTTCATCCATTGTGTTACATAAACTCCTACAGTTTGTATAATATAATTGCAATGAATTTATTTTACTGGTATCGGATTTACCTTTATTTCTAACTGAATTCCCATCTTCTGTTACACCTTCAATATTTCTACTAGCAGTACAATTAAAATCCTGTGACTGATATTTTCTATTCCTATCTGATGTACCAGTACGGCAATTTACCCTATCTAGACAATTATTCTTACTCATATTCTCAGGCTTTACTTTCAGCGAAACCCCGCGACAATCCTATTTATTGACCTAACTAAATTTGCCACCCCTAGCCGAGAAAGATGAACACTGTCCTGTGCGTACAACTGATTTGTACCATAGAAACGGGTCCAGTTATCAAGGAATGGTATTGCATTTGCATTGCAGTATTTTTCCAGCCGACAATTGATACCAATTGGGGAGGTGTGGTGGAGTGGTCTTGCCACTGGCCTGGTAATCCAAAGGTCCCGGGTTCAAATCCCGATGTATCAATGGGAAGATATTATTGGGATGGAATTTGTGCTGTACCTAGTATCAGTGCATTACCACAAGCCCACCGAAACGTCAATAAAATACCCTCATTGTTCCCTGATTAAATAGCACTGTATGAATATTCCCATATTCAAAATATGCTATAGGGGTGCAATGCCTGGTGAGTTATCTGCTCAACAGGTGGCGTTGTGTGTGTGTAAGTGTGAGAGTCCGAGTGTAGGGGGTGAGACAGTGAAGCACGGGAACGAGATGGCTTCAGAGATGGGGTCGTTTCGGGCCATGAGTGAGCACCGTGCCTCATGTGAAGGCAAGATGGCAGGTGCTCGTTGTACTCTACGTGCTTCACATGTCTCACTCCCTAGACTGGAACAAGACCTCACGGGCTTCACTGTTCATTGTAAAGCGGTGAATGTTAAGGCTCTCAGCCTATGCCCGAGAGGAAGTAAGTTGGAATATAGAAAAAAAAAAAAAAAAAAAAAAAATTGCCCTAGATGACCATTCCTTGCTGACACCTCTCCGTGGCAAGATACTGTGTACTACAGGTATGCCTCCCTTCCTCCTAACTTTATCTAACACCTCCCTGTACTGCCGAAGCAGTACTTCCGTCCTACCTTTGCCAACATCATTGCTCCCTGTACTGAGACAGATAATGGGGATATCGCCAATATCTTTCATGATGTAATCAATTTCCTCTAACACCTTCCCAACCCCGGCACCAGGCAGACAGACAAGCTTCCTAATATCAGTACAGGTGGACCTAGCTAAGTGTCTGACCATGGAGTCCCCAACAATTGAGAAGGACTTGCCTCTCCTTGTCGATGACTTGGTAGCAGCTGCGGCAGCGGCAGGAACTCTTGGGGCAGCAGTTGAAGGTACTCTTGGGGGGACAGCAGTCACAGCATTCCCTGTGTTTGGAGGCAACTTACGTACCTTTCTCCTGGTTTCCTCGCCGAAGGAAGCACTCGCAGCCTCACCATCACATTCGTCATCCAAGGTGATGAACTTGTTGCTGAGGGCAACTGGCCGCCGTAGAAATTTGCAGGTTGTTGCACTTGTTGGAACAACTGTCCAGGGAGCATCACGATCCCTAACAGCAGTTGCACTATCCTCACTTTTCTTGTCAGCCAAAGTCAGCTTTAAGGCCAAATTCTCGTCTTTGAGAGACTGCACCTCTCTCTCCACATTATCCAGCCCTTCTTGCAAAGCAAGACAAAGCTGGAGAATATGAGAGGAGGTAGCAATCTCGTCAACACCAGCCATTTTAAGAAAGCGTTAACACTATCACCACACTATGGGCAAAGATAATTCACTGGGAGTCACTAGGGACAGGATATCAGTGGCGGATCCAGGGGGGGGGGGGGGGGGGGGGCGGGGGGGGGGGCGGCCGCACCCCCCTTAGTGACCAAAATTGCGCCCTTACATCTGATATATATATATATACCGTATATATATATATATATATATATATTTTTTTTTTTTTTTTTTTTTTTTTTTTTTTTTCCTATATTCCAATTTACTCCCTCTCGGGCATAGGCTGAGAGACTGGACATTCACAGCTGTACAATGAGCAGTGAAGCCCGTGAGGTCTTGTTCCAGTCTAGGGAGTGAGGCATGTGAAGCACGTAGAGTACAACGAGCACCTGCCATCTTGCCTTCACATGAGGCACGGTGCTCACTCATGGTCCGAAGTGACCCCATCTCTGAAGCCACCTCGTTCCCCTGCTTCACTGTCTCACTCCCTACACTCGGACACTCACTCTTACACACAACGCCACCTGTTGAGCAGCTAACTCACCAGGCATTGCACCCCTATAGCATATTTTGAATATGGGAATATTCATACAGTGCTATTTAATCAGGGAACAATGAGGGTATTTTATTAGCGTTTTCGGTGGGCTTTGTGGTAATGCACTGATACTAGGTACAGCACAAATTCCATCCCAATAATATCTTCCCATTGATACATCGGGATTTGAACCCGGGACCTTTGGATTACCAGGCCAGTGGCAAGACCACTCCGCCACACCTCCCCTCTGCATATACTGCATTTTATCTGAAATACAATACATATAAAGAATATTGTGTGAATTATGGCGCCCCTCATGTATATCAGCCCCCCCCCCCCCCCCTTAAGCCTGAGCTGGATCCGCCACTGGGACAGGTCCTCACTCAGCAAAGGTCAGGCAGGTACTGAACAAAGGTCAGGCAGGTACTATAGTCTGCATATACTATATATACACAGGCATATACTATAGTCTGTGTATTAATGTACATTTTCTTATAATTATGCACCTATTACATTTTCTATGTTAAAAACGGTAGAATAAATTAAAAGTACGTACACAATTCGCATGTATCACCAATCATTTTGATAGTTTTTCGGTTATATATCGCCTCATTCTGATATATATGCTTAGATAATATTATGATACATCTATGGCTCGCTTTCCAAAGCGATTAGTTAGGAAATGCGAAATGGTGGATATTTTACGGTGATTTATTGGGAAATCATGGCGGTATCTGACAACTATAGCCTACCTATGGCGGGTGGATTTTGAAGCTAAAAGGATTATATAACCTATTTTCAACACCACCAGTATAATTAATCAAGTATATAATGCATTTCATAATAGGTAAAGATATCAAACGTTTTCAATAGGGGCTGCAATTAATGGCATAGGTATTAGGAAGAGTTGGCACCTCAGATCTGGAGGTGACCAGTGTTACCAGATCAGATGCCTGGCATTGGCTGAGGTCTATTGTAGGAATGTGTTACCAGATCACTTTTGCGCAGTAGTCGTGTCAAAAGCGCATCGACCTTTAATCATTAATTTCTCCATTAATATGGAATGTTGAGAGTTCTGCTCTTCGTTAATCGATAGAACTTTTGGACGGAATTCTGTAGAGCTCTTCAAAACTTGAGTAGCTATTATGGTTGATGAGAAAATAAACTGTATTTTGGTGCTGCCGTCTCTAAGCTCCGCCCCCCTCCGGGTCGTCTTATAGAACTTTTGGGAACGAATTGTTCTCGTAAAATAATGAAGCTCAACATGCCACTAACATACCAAAATATAGCGATTTTGGTGCCACGTATATTAAGTACAAACTTAATTATCATAAGCTTGTAGTTAATTTGCAATCAAAGCCGTCTACTAAATTAAATGGTAGTTGGGACTTGTGAACCGAGGTTTGTGGCATCTACCAGTCTCGACTTGGTAAAAATGCGACCCGGTACACTCGCTTTAATATACGGTACAGTATTCAATAAATGGCTATCAATCGTGGTCATGTACTGTACTTATAACTGTCTTGATGGTGTAATGGTTAGAGCGTGTAAGTCCTGTGTGTCCTTGGTTCGAATCCTTGGAGAATCACATGCTTTCATTAATTTCATTTGGGGTATTATTGGTGTTAACGCGTAAACGGCGGAAAAGCTCTTAAGAGGTTTTACTGGGCGACGGTGACAAAGCTCTTAAGAGGGAGGCCTAAAAATACCATTTAAACAGCACTAAAAAAAAAAAAAAATTTTTTTTTCCCTATACCTCATATCACTCCTCCACATCCCGTCCTTCCTCCCTTTCCCCTCCCCCTTCAATTATCACCTATTTTCCCTGTTATCCCCTAATTTGTTGGTATATTTTTGTGCTAACATTAGCAAACTGTGTGGGGGATGTGCTTACATGCCTAGCAGGTGTGTTACACAAGCGAGTGTGTGTATGAGTAGGCTCAGTGTGGCTTGAGGCCTCGTGGAGGGAGGGGTTGCCTCAATTTTCTCCAAAATTCATTAACTCCTTCAGACATATATGACGCAGAGGTTGCCAGATTAGCAATAAGAAATAGAGTTCTCTCACTCTTATAAATACCTCTCCAAAATTAGTTTTCTGCCCACATCTAACTCAAAGACAACTGCAGAGGTTGAAGTAACTAAAATAAAGGTTTGTAAAAAACCCTGATGGTAATAAAGGCTTTAAAGTATCCCTAATAGGCTCAAAATTGCGTCATATGTCGGAGAGGGTTAATGGGCTGGTCCATCTATATTCGCGATTTTGACCAGAAAAATGATATTTTCACTGGTTTGATTGTTGTTACAGGTTACTAGCTTCATAGTGAAGGTAAAATAGGCTCATATGAATAGGTAATAACGATATTTATCGTAAAATGACGATTATAGGCCTGAATGGAGCCCATATGCTCGCCCATGGGGAACTAGTTCATTACCCCCCCTCGCCGTTCCCGGGTTAATGTATCAACTCAACCAAAGCAACTCAACTAAGGCCAACAAAACCAGTGCCAACTTAAATATTTAATTTATAATCAAGTAAACCATAGGTTTCGTAATTCAAATTTACACAAATGATGGAGAACAGCAAACACTTGTACTGTATAATGCATGCACGTTGAAAGATGGTATGTGGTAGGCTATAACGTTCATAACTAGTCTATTTCTTATCCTCATGTTTGGCTGAAATAGGAATAATGCAAATATTGTATAGCTTCATACAAGTTTACGAGAGAACTTATCATGCAATGTCATTAGCATGTTGAATTAATATATAATTTTTTTTTATATGTGCATAAAGGAGACATAAGGCAGGCTGCCTGTAATGAGTGTCTCTCCCAGAGCCAAAAGAGTGACAGAGAGCCAAATTCAAGGGACGTTGGGGGCAAAATGCCTGGACACACGAAGTTTAAATCAGTTTAAGTCATAGGATGAAGGAAAGATTGATTGAGGGAGAGTTCCAGAATTCACTTGTTGAATAGACGAAAGACTGATTTTTGTTGCCAATACTGGAATAGATTTCACTCACTTACAAACGTACGCAAACACAATTAAGATATTTTTGTATTATCTTAATATAGGTTACTGCTTGATCTAGGAATAGTTGAAATATTATAAACTTTGTTATCAATTTTAGGCTAACATCGTTCTTAACCCGGGAACGGCGAGGGGGGGTAATGAACTAGCTCCCCATGGGCGAGCATATGGGCTCCATTCAGGCCTATAATCGTCATTTTACGATAAATATTGTTATTACCTATTCATATGAGCCTATTTTACCTTCACTATGAAGATAGTAACCTGTAACAACAATAAAACAAGTGAAAATATAATTTTTCTGGTCAAAATCGCGAATATAGATGGACCAGCCCATTCATGAATTATGGAGAAAATTGAGGCAACCCCTCCCTCCACGAGGCCTCAAGCCACACTGAGCCTACTCATACACACACTAGGTTGTGTAACACACCCGCTAGGCACGTAAGCACATCCCCCACACAGTTTGCTAATGTTAGCACAAAAATATACCAACAAATTAGGGAATAACAGGGAAAATAGGTGATAATTGAAGGGGGAGGGGAAAGGGAGAAAGAAGGGGATGTGGAGGAGTGATATGAGGTATAGGGGAAAACAAAATTGTTTAGTGCTGTTTAAATGGTATTTTTAGGCCTCCCTCTTAAGAGCTTTGCCGCCGTCGCCCAGTAAAACCTCTTAAGAGCTTTGCTGCCGTTTACGGGTTAAACTGAAAACTGATGAAACTGTAATCTCTCAACCACTTTCTCATATTCACTCACTCTCATGTATTCGCTCATCCACTCACATTCTCTCAAATGTTCACATATTCTCCCTTTTCTTACAATGTCATTATCACTTCTTAGTAAATCATTCAGTCTCTCACTGATTCATTTACGTTTTCAAACATATTCTCTATTTATATTAATTCCCTCTAACTCACTTTTCACTCATGTTCATTCTCCTTTACTGATTCACTAATACTCATTTTATCTTACTCACTTACTTTTTCACTCATAATCACTAACTCAATCACTCTTACTTACTATCGCTGTCACTCACTCATTCCTTCTCACCCACTCTTATTTACTCATTGCCTCGCACTATCTTTTCCTGTAACTCATACATACTTCCATATTTTCTTTCAGTCACTATTGCTTCCTCATTCCCTCTCAATCACTCATTCCTTCTAACTCACTCTTACTTCCTCATTCCCTCACAGTTACTTATTCCTTCTAACTCACTCTTACTTCCTCATTCCCTCACAGTCACTCATTCCTTCTAACTCACTCCTACTTCCTCATTCCCTCTCAATCACTCATTCCTTCTAACTCACTCTTACTTCCTCATTCCCTCTCAATCACTCATTCCTTCTAACTCACTCTTACTTCCTCATTCCCTCACAGTCACTCGTTCACTGTCACTTTCGCTCTTACTCACTATTACTCATTTATTGCCTCTCACTCACACACAGTTCCCAATTTACCCTCGCTCACTGATATTTATAAATTACTCTCCTTTCTATTTGTTAATTAACTTTCTGTCATTCATTGGCTTTAACTCACTCTCACTTTCTAATTCCCTCCTAGTCATTCATTCCTTCTAAATTACTCGTACTTTTGAATCCCCTCTCAGTCACTAAGTCACTCTTACTCACTCTTATGTTATAATTCGCTTTCAGCCATTTATTCCCTCTAACTCACTCTTAACGTGTTTCATTCCCTCTCACTCACTCAGTCACTCTCACTTTCGCTTTTACTCATTCCCTCTAACTCACTCTTACTTCCTCATTCCATATAACTGACCAGGTGGGAGATGCGGCCGCCATGGATGAACCAGTTTGGGTTGCCGATGGATGGAGGTAACTGGTCTGGGACAGTGGGGACGCTACAACACGACCAGGCAGACTTTTCCATGATGCTTTCCCCAACCGCGGGCCGGATCAAGGCAGTGCAGTTCTCCAGGGTCTACGCCAGCGAGGCCCTCTGCATCATGTCGCCCAAACCCAGACCACTGCCACAGCATCTCCAACTCATTAAGCCTCTCTCATGTAATATAACTCTATATTCCGTATATTCTGCCTATCAATAGACTACCTTATTTATCTTTACCTCAATAACAACACCAACTTATTAAACCTCTTTTATGTAATTTAAGTAAATATGCCCTTTAATATCTTATTCACCAGTGCCTCGGCATCTCTTGTGTAATTTAACCATTCTTCCTCTTATTATCACTATTAATAGACGATCTTATTGAACTCTGCCTAAGCATCTTAAAATAGTTATATCTGTGGGTGCGCAATGTTTCTAGTTTCCATCTCCCGTATGAGATCATATCTAAGACTAAGATTCTATTTTTTTAGCTATGTGCATTGCGTATGAAGGAGACAAAAGGTAGGCTGCCTGTAACAAGTATCTCCTCCAAAGCCGAAAAAGTGACAGAGAGCCAAATTCAACGGACGTTGGGGTCAAAATGCCTGTGCACACTAAGTTTAAAGCAGTCTAAGTCATAGGGTGAAGGAAATATTGCTTGAGGGAGAGAGTTCCAGAGTTCACTTGTTGAGTAGGAGAAAAACTGACACATTTGCTAATTCTTGGGCTAGAGAGCTGAACAGAATAGGGGTGGGACTGTGTTGAAAGGCGGGTGCCTCACACTCGCTGCAAGGGAGGGGGTATGCACTGAGTGAGCTCTGAAGAACACTGATTATTGTAATAGCGATAGAAGAGTGAAAGAGATGCAACATTGCAGCATGTAGAAAGAGATTGTAGGGAACTGTAAGAGGAAATGAGTTGATGAGGCGAAATGCTATTAACTCTACTCTTTCGAGGAGCGCGGTATTAGTGGAACCTTCTTACACATGCAAACAATACTCAATACATGGGCGCACTGTGCCCCTGTACAGAGCAAGAAGCTGTGCAGGGGTGAAGAACCCACAGAGACAGTTGAACACACTTGGCTTCTGGGAAGATGTTTTTAGCAAGAGTGGTATTATGATCTTTTTATGAAAGGTCAGATGAAAAAGATACACCAAGAATATTGATAGAAGATATTAAGGATTGATTTATGTAGTGTTGAAGAGTAATTGATAGTCTTGTGGAATATTGCGATGGGTAAATAGGAGAAATTTGGTCTTGGAGGCATTGAAAGTAGCAAGATATTCTCTGCCCCAATCAGAAATAATTTATAGATCAAAAGATAGGCGTGCTATGGCCTCGTCACATGACTTTTGAAGTGATTGCATGCTGGTTTGTTGTGAAAAACTAGTTAAATAGTGTAAGGTAAAGTCATCAGCATATGAGTGGTGAGGACTAGGCGTACTGTAGAGGAGATCGTTAATGAATATTAGAAAGAGAACTGTAGACAGGACAGAACCCTGAGGAACACTAGAGATGATAGGTTGAGGAAGTTAGGGATAACCATCCACAAATGCAGCTATGGAACGGTCAGAAAGGAAATTGGAGACAAAGGCACAGATAAAGGCATATAAACCGGAGCATGTTAGTTTAGAAACAAGGGATATGTGGGAGACTTTATCAAAGGTTTTTTATATATTATATATAGCGTAAAGAGATCACCAGTAGATCGGCCAATAAGAAAACCGTACTAGTGATCTGAAAATAGATTATGGGAAGATAACTGCTTGAGAAATTTTGAATTAAGAATAGATTAATAAACTTTAGAGATGCAGGATATAAGAATAATAGGATGATAGTTGGAGGGTTAAGAGTGGTCACCCTTCTTGGAAACAGCTTGAATGAGAGCAAACTACCAGAAGGAAAGACATTAGAGGAAAGACAGAGATGAAAGAGTTTGCCTAGGCAGGGAGTCAGAACGTAAAAATCGTTTTTGAGTACAATAGGAGGAACACCATCCTGTTTGTAAACTTTCTTAGTATTAAGCCCAGAGAGGGCAGAAAGTGAATCCTTAGAAAAGATTATGATATTAGGCATAAGTAAGTGAGAGGGGGCTGGAGGGGGAGGATTAGCACCAGAATTATTCCAGGGTAGAGGTTTTAGTGAAAGCATGAGTGAAGAGTTCAGCTCAAGAAGAAGTGGTGGTGGTGCTATCAGAATGGAAATGTGGAGGCAAAGATGAGGAAATAAAATTGTTAGATACATTTTGGCTTAATACTAGCCTTGGAAGAGGTAGTTAGAAAGTTCATTGCATTTGTTATTGATGAAAGAGTTATTGGCAAATCTAAGAACAGATTTTGCTTGATACCGAGCAGAAATATATTGAGTATGAGATTCTTGAGTTTCAAGGGGACGGTACTGTCTGAATACTTTCTCCTTATTGCAGATAGCAGTAGAATAAACATAAGTAAACCAAGTTTGTTTGCATTATTTTGATTGAGAGAAAGAAAATGGAATGTGTGCCTCCATGCCTGAGATAATTACCTCATTAATGAGGTCGGCACACTTCGAGGGTACTTGGCAATGGAAGCAAAAATAATTCCAAAGGAAATTAAAGAAATACTACCCAAGAGCCTCGCAGTTGGCAGCGCCAAAGTGCCTCAAGCATCGCTAGCTGAGAAGATCAAATGGCTGCACTGGAGAGATAGGACAGGTAACTGAGGCAGAGTTATGATCGGAGGAACCCAACTGAGAGAAAAAAACTTACAGTGTAAGAGGGTTAGAGGCTAGAAATAAGTCAAGGACGTTTACCGATTTCAAGGTGGTCAGGGATGCGAGTATGGTACTGAACCATCTTCTCCAGGTCATTTAGGATAGAAAAGATGTAAGCTTGTTCACCAGTTTAGTCAGTGAAATGAAAGGAGAGCCATTGTCGGTCGCGAATATTGAAATCTCCTAAGATGGAGCTTTCTGAGAGAGGAGAGGCTGAAACGATATTTTCCACTTTAAAATTCAGATAGTCGAAGAATTTGGAAAAGTCAGTAGAGTTAGGGGAGAGATAGACTGAACAGAAATATTTAGTTTGACAGTGAAAAGAATGTTTGAACCAGAGAGTTGAGGCTTTAGAGGAGTCCAAGTTGGGAACACATGAGCAAGTGAGTGTGTTGTGCACATGCACACAATATCCACCTTTGGCTTGGAAATTAGGGTAGATAAAGTAAGAGGAGACAGATAAAGTACTGCTATCAGTTGTTTCAAACACCTGAGTCTCGGTGAGGAAAAGATCAGGTTTGTTGGAGGAGAGGTGGTGTTTAACAGAGGGGAAGTTAGATGAAAGGCTGCAATATTGCAAAAGTTAAAATAAAGAGTTTCAAGCCATGGTCCAAGATATTTTGAGGGGTCATTTGCTAAGCACAGTACAAGCTAAAATATATGTGCAAAACTAAATACTTTAAACTATAGGATGAATACCAGATATCAATGTAAAACAGAAAAAGCTATACAATCATAAAAAGTGAAAGAGGCCAGACTCCTTCAAAAATGATAAGACATCCAGGAGTACCAGGCTCCCACTCCGACCACTGAAGAGAGATATCCACTCTCCGGTGCCGCAATAGAAACCTCTAACGTAAGTCGCCCAGACTGGGACACTCAACCAGCAAGTGCCTGACAGTAAGGAGAACCAGACAGTCATCATATAATGACTGCACATCCCCACACATAAGGAACTCATGTGTGAGCCTGCTATGTTCAATGCGGAAGCAAGCCATAGCAGTCTCCAATTTGCAAATCATAGTAGGGCAAAAGTCTTGGAGAGACAAACTTGGTAACTTTTCTGTCCTTGTTGGCTGTGACACAATCCCACCATGACTGCAGATCAGAAGCAGGCAGATTTGTGCAAGCACAAAACGCAAAGCAGCAGCCTTTGCCAATGCATCCACCCTTTCATTACCTCCCACCAACATGCATGGAAACCCAGCAAAAATCCATTCCTTTCCCTCGACGATAACTGAGGAACAGCCACTCTGAAATAGCTAAAACTATAGGATGAGGAGAATTAAAAGATTCCAAAGCCAAAAATGCTCATTGAGAGTCAATAAAAATAGTAAAATGACAGTCCTGGTGAGCAAAGAACATCAGAGCTAAATTTATAGCAGATAACTTTGCAGTAAACATAGCAGCAGCCAAAGGAAGACTACCCTAAAGCTAAACTTAATCCATTGAGCCCCAGGGTCGAACCTCTCTTGTCGTATATTATTGTTATGCACAGACCCAGCGACGAACCCCTCTCGTCGGCTATTCTCGCCCTTATATATATAATTGTATATCTCCCAAAAGGCTCCTAGGGGACTCAAATTTGCAAATGTGGTACCTCAGGGTGTGGGCAAATATACAATAGTTGGCAGCTCACAAAGACCACCCCAGGCCACCCATTTTACTGTAATATTAACTCCTTGCGACTCATATGACGCGATAGCGTCATATGGAACTTATGACCAAAAACTCATATGACGCGATCGCGTCATATGGACTTATCTACATGCCTCTCCAACAAGTTTATGACGCGATTGAGCGTCATATGGAGCTCAGTAAGTCCGGTAAGTTAGATGAAGATCTGCCGGTTGGTGGCAACCCCAGGTTTCTTCGACAATTCTAACAGCCAGCAATGTGGTTTTGACAGTTGTGTGGTGCAGTGGCAATGATACCGGGCGCCCGCCTCCGTGGACTTACTGGAACATAATATGTCGCAAGGAGTTAAACAAAACGGTAAAAATACCTGGGAAAAAAGACGACGCAGATACCTAAAGAAGGCACCTCACTAAGTGAGGCTACCCTTAAACCATAGGGTCTGCCGATGACACGAAAAACGTTGAACCCACCAGAAAGGCGGCTAAAAAGTGTTGCCCTTAACATAAAATAGCCTCTACTAGCTAGCTAGGCTGAAAATAGAGCAACAAAAACAATAAAATTAAATTAAATGGCGGCCTCGGCTAATGGGACCTGAGGGGACGCCACTACCTAACATCCTTAATAACACACTGCTAGGGGCCGTGTCGACTACACGTCCGACCTATCTAGTCTAAACCTATTCTAGAACATCTCAGATAAGACAAATGAGCAAGAGACTCACTATTCCAGACGTTAGAATGCCGAATGAAGCGAGGTCGGAAAAGACATTCGTCGACAGAGAGCCCCGAAGCGCGAAGGACGAGATGACGCGTCACCGTCTAGGGCAAAGCCACGCTATCAACATCCACACGATGGAAAGCATAGCAGATTTAGAGTATTCATTTTATTTTATTTTATTTATTTTATTTTTTGTTTTTTTCGTAGTTAGCATCCGCTCATAATGACGATTCCGTAAGAAATTATAAGCGTACACTTACGATATTTTGGTCTCTAATGCTTCAGGGGCGGGTGATTTGAACACTCCCTTTTGGGTTCAAAGAGAGCCATTAACCCGGCGAGCGAGCGCAGGGTGTAGTGAACACCGGAGGTGTGGCAGAGTGGTCTTGCCACTGGACTGGTAGTCCAGTGGACCCGGGTTCGAATCCCAATATGTCAATGGGAAGATATTATTGGGATGGAATTTGTGCTGTACCTAGTTTCAGTGCATTACCACAGCACACCGAAATGCCAAAACAAAATACCCTCATTGTTCCCTGATTAAATAGCACTGTATGAATTTTCCCATATTCAAAATATGCTACAGGGAGGCAATGCCTAGGGAGTTAATTGCTCAATAGGTGGCGTTCTGAGAGTGAGGGTCCGAGCCTGGAGAGTGAGACTGTGAGGCGCAGAGGCGAAGCAGCTTCAGAGATGGAGTTGGGTTCGAGCCGTGAATGGGTGCTTCGCATGTCTCACTCCCTAGGCTGGAACAAGACCTCACGGGCCTCACCGTGTTCAGCGGTAGAGTGTAAAGGCTATCAGCCTATGCCTGAGAGGGATTAGTTGGAATATAGAAAAAAACAAAAAACACAGTTCTGGGCGGCAATATTAAGCTCCATTCCTGCCTATAATCGTAATTTTACGATAAATATCGTTATTACTTATTCATATGTGCCTATTTTACCTTTATTATGTAGATAGTAACCTGTAACAACAATAAAACAAGTGGGAATATCATTTGAATGGTCAAAATCGCGAATTGTTAGCGAGTGGTTCATTCAACAATTGTGAGCCAGCCGGCCTCACACCATCTTCTCTCGAGGGTTGAAGCAGTACTGAGCTACTCCCTCACACTCTCCCATGTCTCTACCTTACGTAACACACACATGACCACAGCCTAGAATCAGTTTGGAGATGTTTACACGAAAATATACCAATGAATAAGGGAATAACAGGGAAAATAGGTGATAATTGAAGGGGGGGGGGGGATGTGGAGGAGTGATATGAGGTATGGAGGGAAACAAAATGCTTTATGTGCTACTGGGGCCTTTTAAAAGTTTTTTTTTTTGGCCTTACCTCTTAAGAATGTTCTCGCCGTCGCCCACCAAAACCTCTTAAGAGTGTTCTCACCGTTCCCGGGTTAATGTTTAAGGCATATCGTCAAAGATGAAGGGGCCACTAATAAATACTTATATTAAATATAATGAACTCAAAAGGCAATTAATATTCCGTATAGTAATGGTTCTCGGTCCGGCTCGAAATAAGTTCAAACTGGAAGAGGCTGAATATCTACGATTACACGGTATAAACTTGTCCTTTGGAACTGTCAATTCCCATTACAACCTATCTGTGTATGCGTATGCGCTATTCAAAGTTTGACTTAACTCGACTTTGGTTTCAAGTCGCAATAACATGAACTAAAAAGGAAAACTTTTAATTGGATAATGTACCTTATTATTCCTTCATCAAAAGATATCATGCACAATCGATAGCATGCTACGATAAGGCTAGCCTATGTCTATAAATTATTATAATAATGCAATTTCCTTTGTTAAAAGAATAATTTCCAAATGAGCTCGGTCTTTATATCTTTATCCTAACTATTGCTCAAGCTAGATCAGTCTAAACACAACCCTAATTATATAACCGCATAGATTGCAGGTATTTTTACTGGAATGCCCTAATTCTTTGCTTGGAGTCAGATTTCTCTGCTCCTTGATATACCTAGTCTATTTCTGGTACTCTTAATCAAACATCTCATCTTTCTCAGTAAAAACTTTCAGGCTCTGGAGGGTCCTTTATAAAAATTATTTGTTCTTGTCTTGTCTCTTTCTTCTTCTTCTCCGACTTTCACCACCTTAATTCTAGCCAGTACACTCTGCTATACTCGTTCTTATCTTCCGCCAACTGGTTCTGGCTGTGGATGGCTTGTGATGTGGCGTGAACTTTGAAGGAAGGCTATATGACTGCACGCTTTCGGATACTGGAGATGGATGGGAGCGAAGGCATGCTTGCTAACATTCTCCTTCGGTGCTGAATATGGCTCTTCCACAGTGCTTGGATAGCCCGGCAGTAACCCTGTCACTATCCCTACATGGTGGTTGGAGACGAAAGGAGGTTGGGTGGGAGCGCCGCTTGGGAGATGTGCTCTTGACGAAACCATGTCACGGAGTAAAGTCCCAGGCCACACTCTCCTCCTTTGTTACCCATGCCTCACGCCAGGCGGCTCGCTGATTGGTCGAGCTGGCTGTGTGAGCGAACAGGTAGCCACGCGGCAGCTTTGATTCTGTTGCTTCCCCTCTGCATGTTTTATATCACTCCAATAGTACCTCGGCAATGCATTTCCCATATTTTTGGGTGGCTGACGGTGATTGATCCCCACCATTTGTATTTCATATAGTATAACTGGTTTCAATGTAAAACCGTTAAGAGTTCTAAAATTGTTGTCCAACGATTGCCTATGTGAAAATAACCGTATATATAAAAAAGTTATATCTCTAAAACACCCTACAGAAAAAATAAGCATGAATATGTACCTGAGCGAGTTCAAGAATCGCGATAGTATACGCTTGTGCTATTATATTCCTTCAAAAAAAACTATTGATGATAGACAAATATCATTGTTATTGCATTTTTGGAAAGTGCGTGGAAAATACTTGTCATATCATATGTACAGTATAAACCTATTGTCGTTGCTGCAATTTTATATTTATGATGGTGCAAAATGAAGGGATGTTGGAAAAACTAAATTAATTCGGTCCACAGCACTTTTATTGATCAAAATTATATTTTCTGTAGGTTTTGCTACAATAATATTGTAAATCAATCTTTCCTCTTTCTATTGAGATGTAGCGGGCTGTATCAGGCTGTCTATTTTTTGTTTCTTACCTCTTTGTTATTTCCTTGCAATGTTTGTAGGTTCGGCGATGGCTGTAAACATGTTAATTAGGAAGTACAAGGTTGAGGTTTCTTTAAGTAAACACTTTTTTTTTTTTTTTTTTAACAAGAAAATAGAGTTCTGAAGCATGTTATCTTGTATACAGGGTTAACTTTAACTGTAATGTTTGTGAAGTTACTGTAGCGACCCTATGGGAAGTACTTGTAACTTTAAACAACTATATAACGAAAGCAACTAAGACAATGAAATCCTTAATACATCAACGAATGGGAAGGGGATGGTCGGGAGGGCCCCAGTCGTCAATGATTACGGGACCACTACTAAATATTAGGTTTTCTTTATCTCCTTACAGGAGTCAAACCTATAATTTATTAGTGGCCCCTCCATCATTGACGAACATGCCTGATTTCTAAGACTGGAGGGGGACATTCGTAATCATATCATAACTCTAGAAAAACAGATAATCAAACAACCACATAGTATTCTTACTTTTGTAAAAAAGAGATATTCGGGTGCATAAACTTTATACAGCCTAAATCTTCAAAAAGGGGTACAAGCAGGAGCGTGCTTCAAAGAAGCCTGCTTGAAAACGGGTTAACTCTGAGACTCTGTGCACAGATCTGCTAGTTAAGAAGGCACCCCACTTTTAGTAAGTGGTGAAAACTAAAAACTTATAAGTTTACATGTGCACATATAAACCCCATTAACTAGTGGATATATTCCTAAAAATATAACCAAACATAAATGAATTCTTGTACATTCGTAGAAGTACTGAACTCGTGTACTTATGCAGAAGTAATTACTTCAAAAGTAAAAGTCGTAGTTGCTACTACCGAGATTTCTCAAAAATCTATTGCTTCACAGCCAAAGCTACTTACAACAAGAATTGTTGTAACACTACTATTGGCCTTTAGCACAATTTCCTGCAATGAATACTACAGAGAAATTTTATAATACAATGCCTACAACCAGTATCACAGCTCGTATGTTCCGAACACATACTCCGGAGGGGTCTAGGGTGTCCTATGTCACACTGCCTGCACCCTCCCCCCCCCCCCTCTTTTTTCTTGAAATTAAACAAAACGTGACTAAAAGGGCCACCTAGACCCTCTGCCGTAAAGCTATACATGGCAAGGAAGGTTTGTCCAGAGCTACTGAAAGGTATCGAGGCAAAAACTCCTGATTAGAGGCCCACAACTGTGTGGACGTAATAACTTCCACCGAAAGATTATTAAGGAAACGTAAAGAGGCTGTCCCCTTGCGTAAATCGTGGGTCTTACCCACAATGCCGGGATTCTTCTCTTTAAAGTCCTCGACCAAGAGAGAAGCCAGTGTACGCTCCATCAAGCGTTCACACGGACTTGCGATCCATAAAGCACCCTGGTGATTTTAGAGGTGCCACTCTTAAATATTTGGTTAGAGCTTGCACTGGGCAAAAAAGATGGTGCACCTTTCCCCTGTTTAACGCCGGCACCGTGAACTCTGAAAACATGTGTTCACTGTGCTCAATCTCGGCTATGAATCCTGGGGAAGGTGCAATGTGAATACACTCATGAAGCCTATCAAACCTGAGGCAATTAGGTGCGTTGCTCATCGCCGCCAGCTCAGATACTCTGTTCCCGGTAGCCAAAGCCATAAGGAATACTGCCCTTTTGTAAAATCTGCAGTCTTTGGTACATACGGGAACGAGAATAACGACGATGCTTCGTCCAGAGACCATGTAGGCCTGAGCCGACGGGGAGGTGGGCGGAGTTTAAAACCTGCCCACATAAATCACTTTCAGATAAATGTTTCTGCATGAACAGATAAATTAAGTAATAAACAACCAACGCCACCGAGGGCACAGTTTGTTTTGTTCTAAGAATCCGAGACGTAAAAGCTTGCCAATGCGATGGAAACTGTCGCTTTGTAGACTGGGTATATTGATTCGTGAATATCTTGGTCACGTCGCTACCATATGGTGCTAGCCACTTGGCCTCCTGAATGTCCAAAATGAACAAGTCCGCGAGGTTTCTAGGTTGCCAATTGTGTTCTAAGTGGAACAACCCGACCAGGATTGACACTGGGTGCGGGCACCACATGTTCAAATGCTGGTACCACACTGCTCCGGCCACAGGGGCGTGATTAGCGAAACTACGCCTCGCTAATCCTGTAGTTTGTTGACTACGTGGCACATTAGAGACGCGTCTGGCGGCGGAAAATAGATAAATGGAAATCAACCTGTTCTCGTCCGTCATCAGAGCGTCAGGTCCGCCCGCCGGCGTTATCGTCCGGCGGGTGAGGTACGACTGTGAGTATCGCATACACCTTGGCTGTGGTTGTCCCTCGCTTGCGAGCTCGGTATACTCCCTGAATGGGAGCCCTCGTCCGAGTCCCGTAAAGGTTTATGATAATTAAAAGTTCCCATAGCTCATTAACACATAGAAAGCAGAGCTGGTGAGCAAAATCATAAAGTATACTAATTAATTTAATTTATATTTAATTGTATTAAAATAAATTACTATAAATAAACACAATATTATCATAATATAATCATAGAAAATATATATGTTTATTATGATTCAGCTATTAAATTATTTCATTAACAAATAAAAATAAGATAGGGCTACCTGAGCTTAACGGCGTTGAACATACAGCAATGAGAGGTTCAAGTGCCGACACGACAGAGACTGGGGGAAAACTACCCCGCCCACGGGAACTACCTGGTCACCTGGTGCAACACCGGTACTCCGCCCTGGAAAGAGAAATTTCCGGGGATTAATGCTCATAGGGTTACATCCAAAAAATGGTACAAAATATGTGCCTCAAAACCACCGGTCAACAAACCGTAGCACTCCACCACTACTTTTCGTTGTCCTTTAGTTTCATATTAAAGATTTCAGCATATCTTTACCTGTCCAGAAGATTTAAGCATATCTTCTGAATCCTCATAAAGATGAAGCATATCTTTAATAAAGATGAAGTCTTTCAAGTATCCCTTCACACTTGAAACACTAGTAAGATTCCGGCATCTTTTTATCCCATAAAAAGTCTAAGCCTATCTTAATCTCTAATCTGGCTTCTCCGAGAAGCCCTCATAGATCGCCGTCTTGAAGGCCATGATACCCTATTGTATCAATCAATTGTTTGGCAAATTATCGCGAATTGCAAATCAGTTAATATAACCACCCAAAGGTACAACCGCCGGGTTTTATATGCAATGTCAAACCAATTGTACCTACCCCAGACCTCTTTGTAAAAAGGTCGCCGGGAGGGAAAGACTAAACAAACAAACGGCATTGTTTCAATGGCTTATTAAAGATTTCAGCATATCTTTTACCTGTC
This sequence comes from Paralithodes platypus, assembly GCA_032716605.1. Taxonomy (NCBI): domain Eukaryota; kingdom Metazoa; phylum Arthropoda; class Malacostraca; order Decapoda; family Lithodidae; genus Paralithodes; species Paralithodes platypus. Next base: position 27,207,164 of record CM064491.1, on the reverse strand, counting down.
CAAAAGAATTAAGCATAACTTCTTAATCCTCATAAAGATGAAGCATATCTTTATTAAAGATGAAGTCTTTCAAGTATCCCTTTACACTTGAAACACTAGTAAGATTCAGGCATCTTTTTATCCCATAGAAAGTCTAAGCCTATCTTAATCTCTAATCCGGCTTCTCCCAGAAGCCCTCATAGATCGCCGTCTTGAAGGCCGTGATACCCTATTGTATCAATCAATTGTTTGGCAAATTATCTCGAATCGCAAATCCGTTAATATAACCACCCGAAGGTACAACCGCCGGGTTTTATATGCAATATCAAACCAATTATACCTGCCCCAGACCTCTTTGTAAAAAGGTCGCCGGGAGGTAAAGACCAAACAAACAGACAGCATTGTTTCAATGGCTTTGAAAAGCAGAGAAAACCAAGTCCAACAGGCGTCAGCCTGATTACCTAGAAAACTGTGTGGAGCCCCCCTCGACGGGAATAACCCAGGAAGCCTGATCCCAGGCTCGACCATAGAAAACGCAGTTTCTGATGAGCCCTCAAGCGACCAAACTCGTCGGGGTAACTTACCTATTTTAGCCATCCTGACTAAAACTCGGTAAACAAAAACGGTGTTCTCGGAGCAACGAGAAAAACGCCGGAAAGGTAACCCACACTAAACTATACATTACAGGAGGGCGTAATGCATAAAGCAATGAATAACACAGGAAGCCTGATCCCAGGCCTGACCACAGAAAACGCAGTTTCTTATGAGCCCTCAAGTGACCAAACTCGTCGGGGTAACTTACCTATTTTGAGCCATCCTGACTAAAACTCGGTAAACAAAAACGGTGTTCTCGGAGCAACGAGAAAAAACGCCGGAAAGGTAACCCACACCAAACGAGACATTTTAACACATTTTATACAAAGGGTGTGCGCAAAAATAGGGATACCTGAACAGGAGGGCGTAATGCATAAAGCAAAACCCGGGGCAAAGGTAGCCATGACAGAGACTGGTGGGATACTTACTCCAGGTTCTGCATAGACCCGCCGGGACCCAGCTCTGGAAAAAAAAAAAATCCAGGAATTAATGCTCATAAGGTCATGTTCGCACACAAGTGTTAAATAACCCGCCGGGTAACGAGACGTAATGCTCAACGACTACAGCTTGCTACGCGGTGGGGTTTCCTAAGTAAAAGATTTCAGAATATCTTAATTTGTCCAAAAGATTTATGAATACCCTCTGACATAATATATAAAGACCAGAATGGCGTTTATATCTGATTAAGTCTTTCCGGTGGTGTTTGTTTCAAGATTCAATTTTGGAGAAAAAAAAACTAAAAAAGACGCCGGCCCCCGAAATATCTCGTAGATCAAAAACTGGGAAGCCTGACAAATATACGAGATCTAACTTCTCCCGAAGTATCTTTTAGATCGCCGTATGTTGAAGGCGGCGATACAAAACGTATCCCTCAATTGTCTGGTTAGCTAACTGAATTGTAAATTCGTTATTCCCATCCCTCCAAGGAGCACCCGCCGGGTGTGAATATTAGTTTAAAAAACGTTAACCCCAATTGTGCCCTAAAGCGCAGTATGTTGAAGGAGGTGATACACAATGCATCCCTCAATTGTCTGGTCAACTAAACTGAATTTTGCAAATTCGGGCATCCCACCCTTCCAGGTTGCACCCGCCGGGTGATTTAAAGTTTAAAAGTTAACCCCAATTGTTCCTAACCCCACTTCTTTGTAAAAGATCGCCGGGGAGGAAATACAAATATCGCGAATTGCAAATCAGTTAATATAACCACTCAAAGGTACAACCGCCGGGTTTTATATGCAATGTCACACCAATTGTATCTGCCCCAGACCTCTTTGTAAAAAGGTCGCCGGGAGGGAAAGACTAAACAAACAAACGGCATTGTTTCAATGGCTTATTAAAGATTTCAGCATATCTTTTACCTGTCCAAAAGAATTAAGCATAACTTCTTAATCCTCATAAAGATGAACCATATCTTTAATAAAGATGAAGTCTTTCAAGTATCCTTTTACACTTGAAACACTAGTAAGATTCAGGCATCTTTTTATCCCATAAAAAGTCTAAGCCTATCTTAATCTCTAATCCGGCTTCTCCCAGAAGCCCTCATAGATCGCCGTCTTGAAGGCTGTGATACCCTATTGTATCAATCAATTGTTTGGCAAATTATCTCGAATCGCAAATCCGTTAATATAACCACCCGAAGGTACAACCTCCGGGTTTTATATGCAATGTCAAACCAATTATACCTGCCCCAGACCTCTTTGTAAAAAGGTCGCCGGGAGGTAAAGACCAAACAAACAGACAGCATTTTTTCAATGGCTTTGAAAAGCAGAGAAAACCAAGTCCAACAGGTGTCAGCCTGATCACCTAGAAAACTGTGTGGAGCCCCCCTCGACGGGAATAACCCAGGAAGCCTGATCCCAGGCTCGACCATAAGAAACGCAGTTTCTGATGAGCCCTCAAGCGACCAAACTCGTCGGGGTAACTTACCTATTTTAGCCATCCTGACTAAAACTCGGTAAACAAAAACGGTGTTCTCGGAGCAACGAGAAAAACGCCGGAAAGGTAACCCACACTAAACGATACATTACAGGAGGGCGTAATGCATAAAGCAATGAATAACACAGGAAGCCTGATCCCAGGCTCGACCACAGAAAACGCAGTTTCTTATGAGCCCTCAAGCGACCAAACTCGTCGGGGTAACTTACCTATTTTGAGCCATCCTGACTAAAACTCGGTAAACAAAAACGGTGTTCTCGGAGCAACGAGAAAAAACGCCGGAAAGGTAACCCACACCAAACGAGACATTTTAACACATTTTATAAAAAGGGTGTGCGCAAAAATAGGGATACCTGAACAGGCGGGCATAATGCATAAAGCAAAAACCGGGGCAAAGGTAGCCATGACAGAGACTGGTGGGATACTTACTCCAGGTTCTGCATAGACCCGCCGGGACCCAGCTCTGGAAAAAAAGAAAATTTCCAGGAATTAATGCTCATAAGGTTAACCCAAACATGTTCGCACACAAGTGTTAAATAACCCGCCGGGTAACGAGACGTAATATTCAACGACTACAGCTCGCTACGCGGTGGGGTTTCCTAAGTAAAAGATTTCAGAATATCTTAATTTGTCCAGAAGATTGATGAATACCCTCTGACATAATATATAAAGACCAGCATGGCGTTTATAACTGATTAACTCTTTCCGGTGGTGTTTGTTTCAAGATTCAATTTTGGAGAAAAAAAAACTAAAAAAGACGCCGGCCCCCGGATTATCTCGTAGATCAAAAACTGGGAAGCCTGACAAATATACGAGATCTAACTTCTCCCGAAGTATCTTTTTAGATCGCCGTATGTCGAAGGCGGCAATACAAAACGTATCCCTCAATTGTCTGGTTAACTAACTTAATTGTAAATTCGTTATTCCCATCCCTCCAAGGAGCACCCGCCGGGTGTGAATATTAGTTTAAAAAACGTTAACCCCAATTGTGCCCTAAAGCGCCGTATGTTGAAGGAGGCGATACACAATGCATCCCTCAATTGTCTGGTCAACTAAACTGAATTTTGCAAATTCGGGCATCCCACCCTTCCAGGTTGCACCCGCCGGGTGATTTAAAGTTTAAAAGTTAACCCCAATTGTTCCTAACCCCACTTCTTTGTAAAAGATCGCCGGGGAGGAAATACAACAACAGCATAGTTTTATATTGGCTTTGCAAAACCGAAAAAAATACAAACAACACGTGTCCGTATGAACACTGTTAGATGGGTACAGCCAACCCGCCGGGAATCATAAGGAGCCTGAAACAGGCACCCCAGAGACGCAGTCCTGGGGAGCCACAGACACCCACTCTCCGGGGAAACAAGCCTGTTTTTAAACCATTCGTGGCCAAAACTCGGCAACCAGCCGGGGTTATCAAGGTGAAACCGAGAAAAACCCGCCGGAAAGAACCCACCCCGTCCAGATACCATCTGAACGCACCACCGGACCGAGGCGTAGCCAAAGCACAACTAACGCCGGGCCCAACATAGTCCGTGGAATTAGCCAATACACAACTAACCCAGGACACATAAATAGTCCGTGGAATTAGCCAATACACAACTAAACCAGGACACACATGACACAGTAGTACATATTTAGAAAATAAATCAATAACACTTGTATATGTGGTAAAGCTACGAGAGGCTGGCTAGGCCTAGGCAGACGGATAACATTAACATGTCGGAATATAAACAAAAAGCACTGAATTATATCACAACAGGAACCACCGCCAACACACCACTGTAGCAAATACTTCCGGCAAAGGGAAGAACTGACTCGGGACCCAGAAAAAGCTTCACTAAGTGAAGAAAAATACGCTGGGAACGTCAGCAAAAATACGCTACCTCATCAGAAAGATAAAAGGAAGCAATAATGCGTAATGAAAGCCGCCTGCATCACAAAGCTAGCTAACTGTGAAAAAGTTCACCTGTCCACAACCGGACCACAAGGGTACATCCGAAATAGATGCCCCAAACACACGACCCAAAATACACTGCACTGCGGGCAACCAGCCCAGGACACTCCTGCTACGCATATCCTAACCTTACTCGATACATCCCGGAGTAAACAAATGAGAAAAAACTCACTAGGGACGCAGCAAATGCGGAACCAGCGGAGCGTGGAGAGACACGTCTGGGCCGGCTGATCGCAGAGCAGAGAAGGAAGAATGACGCCTGAATCATCGTCTGGTCAAAGATCCACACAAGTACATCCACGATATGATGGAAAGATTATTGGATAGTTATTCTTATTTTCTTTTTGTTTTTTATTTTTTACAAAGTTTTTTCGTAGTGAGAACCCAATTCATAATGACTGAAGCCATGAGTGAGGTCGCGTGCGCTCATGATGAAGGCTCCTCAGATTTTAAATGCTCTGCGCGGTAGATTCAAACTACGGCGGATTAGTGTTTGAAGAGGATGCCTTATGTAATAGGCATGTTCGTCAATGATTACGGGGCCACTACTAAATATTAGGTTTTCTGTATCTCCTTACAGGAGTCAAACCTATAATATTTCCTGTAATCTGTTATCTCTGTAAAAGAAAATAATATATTAGGAAAAGTCTTAGAACAAAGTATTAACCCTCTCACATCCTGATGCGATTTTTGAGCCTATTAGGGATACTTTACATCCTTTGTTACCGTCAGGGGTATCTATAAACCTTTAGTTTGTTTACTTCAACCTCTGCAGTTGTCTTTGAGTTAGCTGTGGGCAGAAAACTAATTTTGGAGAGGTAATTATAACAGTGAGAGTAATCTATTTCTCATTGCTAATCTGGCAACCTCTGCGTCCTATGGTCGTGAGAGGGTTAACACACACTTTAAGTACGTTGCAGTATCGATACTGTATGCGTCACTGTATTTACCCAACGTTATGAAATGAACGACCCTCCAAAGGAGAGTTTCTGACTGCTACAGCCAGAAACTGGCCGACAGAGCGTCCTCCCTGGTGGGGCATGATAGTGTAGTGTCATACTAAGTAGTTGCTAGTAATCTTCTTGGATGTTCCGGCAATTGTCTGTGAATCATGGTGTAAGAGCCGTGGGAACGCATGATTACTATTGCACTTTTAGACCAAGGCAGTTTATAGGTGAGGTTATGATCTTCTATGGGTAAGGTCATACCAACTAAATATGTACAGTTGTTTACTATAATAAGTGTATAACTGGTATAGTGTTGTGAGATATATATGTTATACTACGGTTAAACTACAGTGTACAGTCAGCTCAAGATGCGCTGTTACACCGCTCGGCCACGTCAGCTGAGGCCCACCGAAGCTAAAATAAAGAACAGCTAACATATATATATACACATTTTATTCATCCCTACGACCTATATAACCCTGTTCCCAGTGTATAGCAATGCCAAAGAAAGTGTGATAAAGGTGAGGACCAACTTACACGTTTGCATCAGCAGTAGCCATTTTTGCTTTACGTCTACGAACCAGGCGATCAACCCTGAACGAATGACGACGGAGACAACCTACTAGAAAAAGGATGATGACGAGGAGAGTCAAGGTAGGGGTTAGTGCAGTAGGATAAATGACTTCCGGGTTAATAAACATGGGAAGAGATGAACCAACTAGGTTAGTAAACTCTGAAGAATTTAAGGCTTTCACGAGGTTTAGCTTGCTCGGTTTGATGATGAGGTCCGATGAATTACCTGTAAAAGAAATTTTAATAAGGATGAACTCTGAGGAGAGGTTAGTAATCAGGGCAATGTGCTGATGTGAAGGAAATGTGTGGATGAGTGAACTCCTTACTTCGCAGTGATCAGGTACCTGATACATCCCATGAGCATGAATTACATTTCTTGAGTCTAGACAAACAAGGGACACCTTGGTCTGTTTAGGGAAGGAAAAGAACTGAATATCTAGCAAGTGTTGATGAAACACTGGGAGCTGTGTAGCTGGGGCATAAGAACAGTCTTTCAATGAACCAGAGTCAGTCACAGTTGTTTGAGTCAAGGTAAGTTGACATGCAGCTTTTTCCGGGGACACAAAGGAAAACACATACGCAGGACACACATACAGGTGAAGATACGAGGACCTACATGAATCAAGAGCGTCTTTGTCAGTCACAGTCACAGTTGAAGATCGTCGGAGACGAGCATCATGTCTGCTGTGTCAGTTACGGTTAGTAACCATCCATCTATGAGAAACGGGAACGGTATAATTCTCCAGGCATTGAACATATGTGAGGACTGGAATGTGTATTGTGGACAATAATAGATGAGTGTGTCAGAACTGCTTCCATTAGTGGGTAATAGAATTCACAGTTGTCTAACTCAAATAGCGGAATCAGGGCAAACTGATCTTTCGCTAACTCAATGGACATACAGAGATATTCAACAGGCAATAGGTCAGTGGTTTCCCAGCTAAGGGCAGTATCTATGAGATTTGCCAGGACTGACTTTGTTTGAGCGTTTAAGTCTTCTACATCTTCATCCGTAGCTAGAAGGATCTCGGTAAGGTACATGACTTTATCTGTTGAGCGTCCATCAGAAATGAGGGATTTAGCCACCTGTGTCAAGTTATTCATGTTTGCTATCACCGAGTTTAAAGAATTCATCACATTCGTCATTGTTTTTGAGTCGTAACTCAAGACTCTATTTAAGGCTTTTGCTGCGTTATCCAGGACAGTGAGTCTCTTTCCCAGTTTTTCAAAATCAGAAGCCTGGGCAGTTCCAAAGAGCTCATGGGAGAGTAGGCCAACAAAAGTCAACCGTCCTCTCTTGACACGCTGAGAGTGAGCGTGTTTGGCCACCTGGGTATGGTCGTCAGGTAGGACCGAATGGATCTAACGTAGCTTACGATTTATACGAGCGACGCAAGCACGTTGAAGCGCAACTGTAAGTCGCAAGTCACGGGTCAAGCTCTGATTAGTTAGTAGGAAGGTGAACGTAGAGTGTAATCGGTCTAGGCGATGTTGGAGTACCCTATGGTCACTAGAGAGGTGAAGAAGGTCCCCAAATTAATACTGAACTGCTACGACATCTTCCGCAACTAGAACTTTTCCTACTTGGGCTACAAGAGCGCCGGGCTTCAGCAATGAAGGTGATGTTGTATCAGCCACTATTAGTGTTCCAAGTAGAAGAAGGGTTTTCACTAACCAGATCATCTTTCTAGGGAGAAAGGCTAATATTCTATTTGCAATGTGTACTAATAGAATACTTCACTCGCCCAGTAGGATGTACTTGAGTGAGCAACTTGCTCTGTTAGATATGTGACTTTAACCCTTTCAGACTCATATGGTACAGAGGTTGCCAGATTAGCAATAAGAAATATTGTTCTCTCACTCTTATAATTACCTCTCCAAAATTAGTTTTCTGCCCACAGCTAACTCAAAGACAACTGCAGAGGTTGAAGTAACTAAACTAAAGGTTTCTAAATACCCTTGATGGTAACAAAGGTTTTAAAGTATCCCAAATAGGCTCAAAATTGCGTCATATTTCGGAGAGGGTTAACAGAACGAGGATCCACTCTGAGAGATCCAAGTGGATTTGATTTGTAATAATTATTCTTATTGATTTGGTAAATAATCTTCTTCACATGCCCAGTAGGATGTACTTGGGTGCGCGGCTTGCTCTGTTAGATATGCGAAATTAACAGAACGAGGATCCACTCTGAGAGATCTAAGTGGATTTGAGTGCTAATTATTCTGCTAGTTGTTGAGGGAATCTCTCTGCTAGCAAAGTGGAGCTATTGCCTGAATGGATGAGTGTCTGTGGAGGCAGTGGTGGAGGTACAGTGGTTTGCACCTTTGAAAGTAGGAAACAGGTATAGTATGGCCATTTACGGAGTGTTTTGAACTTACCCCGGGTTAACCTGTCACCATGGATTAATTCTATGTTGTGAGTGGTAGTGTGTAGAACAGTAAACTTAGTCTTGAATGCTTCTTCAGCGCTGATGTTAGAGCTTAGACTTTCTCATTAGGTCTAGACATCTTACCTTATCACCTATTTGAAGGACAGTTTGGTGTGCTCTTCAGTATTTATTCCTTATAATTTTTGCATTGGATGCGTGTAAATTAGTTTTGACTTTATTGTGGATCTTGCTAAAGACTTGGAGTTGTCTCTTAGCATAAATTTGACTTTTGGTACTATATCTAGAGGAATATAGACTGTTGTGTGAGGTTTTTACAGCAATTCATATGGCAGAATCTTGTCTTTACCATAGACAATGTAGTGTGGCGTCTTACCTGTGGAGGAGTTTATAGAGCCGTTAACACAAGCTGCTACCTGTGGAAGCCAGTCTTGTTACCTGTTTAGTAGGCCTTGGAAGACTTTTCAAGGCTTTCTAAAGTATTCTAGGTTTTCCTTGACTTCTAGATTATCTTAATTGTCTTAATATTGTTCCAAGATTTCTAAGATAGCTAGCGTAGCTAAGATAGGTTGCATACAACCAGCCCAATTTCGAATTGGTTATGTTGTGAAAAGCAGGCTTTCTTGAGTAGATATCACCTAATCATTCTTCACTGTGTTCTTGAATTCCAACCTATTGTCGGCGAGGAGAAGCCGAGGGCAGGAAGTTGGACAAGTGAGATGAGTATGAGTGCGTTGGCTACTTGACCCTCTGTATTCATCTTTTCAACCCATAGTAGCTTGGTTAAGATGACTAATTGGAAGGAGGAAACAACATAAACCAGCAGGTACGGCTAACTTTGGCGTCGCCTGGGCAATTTCAGCAATCTCATAGAAACACTGTCAAATGGGTGTGAAGCCGTCGGGTATTCCAGGAGTGTCACTGGTTGTAGTTACTTCTCAAGTACTTCGCGTTTGGCACAAGAGAGTCATCTGGCAATGTGTTTGTCACGATCCTTCTTCATAGGGTTTCAATAGTACATCATTCTAGCATATTCAAGCTCTGTGACCCTGCCCGAGCAGGTAGAGTAGACTGTCCACACTTGTTGGTACAACCTCTGCACTAGGTAATATATTGTATTACACGTGATTGTTGTTGCTGAAAATCGCTGTAGGGTGAATATTGTGGTTGTGCATGTATACTTTTTCGCCAAATACCGATTTTAATTGTATTCATATAAGAACAACTATTAATGATAAATAAATTCTGATGACACACTTGGAATGAGCGTGAAATTTTTTTCAAAAATTATATATATATACTGTATATATATATATATATATATATATATATATATATATAAGCAATACTCTCTTGTTGCGGGAACCAGAGTCGGATGATAGAAATCAACACCAGCGCTGGTACGAACATCTTTATTTTGGTAACGTTTCGGTTTAAGCATAAACCATCTTCAGACCTAAAATTAAATTAAATAAAAGCCTATATGAGTGGCTGAGTAATTTGCTAATGTTAATATTTTTATTATTGACTAAATTTAAGAAATCTAGAATAAAATTTAAAATTAAGTTATAAAAATAACCTAATACATATTAGAATTAGTAAAATGAAAGAATAATATGAGAGACGAAGAAACAAATATCATTGAGAGTGGTATTCAAATCTCCCCAAACACATGTCTCACTTCTTTAAAATTAAAACCGAAGGACTGCAGGTACAGTTGAGAAGATCGTTAATGAATATTAGAAAGAGAATTGGAGATAGGATAGTACCCTGAGGAACACCGGAGTTCATAAATTGAGAAAATGAAGGATGGCTGTATACAACTGCAGCTATGGAACGGCCAGAAAGGAAATTCGAGATACAGGCACAGATAAAGGGATAGAATATATATATATGTGTAATTGTGTATATATATATATATATATATATATATATATATATATATATATATATATATATATATTATAGCCCTCTATCTGTGCATTTATCTCAAATTTCCTTTCTGGCCATTCCATAGCTGTGGTTGTGGATGGCCATTGTTCACTTCCTCAATCTATCAACTCCGGTGTTCCTCAGGGTTCTGTCCTATCTCCGATTCTCTTTCTAATATTCATTAATGATCTTCTCAACTGTACCTACAGTCCTATCCATTCTGAAGTAACGGGGTTGAGAAAGGCATGTAGGATTGCTACAATAAAAGACAATAGAAAAGACAGGAGATGCAGTCAACAAGAGAAATGGGAAAATGTACAAGTTTCCCATCCTCTAAAGGAGAAAGGAACAGAGGAGTGCCCCCTGACCTCAGGTCATTCCCGTTCTCTAAGAACCAGGAATTTAGGTCAGTCTCCCAGACTAAGGATGGGAGAACTGGACCAATCACCAGCAAGCTTTCAAACCACCTCGACCTATCACCAGCCTTCATTCGACCAGCAGCCAGACTTACAGTACAACGAGCACATGTTTATGCAAATTAAACATCAGAGACCCGGAATGTTATCGAAACAAGTGGGGATACTAGGACATCCCTTGTAGTACCGTTCCGGATAACTATAAGTAATCCGGGGAACATAGAAACTCACAGAGATAATTAGTTAAACAAGAATAACCCCTGATTATTATAGAATCCCTAAAGTTGCAATTATCTCTGATCTAGACCTCGTAACCACAACGAAGATATTAAATAAAATAATTAAAATAGATATGTACAACCCTATACCCACCATGTATTTTTAGACTAAATTTTACCTTCGGAAATCACATCACAACCATTCACTATGTCCTTATTCAATTGAGTGACTATAAGTTAAACCTACAAAATAACTCGAACATAGTCTCACTGAAATCTAGAGAAAGTAAGCACTTCTATGGCAATAATACCATCACGGCTGAAAAGCACATGGTATATAATTAAGATAGAAGCTGCCTCCCCCTCCCCCCTCGAGACTGCAGCCGGACCTGTTGTTGCCATCTGATGCCAGGACCTTGGATTCCTGTTCATGAGATGCAGTTCCCGTTGACGTCCAGCCAGCCGAATCTACGATCCACGTCGGCCAGAATTGTACTCTAACGACTACCCTCCCAAAGCCTACCCTAAGTGTCTCTAAAGTGTCTTACGTTGTGATTATTGATGTTAAGGTAAGGTGAAATATGCGAGTATTCCAGAGCTAATTCTTATTTAGATCTGTGCCCAAGATCGATATTTATTGCGTTATGTATTAATCCTTCAGAACCTTATTAATTATTGAGTAGATCTGTGTCCAAGATCTAAATTTAACTTGTGTCTTCAATCCTATAAATCATAATACGCATACGTTACATACTCGTGTTAAACTAATATCTAGCCGAATACTCACAGATTTTCCTTGTATATGTCCATTCTATTGTGTATGTATCAAGTCGAAGTTGAAGTATATATCGTGTATCTATTCCCTATTTAAATTCAACAGTTACCTAGAACCTACACTCAATTTTATATTTAATTAACTCAGACTCTCGTTGCTTTATAGGAGTTATTATTAATTAGAAATTTAATTTGAATCTAATTACTTCAAATACCCAGTTTACGCTTTGTGATCCTGTGCGCTAACTTATTTATTTATGAATAACTTATTTTCTTATTCTGTTATGAAATAGATAATTTCGATCCATCTCGTCTATGAATTCTAGCGTTGTATAGATATTTGTTCTAATTATTACACCATCTCGAATACAACGCCAATTCGTTCTGTATTCCTTATAGGAATCTGTTAACTTGTTCAGAACTCCTTCATACCTTATCAGGTATTTATATCCATGTACAACTTCGTCGTGTACGCCATTTTATACTATTAGTATTATTATAACTATTAGTACACGCTATTTATTTTATACTGCGTTTCTTTACCTCCTGTAGTCAAAATATCAATTGATTCAGGTTATGTTGTATTCAACATTTAATTCCGAGTCAGTAGATATATATCATTAAATCTGAATTCCTCGACACCCGTGAGATTATTATTACATTACCATTTAAGTAATTATGTGTTCATAATATAATTTTCTCGCAATAAACTAACTACATAATTAATTGTAAAAACAATTCAGCTCCCTTCTCCTTTTTAAATTAAAGTATTCCTCCCATATTCAAGATAAACATCGCATTAACCGCATAAACTATTTTCTGCACCTTAGTCCAGTAGATGACCTGTGTGACCTATCAGGTTATATTTATCTGTGCACGGTAGTCTTTACCCTACCTGCGTGCATCTCGCCCCGCGCGGCCGAGCGATCACTATAGAAATCTTCGTGCGGTGTTCCTTATTGCTTAAGACAGAATGTTCATGCGTATTTAGAGATTTCATCAAACCTTTAATAAGATATCAGAATACTTCACGGTAGATACTCAAATCTCATAGATATTATTATCAAGGGTTTATTCTATGTATATGTATGTCTATATATAATTGCTTATTATTATCAAGGGTTTATTCTATGTATATGTATGTTTTTTTGTTTGTTTGTTTTTTTTTCCCCAACTACTCCCTCTCGGGCATAGGCTAATAGCCTTTACACTCTACCGCTGAACACGGTGAGGCCCGTGAGGTCTTGTTCCAGTCTAGGGAGTGAGACATGCGAAGCACCTACTCACGGCTCGAACCCAACTCCATCTCTGAAGCTGCTTCGCCCCCTCGCTTCACAGTCTCACTCCCCAGGTTCGGACCCTCACTCTCAGAACGCTACCTATTGAGCAATTAACTCACTAGGCATTGCCCCCCTGTAGCATATTTTGAATATGGGAATATTCATACAGTGCTATTTAATCAGGGAACAATGAGGGTATTTTGTTTTGGCATTTCGGTGTGCTGTGGTAATGCACTGAAACTAGGTACAGCACAAATTCCATCCCAATAATATCTTCCCATTGACATATTGGGATTCGAACCCGGGTCCATTGGATTACCAGTCCAGTGGCAAGACCACTCTGCCACACCTCCCCTTTATATATAATTGCTTATTCTATGTATATGTATGTCTATATATAATTGCTTATTCTATGTATATGTATGTCTATATATAATTGCTTATTCTATGTATATGTATGTCTATGTCTATATATAATTTCTTATTCTATGTATATGTATGTCTATGTCTATATATAATTGCTTATTCTATGTATATGTATGTCTATGTCTATATATAATTGCTTATTCTATGTATATGTATGTCTATGTCTATATATAATTGCTTATTCTATGTATATGTATGTCTATGTCTATATATAATTGCTTATTCTATGTATATGTATGTCTATGTCTATATATAATTGCTTATTCTATGTATATGTATGTCTATGTCTATATATAATTGCTTATTCTATGTATATGTATGTCTATATATAATTGCTTATTTCCACAATAATACTATCCTTTAACTCATGTTCATTGTTATGTTATTCAGAGACCTTTTTGTGTTTTAAATGTATTTAATGATTTACTTACTTTTCCTTATAATAGTTAAGTTAAGCTTTAACTCACGTTTCAGGTCTAGATATATTCTTGATTTACATATCAACCGTATTATGAATAAGTATATCTGATTCTCTTGCTATTCACCAATAGTAGTAAAGCGAATCTAATGATCTCATTCTATGTTCTTTAATAAATCAGAGTATAGAATTATCCATGTGTGTTTATTGTGTTTATTACCACCTGATTGAGTACGTAATTGTGAATGAAAACGTGTTCGATGTGTTCCTGTTGAGTATATATTGAGTCTAAAAGTCCATAGTTGGATTTGAGTAAAGACCATAACGAAGCTAAGTTGTATTACAACCTGGCATAACACATTCATATGCTGATGACTCTACCTTGTACTATTCAACTATTTAATCATGTGATGATGCCATAAAACACTTAACTTCTGACCTATCAGCCATTTCCATTTGGGGCATAGAAAATCTTGTTGCTTTCAATACTTCCAAAACTCAATTTCTCCATTTATCTACCTGTAAAGAACTCTCACAGGACTATCCCTTATACTTCAACAATACACATATCAATCCTTCATCTTCTCTCAGTATTCTAGGAGTCTCTTTTTCTCCTGATCTCACTTGGAAAGACCATATTACCGTCCTTACTAAAACGGCTTACCATCTGAGTGTGCTTTACCGCCTCCGGGCGTTATTTACCCCTACACAGCTTCTTGCTCTGTACAGGGGCACAGTGCGTCCATGTATTGAGTATTGTTCGCATGTGTGGGGAGGATCCTCTCACACAGCACTTCTCAACAAAATAGAAAAAAAAGCCTTTCGTCTCATTAACTCACCTCCACTCACCAGGGAAGATAGGTGTCATGAAGGTCCCTCCATCCTTCGAGTTCAGTACGACACCCAGCTCCCTAGCTTGGTGTAAAGGGGCCACAGACAAGAGTAAGTAGTAGCCACCCACTAACTCCCTCCAACAAAACCATAGAATAGACAGAACAGAACTCTAAAGCAAGCCAGTTCATGAAAAGGAAGACAGGGCGGAGATGTCCATCACAGGAAGGCCCCCCTCTTACTAGGGATAAAGGGGAAGCAATTGGTCCATGAGGCCGATGGAATTCTAACTCTAATAAGGCCGGCAGGCCAATTAAATAGGCAAGACCACCGGCCACGCTTCAAGCCTCGACATTATCAGATACCTGCATATAATTAGCTAACGATCATTCAAGATTTGTTTTTCCATTTACATCCGAAAAACAAAGGTTGAAGGCTAGGGGGATCAGTAAGAGAATTGAATGTTTTGACCTTTAGATATTGCTATTGATTACGTATAACAGTGACCTTCTTGATTATCGGACGTCATACTGAAGGGATGGTAAATATCAGTATTGTAAAGGTGGCATCACACAAGAAGTTTTCTTTAACTAGCCAAAACGGATTATGGGTATTGATTCTCGGCTCTAAACACAAGTTTGTCACATAGATGAATTAGCATACTTTAGTTTGAAGTTATTACTTGGACTTGCTAACACTTAAACAGTTGTATGTAAATAAAGTAAGTATAATGCAAAAATACAGGGAATTTGATTAAATATAGTAAGCAGAATCGGTTATAGGCTAGTTAAAACGAAGAAAATACTGCCTGTGTGATGCCACCTTAAGCTGTTTCATCTCAGGATAAACTTGGAATGGGGGGAGGGGTTGCTTTTGTAGGAGTAACAATCAATATAAGTACATAAATTTGCTTCTCGTCAAGGCAAGTGTAGATGTTAATATTGTGCAGCGTGTTGGTAGTTGGGTTGTTGCTGTGGTTGCTGCCAGAGTGATGGTCTATATCGTTACTGTAAGTTGTTTCTTCTCAGGGCAAGTGTGGGTGTTAATATTATGCAGCGTGTTTGTGGTGGGGGTGTTGCTGTGGTTGCTGCAGGAGAAGTACTGGGGTGACACCATGGCAGAGGCTCTGACTCTGGTAGAGGCTTTACTGTACAGTTTGAGAATCATCCTGGTCACTCCACCCAGCCAGATTCCATCATCTGCTTCCATTCGGGTAGGTTACTAGATACCTTCTCTGGTGTTCGCTAGGCTAGTTTTCTGTTCTATAATCCGTTCCGTGAAAATTATAAAATAATCATTATTATAACTGCTTTTCTCTGAACAATATATTTTGGCAAAGTTTGGTCATTATATTTTGTCTTAACCCCTGCTGTACGACGACGTCTTTTTAGTATATTCTAGCTATATTTAGATGATTTTGTGCAGTTTAAGAAAGACCTGTGGTAGTAAGAATGGTTAAGTGAGATAGTTTGAAGCCTGTTAATTGCTGTAGGTCCTTCTTAAAATTAATACAATCGTCTAATAGTAGCCCGAATATAATAGAAAAGAGTCACCGGTACAAAAGGGGTTAATTGATATGTAGAAGTATATAATATTGACCAGCATTTTTGCTTGATTTACCCATACACATGTTTAACTTTTGCTTAAGAATCGATAACCCAGCATAAATCTCATCCTGCAGTCATGTTAGCTATTATTTTACAAATCAAGTCATTTGTTGACAGTAATGTTGGATTAAGGGAGAAATTAGTTAGGTTAGTTCATAAAGAATTAGGTGCGGTGAGATTAAGTATTGGCATCACATTTTTGACTCGTGAGATAAAAATCAGGGAGGATTCTTCCAAAACTATGGCTGTGCAAATTTAAACAGATAATAAAGACACATGAATGAATCAGAGTAGTATTCACCGTGATCCAGAGTGAAATACAGGGAAACACAGCTGATTCCTGGAGTATTGTTTGCTGAGAAGTGTTAACCTCTTCATTTCCGATGCCGTTCTTTTAACTTTACTCTGGCTACTATTACACAATTTTATTCAGTTTAAAATAGGCCTCCACCAATAAACAGGCTTCAAACTATCTCGCTTGACACTTTTAACTACCACAGATCCTACTTATACTGCACAAAATCGTCTAGTATAAAGTTATAAACACGTCGTCGGTACAAAAGGAGTTAACTCGCAGGCTAAGGCGCATCTGATGCTGCGTTGCAATTTCTCAGTTAATGTCTGGAGATGAACCAGAAGAGAAAGTTTATCAATAACCAAAAGTGAGCATTGGGGTTCGATTCCCAAGCAAGAAAAGATGGATGGGATTCTCATTACACTCCATTACACCTTGCTATTTAGTGGAACCTAATGCAAGGGGCCATTTGGGAAGTCCCATCTGAAGTAAATTGGATGGCCTGTATTTCAATTGGGTATGCATGTGAATGTAATTGTATATATTTTCCACTGGACTAACGATCCATACTAAGAACACTTTACATCATTCATCATAATCATCATTTCCGGCGGATTGCTTCCTCCTGGGAAACCCCCGCTAGAGGATGGCTATGGCAGAAAATCCTCCAAGCTACTTACTCCAGACATGCTTCCTCTTGCTTGTGCCACAATGCCCCTTCCACTAATTGGAAGTTTTTCTTCGACATACTAATACACTTTCTTCTTCCAGTATCAGCTGTTCTACTCAATCGATTTCCATGGATCTTTCTTGTCCTCATTCATTCTTTGAACTTGACTAAACCACCAAAAAGTACTTTCGTTTATCCACTCCACATTCAATGCCATTCCAAAAGACTCATACACTGTCCTATTACTCTGTCCATCTAGACTTTTAACACTAGCTGCCATTCTGAAATAAGCTATCTCCACAGCTCTCAGTTTATGGAGGTCTTCCATCCCTTGTACTCCATGTCTCACATCCATACGCGTATCTTCTTCATCCGACCTTTCTTGGAAAGATCATATTACCACTCTTGTTAAAACACTTTCCCAGAAGTTAGGTGTGCTCAATCATCTCCGTGGGTTCTTCACCCCTGTACAGCTTCTTGCTTTGTACAGGGGCACAGTACGCCCATGTATCGAGTATTGTTCGCATGTGTGGGGAGGTTCCACCCATACTGTACTTCTCAAAAGAGTAGTCAAAATCAAAATCTCTTTCACTCTTCTATCGCTATTACAACAATCAGTGTTCTTCAGAGCTCTCTCAGTACATACCCCCTCCTTTGAGGCGAGTGTGAGGCACCCGCCTCTCAACACAGTCCCACTTCTATTCTACAGGGATTTTTATAAGATTCCCCACGCAACTCGGGTTATAGATATTTTATTTTAATTTTCGCCCACCCAAACACGAGTCATTAATATCAAGTATATCTCACAAATAGTCAAATACACATGAGCTAATATATGTATATATACTCCCAGCAGGAATCGAACCTCTGACATTCAGAACGAATGTCCAAGCTTTTAATCCACTACACCTCGGCATGATGAAGGAATCTTAACCTTTTCGGAGGTTCAAGTCCGGCTGGGAGTATATAAACATTTATTAGCTCACGTGTATTTGTGAGATATTAATATTTTGTGTCATGCCCCAGCCAGGGTTCGAACCCAGGCCAGTGGTGCAGCACTCTCGTGTTCAGCTGGGCGACAATTAATATGAAATCTCTATAACCCGAGTTGAGTTGCGTGGGGAATCTTGTAAAAATCCCTGTATGGTATCCTGGAATTTAGATCCTG
Source organism: Paralithodes platypus (assembly GCA_032716605.1). Lineage (NCBI taxonomy): Eukaryota > Metazoa > Arthropoda > Malacostraca > Decapoda > Lithodidae > Paralithodes > Paralithodes platypus. Next base: position 27,188,760 of record CM064491.1, on the reverse strand, counting down.
CGACTTGTGCATGAATTGAAATACATTCTCCAAGTAGGATTTCCTTAATATAAATAGGAAAAGGTTAAGATTCCTTTATCATGCCGTGGTGTAGTGGTTTAATAGCTTGGACACTCGTTCTGAATGTCGGAGGTTCGAGTCCGGCTGGGAGTATATAAACATTAATTAGCTGGCGCGTATTTGTGGGATATACTTGATATATACATATATATATATATATATATATATATATATATATATATATATATATATATATCTAATCTCTCAGTGGGGTTCGAACCGCCGACCGTCAGGACGATAGCCGACGCTTTAATCAACTACACCACGGCAGTCAATTGTGGTGTAGTTGATTAAAGCGTCGGCTATCGTCCTGACGGTCGGCGGTTCAAACCCCACTGAGAGATTAGAAACATTTAGTGGCTCACGTGTATTTGTGATATATACTCAATATATATATATATATATATATATATATATATATATATATATATATATATATATAGTATATATATAATACCTGAATTGGATATTCTAAATACATAAGGCTGGAATTAATGGAAGATTGTGTGTTGAGTGGCCGGATTATCAGGTGGCCATAGAGGAGGGTGGCGGGGGAGACTTGGGGCCGTGGTGACTATAGGGCCCGCAGTGGTGGGTGGCCGCAGTGCCTGGGGCCGAGATGCTATGGTCCGATGTAGTAGGGGCCGAAGTGCTAGGGGGCAGATATGTCTCGAAACCCGCACAGACTATGGAACCAAACAGCAGCCATCTCTGTTTTAATCCTGGAGTACAGCAGTCAGTGGACAGTATAACTATTTAAGCTTTAATAAAGATATATGATCATGGTGCGAGTTACTTAACTATGTAAATTTGCTATATTTTAGATGTACTTTATCTGATTGTACTGTGGAAAGTTATCATTCCAATGTTTGCAGGTTGTTGGGTGGTGGCTGGTGTTGTGTGTGGTGTTGGCAGCATCGTATAAATCATCACTGGTGGCTCACCTTACAGTTATCACGCTCTCCCCGGCCATCAACTCCTTTGAGGACCTGGTTGGTCAAAGTTCCCTCACCTGGGGATCTAAACCAATAGTAGGCTCAATCTACCTTTACTTCAATCTCTCATCTAACCCTGTTGTTCAACAAGTATTTAAATACTTCGATGTAAGTTCGTTTTCCTTAAATGGTAATATCTATAATGTGGTGTTGTTTTCGAACATTATCTAATATAAATTCAATAAGTATGCATTATTTTTAGCAGCATTTCTCCTAATGTAGTGGTCCTTAGCTATTAAAAAGTAAATAACTAACTAGGTGTGATTTAGCCGGTCATCGTCGACCTAATTAAAATCTGGCTACCACATCTGTGTCTACAGATCTCTAATAATAATAATAATAATACTCAGGATAGATTCCAAAATTGTTTCACCTGACAAACTCGCGTCCAGTTTCAGTCCGAGATATTTAACTTGTGACACTGTTGTTATAGGAATATCATTACAGTTGACCGAGAAGCCCACAATGTCTTTCAGTTTGCGTTTTGTTCCACATAAGATGGCTTCCGTCTTGCCCAGGTGAAGAGATAGTCTATTGTCCACTAGCCATTCACTACATGATGCTAGTTCTTTGGAAAGTGAAGCGGCAATACTTATTGGGTCTTTTCCTGAAACCAGAAGCACGCTGTCGTCTGCATACAGTAATAATTTACATGAGACGCTCAGTTCCATGTCGTTCACATAACAGAGAAATAGTAAGGGACCAAGGATGCTTCCCTGCGGGACCCCACAGTTAATTGGCATAGGATCAGATATATTATCATCAATTTTGACTCTTTGGGTTCTACCACTAAGATAAGATTTAAACCAGTTCACAGACCCTATGCCCATAGCTTGTAGTTTATTACATAGGATATCATGGTCTACTGTGTCAAACGCTTTTTGTAGATCAAGAAGAACCATACCGGTGTAGTTACCTTTAGACATTTCTTTACGAATGTGATCCGTTAAGGGGATGAGACAGGAGTCTGTCGAGTACATGCATCTGAAACCTGATTGAAACTTATAGAATAGATCATTTTGTTTGAGGTAGTGTTCAATTTGGGTGTATACCGCTCTTTCAAGGATTTTAGATACAATACATAATATGCTAACTGGTCTGTAGTTGCCAACTTCTAGTTTATTTCCTTTCTTGAATAGAGGGGTTACAATAGCTTCCTTCAGTTCAGCAGGTACTGTGTTGGTGTTAATTGACAAGTTGATGATGTGGGTTAGGGGGCCTGCTATACCAATGGCTCCATCTCGTAGAAATTTGGCAGGAATTTTGTCTGGTCCTGTGCTCTTATGTACATTTAGGTTAGACAGCTCGTCAAAAGTGTATTTTGGTGTAACATTTTGCAATCTAAATGTGTTCGGGTGTATGTCTTTATCTCTGTAGAAATTACGAAAGGTGGCCGTTGTTGTCGTGTATTTATTGAGAGGTTGAGGTAGGTTCTGTGCAAGTGTGTTTGCTATGGAAGTGAAGAAGGAGTTGAAGTAGGTTGAAATTTGTCGTTTATCGTGGCAAACCTGATCATTAATGGTGAGAGCAATATTAGTGTTAGACGAATCCCTTGTCTTGTTGCTGTAGCCTGTTGTTTTTAGGTGCCTCCATAGTTTCTTTGGGTTATTCTGATATTCCTCTGCCTTATTGTGAAAATAATTATTTTTCGCTGATTTCATTTTCCTACTTAGTTTATTCCTGGCCCTGTTGAACTCATGTTTCAGACCTTGATCCTGTCTATGTTTCGCTAGCCTTTTTAACAGATTGTCTCTGTGTTCCAGATGGTGTAGTATGTCATTGTTGATCCATGGGTCTGACCTTGCTTTAATTCGTATGTCTTTCAGAGGAGCTATTTCGTCTAGGATGTTTGTGATGATGGTTCTGAAGCCAACCCATGCGTCATTAACGTTTGTACTTCCAAACACTGGAGACCAGTCTGTATTCCATAAAATGTCCAGAAATGTTTCCTTATTGTAGTTTCTGAGTGACCTTGTTTTGATAATCTTGTGATTCTCTAGGGTAATTTTTGTGGTTTTCCGTGTGCAATATGTGACGAAGTGATCACTTATCCCAGTCTGTATAACCCCTGATTGGGATATTTTGTCCTCTCTGTTACAGTTTATGTGGTCTAATATTGTGGCAGTGTTCTCAGAGATACGTGTGGGGGTTGTGATGAGTTGTTTGTGATTGTGCATTGTCAGTATATGCCTATATTCTCGTACAAGCTAATCATTTCGTTGTTTGTAACACAGGTTAAAATCCCCTAGTATGATGGATTCATTCCGAGGGTCTAGCGATGACAAATTTCGTTCAAATTTGGTCAAGAATTGTGTGTCGGCTGGTGGCCTATAGCATACCCCAATTGTGATGGGTCTTGTCCTCGGCAGGTGTAGGTCGATCCATAGAGCTTCGTGATTTTCTACATGGAGGTCGGTCCTAGTTGTGTGTGTGAGGTTGTTTTTATAATTGTTTTTATATTGTTTAATATAAAGGATAAACATAAACAAAGTAGTCAGGGCCCATCAAAGATTAATAAAAAGAACGCAATGTCGTACCTAACCCAGAATGTTCAATTCAAAGCATATTTTGTAAATTTCAAATTATTATAATATAACAATAGGATTTAGAGTACATTATAATTATACAAGTACATCACTATTTTGTTTTCTATGTGAGTGAGGGAGACAAAAAGCGGAACTGCCTGTAGCGAGTGCCTCCCCCAGAATTGAAAGAGTGGCAGGGCCAAAATCAAGGGACGTTCGACACAAAATGCATGGAGACGGAGATTGAAGCCATTTAAGTCATAGGAAGAGGGAAATACTGATTCTGGGAGAGAGTTCCAGAGCTCAGCAGTTGAATAGAGGAAAGACTGAGAATAACGTTTCACTCTTGGGTTGGAGAGTTGCACAACGTAGGGGTGGGATTGTGTTACAAGACGGGTACTATGTACCCTACGTAAAGGAGGTGGTTTACACTTAGAAAGCTCTTAGGAACATTGATTATTATAGTAGCGATAGAATAGTGAGAGACATGCAACATTGCGGCGAATAGAGAGAGATTGCAGAGAGTTGGTGAGTGGGCGGGAGTTAATGATACGTAAGGCTTTTCTTTCTACTTTGTCTAGGAGTGCACTGCGAGAGGATCCTCCCCACACATGTGAACAATACTCAATACTCAATACAAGGACGCACAGTGCCCCTGTACAGAGCAAGAAGCTGTGCAATGGTAAAGAACCCCTTGAGGCAGTTGAGCACACCCAGCTTCTGGGAGGCTGCCTTAGCAAGACTGGTAATATGGTCCTTCCAAGTGAGAGCAGAAGAAAAAGAGACATCGAGAATATTGAGAGAAGATGAAGGATTGATTTTTGTATTGTTGAAGTGTAAGGGATAGTCCTATGGGAGTTCTGAACGGGTAGTAAGATGAAGAAATTAGGTTTTGGAAGCATTAAAGGTAACAAATTTTTCTCTGCCCCAATTGGAAATAGTAGTTAGATCAGAAGATAAGTGTTGCATGGCTTCATTACGTTTTCTCTTTGAGGGATTGCTGGCTGGGGTGTTCAGGAAAACTAATTGAGTAGTGTAAGGTAGAGTCGTCTGCGTATGAATGTATGGGACTGGAGGTACAGTTGAGAAGATCATTTATGAAAATTAGTAAGAGAATGGGAGATAGGACAGAGCACTGAGGAACACCGGAGTTGATAGGATGAGGAAGTGAGAGATGGCCGTCCACAACCGCAGCTATGGAACGGCCGGAAAGGAAATTAGAGACAAAGGTACAGATGGAGGGATAGAAACCGAAGGAGGGTAGTTTAGAAATTAAACATTTGTGCCAGACTCTATCGAAGGCCGTCGATATGTCTAGTGCAATAGAAAAGGTCTCACCGAAGTCCCGAAAGGAGGATGACCAAGAGTTAGTAAGATTTGAAAGAAGATCACCAGTAGAGTTACCTTTAAGGAAGCCATACTGGTGATCTGAGAGTAGATTATGAGAAGAGAAATGCTTAAGAAACTTGGAAGCAAGAATAGTTTCAAAAACTTTAGAGATACAAGAGATGAGAGCAATTGGACGATAGTTGGAGGGTTGAGAGCGGTCACCCTTCTTTGGGACAGGTTGAATGAGAGCAAACTTCCAGCAAGAAGGGAAGGCGTTAGAGGAGAGACAGAGACAAACAAGTTTGCCTAGGCAGGGAGTCAGCAAGGAAGCACAGTTTTTGAGTAAAACAGGAGGAACACCCTCCGGACTGTACGCCTTCTTAGTATTAAGCTCAGAGAGGGTAGAAAATACATCTTTAGAAGAGATTAGTATATTAGGCATAAGTAGGAAGGGAAGGGGGTGGAGAAGGAGGAATAGCACCTGGAATCATCTAAGGTGGAGTTTCTAGCAAAAGTTTGAGTGAAGAGTTCAGCTTTGTCAGAGGAAGAAGTGATGGTTGTGCCATCAGAGTGGAAAAGGGGAGGGAAAGACGAGGAAGAAAAATTGTTGGAGAGGCTTTTGGCTAGATGCCAGAAAGCTTGGGAAGAGCTAAAGTTGGATAGTTCAGTGCATTTAATATTAATGACAGAGTGATTGGCAAGTCGAACAGATTTGGCTTGATTCCGGGCTGAAACATATGAAGAATGAGATTCTTGAGTTTTAAGCCATTGGTAACGTTTGAATGCTTCCTCCTTGTTGCTGACAGCAATAGAACAAGCGTGAGTAAACCAAGATTTTTTTGCATTAGACTGAGAGAAAGAAAATGGAATGTATGCTTCCATGCCTGAGAGGATTACCTCAGTAATGCGTTCAGCAATCTCCGAGGGTCTCCGGCCACGGAAGCAAAAGTAATTCCATGGGAAATCAAAGAAGTACTGCCGAAGAGCCTCCCAGTCGGCAGCTCCAAAGTGCCACAAGCGCCGCCGGTTTGGAGGATCGGGTGGCCTTACTGGAGAGATAGGACAGGTGACAGATATTTTAGTATAAATAAAAGGGTTAGAGGTTAGAAATACGTCAAGAATGTTGGGCCGATATCCGAAGCTATCCGGGATACGGGTGGGTTGCTGGACTATCTGCTCTAAGTCGTTTAGGATAGAAAAGATGAAGGCTTGTTCTCCAGGTTGATCAGTGGACACAGAGGAGAGCCATTGACGGTGGAAATATGGATAGAATGTGTTGCACTTTAGAAGTTAGATAGTCAGTAGAATTAGGGGAGAGATATACAGTACAGTGTAGAAATTATAGGTTTGAGTCCCGAAGGGAAGAATGAAAACCTAATATTTAGTAGTGGCCCCGGAATCATTGACGATGCGCCTTACGTAGGTAATGGCCAATCTTTGAACTCTAGGCTTGCTGTTCAAACTTACCGCCCAAGGAGAACTCAAAATATGATTGCCTTACATCGTGAGCGAAACGCTCTAAATAACCACTCACGGACTCGTCCTTATGATGTGGGTCCACTACTATGAAAAACTGGTAAAAATAATAAAATAAAAAATTAAAATTAAACTTGACCTGGCTTACTCTTTCCATGCCTCTGCTCTTGAGTACCGCTCGCCACCCCGCTCTCTGCGAGCGTTCCTCCTTAATCTGACATATCGAGTCTCAAAAATGTAGCAGATGAATGGGAAGGGGATGGACGGGAGGGCAAAAATCGTCAATGATTCCGGGGCCACTACTAAATATTAGGTTTTCATTCTTCCCTTCGGGACTCAAACCTATAATTTATTAGTGGTCCACTAATAACCCAGGTAATCAGGTCAGTTTAATATCAAAGAAAAATATAAAAGAGGGTTACAGGCGGCGTTTCTTAAAGGAAGCCTGTGGTGTTAGCACCTTTAAGTTTGATAGAACAGTTGGTGTAACACGAGAATAAACTATTCATATAGCTTATAATTGTCCCAGGGTAAATGAAACATTCATTATCACCCAAATGTGTTAATATGTAGGCCTACATATTCATGGCCTCAGGTACTATATTACCAAAATATTTGTACTCTTACTCTAAATATCATCCCTGAGATTATTGAGTATCTTGGAAACCCTATTGCATCCATAGTGTTTCACCTAAAAATTAAGAAATGTTCCTGAGTAGGCTTATTCTAGCCTAAGGAACGGATTATCACATGACCTTTATACTCGTTACATTTTGTCTCATTTCAGAGGCAGGTAGAGTCCGTAGATAGGATACTCCCCCCCCCCCCCTTTTTCACGTCACAAAATTAGCTTAACACTAGACTTTCTGCCTTAATGCTACACATGTATGAGAAGGTTTCATGAGATTGACGGACAGGTAACGTGTGAGAAAAGTATGATTTGATGACCGCTTGGGTCTGCTGAATATCTTCTAGGGAGTAATTATGGTGGAATCGGAATGATGCCGCCCATTTACGGATATCGTGTGATCTAGCCAACACGCCCGGATTACTCTCTCGAATGACTTCAAATAATAATGCAGCTAGCCGGCGTTTTTGTAACCGAATGCCTGTTCATGAAGACCCAGAGGGCTCCCGCCTGTGAGGGCCGGGAAGCCCGCATAAATAGTATGAGTGACTGCACTGGGCACAGTAAATGGTGCCTGTCAACCTGTTTCAGAGCTGGGATTTCGAACTCTGTCAATACATGATTATAATGTTCATTCTTAGCAATGAAGTTAGGAGCAGGAGCAATATGTACACCCATGTTGCGCCTTGAAAATCTTAAACAGTTTGGCTCCGAACTCATCGCCGTCAACTCAGACACCCTGTCACCCATAGCCAGTGCCATCAGAAAAAATTGCCTTTTCAAGTATTAGTTCGCAGGGAGGATCCTTGCAATATTTACGGGACTGCAGCATCTCAAGGGCCAGATCAAGAGACCAGGTGGGTGTGAGTTGACGAGGAGGAGGGTGAAGCTTGAAGCAAGACCCCATGAAACCCCTTTCCTCCGCCTCCGGTACAGACAAACCAGTTAAAGCTAAACATGGTGTCCTCATTGCTGTGAGGTGATTCCTTAATGTGGCAACTGACAACATTGACCGTCGAATAGGTAATTTAAATAATTAAACACCGGAGCCACCGAGGACTGTTGTTGACCAGTTTCTACCCCCCAGGTAGTAAATGACTTCCAGTTTGATTGGTACTGTCATCGTGTTGATAGAGCATACTGATTAATCAACTTGTGAGTCACGGTTTCCCCCAACTTGGCCTAGCCACTTGGCCTTCTGAATCTCCAAAAGGCAAGTGTCAGCGAGGTCTTGAGGTTTCCAATTGTCTCTAAGTGGAAGTACGAGATCGGGAGCGACACCGGGTTCTCGCATCACATCTTTAATTGGTTGTACCACACCTGAGCCGGCCACAAGGGCGCAATCGTCGAGACCATGCCCCGATAATCCCGTAGTTTGTGAACTACTTTGCACATTAAGGATGCGTCTGGCGGTGGAAACAGATAAATGGAGCTCCATGTGTTCCACTCTACCAGAAATGCGTCCGGACCCCCCGCTGGAATGAGATTCCGGCGTGTGAGGTACTTGGGCAGCCTGTGGCATGCCTCTGATGCGAACAAATCTATTTGTGGATGGTAGGGCTCTGCAATCAGCTTTGAAAGATGTTTGTCTGAGAGCCCATTCTACTTGAGTGCTCTGTCTCCGGGACAGAGCATCCGCCCATACATTTGTCACGCCGGGCAGATACGTTGTGTGAAGATAAATCCCGAGCCTCGCGGAGACGAAATATCTTTTCCGACAACCCTTGTAACACTCTTTATCTTACTGACCCTTGCTTTTTGAATGCATGTCACTGCAGATAAATTGTCCATTCTGAAGGCTAGGGACTTTCTTGCCTGGCTCATGCTGTGCTCCTGTAACAAGAATAGTGGGACTAGCAACTCCTTGGCATTGATATGAAGATGATTTGAAGTTGATCATCGATCCTGACCTTGATGGCCTAAATTTGATTGGTAACCCCGTCCCAGGGTTCCTGACGCGTCTGTATCTACCCAAACCGTCGGAGGTGGAGCTGTCCAAGTCAAGGAGGAGTGAATTACTTCTGGCTTCGCCCAAGCTGCCAGGAGGTTGTGGATTAAAGTTGGAATTGTTCTTAGTGTTTCCGCCTGTGAAAGTGGAAAACACTTGTTTCCTACCAAGATACTTCTTTTGACCTTCAGACGACCTAACGGTACCGTCAGCTGTATTCAATTGAGTGAGCCCACCGGGTACTCCCAGAACTTCCTCTCTGTCATCCGCGAATGTAGCAACCGGAAGAGTTTCCTGCGAAAATTCTGACGGTTGTCCACACTCTAACTCAGAGTTAGTAACTCGGTATCCCAGATAAGGCCCATCCGCTGGATTTGCTAGGTGGGGAGGAGAGATGACTTTACTAAGTTTACCCTGAACCCTAAGGTCTTTACATGGTCTAATACTACTTGAGCATGATGAAGGTGCATTATCTTGGATTGGGCTACCACTAGCCAATCGTCGAGGTATCATAAAATCATGATTCCCTGTTTGAGCAATGGTAGTAACGCCTGTCGGACTAGTTTTGTGAAAAAAACTTGGGGTGTTAGAAATAACCCAAAGGGCATTCTTTTGAAAGACAAACGTTTGATTCCCGTTGTGTAAGGTTAGAAACCTATGAGAACGTTTGTTGATTGGGACATGTCTATAGGCATCTTTTTAGAACTATTGAGCACATCCGGCCCTGCGGTGAGAGTGACTACCTGATCCGATTCACCGTCAGCATCCTGACTGACTGATTGTGAATGTGGGTATTGAGATATGAGAGGTCGATCACCGGCCTCATCTGAACACTGTCCCTCTTTGGCACCAAAAACAACCGGGATGTGAACACTGGCATTGACATCGGACTGGGGATTATGATCTGCTTTTGTGCCCTCTCTTTGATAATGGATCCCGCCTTCAATGAAACATGATTGAATTCTGTGGGGAAACGTAAACGGGGTCGCCGGGACCACCGCCACGAGAGACTTTTGCGGACCACTGTCCTTGCCCATGTTCGCCGGGGCCTTGCCCGGAAATAGTCATATGACTGGTCTTGTCCGGCAGTACTACTCTCGGAACGGTCTCGCCTTGCCTTGGCACTGGGAGTGAGAGAGTCCTGTGGTGTGTCTCAGATCTTGGAGTAGGAATGTGACTCTGACTTTGGTACGGGGGGATGCGAGGTCTTGCTACCATTGCTACTGGGTTTACCCTTATGTTGGCCTCGAAACCACCTCCCTCTACCCTTGAGGTTACCGCACCCTTTAGGTGCCCTGGTATGAGCAGGGGTTGTGAAAGTCTTGGCTGACTGATTGAACTGTGACTGACCACGAAAGGAACTTTCAGTTCTGAAATTTTGTTTAGCTGCCTGCTCACTCTTGATTTTAGTAGTGGTGGCAGGTCGTTGGTCTAGGAGGAACTTAACTGTTCTCTATGCTTCGTTAGAGACTAAGGTAGCTGTAAAGATATTGGATAAGAGTAATTTTCTACCGATCTCTGCCGGAAAGTCTCTTCACCAATTACACTCTTATTTACAGGCGGCGTTTCTTTAAAGGAAAGCCTGTGGTGTTAGCAATTTTAATTTTGATAGAACAGTTGGTGTAACCCAAGAATAAACTATTCATTTAGCTTATATATCCCAGGTTAAATGAAACATTCATTATCCCCCAATGTTATTAATATGTAGGCTTACATATTCATGGCCTCAGGTACTGTATTACCAAAATATTTATATTCTTACTCTAATTCTAATCCCTGAGATTATTGAGTATATTGGGAACCCTATTGCATTCATAGTGGATAAAAAACACCATCTGAGGAAGAGCACTTTATTGACAACGTTTGTTTCGCAGATAGCTTCATCAGGTCACTAACAAATGCTGGTACATAGGAGGCCTTAAATATCCGTCCAGACAGGTGGCGGGGGAGGAGAGGGAGGAAGGAGGCAGGACAGGGAGGGGGAGGGGAGGCGGAGCCTATATATGGGTCAAATACATCAGTAAGAACTAGCAAAAACATACATACAAACATGCGTACAGGGTAACAACTCTACTAGTACAAAGAAATAAAAATAACTATAACAATAATAATAATAATAAAAACAATAATAACAATAATACTAATAAAAATACTAATAATAAAAATAACATTAATAATAATAATACAGATGATAATATTAATCGTAACAATTATAATGAAAACAGTGAAGATAGTGCTAATATAATTTATAGTGGTACAGTACTAGCAATAAATAACATAGAGAGAGAGAGAGAGAGAGAGAGAGAAGCCGGGAGTAGGGAAGAGATTAGCTGAATTGTAAAGCGAAAGCAAGGGATTAGCGCATTTAGTGGGTAGGGTTGAAGGTGTGACAGGTATACTCTCTCTCTCTCTCTCTCTCTCTCTCTATGTTATTTATTGCTAGTACTGTACCACTATAAATTATATTAGCACTATCTTCACTGTTTTCATTATAATTGTTACGATTAATATTATCATCTGTATTATTATTATTAATGTTATTTTTATTATTAGTATTTTTATTAGTATTATTGTTATTATTATTTTTATTATTATTATTATTGTTATAGTTATTTTTATTTCTTTGTACTATCAATTTGGGATTGAACATTTTTTAGAAGGCCTTAATAGCGACCTTAAGTACCTCTCCCACATGGTTCTTGGCCTTTAATTTATTCTTTTCCCTTCCTTCTATAACCCAGTGCCCCGGGACAGGTAACTCACCTGTAACCAGGGTGTGTGCGAGGTCGGGGCGTAGTGGGGTAAGTACTGACCAAGAATTATCTGGTCCATACCAGAGTGGCATAGGGCCCTTTTTGTTGGGGATGGATTTGTCTAGTGGGGGAGTTAACAAATCCGAAAACAATTTCATGTTAGGTTGCAAGAGAGCAGAGGTGCCTGAAATCGAAACCATGGGGTTGACAGTGAGGGTAGGGGGAGGAGAAGTTACGGTAACTTGAGGGTGCACCACTACTTGTTCCAGGTCGCACCGCCAGGGTTATAGGTGTTGTGGTAGCAGCCTGTCTCTCACTTTTAATCTGTCTCATGAAATCAAACCGCTCTTGCGACTGTCCCTTTGCTATAACAGCTTCACCCTCTCGATCAGACTGGGGCGTGGACTGTGACATCTCTGAGCCTTACGTCCCAGATAGTTGAGAGACTGGTATGCCGGCTCGACTTTGACTTGTCCCCGGTGGCTACTGCGTAGTCAAAGCTCGGGCGGGACCTCTGAGTCTCCTGGTCATCTGACGGAGGTTCGGTCCGAGGTCTCTTTCGGTGGCGGGAGGAAGTGTCTTCCGAAGAAGGTCCCGGAAGGGGTGAGGTAATAACTGAACTCATTAATGAATCCTCAAGAGTTTGATCATCTAACTGGAGGGATTTGAGAGCCAGTGTCTTACAATATGTTACATATTCAAGTTTAATGTGTTGAAGGATAGCCTTACATCGACTATCTTCATTGTTAATCAAGGTATTGCGGAGGGCTGAACATTTAGGACAAGCTTTTGATAACCACCGACCTCTCGAATGGTCTAGGTAAGGGACACACCTTACGCAGAGTAAGTGCCCTATAATCGCTAATCTTTGACAGGCCAGAGCTGCACAGAAAGAGAAGATACTCTTATCCATGATTACCTCCTCACCGCCACAGAGATATTAACCCTCTCACATCCTTATGACGCAGAGGATGCCAGATTAGCAATTTGAAATTGGGAGGTTTAACGACCCTCCCAATACCAAATAAGGTAAACCTCCTATTTGGTTGTAGCCTCGGAGTATCCAACGTAGAGCTTATACTATGACGATGTAATCTGCTTCGCTCTAGAGCGGCAATTATCGTATACCCATAGCGCAAATTAAATCGATAACATCTAGAGTAGCACCTTACTCTCTCTACTAGGTACGTTGTACATACTTTTGAGGTCTTTTAAATAGAAAAATGAAAAGAGAAATGAGAAAGAAAAGAAAAAGTTGTTGACTAGGCCATTCCATCTGGCTCTTCACACCGTTGTCAGGGGCGTACCTTCTAACCCGTTCCGGATTAAAGGGCATCTCGATATCAAGCTACAAAAGAGGCAAGATTGGATGGACAGGGGCATGGTCTGCGGGAGGGATACTATGACGTTGGATACTCCGAGGCTACAACCAAATAGGAGGTTTACCTTATTTGGTATTGGGAGGGTCGTTAAACCTCCCAATTTAGTAGTAGCCTCTACGTTCCAACGTAAAGCTGTGAGTACCAAAATTGGAGGCGGACATCCAAGCTGAAAAAACTCAAACATCAGCAATTAGTTAAGGATCATGACAAAGAAAAGACAGACTTAAACAAGAGAGTTTATATAAAGAGTGTACGGACAGGTGCATATTAAGAGAGATCACGTACAGTCATGTCATGTTCTTTTTAGATATCAACCGAATCGAATCGTGTGAATGTTACATATCATAATGGTGGATATGGATGACAGGATGCCCCCCCCCCCCCCTTTCATGATATGGAGTAAGTAGGAAGTACTACACCGGATAATACCAAGCGTAAACATCGCTAACAGCACCGCGCACAATGAAAAAAGTCCTGGAGATGATAAGTGACACCCAGTAGATAAGTGACTGAACACTTAATTCTGTGGACTACCAGTAAAAACAGTATGACAAACACCCCAATGACAATGCATGAACATGACAGAAGCAGGTGATGCAGAATGAACAGAATGTGATGACGGGAAGAAAGTAATGAAACACATAGTAACACTTACATTTCAACAAATAATGTAATAATGAAGGAAAAACAATATCCTTAAGCCTAGGTAAGGTCCTTAACCCTAGGCGACATTATAATACATATATGTGTAACCCATTGCCCCACCCCTCTCCCCCCTCCCCCCAATATAGGAGCGGACAGGATAGGAGAAAAAACAGTAGGGGGAAGGACAAGCATAGAGGAATACCCCTAAGTAACTCTTTGGCCCAACGCAACACAAGGATGCCCTGGCCTGGCCGTAGACATGGACAGATAGGAGGAGACAAACGTGTTGGGGGAAGACCACAGCCCTGTGTCAGTAATGTCCCTGAGGGAGTGATTGTGAAGGAAGCGGAGCGTGGCCGCATAAGACCTGATATCATGCGCCGAACCCCGAACCAGAGGATTGCTATCCTTAATGACGTGACACAGGCGTAGTCCCACAGCACGTTTGGTCAGTCTCCTACCGGTCTTAGGCGCCACCCAGAGAGCCAACCCCGACCCCGGCACAGTTGAATTAACATAAGAATGAAGTGAAAGAACAGGGCACAATGTGTGATGACGATGGCCGCGCTTAAGAGCGGGGACAGTGAAAGGCTTAAACACGTGTGCCTCTCGTTCGTTCTTAGCAACAAAATGAACAGACGGAGCCAAAGTTACCGACCCGAGGATGGGAGCAAAACTTAAACAGTTCTGGGCCCGAGACATGGCAGCCAACTCCGAGACCCTCTCACCCGTAGCTAACGCTAGAAGAAACAGTGTCTTGTCAAGTAATCTGTCAGGTGTGGGGTTAAGAGTGTAGACCGCAGACGAGAGCCTATTGAGAGCCGCCGCTAGAGACCACTGTGGGGGAATCTGACGCGGGGGTGGTCTGAGCCGAAAGCAGGCACGCTTGAAGAACTCTAGTTCTTTCTGAGGAACGACCATCCCCGTGAGGGTCTCAAAAGGCTCCCGAATGGCAGACAGGTGGTTCCTAACAGTGTTGTACATGAAGTGACGCTCCTCAAATAAATAATTGAGGTAGTGAAAAACAAGTGCCACCGATAGAGTTGTCTGTGAAGAGGTGTGTAACCAAGAAGTAAAGCTGTGCCAGTGAGATTCATATATCTTCCATGTAGATGGTGTCCAATGGAGAGTGAATTTGTCAGTTAATGACCGTCCAAACAAGGGGAGCCACCCCACCTCACAAACATCCACGATGCGAATGCCAACGAGGTACCTAGGTCTCCAATCGACCCCAAGTGGAAGCTTGAGACCGACAGAGGCACGGGATCCGGGCACCATCGTTTCAGCTGAGCGTACCAGGCTTGGGCCGGCCAGAGGGGCGCGATCAACCAAACTTTGCCCTGGTACTCTCTCAGCCTGTGGAGAACCTTGCACATCAAAAGTGCGTCGGGTGGCGGAAACACGTACAGTGACTGCCACCTGTTCCAGTCCTCGCTGAAAGCGTCCGTCCCCCCGCTGGAGTGCGAATCCAGCGGGTCAGTAACACAGGCAACTTGGTCGTCTTGTGAGAAGCGAACAAGTCGACCTGCGGAACACCCCAGGAGGCTGCCAGGCCATCGAATACGGTTTGTTTGAATGACCATTCTACCTGGGTGCTCCGTCCCCGAGACAGAGCATCCGCCCACAGGTTGGCAGACCCGGGCAGGTAGGTTGCATGCAGTGTAATGTTGTAACGATCTGCCTGAAAAAACAGTTTCTCCGCCAGATCCTGAAGCACCGCGGATCTGGAGGAGCCCTGTTTCTGTATGCAATGAACTGCAGTCATGTTGTCCATCCTGAAGGCCACCCACCCGCCCCGAAGGGCGTGCCCATGATCGCGCAGGAAGAACAACGGGACTAACAGTTCCAAGACGTTTATGTGTAGGTGAGTGAGACCTGACCACCTGCCTTGGTTTTGGTGACCCATGTTGGACTGGTAGCCCCATCCCACCTCACTCGACGCATCGGTGTCTATCCAGATGGTCGGCGGGGGCGAAGTCCAAGGCACAGCTCTCGCGAGCTTGCCCTGAACAACCCAGTGTGTCAAAAGTAAATGGATCGAGCGCGGAATACGGCCAAAGCCGATGTTAAGGCAACAGTGGGAATGCTTTGTTGCCCAGTTGAATCAGGCGTTTGATCCTGAGCCTCCCTAGGGGAATGGTCAGACACGCCCAATTGAGCGACCCGATCAACGAGCCCCAGAGTTTCCTGGTGATGGAGACCGAGTGCAACGCAGCGAAAAGTTTCCTTCGAATCTTCGATGCGTTCACCCGACTCTGTCTGACGGTCGCGCTCGCCATGTCCCAGTCCAGGCCCACCCACGTCACGTCTTGCGACGAGGTGAGGCACGACTTGGGAATGTTTACCTTGAAACCTAAACGTGTGATGTGTTGGATGACAAGGAGAGTGTGTTGTGCACATTGAGTGGGAGAGTCTGCGGAGATGAGCCAATCGTCCAAGTAAAACAGGATCTGAATCCCCTGATGGAGCAGAGGAGTCAGAGCCTGTTTGACGTGTTTCGTAAAGACGCATGGTGCATGGTGATATTGAAACCGAAAGGCAGCCTGTCGAACGTGAACACCCTTTCGTGCAGCTGGAGCGCCAGATAGCACTGGAACCGAGGAGCAATCGGTACATGCCAGTATGCATCCTTGAGATCCAGGGATTTATCATCCAGCAGCCGGGACGGAGCGCCAACCGCACCTGACTGATGGTGAGCATCCGAAAGCGGGCGTTCACGATATGCAAATTTAGGCACGACAGGTCGACCACCGGTCTCATCGCATCGCAGTCCTTCTTCGGGACCAGAAACACACGAGAGAGGAAGACCTGCTTGAGCGGGGAGACCTCCCGAACAATCCCTTTCTCGAGCATCGACAGATAACTTTGGCCACGTCTGGAGAGACGTGCCGATGTCGGGGAGGACGTCTGAGAGGAAGCCGAGACCGCCACCTCCAGGACAGACCCCGCTTCACCACCCGATGCGCCCACGATCGGCGAGGCCATTGCCGATAGTGGGGGCAAAAGAAGCCAGTAGGGGCTCCTTGTGTGAGCCTCAACACTCGTTCGGGGAGGCGGTCGGGAGAGAAGGGGGAAAAAGCCGGAGGAACTAGCGTTTTTTTGACCCAGCATAGTCGTCAGTCTTGCCGCGGCGAGACTGACCTCCAAGGGCACCCCCTCCCCTGGAGCGACCGCGTCCCTGAAACCGGCGCGGAGGATCCTGCGCTGGGTGGCTATGCTCCTGCCTCTGGTCGGACCGCCGCGAGGACGCCTTAATGGCGAGCTGACGAGATGGGCGAAGAGGCGAGCGGCAGACAGAAGGGCGTGAGGCCCGTCCCCAGCCCCCTTGGCGTCGCCCATCGACGGCACCTCGCCAAGGCTGGCGTCCCTTAGGCGGACCGGCCTTCCTCCCACGACCCAGGGAGGAAGCGGCTGCGGGAGGCCGCGACGCCCCAGAAACATGGGGTGCGAAGCGGCCCGCAGTCGCAAAGAGGTAAGCCTCTTGCCACGCACCATCGGAGAAGAGACCCGGGGTAGCGAGCTCAGAGAGGAGCAGCTTAGTCCTGACCTCAGCGGGCGCTTTCTTACAGAAGGCCACCCTCAGAGACTGCCGACACCAAGCAGCCTCATGGACGGCACCCTGAAGGTCACCCACCGAGTTCAGGGCGAGTTGCAGCTGCACGCGCCGCAAGGTTTCCCAACCCTTCTTAAGGTCGCCAGCCGGCACGGCTTCCAGAAGCCTGAGGTGAATCCTCGCCATCTGGAACTGCAAAAGGAGGGTGGAGAGCAATCGAGCGGCGCGTTGCCGGAGCCGGAGATCCCGATCCAGGGCACTCTTCTCCGAGGGCACGAATAAAGACGAGGGCAAATGATCTAAAACAATTTTAGGGGCATTCAACCATGACCAATACTTGGAAGAGACCCCGGACGAGGTCAGGACGAGCCCAGACACAAAAGTGCTGTCAGGCGGTGGGAGAGAAATAAAGCTCTCAGCCGACCTGACACCAAAATCAACCCCTTCCGCCAGCCATCGATCCCACGGCCCGTCCTCAAGATTGGTGAGCTCAAACATGACGTTGCCTTCCGCATCGCGAGCACTCTTAACCAGAGGAAGACCGGCAATGGCTGACAGAGCGGGCGCATCAGCTAAGATGTCTTGGCGGGTGTAGTCCGACCATAGACGTGTAGACCCAGAGGGAGATACCCTAGGACGGTACGTGAAAAATTGCATATCCGACCTACTGGGGTGAGGCCGGATATCGACCTCTGGGACTAGGCCGTCCGGAGTCAGAGCTCTAAAGACACCTTTAGCACTAATCTGTATAGCCCAATTATCAGCAACCGGCCGTTCCCCCCGTGCATGAGTGGCAGCCAGGTCCGGGTTAGTAGCCACCACATTCTGCCAAGACGCAGGCTCGCCATACAAAGAAGGGAGGACACGTTTGGGGATCTTAAATTTAGACAGTGGGGGAACACTAACGGGTTGGCCAACCAACCCCAGGCCGCTCCCTGGCAGCACGACAAAAGACTGCGAGGGAGTCGTAGAGGGGGCAGGCACAGGCAGAGCCGGGGCCACCACCACAGGGGTCGCCGGGCCAGTAGGCAGCATATCTTCAAATGGCGGAAGAGGGGTAATAACAGGAACCACTGTAGGAAGCTGAGGAGGCTTAACCAGAGCCTCAGTAATCCGGTCCAGGGTTGCTTGCAAAACCCCAAACCTAGCACAGTTCTCCTCCTTGAGAGAGTTGAAAGCCTCAAGCCACTCAGGGGCCGCGGCCGAGCGCTCAGGCGACGTCGATTCAGTCGACACGTCGACGCGCAGCTGAGACCTCCGAGCAGGGAAGCGAGGGGGAGGCGTATAGTGTAGATCCGGACGAGGGGAGTCCTCCAAGACAACCACATCAGCGTCCTCCTCAGGCTTCATCCAAACGCCCCTGTCGAAGTCCCCAGGATCCACAAAATCCTCCTCCACGTCAGTCCACTCGTCCTCCTCAGCGGCGTCTGGCACTGCCGGAGGAGGCGACGGATCACGACCCACAGGAGAAGACTGGGCACAGCGAAACGCCGGATCGACAGGACCCGGGGACCTCAGAGGGGACAGAGGTGGGGAGTGCACATTAACGGCCGGACCAAACAAGGAGACCACCCGTGGAGCAGGCGACGAAGTGCTGGCAGGCGGGGGAGGAACAGGTTGATGTCCCGCAGCCTGAGACGCCTCAATCTCCTTGATCAAGTCGTGGGTAGTCCTCCGAGGTGGAGCAAAGTAAGGGGACACAACACGAGGCACAGGTGGTACAGTGCGTTTCGCCCTAAAGGTAGTAGACCCTGACGGCCGAACAGGTGAAGGTGGAGACTTCCGCTTCCTGCCGCGGTCCAAAGATGACGACGTGAGGTCCGCAGGAGGCACTTGAAGAAGGGCGGCCTGGAGCCCTGACGGGTGAGCAGAAGGAAGGCGGAGCAGGAGCCGAACATCCTCGTCCTTGAAGTGAGGGATGCGGTGTAGGGTCCTTCCAACATATCGGGAAATGCCCTCCCACGTAGTCAGGAGGCGCGCCGCAGCCTCCGCCGCCGCAGGTGACGAGGGTTGAGACTCCACCGCCAAGACATTAATGAGGCAAGGGCCGCACCTCCTGGGAGCATAACCATCCCTGGAGTAACAAGCAATGTGGGTAGGGCATTCCAGATGGTCGGGACTGACCACAGGCTTACCACATCCCCGCCTGGTGTAGAGAGGGAGCGGCATCACACCTGCAACCAGAAGAAAAAACCAGTCTTGAGCCACCAAACAGGTAGGTAAAATGACAAGTAGACAGAAGAATCCTTTAAAAAACAGAGACAGGCACAAAGGGAGAAAACCACCCGCGAGCGGCCCCTACCCTTGAAGCTGAAGCGTTCCTCCGACAAGGATAATAACCCCCCACCCCCCTTGAAAAAACCCAAGGAAGGATAACGGAGAGTGTAGACCCCCCCCCCCCCTTGTAAACCCCAACTAGGTGAACAAAGAAGGCGACATTACCTGTAGGCCTAGGCGTAAGTGAGGGAGGCACAGGAGAGCACCCAAAGTGTAGCGTAGCACAGCCTGGGAAAAAAGGGAGAAGAGCATTAAACACCAGAACCGATGCACCAACAGGCATGGACAAGTAGCAATGCACTCCCCAACCCAAAAACCCAGAGAGGAGCGGACCATCAAAGGACCTTCCGGTCTGGGGCGGGACAACAGGACAGCCAAAAAAGCGTGGAACACACGCCACCGTAGAGCGGGGGTAAACCCGTCGTAGAGCGGGGTAATCCTGCCGTAGAGCGGGGGGAAACCCGCTCTGGAGCGGACACCTATACGCTCCAGAGCGGGCCACAGCCACCAGCACCACAAAGACGAGTAGGACCGACCTAGGGCGGGGTAAACACGCCCTGGAGCGGACACCGATGCGCTCCAGAGCGGGCCACAGCCACCAGAACCTTACCAAGGCACCTCAGAGACGAGTAAGGACCGACCCAGAGCGGGAGAAGAATCCGCGCTCGAGTGCGGAGAAAGACACCAAGAGAGCCAGCCGAAAAACCAAACGAACCGACCTGGAGCGGGGAAAACCATCGCTCCAGGGCGGGGCGGTCATGCTTGAGCGGGAGGTTACATAGCGGACTCACGCCCTGTCTAGAGCGGCCAAAGACACGCTCGAGGGCGGTACAAAAACTGACCTAGAGCGGGGCCGAAGAGAGACAGATTAGACGCAGTCACCAAAGCACGCCCAGGAGCGGGAATACCGATGCCCCAGGCCGGAGCGGCAAACACCATATTAAAATTCTGAGGGCTAGGGCAGGTCCAAGTGAAAAAAGACATGCGACGAGTGCCAGACGCTCGCCTTGGAGCGGTAAGAACGACGCTCCAGAGCGAAGCGGCGAGCCAGGTCCAAGTAACAGAGGACCGAAGCGTCACTCATCGACGACACTTAAGACAGAAAGCCTTAAAAGGGAGAAGTGTCACGTCTGCCAAGAAGGCACCCCCCCCCCCCCCCCCCCCCCCCCAGGGACTCGAGAAAAGGAAAACGCCAACCAAAGACCGACCTGGCGTGGGACGTGACCCACGAACAGGAAGGAGCAGAGGAAGACATAGCCGAATCACAAGGCCCTAAGGTGGCAAAATCAAGGTAAAGAGCAGAACACAAAGGTGGGGTTCTGGAAAGCCAGAGGTAGTCAGAGAACTGGTGCGAACCACACAAAATATAGTAAGGGGGGGTCAAGGGACATCCCCAGGGGTTGCAACAGAATCGAACGACAAAACGCCCCCTGTAGGCTAGGCTACCCACAAAAAGTTAGCCTAATCGGCACTAGGTGATAGGAAAAAATAAAAAGAAGGATGCCACGAGTAACCGCACACCCAAAGAGGTGTGAGTGCGACATTAAAAGACCAACATGGGGCAAGTGACATCCCGGGTCGGCGCCCCCCACCATAACATCACCCGAAAAACCGAAGTTAGCCTAGCCACCGAAAAAATGCGCGTAAGTCAGAAACTAAGTAAGTGACAAGAAGCCCTAAATGAATAGAACCTACCAAAACCTAAACTAAAGTCACCGCAAAGAAATTAAAAGCCATATAAGGCAAAGGCCTTTCAACACTAGCGTCGTCCGAAGACACGCATGCGCAGAGGGCTGAAAACATGAGAGACCTCCACTTTCAACGCAAACACTCGAATAAAACACCCGAGTGCCCATTTTACGTTGTGCCTACAACACGGATCATCTATCTATAATTCCAGGCGCCAATTAAAGGCCCAAAACTCACCAAAGGTGACGAAGATAGGAGTGGAAGGCACCAAAATGACGGAGCACTACAAAAGACACGTGTGTACCCGAGTGGTAGCGTGAAAGAGATGCCCTTTAAACCGGAACGGGTTAGAAGGTACGCCCCTGACAACGGTGTGAAGAGCCAGATGGAATGGCCTAGTCGACAACTTTTTCTTTTCTTTCTCGTTTCTCTTTTCATTTTTCTATTTAAAAGACCTCAAAAGTATGTACAACGTACCTAGTAGAGAGAGTAAGGTGCTACTCTAGATGTTATTGATTTAATTCGCGCTATGGGTATACGATAATTGCCGCTCTAGAGCGAAGCAGATTACATCGTCATAGTATAAGCTCTACGTTGGATACTCCGAGGCTACTACTAAATAGATTACTCTCACTCTTATAATTACCTCTCCAAAATTAGTTTTCTGCCCACAGCTAACTCAAAGACAACTGCAGAGTTTGAAGTAAATAAACTAAAGGTTTATAAATACCCCCGACGGTAACAAAGGCTTTAAAGTATCCCTAATAGGCTCAAAAATTGTGTCAGGACGTGAGAGGGTTAATCTTCCTAGGTGTTTCACTTTCGAACCTGTGTGAGAAAAAATTCAAGAATCAATGCTCATAAGGACACGCTAGGCTGGAATAATTAATATAATATAATTATATATCTCTACGTAAAAAAGAATAAAGTTTGAATAACACTTAAACAATCTTAATTCCCTTTACGTTAAACATTCCTCAGAAATGTAATTGAGAATTGTGTAGCCTATTATGTGCTACTAATTTGTAAAAGAGAATATAAAGGTTAATTCCTTTTACGTCAAACATTTCTCAGAATTGTAATCGATTATTCTGTAGCCTATTATGCGCTACTAATTTGTAAGAAAGAATAAAATAAGTTTGAATCATCTCAATCTTAATTCCCCTTACGTTAACATTCCTCCGAAATGTAAATGAGTATATTATATATCTCTACGTAAAAAGGAATAACGTTTGAGTAACACTTTAACCATCTTAATTCCCCTTACGTTAAACATTCCTCAGAAATGTAATTGAGAATTGTGTAGCCTATTATGTGCTACTAATTTGTAAAAAAGAATAAAGTTAATTCCTTTTACGTTAAACATTTCCAGGAATGTAATCGAGTATTGTGTAGCCTATTATGTGCTACTAATTTGTAAGAAAGAATAAAATTTGAATAATTCATAAACAATTTTAATTCCCTTATGTTAACATTTCTCCGAAATGCAAATGAGTATTGTGTAGCCTATTCTGTGCTACTATTTTATAAACTTCTTACTTCATTCGTTTTGTGATATATGAATCAAACCCCGGCGATCATCGAGCGCTGGATTATTATGATTCCTAGATCCGGCGGATAAGTCGCCAATAATAAAGCTAAACAGTCGAACTGGGAGCTATAAGATCGAAAGGGGTGAGTTTATTTCTCGGCTTCGCCGTGGCTGTTGCGGTGATGGCTTCGCCGTGGCTGTTGCGGCGAAGCCTTGACTCGCGCGGCGATTGTGGGGCCCACTTTTTATATCAGCCGGCGTAACGTTCGTCATTTCAAGGCCAAAGGGTCGTTAACTTTTGGAGGCGAAAAAACGTGATTACGAGGGGGGAGGGCGTCGCCGTTAACCTTCGTAACTCGAATTATTGTTAGTGACATGCTGGCACTATACGCCTTAATTAACCTAATTCGAATTCCTTTGTAAACTGCCAGTCATGGAATATTGAATTAATCTGTCTTAGGCCAGAAGAATGATTTGTTGTTTGTGTTAGTTTGTCGGCGGAAGACGTGGTTAAGGTTGGGGGGGGGGGGGGCGTCGCCGTTAACCCTCGAAACTTGACTTCTTTTTTGTAATGCACCGGGGGCCCCGGCGGTATACTATATGCCTCAATTAGCGCAAACTAAATTCATTGTAGACCCGTACTCGACGGTGGCCACTGAATTATAATATAGCTCAGAGTGTTTTCCCGGAGGGGGGCCCCCACGGTAGGCTACACCTTGAGATACGTTGTTCTTTTATTAAATGTTCAGACTCGCTAGAACTATATAAAAATCCCGCCGGAAGGGGGCCCCTTCGGTCATTGTGTAGGGATTATAGGTTTGATTCCCGAAGGGAAGTAGAGAAAACCTAATATTTAGTAAGGCCCCGTAATCATTGACGACTTCGCCTATTAACATTAATAGTCTCCATTCAACATCCTGCGCCAGCAATTTGAATAACCCGCGCGGAAGATCATGGAGTACTCATCATAAGTGCACGCCAAATTCCCTTATGGGATCTCATTTTGATTGGGTACCCTACAGAAAAAAACTCCATAAAAAAGAAAAGATAATTTAATATCTGTTATCATATGACTTGCCATATACGTGGATTTATCATGTTTTGCTTCCCCGATACCAGGCCCCCTAGCGGCCACCTTCGTCCTTCACTGATATACCAAGAAAAAACTATGGAAATCAACGAATGGGAAGTGGGATGGTTGGGAGGACCCGAGTCGTCAATGATTACGGGGCCCTACTAAATATTAGGTTTTCTCTACTTCCCTTCGGGAATCAAACCTATAATTTAATAGGGCCCCTCCATCATTGACGACTTCGCCTGAATATCAAGACTGGAGGCGGGACATTCGTAAAATATCCGAACCTTAGGGAAGAAGATACGAATAACATTTTCTTAAGATTTTATTGTATGCAATACAAAATATAAAAGTATAAAAGATGTGCTAGCAGTGCGTGGCATTAAGAAACTGCTTGCTCATGGTAAGATCGTTGCAGGCAACCCTATGCATGAAAAGAGAAAAAGTGTGACACATCTGTGTCCTATAGAGCGAGACTCTGCAGTAGGTACAGTCAGAAACCACAATTTCTGAGACACTTTGATAGGGCCCGGACATATGGAGCGCATCATTTCTGGAAGGCAGCCCACTTTAACTACCACAAGGCGGCATACCTGTGAACACACGTTTCGAACCAATTGATGCTTCACTCAGTCTGCCATGTAAAATTATAATGCTGCTGCTACGCTATGATCCGCATTCATATATTTATGGATATACAAATTACAAAATACCTTTATTACATTCCCTTACGTATCCATAGTAAATACGGACACAAATATTACAAAAGATTTTAAGAAATAGAAATTAAAATAAATACTTCCAAATTGCACAGTGAATGAACAGGATTTATTTTAGTGTGCGTGTGTTTGTAAGTGAACAGATGTGTGTTGTAATAGACATAATGCCCTACAGTAGGTGACAAACACTAATTTGACTAAAAACAGAAGTGTCTGCTCCATGACACAACACAACAAACTATGCAATGTAATATTACATGTTATCATCTGGTTATGAAATTCTGGTGTGCAACAGCAATGAGTTATCAGTAGTGATATATTATGTAATACCACACAAAGTTAAGCCACGGACGCTGATAGGTTTATATATTCGGTTTAGTAATAAATTTAGTAAATTTAGTAATAAATGTATATAACATTCTAAAGGGTAAAGGCTATATAAGAATCGCATCGTGATATTACGTTTATCAATGGCTATATATACCTTTTCGATGTTAGTATTATTGCATCTGATATATTGCAATGTTTGCACAGTGTAACAAGGTTAGTAGCATGATAACAAATGGATGAATTAAATGTGAGTACCGGCATGTGTTTAATAGTAACTACTATTGATGACTGATTAATCTCTCTCTCTCTCACACATACACACACACACACAAACAAAGCCTGTCCATTCACTGTGGTTTGGTAGTGTTTCTTTACATTCTTAATTCTGTAATAGCTATCCGTGTTTAATGTAGATATAGGAGGGAATAACAGCAATGGTATGTTTGTTATTTATTTATCAGATTCTGTAGTATGAATCGTATCGTAGCATAACAACGGCACAATAATTTTACATGGCAGACTGAGTGAAGCATCTATTGGTTCGAAACGTGTGTTCGTACGTATGCGGCCTTGTGATAGTTAAAGTGGGCTGTCGTCCAGAAACAATACGCTCCCAATGTCCGGACCCTATCCAGGTGTCTCAGAAACTGTGGTTTCTGACTGAACTTGCTCTGTTCTTAAAACTAATTGTACAGTAAACTCACTGTGCACTTTGGTAAAAAATAGACATAGTTGCAACTATGTGATAACTCTCTTAAAATTAAACACGATTAATACTGGACTGTAGAACCCGTCCTATCACAGCTCGTGATATATTACAATCTCCAAGGGTACAGGGTGGATATGGCCGTATTCCACACAGCTCCCCCCCCCCCCCTTTTAAAACAAACAACTAATAAAACATACTACCTACTGTACCCGTTGCCGTAAACCTACACAAGTACGCTTTGGTTTATCTAGAGCGACCGACAGGTAGCGTGTCAGGAATGTATGATTGGAAGCCCAAAGTTGGGTCTTAGCAATATCCTCAATTGAAAAATGTTGTAAAAACCTGAGAGACACCGCCCATTTCCTAATGTTGTGAGACCGACCTAACACGCCGGGGTTGCTTTCCTTAATAACGTCTACTAGTAATGAAGCCAACTTCCGTTTCGTAGCACGCGTACCTGTTCGGTTCACCCATAAAGCACCTGGTTGGCAAGGTTGCGCAGCCCTCATAAACTTTGTGAGTGCTTGCACAGAACATAACATGTGATGAATGAGGCCCCTCTTGAGGGCCGGGACTGAAAATTCAGAAAAGACATGGTCTGAATGTTCATTTTTTGCAATAAATGAGGGAGACGGCGCGATTTGTACATTGTCGTGCAGCCTCCCAAACCTGAGACAGTTTGGTTCGTTGCTCATCGCCGCCAGCTCTGATACCCGGTGTCCCGTGGCAAGTGCCATGAGAAAAACCGCTTTCTTAAAAAGTGAGTCAAAGTCCGGCGCATGATTATATTTGCGGGATTGTAGCAATTCCAAAGCTTTATCAAGGGACCAGGTGGGCATGAGCTGGCGAGGAGGAGGACGAAGTTTGAAACATGCCCTCATAAAACCTTTCTCCTCCGCCTGCGGTAAGGAAAGGCCGGTGAGATCAAGGAAGGGGGTCCTAATGGCCGACAGATGATTCTTTAACGTTATGACCGAAAATTGTTTCTGCTCAAACAGATAATCTAAGTACTTGAATACTAAGGCTGTCGATGCAGTCGTCTGCCTTGATTCCACAATCCAGGTTGTAAAAGTTTTCCAATGTGATTGATATTGTCTCCTGGTAGACGAGGTGTACTGATTCATGAGCTTTTGAGTGACACTTGGCCCATATTTTTTTAGCCATTTGGCAGAGAAAATATCCATAAGGCAAAACTGAGAGAGGTCCGAAGGTTGCCAATCGTTTCCAAGTGAAAGGCGGAGACCGGGATTGACACCGGGGTCCGGCACCACTGTTGCAATTGGTGGTACCATACCTGGGCCGGCCAGAGCGGCGCGTTTAGCGCTGCCCGGCCCCGGTAATCCCTTAGTTTGTGAATGACCTTGCACATTAACACAGAGTCTGGTGGCGGAAACAGATAGATCGAGGTCCACTTGTTCCAGTCCACCAGCAATGCATCGGGTCTCCCCGCCGGGGTTACCCTGTGATGGGTCAGAAAGAGTGACAGTCTGTGGGTCTCCGTTGACGCAAACAAGTCTACTTGTGGACGGGCCGGCTTTGCAATTGTCTTGTTGAAGATCGCCTGTTTGATTGTCCATTCTACTAGAGTGCTCCGCCGGCGAGAGAGAGCGTCTGCCCAGGCGTTCGCCACGCCGGGGAGGTATGTGGCATGCAGATGAATCCCTAGCAAGTCTGCTAGGGTAAAAATTTGTTCTGAAACTTTCAACAACTCTCGTGACCTCACTGAGCCTTGCTTCTGAATGCAAAAAACTGCAGTTTGATTGTCCATTCTGAATGCTATTGATTTGTTCTTCAAAGTCGTGCCGTGAGTTTGGAGACATACTTGTTGATATGTGACTGACTGTTTGCCCCCCAAATGCCTTGTCCCTGGTGGCCTAGACTTGACTGATATCCCCACCCCAAGGACCCCGCGTCCGTGTCTATCCATACCGTAGGTGGGGGAGAAACCCATGACATGACTGAGTAGAGGACTTCGTGCTTGGTCCAGACCGAGAGCAAGTTGTGGATTAATGGAGGAATTGGCCATAATTTCTTCGGCATGAGAGGGAACACTTTGTTGCCTTCCAGAATTAATCGCTTGGTTTTCAGTCGGCCTAAGTTGACAGTTAATTGTACCCAGTTGAGAGAACCGATCAGGGAATCCCACGTTTTCCTGGTCGTATCCAGACTGTGGAGGAACCGGAACAGTTTCCTTCGAAACCTGTTGCGGTTGTCCACACTCTGGGTAAGAGTCAGAGCGGCGGTATCCCAGATCAGCCCTATCCACTGAATCGTCCTTGAGGGAACAAGGTGTGACTTTGCCAAGTTCACCTTGAACCCTAGGGCTTGTACATGAGCTAACACTCGGTTGACAATGGTCCTGACATAATTCTAACGAGTTTGCCACTACTAGCCAATCGTTCAGATACCAAAACACCTGTATGCCTTGAACTAATAGGGGTAAAAGGGCTTGCCGGACAAGCTTGGTGAAAACTCTTGGTGCTAGGTTCAGCCCGAATGGCATCCTTTGACAGACGTAAGCCTCTTGCCGGATTCTCAGAGCGAGAAACTTTTGGAACCTCTTGTTTATAGGGACATGCTAATAGGCATCTTTGAGATCGATCAAACACATCCAACCTTGCGGCGGGAGTGCTAGTCTGAGTTGCTGTAATGTCAGCATCCTGAGGGGTGAATTCTCTATAAAGGTGTTCAGGTGCGAGAGATCTAGAACTGGTCGCATCTGCACACTGTCCCTTTTTGGCACTAAAAAGAGTCATCATCATCATCATCATCAAATCTGACGCCTCGCTTCCAGAGGAAGCGCCCCAAAAGGGATGGCCATGGCAGAAACTGCCTCCAGGCTCCCAGACATGCCCCGACTGACCCACTCCACAGTGCCACTTCCACTAAGTGGATTATAACCATGAACACTGAAGGAGCAGACCCAGAGCAGTCCCTCACCCGGATGGCAGTTCCACCACTGTTTTGCTATTTTATTTACCCCAGTGGGGCCCTGGCTGGAAGCATACCAAGCACAGGAATTTTCTGGAAATAGGAACCAGTGGTCCACTGCTCCAGAGGCTGATTGCACCACCAAAGTGGCGGGCGGTGGGGTCGCCGCATCCCTACGCCAGAGAGAGAAAGGCCAACTTGTGCCAGTGGGCTGTGAGAGTAAGACACTAGGGAAACATGGGGCACACCATTATGGCCCCACTGCCTTCATCACTCTCAAGAAAAAGTTAGAAATAAGAATTATGATAAAGGTACAGTCAGAAAACGGCTATGGGAAGTAGAGGACACCAACCCTCACTCTGATAGATCCAGCCCACCACCTAAAAAGAGTCGCGACATGAAAACTAGTTGGGATGCGTTGACTCGAATAAATCTCGTTTGGCAATCATTTCCTGTAACATGGCCTCCTCCTCCTGAGACACTGGGGTATATTCATGCGGCTGACGTAGTCGGGGCCGCCGGAGCCATCACCAGGTAATTCCTTTGCTCACTACTTTTCTGGCCCAGGTATGCTTGAGCCAGGCTGAGCGGAATGAACGGAGCAACCCCAGGTGCAACCGGGGATCGTCCGTCACGGCAACTTCCCAATCCTGGGTCTTGGAGCTCGACTCCAGGATGTGGCAAGGATGAGTGGCTAGTTTTTTGGAGGGGGAGGTGGGTTGGCATCGGACGCTTGACTAGTTTTGGCTGGTGCAGTGTTCTGATGACCTTTATATTTGGCCTTACCCTTATACCTGTGAGGTTTCCCTTGTTTGAATTTGTACTGAGGACCTCCCTGCTGAGGAGGTAGTCTGGGGTCGCGAGATGATTGTTTAGGATGTGGTTGGTACGGCTTGTGACCGCCCCTCGATTTCCGAAAGGGTTTCTTGGGGGTGTCCTTCCTAGCTTGGGAGGTAACCTGTTTCCAACCGCTGACCAAATTAAAGACTAAGCTCCAAGTTTCAGTGTTAAGAAGGGTGGACGTAAGCACCGGGGAGAGAGTCACCCAGCGACCTATGTCCGCCGGCAACTTCTTTACCAGAGCTCGTACCGCCTCCAAAATCGCGATTCTAATGTCGCCTAGGGACTGAATGGCATTTTGAAGTGACAGTCTACGAGACAGCTCAATGGCTCTCCTAATTTGGGGGTCAGTGATGGCC
Organism: Paralithodes platypus; assembly: GCA_032716605.1. Taxonomy (NCBI): domain Eukaryota; kingdom Metazoa; phylum Arthropoda; class Malacostraca; order Decapoda; family Lithodidae; genus Paralithodes; species Paralithodes platypus. The sequence continues at coordinate 27,159,006 of CM064491.1, read as the reverse complement.
GAGATCGTACGTGCTAGAGAGGCGGCTATTTGATAGCTCAGTAAGTATTGAGAGAACATCCGGTAAGCCTTATTACGTAACCTAAAATCTCGCTCCAAGTGAGCAGGTGGTGGTGGAGAAAAGGGGTAATCTAAGGCATGCAATGATACTTTGGGGGCCGCCAAAAAAGTTAGTAAGGCTGGTGGTACCCCGTCTGCTTTGGACACTGGTAGAGAAAAATAAGTGTGATTCTCTTGGGGAATTTGATGTGACATTTTGGATGTAATAGTAGTGGCAAATACCTGGGCCTCTAATTCCCAATCCACCCACGGGCCGACTCCCAACTGCCGCATTTGCAGGACCGGGTTCTGAGCTTGGTCCAGAGCCGGGGTTGTAGCCAACTCCGGCGTAAGAGCATTTAAGGCCTTGACATCATTGATGCCATCAGCCTTCGACCAGTCAGCAAAAAGTCGTGCAGAAGCGGCGGAAGGGACCGCCGGAGCAGCTGAATACACAAAATATGCCGGATTAAGGGAACTAGGTACACCTTTAATTAGAACATCTAGCACCCTCCCTGTCTCGTCTTTAGCCCTAAATTTGTTATTCTTATTGATCTCTATGGACCATTCTACGGGGACTGGAGGGTCTCCTGACACAGATGGTTGAGCTATAAGGGGGTTCTCTGGTACTACAGGTACCCAAGAGCAATCATCACCATAGAGGAGAGGCATGGGGCCTTTTCTTACCTGTAATTTGTCTAAGGGGGAAGGTTGAATATCAGTAATCACCCGCAGGTTGGACATAGCTAGCGCCGCCGGTCCTATAGGACCTGGGGTCGTTGCCACCAATGGGGTAGGGGATGACGTCGAAATTGACGGTAGATCTAATGGTCTCACCACAGGAGTACTAGCGGGAGCAGTTGAGGTAATAACCGGCTGATCCGACGAGACAGGGAGTTCGTACTGCTGTAATACCTTATGTAATAAGTCATTCACCTGGTCAGAAGTCATCCATTGTCGTGAGGGGTCTTTGGATGAATTTGAACTAGCCTCAGAATAATTACTTGGTAGAGACTGAGGAGCCGGGGAGAACATAGGATCCGCCGGCTCCTCACTCTGCTCCAAGGGTTCATAATGTTCCTGACTAGTAGTGGGTGTCAAAAATTCAGATCCTAATCCTGACCCCCCTGAATCACGTGTCTGAGTGTCAGAGGGAGGTGTGGGTGGAGACAGCTGGGGAGTCTCCCGCCGGCTGCTTGACGAGGCATACTCTTCTCTTCAGCGTTTGTGAGACCTCGAAGAGTCCTAGGTAGAGTGGTGAGAGTGTTGCCGTGGGGACTTCGACCTGGACCTCCGTGACGTCGATCTCGCTACTGCTATTGACAAACTCTTTGCTGATGGCTTTAGTTTTGACCTTAGGTCTGACCGCTTTAGAGGGACCGGGTTTTACTAAGGGTGACTTTAAAATGAGCTTTTCCCATAGGACCTCGTCATCACATTGGAGGGCTTTATGGGCTATGTCTTTTGCATACGCATTGAATGTGGCTTTAACTTCATGCAGAGCTGCCAAACATGAAAGGTCTGTCTTCGCTAACAAGGCGGACTTTAACGCTGAACAGACGGCGCAGTTTTTTGACAACCACACGCCGCGTGAGCGGTCGAGGCACTTGACACATTTCGTGCAAAAAGTATGAGCAAACACTGGTAAGAGGGAACAAGTGGGTGTAGCACAAAGTTGAAATCTAGGCATAGTGCCGTTCAAAGAGAGGGTCCCCTCCTCCGCCGGGATCCGATGGCCAACTCCGCCGGAGAAGTAGCCTGGGGGGCCTGGAAAGAAAATGTCCAGGAATCAATGCTCATAAGGATAACCTGTGAGGTATTATACATCCTATTTCAAATCCGCCGGAAACTTAGTTAAAAGTGCACCACTATGCTAACCTTCCGCCGGATCTGTCTGTAACGGGGGGGGGGGGGGGATTATTGGATCGGTATCTCTCTTTCTTCTTCAACTTCCCTTCTTCTGCTGCCAACAAGAGAGAGAGAGGGAGGGAGAGACAGAAGAAGAAGGATTAAGCTGCGAAGGTGGAAAATAGGTACTCAAGGATAGAAAGGAAGAGATGACGACAAACCCGTTATTGCATTCTAATTAATGAGAGGACAACCCCGTTTGGTTGACCCACATCCAACATCCTTCGAGGAAGGGGAAAGGCTGCAACTCCGACACGATGATAAGACCAAAGAACCACAAAAAAAAAACACTGAGACCTAGCATATTCTCTACTTTCTAGATATCACATAAGGATGTTTTTGGGAACGGTAATTCATTCGAATTATTTGATCGCCCACCTTCAGGTGAACTGGCCATCCCCATGGTTTTCTTAATCTTTATGCAATCGTGACTCATGCTCATTATTCAGGTACATTAGGACAGTAGGATAAATCGGAGGCTAGCAAAGACCAATCAAGAACTTCACCTTCAATGTTGGCTGACAAGACTTTAACTCTCGGTTAGGCTACTGGTACTACTCTTAGACCAATTTAATACTGACAGCTCCGATTTACCATCCTGACAACACATTTAGATCCAAATAGGTACGGGAGGATAGATACAAACATATTGCAGTAATCTTAAGCTTGATATTAATAGAAGGAACATTTTACCGTTTACAACTCTTAACCTTGGTACCGTAGGGTCCGTATCTAATTATCTCTATACCATTAACCTGGGACCAATCCATTACCATACTGGGACAGTCTCTTAACCTAGGAGTAGGACTCGAATATTGCTGTCTGTATCCACCCCATTCCTCTCAGTATTATACATCCCAATTCCGCTAGATACCGGTATCGGCCAGGCTTGCCTTTACGTCTCTTCGGCCTACCGTATCCTGGGGTATAGGGGGTAATCATACGTCTTCCTGCGGTCCTTGAACCCTCGTACAGTACACGAGTTCAGCATCCTGCACTCAGCCAATGGGATGGGTGAATCTCCGATTCTCCGCCATCAGCAATTCAGCATCACATCAACTCCGTCCCAAACTGGTTCCCTGGTAATTCGAATACATTCTTAACCCACGGTTGACATATAGCTAACCCTTAATAATGGGGTTAATCAATATCCTAATTACGGTACACAGTAATACTAAAACAAATACATATACAAAATATAGGTTAATATAAACATATAAAAATACATGGATTCCTATTAACGTATAAAAATAGATGAGCTAATATAAGTACAGAAATACAATGACAGATCATAATTTATTAGTGGCCCCTCCATCATTGACGAACATGCCTATTACATAAGGCATCCTCTTCAAACACTAATCCGCCGTAATCCGCCGTAGTTTGAATCTACCGCGCAGAGCATTTAAAAAACTGAGGAGCCTTCATCATGAGCGCACGCGACCTCACTCATGGCTTCAGTCATTATGAATTGGGTTCTCACTACGAAAAAACTTCGTAAAAAATAAAAACAAAAAGAAAATAAGAATAACTATCCAATAAGCTTTCCATCATATCGTGGATGTACTTGTGTGGATTTCTGACCAGACGCTGATTCAGGCGTCATTCCTCCTTCTCTGCTCTGCGCTCAGCCTGCCCGGACGTACCTTCCAGGCTCCTCTGGTTCCGCATTCGTTGCGTCCCTAGTGAGTTTTTTCTCATTTGTTTACTCTAGGATGTATCGAGTAAGGTTAGGATAGGCGTAGCAGGAGTGTCCTGGGCTGGTTGCCCGCAGTGCAGTGTATTTTGGGTCGTGTGTATGGGGCATCTATTTCGGATGTACCCTCGTGGTCCTGTTGTGGACACGTGAACTTTTCACAGTTGTGTTAGTTTGTGATGCAGGCAGCTTTCATTACGCGTTAATTATTGCTGCCTTTTATCCTTCTGATGAGGTAAGCTGTGTTTTTCTGACGTTCCCAGCGTATTTTTCTTCACTTAGTGAAGTTTTTTCTGGGTCCTTGTCAGGCTTCCCGGGGTGGGAAGTTGTCGCTACGGTGGTGTGTTGGCGGTGGTTCCTGTTGTGATATTCCAATGTGTGTTTATATGTCAACTATTTTCATGCCGTCTACCTAGGCCTAGCCAGCCGCTCGTAGCTTTGCCACATGTCTAGTGTTATTATTTATTTTATAAATATGCCCTACTGTGTCATGTGTATCCGGGTTTTAGTTGTGTATTGGCTAATTCCTCGGACTATAATTGTTTCCTGGTTTAGTTGTGTATTGGCTAATTCCACGGATTATGTTGTGACCTTGGTTAGTCGTGCGTGACTCTCCTCGTGTCGTATTGTTCAGATGGTGTCTGTTCAGGGTGGGGCTTGCCTTCCGGCGGGTTTTTTCTCGGTTTCACCATGAAAAATCCTGACCGATGAGCAGTGTTGGGCCACACGTGGTTTTTAACTCTGGCTGGTTCCCCGGCGTGGGGAGGTGTCTGTGGCTCTCCAGGACTGCGTCTCTGTGGGTGCCTGGTTTCAGGCCTCCTTTAATTCCCGGCGGGATGGCTGTACCCATCCTTATATATATATATATATATATATATAAAAAACGACGTTCTTGCGAACATTCGTTTTTATAGATTTTTTCTACCTGGTTTACGACAACCACATGGAAAACCTAGCTGCTGTTTAGGCGTTCCTCCCCGGCGATCTTTTACAAAGAAGTGGGGTCAGGAACTTGTGGGGTTAACTTTTAGACTTCTCACCCGGCGGGTGCACCTGAGCAGGGTGGGATAAACGACTTAGGTCTCATATACTTAACCAATCCATTTTAGTGATACTCTGTGTATCGCTGCCTTTACTCTTACGGCAATTGAAGGTTCAATGAGGTTTAACCAAATCGATTCCCACACCCGGCGGGTGCTCCTAAGTGGAGGAACTAAGGAATTTATAACAAATTCAATTTCGATTAACCTTAATTTGGTGATACATTCGGTATCGCCGCCTTCTATTTTTACGACGATCTTTTGGGACAATTCGTTAAAATATCAGATCTCGTATATTCCTGCCCTGGGCTATTCTACTAAAATATTTCAAGGGCCGGCGTCTTTATGAGGGGGGCTTTGTTACAAAATTGAATCTTGAGACAGTCACCACCTCCTACAGACTATAAGTGCCATACTGGACCATTATATCAGAGGGTATTCTTCATGTTCTTTAGCTAAAAAGATTTGTTTAGCCTCTTTACACCCCGCCGCGTAGCGAGATGTGTTAGCTGTGTCTTTGCATCCCGTTACCCGGCGGGTTATTAACACTTGTATGCGAACACTTGGGTTAACCTTATGAGCATTAATTCCTGGAAATTTTTCTTTATTTTTCCAGAGCTGAGCTCCGGCGGACCAATACAGACCCGGCGGTAGTTTCCTCACACCAGTCTCTGTCATGGCTACTGTGGCCCCAGTTTTTGCCCTGTGCATTACCCCTACTTGCGCGGGTATCCCGATTTTTGCGCATACCCTTTGCATAAGGTGTGTTAAATGTCTAGACCGTTCAAGGGGTCTCTGGGTTACACTTAATTGTTCCTTTTGCTCCCAATTAGCCAATAAAGTCCTGTGTGACAATGACAAGACCGCGGCGGCGGTAGCGTTGAGAGAGGTCAGACAACAAATGTCGGCCTACACTACCATTGTCGCACATAAGTCACTTCAATGTGACAACGTCCCACTTTGGGATAAGTTGCTGTCAGAGCACCCTCCCCCTAAACGTACCTCTAGAGTAACGGGTTTTAAGCCGACAGAGACTAGCCAGGGTTCTGTATCGTCTGTGGATACGTCTAAACGCCCGAGAGAGCCTACTCCCCCGGCAGCCACCTCCTCGTCGCAGGCGAGATCGAGGTCAAGGTCACCTCTCAGACAGCAGTCTTCAAGTCGTGCCTCTTCCCCGGCGAGTAAGAAGAGTAAGACGGAAGCTTCCACCAGTGGTCATGGTGGTGATTCTTCCAAATCTAGGTCTAGTTCGCGGTCACACCGTAGCCACAAATCCTCCAAAAAGGATTCCCATAGGAAGTCCTCTCGACATTCTCCTAAGTCTAGTGCATCTCGTCGTACCTCTACACCTGAAAATGTTTCTGTTACAGCCTCAGAGTATAGTGAAGCGCCTGTCCCTAAACAAGATTTACCTATTGATATTTTAACCCTAGAAATGGAAAGTTCAGGAAATTCAATAATTGAGAATGTTTCAGACTCTCAAGAGAGCGTAGGCCAGAGCCTCGGTGTTTGGCGGTTTGCTCAACCAGGGTCTGACCATCCACGTCCGACTCATACGAGTCACACAGTAGCCGATGTCCACAGGGACGCGGCGACCCCATCCTCTATCCCTGACTTATCTTGGAAACAAGGTGCCCCTGCCTCGGCGGGGTCTTCTCAGGAGGATCGGGAGGAACAAGATGAAGTGTCAATAATTTCAGATAGGGAAGGACAAGGGTCAGGCTCAGGCCTGGACGCCGCCCATGATAATACTGATTCACCTGAAAGTTCTGCATCTAACCAGTTTGTTACAGCACAAGAAATTGATGGGTTACTTACTCATGCTCTATCTAAATTCTTTAGTCAACAACGAGAAAACCCCACAATGGACTTGGGGGCTCCCTTGACAAGTTCTGCGGTACGGCCTCTGATAACGTCAATCGATTTATCTAAGATTCCTAACCCTCCTACTCTGTCACCGGCAGGGAGCTCTAAGCCAGCTACGGCGGCATTCACTACGTCAAATGTCAGGGTCATCACGGATGTTAATCCACCCCCTCTAGACAAAGCGCCTCTTAGAAAGGTAGCTATGCCCCTGCTTTATGGGCCAGACGAGTCATGGGTTCTTTTGAACCCCTCTAAGCCAGAGCTTGCCCAGCCTACCTTGTCAGGGGAACTCCCGGTACCACGTGAGTGGTTTATCCAGGGAAATAAGTCAAAGAAATTAAGGGCATTGGATGCCTTGGGTAATGTTTTGGACGTAAATATCAAGGCTATACCTAGTTATTATCATCAGGATTATTTTGTTTATGCATCTAAGCCTGCTTTACCCCCTGCCTCAGCTTCAAAACTTTTTTCAGACTGGTCTAAGCTGGATGGGTTTAATGATATTAAGGCTCTGTCGGCTCTTACTCCTGAACTAGATTTACAGACCGTCACAGACGAGACAGCTAATCCAGTGTTGAAGGTGGGACAGTTGGGACCAGGACCTTGGGTGGATTGGGAGGTAGAGGCTCAAAACTTTGCAACCACTTTCACTTCTAAATCTTCCCACCAGATCCCTCAGGATACACATTCATGGTTCTCCATGCCGGTAGGTTCTGCCGGCGGAGTTCCGTCAGCTTTATTTTCTTTTCTAGCTGCCCCTAAGATTAATCTTTGTGAACTAAAGGACCCATTCACTACCCCTACCCCTACTCACCTAGACAGAGAATTTAGGCTAAGGGGAAAAGCTTTCCGCCTGTTTTCACAGTACATAGTTTCTCAGCAGGTGGCTAAGTCTTTACTCCGGTCTACTCAGGCAATCGCAGACGCGGATGCTCGAAGATCAGTTGAGTTATCCCGGCGTCTGATTCTTCAGTCGTCGATTCAATCCTTAGGTGACATACGCACAGCCTTACTTGAGGCGGTGCGAGCACGACAGGATCTTAGGATGTCATTAGTTCGCAAGCTGCCTGATCGCATTGCTAACCAGGTGGTAATGTCCCCAGTACTTACTCCTTCTTTAATGTCCCCTGATGTATGGCGAACAGTGTTTAACATGGCACAGGCCGTGAAGCACAGTCCCGCACAGGCTAAGAACATGTCAATATCATTTTAAATCATGTCAAAACTCTAGGCTTCAAGGTAAATCTGGTAAAGTCAAACCTTGTTCCCTCAAGAGTAATTCAGTGGATAGGGCTGGTCTGGGACACCGCCGCTCTCACTCTGAGTCAGAGTGTGGACAATCGCAACAGGTTTCGCAGGAAACTGTTCAGGTTTCTTCACAGTCTGACTACGACACAAAGAGTCTGGGAGTCTCTGGTCGGCTCTCTCAACTGGATTCAGCTAACTGTCAAGTTGGGCCGGTTGAAAGTAAAACGATTAATATTGGAAGGCAACAAATATTTCCCACTCTTACCGGCGGGAAAATTATGGCCCATACCAAAATTAATCCACACCTTACTAGCGGTCTGGGCGAAGAGGGAAACATTGCACTCAATCATGTCATGGACCTCTCCTCCTCCAACGGTATGGGTAGACACGGATGCGTCGGGCACCATAGGGTGGGGATTTCAGTCAAATCAGGGGCACCAGGGTCAGGGGCTTTGGTCCCACTTAGAAATCTCTCACATAAATATCAAAGAGTTACTAGTCCCCTTGTATTTCCTTCAGGCTCACGGCCCGGCGTTACGGGGCAAGTCGGTGGCCTTCAGAATGGACAATCTGAATGCAGTTCACTGTATTCAGAAACAGGGGTCAACGAGGTCAAGGAAGTTGCTACTCGTGTCGGAAGAGATTTTTGTTCTAGCCAGCAGTCTAGATATTTATCTTCACGCATCTTATCTCCCAGGCGTAGCGAACGTCTGGGCAGACGCTCTGTCCCGGAGACAGAGCACGACAGTAGAATGGGAGCTCAAGCAACCCATTTTCGACCTAATGATTGCGGAGCTCTCCCATCCACAAGTGGATCTTTTTGCGTCCGAGGAGACTCACAAGCTCCCTCTATACCTCACCCGCCGGGCGATAACGCCGGCAGGGGGGCCAGACGCCCTAGTGACAGACTGGAACAGATGGAGCTCCATCTATCTGTTTCCGCCGCCAGATGCGTCACTAATGTGCCACGTAGTGAACAAACTACGAGTTTATCGAGGCTTAGTCTCGCTACTCGCGCCCCTGTGGCCGGCGCAGGTGTGGTACCAGCAATTAATAATGTGGTGCCCGGACCCGGTATCGCTCCCGGTCGGGTACTTCCACTTAGACACGATTGGCAACCTAGCGACCTCGCTGACTTTTGCATTATGGACATTCAGGAGGCCAAGTGGCTAGCACCATACGGTAGGGATGTGACCAATAAATTGCTCAATCAATATACTCAGTCTACTAAGCGACAATATCAATCACATTGGAAAGCTTTTACTTCTTGGATTGTTAGAACGGAACAAACTGTACCCTCAGTGGCATTGGTTTTTAATTACTTGAACTATCTGTTTGAGCAGAAACGTTTATCTGTGGTAACTTTGAAGAATCACTTAACTACGATTAGAGTGCCCTTTTTCGACCTTACAGGTCTATCCATACCGGTGGCGGAGGAAACAGGATTTATGAGAGCGTGTTTTAAACTCCTCCCACCTCCCCGTCAGCTCATGCCTACTTGGTCTCTGGACAAAGCTTTGTCTTTACTTCATTCTCGTCTGTATCAAAATACTGCAGACTTTGCTTTAATCTTAAAGAAGGCAGTTTTCCTTTTGGCTTTGGCCACCGGAAACAGAGTGTCTGAGCTGGCGGCGATGAGCAACACACCTAATTGTCTTAGGTTTGGTAGACTTAATGATTCAATTTCAATTGCACCCTCCCCGGCGTTTGTAGCCAAGAATGAGCATAGTGCACACGTGTTTTCTGAGTTCACGGTGCCGGCGTTAAAAAGGGGAAAGGTGCATCATAATTTATGTCCAGTGCAAGCTCTAACCAAATATTTGAGAATAGCTCCTCAAAACCCCCAAGGTGCTTTATGGGTAGCGAGTACGGGTAAACGTTTACTTAAACAGCGATTAGCCTCTCTTCTGGTAGAAGTCATTAAAGAGAGTAATCCCGGCGTTGTGGGGAGGGCCCACGATTTACGCAAGTGGGCGGCCTCTTTACGTTTCCTGAAAAACTTTTCAGTTGAAGATATTGCGTCCACACAGTTGTGGGCGTCTAATCATACGTTTCTCTCTAGATACTTGTCAGTTGCTCTAGACAAACCTTCCTTACCATGTATAGCTTTAAGGCAGAGGGTCTAGGTGGCCCTGCAGTCACTTATGTTTACTTTCACGGAAGGGGGGGGGGGGTGCAGTCAGTTGACATAGGACACCCTAGACCCCGCCGGAGTATGAGAGCTGTGATACAATTTAAGGTTAAAATGTGATATGAAAATTTCTCTGCGAGAAATTGTGCTAGTACAAGGTTTAGTACAAAACAACGGTGTTGTTATAGTAGTTTTAGCTGCGAAAGCAATGTAATATTAGTTCAATGGAGTTCATTTGCAATTGATCTCCACATGCATTTTGGGGTTTATGATGTGCACATATAAACTTATAACTTATTATTTTTGTCACCACTCGTTGAGTGGGGTGCCTTTTGTAACTACAGATCTGTGTTCAGAATCTTCAGGGTTACCCTTTTTTGTCGGGCAGGCTTCTTTGAAGCACGCACCTGCCTGAACCCCTTTTTCTTGTATATTTCCGGCCTACGCCGTATTAAATACATTTTTCAAAAGTAAGAATACTATGTGGTTGTTTTTATTATCTGCTTTTCTAGAGTTATGATATGATTACGAATGTCCCCCTCCAGTCTTAGATATCAGGCATGTTCGTCAATGATGGAGGGGCCACTAATAAATTATAGGTTTGACTCCTGTAAGGAGATAAAGAAAACCTAATATTTAGTAGTGGCCCCGTAATCATTGACGACTGGGGCCCTCCCGACCGTCCCCTTCCCATTCGTTGATGTATTAAGGATTTTGGTTTACTTGATATGTCAGTGAAGGAGGAATGACGCCTGAATCAGCGTCTGGTCAGAAATCCACGATATGATGGAAAGCTTATTGGATAGTTATTCTTATTTTCTTTTTGTTTTTATTTTTTACGAAGTTTTTTCGTAGTGAGAACCCAATTCATAATGACTGAAGCCATGAGTGAGGTCGCGTGCGCTCATGATGAAGGCTCCTCAGTTTTTTAAATGCTCTGCGCGGTAGATTCAAACTACGGCGGATTACGGCGGATTAGTGTTTGAAGAGGATGCCTTATGTAATAGGCATGTTCGTCAATGATTACGGGGCCACTACTAAATATTAGGTTTTCTTTATCTCCTTACAGGAGTCAAACCTATATTATGACATTACAGTACTGTACCGAAATAATCTCTTAAGGCATCCAAAGATCCTCTCATTAAGTACAGGTACATATGTTACTCAGCAGTACTCTACACACAATTGGGAATACATAATTACACAGCATATCTATGGAGTCAAATCAATACAATAATGGCATAAATCAAAGGTAATTGTCATGGTCAAACTTAACAGGTTGGACTGCTCAATGCGGAGGGTGCTATACAAGGCTCAAACAAAGCTAAACGTTAATTCTACTGTAACTCTATTAACTTATCCCCGGAAATCAGCTGCCCAGAATCTCACTACAGCGTTCCATCCCTTGCAAGGCAACTCTGTTCATTAGACCATGTCAAACATAATTATATCATAGCAATCAATATTCATAATACACTCTAAATGCACAATAATTAATAATAACCTACTGTACTTCCAATTAGGTGAAAGTTAGGTAGCCTAATTAAAAATGTAAAATCATATAACCTACCATAATAATTCAGCCAGTACCCATACCTAAACGGCCTTTTCACAAGTTAACTTTAAGTAACAATAGGTAAGAACAAATAATCATCTGAAATAAACCCGACCCAATGGGGGTCCGAAATTTGACAGTACTGGGGTTGGGAAATGAGGACCTCTAAATCAAGATAACAAGTAACTCTTTACACTATAACCCAGTAAAAACATTTAAAATAAACAATAACCAGGCCTAGGAGACGTTAGTTATAAATACTTATCTGAATAGGCCTAACTTTGGAACGTCGGAGACACGAAAGGTAAACAAAACTCAAGGACACGATCTCAAACGAATGTCCTTTCCTGAATTACACGTTAAAATACAATCATATTTACCAAAAGGCATGGTTTTATAAACTCAAAGTAATGAACAAGTTCTAAACATACAATACAACTGCTACATTAGTAATTTACTCAACCTGGTCGTCTCTCCGAAATGCGAGATGGTCTAAATCCTAAAATGGCAGTCAAGCTTCAAAAGCATTTTAATCAACTTCATCGTCCTCAATTCTACTCTTAACTGGTGTTCTCGCACTACCTCAGGATTATGTAAAATGGTGAAAGACAAACTAGCAAAATAGGCTAGCCTAAGTTTGGTCGGGAATTATGGAAAAACACAAGAATTCGAAGGCCATCAAATGGCGTCCCTCTGACTGAAATTATTACACACAAAGTTAATTTGACGTTAATTTGGAATAACAAAGTCTAAAATATCAGAATAACACTTAGCAAAGGTGCACAGACTAAGTTTTACTGAACACAATGATAATGGGGGAATTTGAATGGTTGTAGGCACTTGGCAGGTGAGGGGTGCCTGTCGACCAACCCGATGGTAGGCTCGAGTTCACGAATTTGTCAATCACAGTAATATCTCCTACATTACACACCTAGTACTTACTTAACTGAATAAGCAATACCTTATAACACTATAAACCTTAATTACGAACCTCTGAATGGAGGGAAAGGAAGCCTAAGTCCGGAGAAGAAGCGGGGAATGATGACAGAGACTGGGGGGTAGGTCTCTCTCGTAGGCCTGGGGTCACGACAGTGAGGAACCGAGGGCCAGTGCCAGGGATCCCGCCAAAAAAGGGGAGGGTGACCACAAAGGGTGGCGTCGCTTGGGTAGGAATTGGCGGTCTTTTTACACAAGGGGGCATTACTCTAAATTCGAAAAGGAAGGATTTTTACAGGGAATAACAGAAGAGGTGAAAAGATAAATTAGGCTTGAAAGTATTTTAGATAGATTTGAGAATATTAGTTCTCCTCCTGATCTAGGCTAATTCCCTCTTTACATAGACAAGGGTTACTTAACCCTTCTTAAACGATACATTTCCCTTAAATATAGGGAAGAGTGAATGAAGGGGAAAAAGTCTTACAGTTAAGTCAAACCTTACAACATATACCAAAAGGGAAAGTACAATTTCTTCCCGTTACACAGCTCTACCTTTTCTTTGAAGACTTTTTACCTCATTCATTCTTTCATCAACATAAACATTATACAGTTACCAATTAATCCAGCCTTAACTTATTACAACAGAATTTCTGATCCACCTGGCATCTCACCATGCCCAGAGCTCGCAGTCTATACCCAACGTCTTAGAATCTGACACATCATTACTGTACTGTACTCTGCCTGTGGGACGTCCCTTCCTTCATCAACAAATCACTATACCACTATAAAGTGTCCCTCCTTTTCAGGAGAGTGCCAACCAGGCACTATCTTGTCCCCGTAGAGACAGCCTCTCTCCACCCCTTTATTGCTTGGAAAACCCCAGGAGACCAGACTAGAAAGCAGCGTGGACGCCCGTATCGTGGGAGTCCCTTCACACTCTGTGCGCTGGCTGAGCCTCGGGACGAAAGGAGTATAACCCCAGTCAACCATAAAGGTACTCCGAGCCAACAGCACGTCCTGATGGGAACGCCACCACCCTAGTCCCAATCACCTGTATGACGTTCTACAAAACCTAGGCACCTACGTCTCTTAAAGTTTCGCTGCACGGGGGTTTGACCGGAAAGATTAATTAACCATGCGGGGGCCACAGGGAGTACACAACAAGACGACCACAACAGGGACTCTACTGTACACTCTAACAAGATTCTATATAACGCCGGGCCGGCTGACGGGCTCTGGGTGCTAAAATCTCAGGTTGATAGTCTTCCTCAACCGGCATTTCAACTAGCTCTACCTGTCAATATTCCTCACCCATGAACGGTTTCACTTTCTCAGCGGCCCTTTTCATAAACACACCCGTATAGGGATTTACTAGCTTATACGCAGCCCCGTCTCGGACTACTTCCGTAACCCTAAAGGGACCCACCCACTTTGCGTTCAACTTTTGGCTAGTCCCTGGTAGTGGATTCTCGTTCCTGATCCATACCATGTCGTCCACATTAACCTTTTCATTCCGGCGGTTCCGATTAGCCACGTCTCTAAACTTCCTGGCCATGGTCAGTGAGGTCTGTTCCAGGACCTCTTTCACGACGGACATAGCCTCTTGGCGTTCCTCATTCCTCCTGACTAAAACGTCTTGCACCTCGTGCCTTGGTTCTGGATCAGGATTCTCCATCTTGGACAGGAAAGAAGGATAATTGATAGACAACTAATAACCGGAAAACACTAACCACCGCTTTCTCAACTTTGCGGTTCCTTCACAGTCACTGTGATTCTTGCTGGTATCTGCTGAACTTAAAGATTTCCTGAAATATTACACTAACCGTATTGAAATGTGGTAGCATGGCCAATACTGTTTGTGGTAACTATTTCACGGGTTGGTAGCGTGAAAAAGGACAACTGCAATGCACTGATTCTAAACACCCGAGCGAAAGTGTAAGAACCAGTACTGTACAGTCTCTTCTACGGGGGGTACGGGATTAATTCAGGAGCCCTGAACGGAACAGGAGCATGTCAAACCATGGACTCCTAAAGAAATCGCACCGCTGCACACCACTGTAACGGGGGGGGGGGGGGGGATTGGAAGGTAGTATCTCTCTTTCTTTATCAACTTCCCTTCTTCTGCTGCCAACAAGAGAGAGAGAGGGAGGGAGAGACAGAAGAAGAAGGATTAAGCTGCGAAGGTGGAAAATAGGTACTCAAGGATAGAAAGGAAGAGATGACGACAAACCCGTTATTGCATTCTAATTAATGAGAGGACAACCCTGTTTGGTTGACCCACATCCAACATCCTTCGAGGAAGGGGAAAGGCTGCAACTCCGACACGATGATAAGACCAAAGAACCACAAAAAAAAAACACTGAGACCTAGCATATTCTCTACTTTCTAGATATCACATAAGGATGTTTTTGGGAACGGTAATTCATTCGAATTATTTGATCGCCCACCTTCAGGTGAACTGGCCGTCCCCATGGTTTTCTTAATCTTTATGCAATCGTGACTCATGCTCATTATTCAGGTACATTAGGACAGTAGGATAAATCGGAGGCTAGCAAAGACCAATCAAGAACTTCACCTTCAATGTTGGCTGACAAGACTTTAACTCTCGGTTAGGCTACTGGTACTACTCTTAGACCAATTTAATACTGACAGCTCCGATTTACCAACCTGACAACACATTTAGATCCAAATAGGTACGGGAGGATAGATACAAACATATTGCAGTAATCTTAAGCTTGATATTAATAGAAGGAACATTTTACCGTTTACAACTCTTAACCTTGGTACCGTAGGGTCCGTATCTAATTATCTCTATACCATTAACCTGGGACCAATCCATTACCATACTGGGACAGTCTCTTAACCTAGGAGTAGGACTCGAATATTGCTGTCTGTATCCACCCCATTCCTCTCAGTATTATACATCCCAATTCCGCTAGATACCGGTATCGGCCAGGCTTGCCTTTACGTCTCTTCGGCCTACCGTATCCTGGGGTATAGGGGGTAATCATACGTCTTCCTGCGGTCCTTGAACCCTCGTACAGTACAAGAGTTCAGCATCCTGCACTCAGCCAATGGGAGGGGTGAATCTCCGATTCTCCGCCATCAGCAATTCAGCATCACATCAACTCCGTCCCAAACTGGTTCCCTGGTAATTCGAATACATTCTTAACCCACGGTTGACATATAGCTAACCCTTAATAATGGGGTTAATCAATATCCTAATTACGGTACACAGTAATACTAAAACAAATACATATAAAAAATATAGGTTAATATAAACATATAAAAATACATGGATTCCTATTAACGTATAAAAATAGATGAGCTAATATAAGTACAGAAATACAATGACAGATCATATTATGACATTACAGTACTGTACCGAAATAATCTCTTAAGGCATCCAAAGATACTCTCATTAAGTACAGGTACATATGTTACTCAGCAGTACTCTACACACAATTGGGAGTACATAATTACACAGCATATCTATGGAGTCAAATCAATACAATAATGGCATAAATCAAAGGTAATTGTCATGGTCAAACTTAACAGGTTGGACTGCTCAATGCGGAGGGTGCTATACAAGGCTCAAACAAAGCTAAACGTTAATTCTACTGTAACTCTAGTAACTTATCCCCAGAAATCAGCTGCCCAGAATCTCACTACAGCGTTCCATCCCTTGCAAGGCAACTCTGTTCATTAGACCATGTCAAACATAATTATATCATAGCAATCAATATTCATAATACACTCTAAATGCACAATAATTAATAATAACCTACTGTACTTCCAATTAGGTGAAAGTTAGGTAGCCTAATTAAAAATGTAAAATCATATAACCTACCATAATAATTCAGCAAGTACCCATACCTAAACGGCCTTTTCACAAGTTAACTTTAAGTAACAATAGGTAAGAACAAATAATCATCTGAAATAAACCCGACCCAATGGGGGTCCGAAATTTGACAGTACTGGGGTTGGGAAATGAGGACCTCTAAATCAAGATAACAAGTAACTCTTTACACTATAACCCAGTAAAAACATTTAAAATAAACAATAACCAGGCCTAGGAGACGTTAGTTATAAATACTTATCTGAATAGGCCTAACTTTGGAACGTCGGAGACACGAAAGGTAAACAAAACTCAAGGACACGATCTCAAACGAATGTCCTTTCCTGAATTAGGCTACACGTTAAAATACAATCATATTTACCAAAATGCATGGTTTTATAAACTCAAAGTAATGAACAAGTTCTAAACATACAATACAACTGCTACATTAGTAATTTACTCAACCTGGTCGTCTCTCCGAAATGCGAGATGGTCTAAATCCTAAAATGGCAGTCAAGCTTCAAAAGCATTATAATCAACTTCATCGTCCTCAATTCTACTCTTAACTGGTGTTCTCGCACTACCTCAGGATTATGTAAAATGGTGAAAGACAAACTAGCAAAATAGGCTAGCCTAAGTTTGGTCGGGAATTATGGAAAAACACAAGAATTCGAAGGCCATCAAATGGCGTCCCTCTGACTGAAATTATTACACACAAAGTTAATTTGACGTTAATTTGGAATAACAAAGTCTAAAATATCAGAATAATACTTAGCAAAGGTGCACAGACTAAGTTTTACTGAACACAATGATAATGGGGGAATTTGAATGGTTGTAGGCACTTGGCAGGTGAGGGGTGCCTGTCGACCAACCCGATGGTAGGCTCGAGTTCACGAATTTGTCAATCACAGTAATATCTCCTACATTACACACCTAGTACTTACTTAACTGAATAAGCAATACCTTATAACACTATAAACCTTAATTACGAACCTCTGAATGGAGGGAAAGGAAGCCTAAGTCCGGAGAAGAAGCGGGGAATGATGACAGAGACTGGGGGGTAGGTCTCTCTCGTAGGCCTGGGGTCACGACAGTGAGGAACCGAGGGCCAGTGCCAGGGATCCCGCCAAAAAAGGGGAGGGTGACCACAAAGGGTGGCGTCGCTTGGGTAGGAATTGGCGGTCTTTTTACACAAGGGGGCATTACTCTAAATTCGAAAAGGAAGGATTTTTACAGGGAATAACAGAAGAGGTGAAAAGATAAATTAGGCTTGAAAGTATTTTAGATAGATTTGAGAATATTAGTTCTCCTCCTGATCTAGGCTAATTCCCTCTTTACATAGACAAGGGTTACTTAACCCTTCTTAAACGATACATTTCCCTTAAATATAGGGAAGAGTGAATGAAGGGGGAAAAGTCTTACAGTTAAGTCAAACCTTACAACATATACCAAAAGGGAAAGTACAATTTCTTCCCGTTACATGTCTAGCTGAGTTTCTCAAAAACTTACCTGTGACAAGCGTCACAGGTCCCTTGACCTTGTTAAGTTGTGACCCTATTGAACCAGTTTGCAAAACTAATATATCACGTCGTGAACACTTGACTGATGTCGCCGCGGGCGATTAATTCGTCACGTGTCACTAGGCCAGACAGGGTGATTTCACTCGGCGGGCCGAGATGGTAGCCCTGGTAGGAATGCAATTCCGCCGGGAGAGTGTGGTTCAGCCAAACCACGCCGGGATCTTCTGAATGTTCCTATCCGTCAGAGGCGGACCACTTGGACCCACCGCATGGGGCCGCCGGAACAGACAAAAACTGCCGGGAAACAGGGATGGCACAGCCCTGTTCCTGCAGTCCCATACACATAAATAAAATGCATAAGGACATATAGGGATGTCTCCCGTGCCCCAAAGGCTCGAGCTCGCATGCAAGAACCAACACAGGAGACAAACATACGTAATCAAGAACAACAGAAAATTTAGACCCTAAATTACCTGTAGCCTATGATGGAGACCCCTAACTATGACGACCACGTGAACCGAAAACATCCCAGCCGATGACGCTCCGGAACCAGCAGCCGCACCACGTAGAGGGGGACCCGCATCAAGCAAAACACGAACCCTGGAAGGTGGAGCACCACGTGCAGACACCCTTAAACCAGAGCAATTGCTGATAATTGTAGACAGTGGCATGTACTATCCTCTATATTGACAGTCTGTATCATGCCTCGTAGCGTGGTCGCCTTCTAGCTAAGTAAACACAACAGCTAAGGTGTCATCCAAAAATAAGACAACACACGCGGTCCACCCATCTGGGACTCCTGGACGCCTGTGACAATGGTACCCTATTTTAACACACTTCTTCCTGCGGACCGACCAATCTGGCAGCCATGCTAGCTAATCTAAACCTTGTTACTACAACACAGATATATACAAATGAGTAAGGACTCACTAGAAGCTCTGCGAACGTCGAATGAAGCGGACACGGTGCAAGCCCTGTTGTCGGGAGGGACGCGGAAGCAGGAAGGACGAAGATGGCCGCTAGGGGGCCTGGTATCGGGGAAGCAAAACATGAGAAATCCACGTATATGGCAAGTCATATGATAACAGATATTTTTTTTTTTTTTTTTTTTTTTTTTTATAGTTTTTTTCTGTAGGGTACCCAATCAAAATGACGATCCCATAAGGGAATTAGGCGTGCACTTATGATGAGTACTCCATGATCTTCCGCACGGGTTATTCAAATTGCTGGCGCAGGATGTTGAATGGAGACTATTAATGTTAATAGGCGAAGTCGTCAATGATGGAGGGGCCCTACTAAATAAACAACGTGTACATGCATGGTATAGTTATATATCATGAACAATTAAACATCAATAATAACACTCCTTAACCATATATATATTTGTAACCTAGCTGAATTATAATATAGTTATAATACACCCCTTAACCATATATATATTTGTAACCTAATGAGGCCAACTAGATGGAAGCCCTTGGTGATGGATTCGTCAATGGCTCAAACCTGCGATTCAGCGTCGACCTCGTCATCTGTAGAAACACCTGATGATACGGTTGTAGAGTAGATTGGTTCCGTGCCGGACCCCTCAGCTACGTGAGAAAATCCGCTGGCACTAGCCTCGAAACATACTTGTTGCACATCCTGAATGGACCGAGCAACAGACTCCAGTTTACCCTAAAAGAAGCCTCATGCCTAATAATTGAACTAATAATGGAATAGGGTAAGAAAACAGCACATTAGGGGTGACATGCCTTATATCACGACACGAACACCTCTTAGGTATAAGGAAACTACGCACTAGGGGCGGCGTGCCTGGTCACAACACGCACACTCCTTAAATTCCTTAATCAACACGACTACTAAGGACCCAGAAAAACAGTCTCCAGGGCCCGTATTTAACACTTCAACCTACACCGAATCTATAATCTAACCTAATTTCAGCACTGTCATGGAAAAATGAGCAAGGACTCACTAAGTGTTGAATTAAGGTGACGAATGGGGTGTGGGTAGGAGTGTTTGGGACCTACATCCTCTCGATACGGGCCAAGGAGATTTAAGGAGGAACGCTCGCACAGAGCGGGGTGGCGAGCGGTACCCAAGACCAGAGGCATGGAAAGCGCAAGCCAGGTCAAGTTTAATTTTTATTTTTTATTTTATTTTTTTTACTAGTTTTTCCTAGTAGTGGACCCACATTATAAGGACGAGTCCGCGAGTGGTTATTTAGAGCGTTTCGCTCACGATGTAAGGCAATCGTATTTTGAGTTCTCCTTGGGCGGTAAGTTTGAACAGCAAGCCTAGAGTTCAAAGATTGGCCATTACCTACGTAAGGCGCATCGTCAATGATGAAGGGGCCACTAATAAATATTTAGTTTGAGAGGGACAAGCCAGAGAGTTGAGAATTCAGAACCATCTAAGTTGGGAACACGAGAGAAAGCAAGATTGTTGTGTACATAGATGCAACATCCACCTTTGACTTGAAACTGAAGATAGAGATAGTAGGAGGATACAGATAAGGGTTTGCTGTCAGTAGACCCAGACAACTGCGTTTCGGTGAGAAAGAGAAGATCAGGGTTGGCTGAGGAGAGGTGGTGTTCAACAGAGTGGAAGTTAGAGGAAAGGCCACGAATGTTGGCAAAGTTAATAGCGAGAGTAAAAGGAAGTGGTCCAGACCATTTTGGCGAGCCATTTCAAGGGGTCAAATAACTGGGGGCATTTCTGGTCCCACCCCCTGGGGACTCCGAGGTGGGTCGAGAATTTGTCATCATGATTATGTTTTTGAAAAGATAGTGTAGTATGTAAGGTGTTTGTAGTATAATGTATTGATAGGGGGAGAAGGTGTTATGGAAGGCAGGCTGGGGTTGCCATCAATATTGATGAGGCACAGAAAGGATCAGCTAGGGAGGCCAGATAGTGAAACAGGAGTTCCAGCTGTCCTTGTCAACCACCTACCACGCCCTGGGAGTACCGTCCTGTTCGGCTGGTGCCTACAGCCTCCTCCTTGGGATTTCGTAGATGGTATTTAATAGTTCCAAGCTCATATTTATTGCTCTGTAGGTTATTCTGTAACTACACCGTTTGACAGCGAAAGCGAGGTCAAAATCTCAGGATTCATCACGATTTCCAGTTCCTGGCAAGTCGGCAGCTGGTTCTTGAAGGTGATTTTTCTAGCTGATTCCTAGTAATAATAATATTAATAATAATAATATTTATTCAGTTAGCATTTTACAATGTTGGTACCACATAATATGTTACAAATATGACATGTACCAGAGGTAACCTATACCAAAAACACGTGACTCATGGCTGAGGCAAATCGAACGATCGTGTTGCGAACTACTTGAGACGAACAGAATTGCAACCCGAGACCACCTTGGATTGAGTGATTTATATAAAAGCACTTATGAAGAGTAACAATGTATTCCCTAAGGCCTAAGCCGTATCTAAGAATACAAACCTTTGCTTGTAAAGCCAATTCCACGAGTAGTCCAATTGCAAAACTACTTTTAACTTATTTCCAAACCAAGTGAACATTTGGTCAATTCAACCCTTTGTCATAATCCGACGGGCTAAATGTGAGTTAATACATTATATTAATAATTAACTCAAATTAATCGAAAATTGATAAAAGTTAACAATGTGGTTAGTTCAAGACTAAATTAACCATTCTGTTATGCCCTGATTTTATACAGGATTAACTATCGGTACAGGTGAGTTCTACGAGACTGGGTTATTGGATTTCATGCAAATACATAAAGGGAATCAATAGAGGGAATAATATAATCTCGGAAGATGGTTTGTAATACAGCTTTAATTAAATTATTTTCACTTAACACTTACGCAGAATATAAATAAAACAATTCACACGAAATAGTATGGATAAGAGTGGGTATTAATGTTGTTGGACTTTTTATAATCTTCAGCACTGTTGCAGGTTTGGATAGAGCGCACTTCCCACTTCTAACTATCAGGTATTCTCTTCTGATATATGGCCTAGAATAGCCTAAAGACTTCACTCGTATCTCAGGCTAATAATTCTATGTAATCTTGATAAGTTTCTGTGACTCACTGGTGATGATACAAAATTAAGTGATATATATATATATCTCCAAGAAAAATACGTAAAGGAGACATAAGTAGCTAGCTTCACTCGTATTATACAATTGCTTGTCTCAATAACACTTAAAACAGATATCAGTTATGGGCGGTCTAGGTTTTATGAACAATCACAAATACTCATTTAAATTGATTATACTCGAGACGTAGTCCCAACAGATAAGACTTTATCACTTCAGCAACATTAAACACTGTAGCGCTAATTATTGTATGAGTATGGTCGCTTAGTATTAATTTCACTGATATACTTTAATAACACATTAGCATAGCAGTTACTTTGGTCATAGAATCGTATGACTTACGAGGCACAGGGAAAACACTTGATCATAGAATATAGTATCGAGGCACTGATACTATTAAGAATCAAGCACTGTCGAGGTATCTTCTGGTTTTCTTGAGGCGCGGTGTTAGGGGTTATCAGCTGCTCCGTGGTGCCGTCCAAGGTCTCCGGTAGTGTGAAGAAGGTTACAGATGGGTTAATGGGTATGGGGTCTTAAATATGGTTGCGTAACTATGTGGAGTACAGTTGGTCACCATATCGAACTAACGCAAGTATTCTGAGCCTGTAGCTGTAAGCAAATACTTGACTATTCTGACCTTTAATTAGTCGGTGATGAAGTTCCGATAAGTTACTCTTGGCTGGGATTTTAAATGTAATGTTTCAGGCAGAGGCCGGATTAACAAGACATCGGACAATCGCAAGATAAGTCTAGTGAAGTAACTTTCTTGACAGTCGCTAATCTTTAAAAGAGGTTCAAGGAACTCGGGTGGTGTTTAAAACTTTTAGTTACCAATCCTGGATGGGAGGCCACAGACAATTAGACCAGTCAAAGTAGGGCTGGACTTAGAACAAATTGCAATAGAAGGTTTTTTGGCTTTAACTTGTTTATTAGGTCCCTCTGATGAACATATAAAAAGTCTCCAACTTTTGGACACCGGGAAAGTGGTTAATTTGCATAAATTCAAGATGGCCGCCGTCCAAAGCTTCAATTTACAGATAACTTTTTTCTGGTTGCTCCTAGACCCTATAAATGTATTACAAACAACGTTTTTTGGCTTTAACTTGTTTATTAGGTCCCTCTGATGAACATATAAAAAGTCTCCAACTTTTGGACACCTGGAAAGTGGTTAATTTACAGCCAAAAAACCTTACAGCCAAAAAACCTTCTATTGCAATTTGTTCTAGGTCAAGCCCTACCTTTACTGCACATTATTGTCTATTACATTTTGCCTAGGCCTATACTAATCCCATCATCTTGTTTCTTGTTTCAACAGATTGGTGCGACATCTACCGAAGCCATGGAAGAAGAGGTGGTGCATAATCCCTGCGGCATTTGCTCAAACACGTTAGACGAAGGAGAAACAGTCAAGCTGAGGGCGAAGGGAGCAGATACTATCAACAAGGCCAGTACTGAACGTGGAACGCCATCAATTACCGTGTCCGAGGGCCAAACAGTGCACATTGATTGCCGAAAGAAGCATGTCAATACGAAGCCAAATAGAATTCCTGGGAAGCAGAAGAAACGTCCTGAAAAACCTGCTCTTCGTTCTCAGACACCAGACTTTTGTTTTACAGAGAACTGCTTTTTTGTGGTACAAAAATCTATTTGGACACAAAGCATGATTCAGAAGAAGTGTATCCAGTACGCACCTTCAACTTTCAAAGGACAATACTTTCTGCATGTGATGCCAGGGCTGATGAGTGGGCTGACACTGTTAGAGGCCGAATTAACTTTGCACGCGATCTTCCAGCAGCTGACGCAATATATCACAAGCAGTGCAGCTCAAATTTCCAGACACATAGGCAGATCCCCTCCAAATATCGTGATTCCGCAGACAGTGAACCTCCTCGCAAGGGTCGCAAAGTAGATGCCTCATGAGAGGAAGCATTTCTACTCGCAATCGAGGACCTAGTCAGTGGCAATGATGATGAACAGACTACAGTGGTTGATCTCGTTGATAGAATGTCCCAGTTGTGCCCTGATGTTGAAGCGTATAGTGTAAAATACATGAAACAGAAACTTATTTCATATTTTGGGGATGAACTGGTTATTAGTAACGTGCATGGACGCAGCGATGTTGTAACTGTCAAAGAAAGTGCTGCAAAGATTTTGCAACAATTCAAAGACTCACCACAGACTGATGATGAGGAAGCAGAACAAAGAAAGATAGTCAGGGCTGCGGCACGGTTGATCAAAGCAGATATAAAGAACATTGATACTTGTAGAGATTTCTATCCAGATCCTTCTGAACTCCGGTCGCTGGAAAAGAATGTGGCGTACGTTCCGCAGTCCCTTCGTATATTGCTGCAAGAGACGTTCAGTGGCAAGTCATGTGATCTTGAAGTTGCATCAATTGGACAAAGTATCGTGCAACTTACCAGACCAAGGGCCATTGTAGCACCCATTCAGTATGGATTGGCGGTTCAAATGCACCAGCACTTTGGTTCCCGCTTTCTTGTGGACAGTTTACACAGCCACGGCTTCTGTCTGCCTTACGCAGAAGTTTTGAGGTTTTCGAAGTGTGCTGCCAATTTCAGGGGCACCAACATATCCACTGCAGGCAGGTTTGGACAGTTCGTTGCAGACAATGTTGATCACAACTTGCGTACGCTTGATGGGCGAGGAACATACCATGGTATGGGTATAATTGTTGCTGTCACCCCTGAAGTAAGAGACACAACATCAATACCAAGATTGCAGTCACCTGAAAACAACTTCACGGCAGCTCAAATTGAAATCAAATACTACCGCAGTGTTCGCAAGAAGGGTGGGCCTCTCGAATTTAGAAAGCTTGACCCCATTTCAGCATCTGACAAGCTTGAAAATCTGGACATACTGTGGAAAACGTCATGGTTGCTTCGACCAAAACGACCAGGCTGGTCCGGCTTAATGCAGAGTGTGTGCCATGGACCACACCCAGGGAAATCATCCGTCCATTTCTTGCCCATGATTTACATGGACCCTACGGACATGAGTTGTATTTACTCAACACTTCACTTCGTTGCTGCGGAAAGCCATCGCCAGGGAACGACGCCAATGCTGACATTCGACCAACCGCTTTATTGGAAAGCGAAGACGATCATTGTTCATGAGAAGGAAGGAAGCGAACTGAAACCCATTGTTTTGAACCTTGGTGGCTTTCACTCTGTGATGAGCTTTTTGGGATGCATGGGCCATGTTATGGAAGCATCTGGGCTTAAGGAGGTTTTGGAACTTATATACGCTGAAAATGCTGTGACCCAAATGCTGAGTGGGAAAGCCTATGCACGAGCAATCAGAGGCCACTTCTTGGTTGACACAGCCTTGAGTTCGATTGTGTTAGGCAGGGCATACGGTGTCAACCTCTCAATGGTAGATGAGGAAAGTGACGCATGCAAGGACTTCCAGGAGGCTGCAGATCTTTTGGATAAGCTGTTGCGTGAAGACGTTTCACCGGATGAAGTCTGCAGTAAAGACGTTTTCAACAGAATTTCTGAAAAACTTAAAGCTGAGAAGAGCTCCTTAGCAGAGCATAAGATGGGAAAGCTATGGATTCAATACATGGACATGATTGACCTGCTGCGTCGCTTCCTGAGGGCACTGAGAATGGGCGATTTCCTACTGTACCTCGGAACACTCCAGGAGATGTTGCCGTACTTTGCAGCGTGTGGTCATAACAATTATGCCAAGTCAGCCCATGTGTACATTCAAGACATGATTGAACTTGAGCAGCTCAACCCAGACATGTTCTGTCAATTGAACTCCGGTCTATTTGTGATCCGCCGAAGTGATCGGCTGTGGGCAGGACTGCCAAGCGACTTGGTTATAGAGCAGGTTTTGATGCGCTCTTTGAAAACGAATGGTGACACGTGGTAGGGGCATGGAGGAAACGCAACGCCTGCGCTGGTTACTTGCTATGCCAGCCTGCGCTGAGGTGAGTGAAGTTATGCAAGAACTGACAGGGAAGCATTTCCACACCTCTGAGCAGCACAAAGAAATGACTGAAGCAAGGCGTGAACGAGATAGGAAGGACACAGAGAAGGTTCTCGCATTCTTCAAGGATTATGATCCATTTCAAGAATCAAATGAACTCAGGAATATTGCCAACGGTGTGACAGGACCAGCCTCGGCCAATCCTCATTTACTGTATGAGGTTGGTATGAACATTGTGCAGAAGATGGAAGGTAGCAATGCTTTTGACTTTTCATTTAGGAAGAAAGATCAAGTTGAGTCGTTGGGTGCAAAGGTTACAATCAGTGCTGAAAAAGTACCAATCGACCCACAGCTCCTTTTCCAGAGGCTCCTCATCTTTGCTAATAACAGGGACTTAGGTGTTGAAGAGGTCTTTGCGTATGAGTTGTCTAGCTACCCTACTGCTCTGTTCGATAAGTGGGGGAGGCTCAGGGAAGCCAATAAACCACAGCTAGGAGATGAGATAGCTGCTGTTGTTCCCAAGTCGTCATTGGAATCATTTGAGGAAGAAAGGACTGTGACCCATGTTCTGGATGGTGGTTCCTTATTGCAAAGGATTCCATGGAAGAAGGGTGACACATTTGAGGACATTGCAAGCATGTACATGAAGCATGTTTCCAAAAACTTTCTCAACCCGGTGGTTGTATTCGACGGTTATAAATCAGGACCTACTACCAAGGACATGACACACAATCGACGATCAAAAGGAGTCTTTGGTCAAAAGGTGATGTTCACTCCAACCATGCCCCTTCGGTCAAAAAAGGAAAACTTCTTGTCAAACTCGGACAATAAGCAAAACTTCATTGACTTATTGTGTGAAACATTCAAGGCAAATGGAATTGACTGTGTCAATGCGCCAGCAGATGCAGATGTCATGATTGCGAAGAAGGGAATTGAGCATGCAAGGGAAACCGTGACATATGTGATAGGTGAGGACACAGACTTGTTGGTGCTGTTGTGTCATTATGCGGAACGAGGGATGAATGATTTGTACTTCAAGTCGAGCAAGGAAGGTGGGAAATGTTGACACAACCTCACGACTGTATGGTATTGGTAAAGGGGCTGCCTTGAGGAAAGTGAGGGAAGACAACGGTTTCTTGAAATGTATAGAAGCATTCTGTTGCCAAAGTGGAAGTAAAGACGCGATATCATCAGCTGGTGAAAAGGCCTTGGTTTATTTGTACGGGGGAAAAGGAAATGACACCCTTGACGGACTGCGAAAGACAAAGTTTTGCAACAAGGTGGCAAAAAGTTCAACTACCGTTGAAGTTCACAGCCTTCCCCCAACAACCGATGCAGCCAAATACCACTCGTTCCGAGTTTATTGTCAGGTCCAGGAATGGATGGGGAACTGTGTGGACCCCGAGAAATGGGGCTGGTGTCTGCGGAAGGGACAGCTTGAACCGAAGACGATGGATTCGCCAGTGGCTCCTGATTCACTACTGAAATTGGTCAGATGTCAGTGTAAGGGCAACTGTGACACTCAACGCTGTAGTTGCAAACGGAATGAGCTTGAATGTTCCAGTGCATGTGGTCAATGTAAAGGACTCTGTCAAAATAGCAACTTTGATGCAAGCACCGATGATCCAAGTGAATACGAACTCCTATCATGAATTACATAATTGGCTCTGAATGACGTCATACTACGTCATGTTTTTTTTTTTTTTTTTTATAAAAAAGAGGGACAACAGGTCAAAAAACCCATACAAGCACAAAGTGCCTGTGTCACCCCTTGTGAAAGAGACAGTTCAGCCTGTCTGTAAGGTTTTTCGGCTGTAAATTAACCACTTTCCAGGTGTCCAAAAGTTGGAGACTTTTTATATGTTCATCAGAGGGACCTAATAAACAAGTTAAAGCCAAAAAACGTTGTTTGTAATACATTTATAGGGTCTAGGAGCAACCAGAAAAAAGTTATCTGTAAATTGAAGCTTTGGACGGTGGCCATCTTGAATTTATGCAAATTAACCACTTTCCCAGTGTCCAAAAGTTGGAGACTTTTTATATGTTCATCAGAGGGACCTAATAAACAAGTTAAAGCCAAAAAACCTTCTATTGCAATTTGTTCTAGGTCCAGTTAAATGATTGCTAGATTTACTGGACTAAATTGGTACCAAGGACTTATGTGTGCAAAGTGCTCAATTAAGAGTATCTCGCATAATCCCTTTTAACACAAAAGATCTTTCTGTCCTAGATCTGTGAGTCAAGTGGTTAGTTTAATCTAACTAGTTAAGATACCGGTAGGAAGGGATTCCTGCTTCTACCAATGTTTTAACTATAATAGAAAACGTACTTGTATGGATAACTATTGGATTCTGGGATGCCAGAATTAATGGCTTATGCATATGAAGCTACTGTCGCATTCTATAACTGGTTATAAACTAAAGTAGCAGAGGACATACCACTATTAATTTGTAATACAGTTAATGTTTGTATATAACTAGGTTGTCTATGTTTCCAATATTACCTAACAGGATGCCGTAAGTAATATTGAATTCACAAAAGGTTTAGCTATAGCTCACAGATATATTAAAGACTACGGGATGCCGTTTATCAGTAACTATTCTTGAGGTGATGAGTATAACTAGACTTTCTACAGAGCGGAAGGCCGGTGATTGAAAGCTAATTTATAACTGCCGAGTTTGGTCCTTGCGGAAGCATTTATAGGGTTGGTCAGGGAGGTGGTGGCGGATTTTGGTATTAGTGGATGTCAGAGTTATGCAGGGGTTTATTTATTCTAGTGAACTTACTGGGGACATTGGGGGACTCTGAGTACTTTCAACATATGAGTCTTTATCATAGATGTGGTTCTTAGTTGTTTATTTTTTAACAAGAACTAGTAGTATCTTCTTGAAGAGGTGTATATATTCAAAGGGATAGTACTACTTTGTGAGGCGCTGGGCAGGTCAATGCTTGACGGTATTGTCGGTATTACCCAATGGTTTTATTTCACTTCTTAGCTATTATGAGTGCAGGTGGTATTTTTATGTGTGGGCTTCGATATTGCTAATGTCAAGGGAGTATAGCAGAAGTAGATCAACAAAGGGGGTACACATACAAAGATAAAAGTTCACCTGTTGTTTGGCAAGAATGGTGGCGGGGTCGCCGTCGGGGTCAAAGTTATTGCTACGCGTGGCTGGCGTGTGTACTTGGGGGGTTGGTGGGTCCCTTGTGGTATGGGGGGGGGGGGGGCGCACCTTAGTAATATGGGGCATCAAGTTTTCTAGGTTAACTCGGTCTAGTAAAGGATTCTATTTCCGATCTATTGATATTCCTAGTTGGGGTTGATAGGATTTTCGACTTAGTACTGTTGAGATGGAATAGGGTTGGTGGTGGGGGTTGATTTCCTTCAGTGTCAAGGTCAAGGGGGGGAACAGTCTTTTTAGGGGGTAAAGAAGTTGTTGTACTAGCCTCGCACGGCCCGTCATTCTAGGGTCGCGGTTAGATGGTAGAGGGGGTTGTTATTGCTAGTGGATAGCATGTGATGGACAAACATAGTATGGCAAGGGAATATAATGGTTGAGGAACTTGAGCAATCATTTATAATAATAATAATGAAGGTAAGGAAGGGAGTTCTTGGGTTGAGCTGAAGGAACCTCGAGCGAGGCTATCTGGGGCATGTCGCTGGTGTTTTTGAGGGAAGGTCGACAGGGGCCTTTATGAACTAACTGTAATGGTATATTGGTTATCGTTTAGATTTGCAAGCATGTTTATGGAGGGAAT
Source organism: Paralithodes platypus (assembly GCA_032716605.1). Lineage (NCBI taxonomy): Eukaryota > Metazoa > Arthropoda > Malacostraca > Decapoda > Lithodidae > Paralithodes > Paralithodes platypus. The sequence goes on along the minus strand of CM064491.1, from coordinate 27,129,444 downwards.
TGTCTCTCCTTACTTGTTCTATTAGAGGGAGTGATGTCGATTGCTCTGGGAGGTTAATTATTTCTGAGGGGGTATAAGTATACCTGGTGGCAAGGTTATTGTTGCTGTTTGGTTTGGTTTCTTAAGTATAGCCATAGGGGTGAGATTCCTCTATTCGTGGAACTGGGACAGGTGTGTGGGTTGTCTGAGTTTTATGGGAGAAGGGGATACGGGGTGATCAAAAGTTAGGCGTGTACATCGGTGTATGGGTAATAGGTTGATCAATCAGGTGATCAAATAATAAACGTGCATGGTGGAGGTATTCCTCATCTCTCGGAGATGTGGTTATTGTAGAGTCTCTTAATTTACAAGCTCTTTACTTTGTTAGTTCTAGACTCTGTATTTGTTCTCTTGTTCTTTTGGGGGTTTTAGTTTATCTTCAAGACGGGTATGGCTGCATAGGTTTTATTTAGGTTATGTATCCTGACAGGTTATGATTGTATAGTATTTATTTACATTAGGTGTATATATATTTGGGGTAGGTTATTTGTATATGTTATTTTATAAAGGTTGGGAGAATATTCGTTAGTCAGATGGTTCAGTGGACTGTATAATAATATCATATAATGGTTTATATCACCTGAAGACTGGAACTAGTGCTGTAGAACTTAGTTGACCTGTTGAGCCGCGATGATGACACAAGATGGTGTGTGAAACGGGTGTGTTAGCTATTAGGATAGAGTTGATGAATAAAGAAGGGGGCCACTATACTTAATGATTGATGGGAATGATGATTAATGATCTATGGATTAGTATGGATAGATGGAGAATTGATGAGATAAGTACTATCACTAATGGGGCGAAAGGTGAGGTGAAAACACAAGAGCGTAGGCAGACGGTCTGGTAGTTGTGGCGACTAGGGAGAGAGTGCGGGACCCTCACAATATTCGCGAGAGGTCCGCCAATTGGTAGGTATATTTTTTCCCACCCAACTATAATTACCTAAGTTCATAGGAATGATAGACTACCCAATATCCAATACAGAACATAATTATTAACTTCTTAATTATTTTATATAACCATTGATCCCACAAACTTAATACTAAATACCCAATGTAATACTTAAAGTAAGACTGTCCATATCAGAGTTTGGACAGATGGTGGGTCTTCTGCCTTTTGATTCCTGCCTGGTTGGTGGGACTTCCTGGGGTGATAGGCGCGACCCTTCGGTGTTCCTTTGAGGGGTGAGGTCCTAACCTTGACCCGATGACAGGCAAGGTTGGTTTGTTGATTCTGGGGTGTCGTATTTCTTTCCTCTTCCTCTTCTTCTTGTGTTTCGGTCCTTCCGCCGCTGGTACTTTTTCCTCGTCTGTGGGTGTTGGTGGTTTCTCTCTGGATCTCTCTGTCTCTGGTGTAGGGATATGTTCTTTTCGGGGTATTTTACATTCGATCACTATTGGACATTTTAATAATTATCGTCAGTCAAGTCACCAGTCTTTGGGCAGAGATGATGTGCTTTCATATACAAATTTGTTTTCGCCTAACTGACACATTTATTTCCAGTTCAGCACTCTTGACGAAGGCATGGAGGGATTGCTGGACGGTCACCATGCTTTCGTGACTAACAAATATCTGGCAGCCATAGTGGTTAGGGCCAGATACACCCATTCTTCCGGCTACACCCCGGTCCACATCAGCAGAACTGACTACCCTGTGTTTGGCGGAGTGGCTTGGGGATTTAGGTAAAATTAATTATTAAGTTAATTATCATACAATTACCAAAACCTCTGTTATGGCTCGGGTCACTGGTTATTACTTTAAATATATATATATATATATATATATATATAGTAGTGGCAATAGATTCTCCTCGGGGGAAGCGGAGTCTTATAAGGGCAAGCAACACCAAGGTAAACACGAACATCTTTATTCTGGTACCGGTAACGTTTCGACATTAACATATGTCATCATCATTGTTTGTGTTCGTTTCTATCTCTTTTTTCGCGATTTCTAACTTTTTATGTTTTTCTAAATTATTATTAAAAATATATTTGCTTTAAATGTCAACATATTTTATTAATAAATTTATTTCTTATTGATTTAGGTCTGATGATGACATATGTTAATGTCGAAACGTTACCGGTACCAGAATAAAAATGTTCGTGTTTACCTTGGTGTTGCTTGCCTATATATATATATATATATATATATATATATATATATATATATTAGGGTGGCCCAAATACAAAATTTAAATTGTCATTCTCCACAAGGCTGATCCTGTTCCATATCACAACGGGAGTTTGCATGCAGAAAAACATAAATATTTGACTGTATTTAGAGGTACCAACTATATGTAAATTTTTCGACTTTGAAATAAAATATGAATATATTTATTCTTGGTTGTTGCCATTATATATACCAATAACTGTAAACAATGAAGAATTGTGTGTTAATTGTAATAAATATAACATAATAAGGCAGAAACGAATCTTTGAATTGTAATGCGTAAGTTGTTGGGACCTCTAAACATGCTCCTATCTCTCCAATTTTTTGCATGTAGGGTCTTGTAGTCATATGTAACCAAACCAGCCTTGTGGAGCAGCATATTATTAGACAAAAATTATAGCCCTATGTTTTTGGGCCACCCTAATATATATATATATACATCATAGATATATTATATATATATATATATATATATAGATATATATATATATATATATATATATATATATATATATATATATATATATATATATATATATATACAGTATATATATATATTTTTTTTTTTTTTCTATGTGGATGAGGGAGACAAAAGGCCAAACTGCTTGTGACAAGTGCCTCCCCCAAAATCAAGGTATGTTCGAGTCAAAATGTCTGGACACACGGAGTTTGAAACAAATTAAATCATAGGATGAGGGAAAGATCGATTCAGGGAGAAAGTGCCAGAGCTCAGCTGTTGAATAGAAGAATGATTGGGAGTAACGTTTCACTCTTGATTTAGAGAGTTGAGTTGTGTTGCAAGACGGGTAGTACGTACCCTATGTAGAGGAGATGGTATGCACTGAGAGAGCTCTGAGGAACACTGATTATTGTAGTAGCGATAGAATAGCGAGAGAGATGCAACATTGCGGCGAATAGAGAGAGATTGCAGAGAGTTAGTGAGTGGATGGGAGTTAATGATAATCAAGGGTGATTTACCCTCCACCAAATTAAAACATGAAGACCGCCTCAACAGAACACTTCGCTCCCTTAATTGGTATGGATAATTTTAATTATATGTACACTTCAGGCTCTAAACCAGGTAACCTCTATGGGCTTCCTAAAATTCATAAACCTCACACCCCGTTACTCCCTATCATTTCTGCTACAGGCTCTTTTAACAACAACACAGCAACATTCTTGGTCCCTATAATTTCCTCACTCACCACCAATCAATTCACGGTTTCCAATTCCGCAGACTTTCTCAAAAATATCACGTCCCTCAGCTTTGATCACATATTCACTCTTGCTATCTTTGACATAGAATCTTTATTCACAAATATCTCATTACATGACACAACTAATCTTATTACTAATAACATTCCCAACTCTACCCTCTCTTCCTTTGGCCTTAATAAGAAATCATTCCATACCCTATTGGAAATTGCTACCCACCAATAACTTTTCTCAAACAATGACAAATTGTTCACTTACACCGATAGCGTGGCGATGGGTTCACTCTTGGGTCACTCATATGCAAATGCCTTCCTTTGCCAACACGAGCAGATTTGGTTGAATAACTGTCTTCCAGATTTTAAACCCATATTCTACCGTGGATACATGGACGACACCTTCTTGAATTTTAAGCACCCCACTCACATCCAACAATTTCTGTTATAAATAAACTCACAACATCCCAGTATCAGATTCACACATGAAGTAGAAGACAACCATAAACTCCCTTTCCTTGATACTCTTATCCACAAACATCATACTTATATGATATATATATATATATATACATATTGTTATGCCCTGATTTTATTCAGGATTAACTATCGGTATAGGTCAGTTCTACGAGACTGGGTTATTGGATTTCATGCAAATACATAAACGGAATCAATAGAGGGCATAATATAATTTTGGAAGATAGTTTGTAATACAGCTTTATTTACACAAGATACTTATGGTGTTTATCAATGAGATAAATCGTACGAAACAATAATGGAAAAGAGTGTTCAGTAATATGATAGGACTTTTATAATCTTCAGCACGATCGCGGGTCTAGATAGAGCGCACTTCCCACTTCTAACAATCAGGTATTCTCTTCTGATATGAGACCTAAAATAAGTCCAGAGACTTCACTCGTAAACAGGCTACTAATTAAATGTGCGTTGGCTAAATGCCCTGTGTAACTCACTGCAGTAATTAAAAGAGAGGCGTATTAGGATCTCCAAGAGTTATATTGTAATGAGTTCTGGAGAACTAGCTTGTACTAGTATTATGCGATCACTGTATCTTATTAGCACATAAGATAGGCCTCAGGCATGGCGATGATTTAGGTGTTAGTAATTTACACCCAATAACACTCGTTAGATTATTACACTCTAGCCGTAGTCTCAGGAAGTAAGACTTATCTCTCGGCAACATGAACACTGTAATAATAATGATAGAGCGCGTATATACACCTGAGGTTAATTCACTGATACATAAATAACACTTTTAACTTAGTAATCACTCTCGCTGCAGAATAACAATAATCATGAGGCACAGGTAAACACACTTGGTTATGGCGTATAGTATCGAGGCACTGATACAATTAATTAAGTAGTTAAGCACTGTTGAGGTATCTTTGAGTTATCTTGAGGTGGTGGCGTTAAGGGTTATTGGCTGCTCCGTGGGCCATCCAGGGTGTCCGGTGGTGTCAGATGGGTTAATGGGTATGGGGTCTTAAATATGGTTCCGTAACTATCAGGAGTACAGTTGGTCACCATATCGAACTAATGCAAGTATTCTGAGCCTATAGCTGTGAACAAAGTCTTGACTATTCTGACCTTTAATTAACAGGTGATGAAGCTCTGTTAAGGTACTCTTGGACTGGGATTTTAAATATAATGTTTCAGGCAAGGCCGGATTAACAATATATCGGGCGAACGCAAGAGACGTCTGAATAAGTAACTTCTCTTGTCTGTCACTAATCTTTAAAAGAGGTTCAAGGAACTCAGGCGGTGTTTAAACCTTTTAGTTACAAATCCTGGTGGGAGGCCACAGACAATTTGTACCAAGGACTTATATGTGCTAAGTGCTCAGTTAAGAGTATCTCGCATAAACCCTTTTAACACAAAAGATCTTTCTGTCCTAGATCTCTGTGAGTCAAGTGTTTAGTATAATCTAACTAATAATAATAAAGATATCGATAGGAAGGAAGTCCTGCTACTTTCGATATTTTTACTATGATAGAAAATGGACTAATATGGATAACTATATTAAATTCTGGGATGCCAGAAATAATGAGTTATACGCATGTAGTTACTATCCACTCTATAACTGGTTGTAAGCTAAAGTAGCAGAGGGCATACCACAATTAGATTGTAATACAGTTAATGTTTTTATATAGTTAGGTTATCTATGTTTCCAATATTACCCAACAGGATGCCGCAAGTAATAAAGAATTCACAAAAGGTTTAGCTATAGATCACAGATAGATTAAAGACTACGGGATGCCGTTTATCAGTAACTATTCTTGAGGTTGGGAGTATAACTAGTCTTTCTTCAGAGCGGGAGGCCGGTAATGATAGCTAATGTATAACTGCCGAGTTTTGGTCCTCGCAGAAGCTTTTATAGGGTTGGTCAAGGGAGGGTTGCTGAATTTTGGTACTCGGGATGTTGGAGTTATGAAGAAGTTTATTTACTCTAGTGAACTTAGTGGGGGTGTTTTATGGGTATGAGTACTTTAACACATTAGTCTTTATCCAAGGTTGGTTCTTGGTTAGTTAGTTGTTGTTCATAGTTGGTAGTATTTTATTAGGGGGCATATATCTACTCAAAGAATGGTACTACTTTTTGTGGCGCAGAGACAGGTCAGGGGTGAGGATATTGTCGGGTCTTGACAATGATTTAGTTTACTTCTTAGCGGAAAAGCTAGTGTGATCGAAGTCTGATTTTTTGTTCATAGTCTTTGTTATTGCTAATATCAAGGGAGTATAGCAGAGTGGTACTTAAAAAAGGTGTACACATATATATATAAGGTTTCACCTGTTGTCTGGCAAGAATGGTGGTTGGGTTGCCCTCTGGGTCACGGGGGGAGGGGGGGGGGGGGGTTATTGCGCATTGCTGGCGTGTGTACTTTTAAGGGGGCTGGGGGGTCTCTCGGGGTATGGTGGTGGCCGCACCTTGTTAATATTGGGAGTCAATTTTCTATATGAATCGGCCTAGTTAAGGATATGAAATTTAGATGTAGGTATGCCTCTAGTTGATGGTTATAGGATTTTATACAGGGGACTTGTGAGCTGGTCTATTTCAGGCTGATATACTTGATTTCCTTCAGGTTCAAGGTCGAGGGGGGAGACGATCTTTTAGGGGGGCATGAAGGTAGATTTCTAGCCTCGCACGGCCCTTCGTGCTCGGGTCAGAGGTTAGGAGGTAAAAGTGCTGATATTGCTAGTTGATAGCATGAGGTTGACATTATTGCTCTTCCTACTGATGATCATGGTCTTAGGGACTTTTGGCCGATCGTTAATACAGGGTTAATGTCTTCAGTGAAGGTTGTTCTGGAGTTGGTGGAAAGGGAACCTCGAGCGAGACTATCGGGGGCATGGTCGTGGTGTTTTCTAGGTAAGGTAGCACAGTGACCTTTATGGAAGAGGTATAGGGGTGAGAATCGTCTACCATTAGGGAAAAGGACAGCTGTGTTGTTTGTCTGAGTTTTATGGGTGGAAGGGGATACAGGGTGATCAAACAGGGAGGCATGTACATTGGTGTATGGATATAAGTTGATCGAATAAGGCGATCAATATTAATGCATGCCGTGTTGATGTATTCTTCCATCATCTCTCAGAGGTGTGGTTCTTTAGAGTCTTATAGTTTACAAGATCTCTACTTGGACTGCGTTGTTTACATTTCTTTATTTTCTTTCTCTATAAGGATTTCTTGACATTAAGTTTTATGGACAGGTTACAAGTTTCATGGTTTTTATTTATGTTATGTATGTACAATTGTACAGTTGTGTTGTTATGTTCATGGTTAAAAAGGTTCAGAGTAAATGACTTTTCGGCTGTTGTTTTTCTGTCTCTTGTTTCCCACTGGGTTGGGGTCATCCGGGGTGAGAGACGCGACCCGGCAGTGTTTCTTTGATGGTTGGGATCTTGACCTTGACACTTTTACCGGCCGTGGTTGGTTTGTGTGATGTTAAGTGTCTGGTTGCTTCTTTGGCCTTCTTCCTCCTGTTTTGGTCCTTTCTCCTCTGGCATTTTCTCTTCTTGTCTTGGTCCTTTCGTTTTCGAGATTTCCTCTTCTTGGGGTATTTTACATATATATATATATATATATATATATATATTGAGTATATATCACAAATACATGTGAGCCACTAAATGTTTCTAATCTCTCAGTGGGGTTAGACTGCCGTGGTGTAGTTGATTAAAGCGTCGGCTATCGTCCTGACGGTCGGCGGTTCGAACCCCACTGAGAGATTAGAAACATATATATATATATATTTATATCCTTTCAGGAAAGGGGCACCCTTCCGCAAGTCTTTTAGCTTTATGAAGCAGCGGTTAATTGAAGCGGGTCTGATACATTTTTGGACAGAGGAAGCCATTGTAGTAGCAACAGAGACGTATAGAAAGAGCGGAGACCAGAAACCACTTTCATCTGACGTAACTATAGTAAGTACTTTACTACTTTTACAAAAGTATTAATCATGCATGATCAAGATAAAATAGAATATACTAAAATGCCAAGTATATGACTACTATTTCAGACTTCTAGCAATACTTGATTATCCTTAATTTACTGGGAGAACTTATACATAGAACAGATACATGTGTACCATTTATATAGTTTATTTACACAAGGTAACAACATACTGGCAAGCAATGTTCATCTGAATAAAAAGCAATTAAATAGCAATAACATAATGTAAGTGCATGCATGATATATACAGCATATAGATCCAGCCTGCGATATATAATATACTGTACAGTAGACTTGGGTTTTGGTGTGAGGGAGTTAAGTGAAATATTAGCTGTGTAACGAGCTGTGTGTTGGAGGCTTTCTACGGTAAGTATATATAAATATAACTCAATTAACCCCCTCCCTCATTTATGACGCGACCGCATCATATGACGGTTCCGCCGAAAACTATCAAATGACGCTACCGCGTCATATGAACTGATCTTAATATCTCTTTAATAAGTTATATGACGCTCTAGCGTCATTAGGCCTCAGTAAGTTAGGTAAGTTAGATCAGAATCTGTCGATTGGTGGCAACCCCAAGTTCCTCCGACTTCTAACGGTCCCTCAGTTAGATTTTGACAGTTGTGGGGATAATACCGGGCGGTCCACCTCCTCGTCAGTAAGTTAACTATTAATGTCTGAGGGGGTTAATGTCGTCAATGTAACTTTAAGAAATAAGTATACTTAATGAAGTGGCAAAGGGATAGCGTGTGTATTGTTTTACTTCAGTTTCATTAAATGGGATCCTGAAGCAGGGAACAGTAATACTTTTGGTAGCTCTGGTACTCAAAAACATAATATATTTACCAGAGGTGATAGGCAAAGGGGCTAGGGAGGTCATCTTTCTCACAGGAGTGGATGAAGGGCAGAGCTCTTGTTGTAGTGGGGCTGCATCTTCTGGTCTTGGTTTTAGGCCTCGATTAACAGCTGCTGGCAATTATTTGAATCGGTGTAAGCGAAATACATCTCATGCGTGCATGAATGCGAGTGGAATACGCTTCGCTGATAGTCAGAATATGTACCACCGCCTCACCCGAAATACATGGTGAGTATGTTGAAGAAGCTGAAACGGTGTGAGCGGAATACATCTCACTGTTGGCCAGAATAAGTGTGTGAATGCGAGCGAAATATGTCTCACTGGTGGTTGGAATACATACCACCGCCTTGCTTGGAATACGTAATGAGTATATGATGAGCTTGCTGCCAATGCTTGTATCTGATTTTGACTCCTGGTGTTCTGGGTATCTCGCATTAGAGGATCTTTGCTGTTGTCTCTGTAGTCCCCCTATGCTTTAGGGTGGCAAGTAGTGGGGTGGTTACAGGTAGGCTGGCAGGCATGAAAGGGTTAGTGGTCTCCTAGGAAGCTGGGGGTGGAATCCCGGGCAGAACTACCGAGGAAGCATGCTGGCTGCTGATTGGCTGGCTGTGGGTTGGTTCCAGAGATAACGGTGTGGTATGGTAGACTTGGGTGTTCTCTGGTTTTACAACAATGGATGCCAGGCCGAGCCGTATTGGCGGTGTTGCTGAAGAAAAACTGGTTGTAGGAGGTGCTGAAGACGAAAAACTTGGCATAACACTACACCATTTCATCTTGAAGATACGACCCTGTGGCTTCAGCTGGTATGACTTGGCCACTTGGGTTGGGTGGTTGGTGTCAGGTTTTCTAATGCCTGCTACCAGTTCTTTGTGTGTTGTGCTGATGATGAGAAAGGTGGTGTGATGTGGGCAATCCTTGAGGGCAGTCGTAATCAGCTGATCTGCGTGGAAGAACCTGTGTTTTCTTTTCAGCTCGTTGAACTAGAAGGCATAGTGGATATGCATGGTGGCAATGGGATGGTAGGGTAGTACAAGTTGGTTAGGCTGGATATGTTGGTGTGCAGGTGTGACGGCGGCTATATCTGTTGGAAGACTGGTGGTGTTTGACCTGATGTGACCCTTTATCTGAGGAAATGCAGATGCAGAGATACAATGCACAAGCCCTAACTTGGTGGGAGGTTTTGATACTCTACCAGATCTGATGCAATTTGTGCTAGTTGCGGAGGGTGTCAGAGAGTGAGGGGTGGTGGGGGTGGAAGTTATGCTGAACTATCTGAGATGAAAAAGGGGAAGAATATAGGGGCAGGGGTGGCATTATTGGCAGACTTTTTTGTGGTGTTTTGGGTTATAATGGGCGTTTTGTAGGCGGTAATGTGTCGGACGTGCCTGTTTCAATATATACAAGGTTCACTATGGATATCGACAATCAGTTGGTAGCTGTTTGGAACCTTAGAGATCTTATAGGGTCCCACGAATTAAGGTTGAAGTTTATTCGAAGGAGCAAGTTATCTTGAATGGGTTATTTAAAGGGGTAGCATCCTTGTTGAGGTCTTGGCATTATTGTAATTGCCTTAACCCATTGGCTACGGGGATCGTTCTGGAACGTCATGGCAATTTAAAGCTATTTACAGGCGCTTAAAGCCTCCTAAAGCCTGTGGAGATGAGTGTCAGTGAGCGGGAGCGCGGCAGGCCCCTGTCCGCTCTCCAGCACGGCAGCCAAGTCACTGATACTCTCGCCTCATATCTCACGAGACAATCTAGCGCTGCCAAAGGCATATGTAGCGCGACATTGTTCATAATTAGCGAATATTTGCCGATGTCTATGGTAACGTTGCAGATGAATCCCGCACACTACGAAGCTCGTTCTGGTGTCATTTTGAAGCTATTTTCTTCTAGTTTTTGGCTGAATATATAAAATTTCATTCAGACACTTGCTTAATAATTCAGGAGTCCCTGAATGAGCCCTAATATAGCGGAAATATGCCTGCATCGTAATTGTTAAGCGATTCTTTACGTGGGCGAGGACAGGCTTGACAGTTACAATTGGGGAGGGCAGTTTTGCGAGGTTGCAGTAAGACAGCAATATTGGGGGGTACCAAAAACACGCTTGTGGGGGGAGATGCCATCTTTGCGGGGGGAGGTGTTTAATCCCCATTTGATCATTCTCAATTGGTTCAGCCAGTCGGCTGTTTTATTTACTGTCATGAGCATTTTGAGTTGATTCATGACTCAGCGATGGCTTCTCTTGCATATCGAGTTTCCTTTGGGCCAGTATGGGGAGGAGTGCAATATTTTGTAAAAATTTGTCTACGTGTATGAAGGAAACAAAAAGCACAAAATTTGAAGCAGTGTAGTACTTATTTTCTTATCTCGAATATACTACTGAAGTGGGGGATAAATCGACAGTCATTTAGAAGTTCGTATATTTTATTTAACAAACTTCCTAACTACTCTAATAACTGTTTCTCTGTTCGGGCCGAGATGAGTTCAAGACACGGATTGAATATTACGTCGATCCACGATAGGTTATACTTTGGAACCCTAGAGCTCCCGTTACTCCCTAGTTGAATTCCCGTTATTCAGGTATTGACTCAAGTCGGCTTCGATCCAAAGGCACGTTATTAGTTTCTAAATTAATATGGTTTTTACCGAGCCCTGCTGTGTCTACTGTAGAGACCAGGGCACTAATAAATCATACCTTTTTTCACCTATTTAAACAAAAGTTATATTCTTTATCTAACCTTAAGAATGATACACCTCTACCGGGCCTATTTCGTCTACTCCAGAGACCAAGGCGTTACTACGTATAATCTCTTAACTAATATTTCCTCTCCACTATATACATTACATTGACTCATATGACAAGGACGTCGTTACAATTTGTATCTCAACACTCTTTGATTTTACAATATATTCCTCCAAATGAACTGGTCGTTACTAAAAGTTATCTCAATTTCCCTCTCTAATACATTCTTGGTTTGTACAACACATTTACTCAAAAGAACAGGGTGTTTCCACAATTTACCTTGATCACCCTGATCGAGAACACCCTCCAATTATGCGTTCACGTAATCCTATTACAAACAAGTTATATTCACATAAATCACTTAATCAATAATAATTCTTAACCTTGGTAAACAGTACCTCAAAACCTCTACACGGAAAAGATTCTCTGCTTTAATCCTTTACATAAATTCTTATGATCACATTATTATACTGAACGTAACGCCCGTAATGCTCCACACAGAACTGACCGAATTTCCTCTCAATGGTGATAGGTATTATTTCCTTTCTAACAAAAGAGTTCGTTATTCATACGAACTAGTGTCCTCCCTATCTAAAACTGATCTATCTGGCAACTATTAGTTGTTTTCCCCTGAGCCTACTAGTTGCCCATCTATCTTCAAGAACTATTCCCCCTTTACTTTATACCTAAGTCTTTCCTATCAGATCCTATGCTAATTATAACTACTCAGCATTACGCCCTTGCTAACAAGAATAACTATTTCCCTCTCAACACATCATCATTTTATTTATATATAAGTCTAGGATCTTTTCTCTTTAGTCTGTCCTATAAGGACACATCAAATATTTAAGGAAGCACTAGGTTAGTCAAGCACTTTCTCTCCCTTTCTTTAAGTCTGGTTTGGGCCCAATATGGGTCCTTTAAATATATATATTGTCTGTTATTAAGTGTGTGTGCTGGAACTGTTTAACCACCACAGAGTTGGCCAATAGCTCTTCTGGAAGTTCTCACTCCCGTCCACTATTTGTCGTCCCTCTTGAATCGCTTGGCTGTGAGTGTGCAAGCTAGCGATGTGATGACAGGCGGCCGGATACTGAAGGTGTATCCGCCTAGTGGGAGAGAGCGAGGTTAGTCCAGGAGTGGTCTTTACTGGAACATTTAGTGGGGGCAGGGTAGCTGGAATAGTTGGCTCCGAGTTCCCTTTTGTGCCCAAGCGAGAGAGGGGAAGTGAGTTGCAAGAAGCTCGCCCAGTGAGTTCCGAGGGATGAATGACCCCTGCAACCTGCTCCACCCTCCCTGGTGTTTTTAGGGAAATTGGGAAAGGTGACCTTTATGGACATGAGTTGTGTATGGCTAACAAACTCTAAGCTAGTATGCATGTTTTATGTACGTAATTCTTAGATTCGATTTTACTACACAAGAGCTACCATGGTGGTGGTTTCTTTCTAGTTTTCTCTCATGATTATTTATGTTTAGTGAGTTTGGCAAGAGTAATGCTGGTGCATTGGTTGATCTCTTGGGAACAGGTATAAGGGCGAGAATCGTTTATCGTTGGGAAAGGGACAGTTGTGTTGGTTGTGTGAGTTTAAAACGGGAGGAGATACAGGGTGATCGAAATAAGGCATGATTGTACACTGGTGTGGAGATACAGGGTGATCAAAATAAGGCATGCACATTGGTGTGTGTATATTTATCAATCATCTCTCAGATATGTTGTTATTCAGATTCTCGTAGTTTACAAGATCTCTAACTGTATTGCTTACTTAGCTTACTTATCCCTTCTCTTTGAGGGTTGACTTATATATAATTTATGACACAGATATGAGGGTTCTTGTGGTGACGAATAATAATAATAATAATAATAATAGTTCTTAAAGCTAGCGCAATGCTAAGCCAGCTAAGGATAGCTCAATAAGGCCGATTAGGCGTATTTCCATTGGGGTCCTGTACTACTACCCCATCACCTTGCTCATGAGGGATGGTAACGACTCAGAGCTTGTGAAAAATCTTTAATGCGCCGAGCGTGGGAGCGATCCCGGGCCTTCTGGGTGGAAGTCCGAGACGCTAGTCACTACACCATTCGAGCCGTTTCATGTTTCATGTTTCATGTTTTATTCTTAGTTTATTTATTTACAACTCATTTATATTTATGTTTATGTTAGAAAGGTTGCGAGAATATGACTTTACGGTTGGTGGTCTTTTGTTTTTTATTTCCCACCGGATTGGGGTACTACGTGGCTATGGGGGCGATCCGGCGGTCTTCTTTTGATGGTTGAGGTCCTGTCCTTGACCCTGCTATCCGCGTGGTTGGTTTGTTTGCTTTCTGGAGTCCTGTTTCTTCTTGTTTCTTTGTCTTCCTCTGTCTCTTCTATTTTGGGACTTGCTCTTTCTGCTGTATTTCAATATATATATATATATATATATATATATTCAAGGATGTGTCCCAATAATTAATCCTATGTTGCAGGACAATGATGGGCAGCTAGCACTGAAGTTGGCACATCTACAAGGAGGATTTTATCTACTGGCTATTGGCTGCCTCATCGCCTGCAATGTGTGCATTATGGAGATTCTTAATTTTCGTTACACTCTCAATTCATAATTAATGCCTTTCATATAGTAGCCGTTCAGCATATACTGATGCGTTTTTATGATTTGTGTTAACATTTGACGATTGTATTCACCTTGGAAGGACTACTAAGATCAAATGAGGATATACCATCTCAATTCACCCATTGACTCCCATAGGTTCTTTCTAAATGTAATAAAATCGTCTAATGATACCCAAAATATAATGAAAGTGTCATATACTGAATGAGTTAATAATCTTTGTGAGTATTGCATAAGCTCACTCGAACTGAGATCGTAATTATCATGGGTTTCAACTTATGTAAAATAAATATACACATATAATGAATGTATTTTCCTATATCGTTTAATCATTTAAGAAAATAAAAGTCCAATTATAGATTTATCTTACTACTACACAGGTTCACTTTTACAGGTTTTACCTTTGTAAATGCTGTGTAGCTTACAAAATATATTCAAATATAAATCCAAGCATACCAATGACATATAGTATTGTTCTCCTTCATTAAAACACTTTCCGATTTTGAAGAATGTGGTCATACCAGGTTTTTACTGGGGTTGTATTGACTAATTAGGTAGGTTCTTACTCAACTAGGGAAAATGAGACCAACACGAACACATGTACGAAGGCAATAGAGGATAATATAACACAGAGTACAAACATAGATTGCTCTTATTCGACAGTAATATATGATTACAAGTACAATGTTACATCAGACATGGATAGGTAATTATGAAACTGCACGATCGAGGATCCACTAGGTGCCTCAAGGGGGAGATGTTGGGCAGGTTCATACGGTCTTGGAAGATGCGGCTGCGTTGTACTCCCGATGAGGTCCTGGTCCGTGGTGGTGATCCTGCCGTGTGACGGTGGCAGAGTTAATGAAGACCTCCTTGAGGATCTGAAGAACTCTGATATTGAGGTCTTATACGAATATGAGCCATTTCACCAGTGTCTTACGCTCTCGTATCATAGGACTTAAGTAGGAGTCGTTTCATCATTGTCCAGTGCCCTCCAGTATGAGTCCTTGACCTAGACTTCCTACAGGAGTCTCAGGAAGAACTTTGATGTTGGATCTTGGGTTTATACGAGTATGAGCCATTTCACCAGTGTCTTACGCCCTCGTATCGTAGGACTTAAGTAGGGAGTTGTTTCACCAGTGTCTTACACCCTCCACTATGAGTCCTGATTTAGAAGGAAGCCGTTTCACCAGTGTCTTACGCTCTTCCAACCAGTCTTACTGTTTGTGTAGGTTTACTAAACCTAGAGCGCTTGGTCAGTACTACATACTCTAGCTAAAGTAAATCCTGTATCAAGGCAATGTAAAGATTTTGGGTGGTCACCAGTGTGGTCCAACAAGGATACGAGCAAATCCAAGATATCTTCGAGAAATGCGTCGAGTAGTTCCACCAGTGTCTTACTCCCTCAATGCAATTTCTCGGTAAACAGGCCCAAGTCTTCTGGTTATCAACCCTACCTGAGTGGGATTGATAACCTTCCAACTCTGCTGATGATGAGGTGGGCTGAGATAGTCTTACCATTTCCGTCGTTCTCCTCAGTAGGGTATTTCGCGGCTAGAGGGGCGGCTGTGCTTGGAGGAGGGTCCAGATCGACTGCGGTAGCCCTTCTGGGAATCAGTATCACGGCAGTGGTGCGTCTCAGGGCAAGAAGGGCGCATGGTGTGTTGAGATGTATGCACTATTCTTTCCCCACGATGTCTTGAGTGGTCATCTCTGATTTGTGCATCGTTGTCTGTTGACATCCTCACAGGTATGTTCTTTACTGGGGACGAGGGAAGTGCCTGGGTGATACATGCGACCCGTGCGAAGCGTGGTGAGGAGGCTCTTGTGCCCTCTTGTCTTGGTGGCGTGGTGGCAGTGGCTGTTATTTTTTGCGGGGCCTCATCTCCTTTGTTCCTCTCATTCACGCTTTTCTTCCCTATCTCAAATGTGAATGTATTTCATGCAATACGTATTAACATTCTTGATTCATCTTTGGAAATGTCAGGTGGATGTGATTATTTATATCCCATTACAACTTCTTGTATATACTTGTTATATATTATTATTCAAACAGTACCGACGCCTTAAAACTCAAGACTCTCATTCTTCATATGTTTCTGCCCGGAATCAAGCCAAATCTGTTCTTCGACTTGCCAAACACTCTTTCATCAATAATAAATGCACTGAACTATCCAACTCTAGCTCTTCCCAAGCTTTCTGGCATCTAGCCAAAAACCTCTCCAACAATTTCTCTTCCTCGTCTTTCCCGCCCCTTTCCCACTCTGATGGCACAACCATCACTTCTTCCTCTGACAAAGCTAAACTCTTCGCTCAAACTTTTGCTAGAAACTCCACATTGGATGATTCCGGTGCTATTCCTCCCTCTCCGCCCTCCTCTCTCTTACTTATGCCTAATATCCTAATCTCTTCTAAAGATGTACTTTCTACCCTCTCTGGGCTTAACACTAATAAGGCGTACGGTCCGGACGGTGTTCCTCCTGTTGTTCTCAAAAACTGTGCTTCCGTGCTGACTCCCTGCCTAGGCAAACTCTTTCGTCTCTGTCTATCCTCTAACGTCTTCCCTTCATGCTGGAAGTTTGCTCACATTCAACCTGTCCCAAAGAAGGGTGACCGCTCTCAACCCTCCAACTATCGTCCAATTGCTCTTATCTCTTGTCTTTCTAAAGTTTTTGAAACTATTCTTGCTTCCAAATTTCTTAAGCATTTCTCTTCTCATAATCTGCTCTCAGATCGCCAGTATGGCTTCCTTAAGGGTCGCTCTACTGGTGATCTTCTTTCATATCTTACTAACTCTTGGTCATCCTCCTTTCGGGACTTCGGTGAGACTTTTTCTATTGCACTAGACATATCGAAAGCCTTCGATAGAGTCTGGCATAAATCTTTAATTTCTAAACTACCCTCCTTCGGTTTCTATCCCTCCATCTGTGCCTTTGTCTCTAATTTCCTTTCCGGCCGTTCCATAGCCGCGGTTGTGGACGGCCATTGTTCACTTCCTCACCCTATAAACTCCGGTGTTCCTCAGGGCTCTGTCCTATCTCCTATTCTCTTTCTAATTTTTATAAATGATCTCCTTAACTGTACCTTAATTCCCATCCATTCATACGCAGACGACTCAACCTTGCACTACTCCATTAGTTTTTCAGAACGCCCCAGCCAGCAATCCCTCAACGACAAACGTAATGAAGCCATAGAACTCTTAAATTCTGATCTAAATACTATTTCCAATTGGGGCAGAGAAAACCTTGTTAACTTTAATGCTTCCAAAACCCAATTTCTCCATCTATCTACCCATCAGGATCTCCCAGCGGACTATCCCTTATTCTTCAACAATACAAAAATCAACCCTTCATCTTCTCTCAATATTCTTGGTGTCTCTTTTTCTTCTGCTCTCATTTGGAAGGACCATATTACCAGTCTTGCTAAGGCAGCCTCCCAGAAGCTGGGTGTGCTCAACCGCCTTAGGGGGTTCTTTTCCCCTGCACAGCTTCTTGCTCTGTACAGGGGCATAGTGCACCCTTGTATTGAGTATTGTTCACATGTGTGGGGAGGTTCCTCTCACACCGCTCTCCTAGACAAAGTTGAAAGGAAGGCCTTTCGTATCATTAACTCCCGTCCACTCACCAACTCTCTGCAATCTCTCTCTCTCTCCGCCGCAATGTTGCATCTCTCTCGCTATTCTATCGCTACTATAATAATCAGTGTTCCTCAGAGCTATCCCAGTGCATACCACCTCCTTTACGTAGGGCACGTGGTACCCGTCTTGCAACTCAATCCCACCCCTACTCTGTGCAACTCTCCAACCCAAGAGTGAAACGTTACTCTCAAACTTTCTTCTACTCAACAGCTGAGCTCTGGAACTCTCTCCCAGAATCAGTCTTTCCCTCTTCCTATGACTTAAATTGCTTCAAACTCCGTGTGTCCAGGCATTTTGGGTCGAACGTCCCTTGATTTTGGCCCTGTCACTCTTTCAACTATGGGGGAGGCACTCGCTATAGGCAGTTATGCCTTTTGCCTCCCTCAATCACATAGAAAAAAAAAAAAAAAAAAAACGGTATTTGGGGAGGCATAGGATACTCCAATTAATACAGCTAAGATTATTGATGTAAATTTATTTAATGCAATAAGTATTAACATGCTTGATTCATCTTTGGAATTGTTGAGTGGATATGATTATTTATATACTATTTTAATTCCTTGTATTATAAGTTGTATATACTTTATATTAAATAATGTTATGAAACGGTAACTGGGGAGGCACATACTACTGCTGAACTCCAAGATAGCCTAACTCCCCTTCCTTAGTTACACTACCATGCACAACAGATCACACTCCAAACAAAGTATGCACGCTAAATCAGGTTAATAAACTGAACGCAAAGTGGAAAGCCCTGGTATAGATTATATAAGTGATGTTAATCAACTGCAGTCATTATCAAATCCCGAAGGGGACCTTGGACTGATGGGTAAATAATTGCAAGCAACTATATACACACACTAGAAGCACAGACACTTCTAAACCTGATACTGCAGGACGGTACACAAAAGGAGAACCACTAAGCAGCAACATACATCCTAACTGCTCCAAGGAATAATACTAACTGAAACGGTGTGACAAAAGTATGGTTATATCTCTGAAAGAGCCCTCTCTAGTATCCTAATTCCAAATAATACTCTACCATGTCCTAAGGTGTCAGAAGGCTGGAAGTACAGGTGACTATAAGAGAATGCACGTGCCAGCAACCTGCAGAACCAATAGATCACACCTCACAAAGCTCAACCCCAAATCAGTACATGAGCTAATTGGTATAATACAATAGCTGGTCCTAAAATGGCTCAACACTGACGGCGCCCTGCTGGGGGAAGCGGTTAAAAGGACTGTATGCTAGACTGAGTACCCCACACTTAAAACCTGGCAAGCTTACAAACCAGCAGTACACAAAGGCACTCAACAATTGTACTCCCTGTACAGAGAACCGTTCATCTACCTTAGGCAACACCCAGTTGGTCTCTGCACAGGGGGGCAATGAAGAGTGTAAGAATAATATTGGAAGCATAAAACGAATAGCATGAATTAATTTCTAACAAACAAATGTGATGGTGCTAACTAGAGCCCAGCCAAAAACAGCAGGGTAATATTACTTTAACGGCAAATAGATCAGTAGAACAGGTCATGCAAATATCTAAGTGCTCAGAGACAAGCTTATGAATTAATAATATGCAATATGGTAGTTCTAAGTTACGTATTGGTGGTACAAAATGGGAGAAAGCAAGGGAAGAATGAACCAGAGATGTTTCCACATACAAGAATTATGCACCGACTTGCCAAGGTCTGAAAATCTTGATGAATCCTGAGATAATGACCCCGATTTC
Source organism: Paralithodes platypus (assembly GCA_032716605.1). NCBI lineage: Eukaryota > Metazoa > Arthropoda > Malacostraca > Decapoda > Lithodidae > Paralithodes > Paralithodes platypus. Next base: position 27,109,976 of record CM064491.1, on the reverse strand, counting down.
TCTGTCCGATTGAGGCACTACAGAGTAGTTGCAGAACACCATGGAACACCACGAACATACCTATGGAGCAGAGGTGGAGCGCTGTGATCTGTCCCTGAATTTGATGGTTGACAGCTCACGGAGACCTGCGACAACCTATGGATCAATAGAGATGAGCTTGGAATAACAAAAACCATCTACGGAATCCCACGGAATGCCAAGACGAACCACGTTTTTTCTTTCCAAACTGTTATACCAGATTTTTACTGGGATTGTATTGACTTTATAGGTATAGGTTCTTACTTGATTGGAGAAGATGAGAACACACAAGAACACAAGCTCACAGAACTATGCTCGGCGCGCGCGCTAATACAACACCAGTGATGGCTGATGCTCACAGAACTAGGATCGACGCTAATACAATACTAATTAGGCCCAATTAGCTCACAGAGGATAATATAACACAGAGCACAAACATAGATTATTCTCATTCACACTAATCATATAGGTAGAGGTGCAACGTTACATAAGACATGGATAGGTTATATATAACAGCACGATCGAGGATCCTCTAGGTGTTTCAAGGGGGAAGATATAGGCAGGTTCCGACGATCTCTGAAGACGTTGCTGCCTGGTATTCCCTATGATGTCCTGGTCCGTGGTGGTGGTCCTGTCATGTGACGGTGACAGAAGGCAGGGGAAGACTTCCTTGTAGATCTTCTGAAGATTGTAGATGTTAGGGTCTTACATGAAAATGTGCCGTTTCACCAGTGTTTTACGCTCTCGTATCACAGGATTAAAGTAAGGAGCCGTTTCACCAGTGTCTTACACTCTCTCTTACAATCCAGACCTAGACTTCTATGGGAGTCCTTTAGTTTGGGTCCCTGAAACGTGGCGTCCGGTGCTAGTACTGGTACGCTTGCGTCCTCCTTCACGTACACCCCATTGAAGGCTTGATTAATTTCTCGGGCTATTTCCTCGTCATTCTCAGTAAGCTTCCCCACTGGTGGTCTTTATCTTGCTAATTGAGTCCTTCACAGTTGTTTTGGAACACACATAATAATAATAATAATAATAATAGTTCTTAAAGCTAGCGCATGCTAAGCTAGCTAAGGATAGCTCAATAAGGCCGATTAGGCGTATTTCCATTGGGGTCCTGTACTACTACCCAATCCCTTTGCTCATGAGGGATGGTAACGACTCAGTGCTTGTGAAAAATCTTTAATGCGCCGAGCGTGGGCGCGAACCCGGGCCTTCTGGGTGGAAGTCCGAGACGCTAGTCACTACACCAAGCGAGGCCCAGAAGTGTTTAGTGGTCGTTCTAGAGTCCAGTGTTACTCTCCTTTCATATTCATACTTTGTTGTTCTCACTTCTCTGGTTACCTCATTCCTTATAGTATTGTACTGTTCCCGTCTTCTTGCACTTCTTCGAGCTCTGTACCTTTTCCATGCTTCTTTTTTCCTTGCTATCAGTGTCCGTAGTCGTCAGTTCATCCATTTGGGGGTTGATTCTTTTTTCTTTCTGTAGAGGGGGACACACTCCTTCACAATCCCGTCGTATGTGTCCTTAAAAATGGTCCACATATCGCCTGTTATTTTGTCGTGCAGAAGATTAGTCCAATCCACTCTGCTGAATTTGTTCTGTAGCTTCTTCTTGTCCGCTTTGTGGTAGTTGAGTTTGTTTCCCTCGTCTTCTCGTTTCTCCGGCGGCACGGTGTCTGATTATATTGTGAAGCTCAGTACAGCATGCTTGCTCTGTCCCAGTGGTGCCAGGTATTTCAGTTCGTCAATTTCGCAGTCAGTTTTTGTCAGTATGAGGTCAAGCCTTGAGGGGTTTTCAGTCTCGCGTAGGTGACTCCATTCTTTGTCCTCATGTCCTCATGTCTCGGCGGCATGGTGACAGGAGTTGTTTCTTTACTGGTGCTTTAATCTCCTACTTTGTGTTTCTCCCCTATCCCACCAAGCAAGAAGAAATAGCACATAGGCTAGCACATAATAAATTTTACTGTTAAATTAGAAAACTGAAAAAACGACAAAGGGAGGCGCCGTTGGAAAGGCATAGCTCTCCGAAGTTCCCGTCCAGCAACTGAAAAAAAAAATGAAATAAAACGATACTGAGAGGAAAGAACAAGGGGAGGGGAGGGAATGGAACTTGGAAATGAGAGAGAGAAGACTACCGGAAGAAGATAGGATGGAAATGGAAAGGGCCGGAACTCACAATCGAAGAAGTAAGGAGAGGTATTAAAGCTCTAAAAAGGGGAAAGGCGACCGGCCCGGATGGGATTCCAAATGAAATGTACATGGATGGGGGGGGGGGGGGGAGAGAAATGGAAAGAAGGCTGAGGAAAATGTTTAGTGAGGTATTGAGAAATGAGAGAATCCCAGATTGATGGAATGAAGCGAGAGTAACGCTATTATACACAAAGGAGGGTACAGGAGTATAAAGGAAATGAAAAGCTACAGGCCAGTGACAGTAACAAATACAATAGGGAAACTCTTCTGCGGGATATTGAAGGAAAGGATGAATAGAGACATAGCGAGAAACAAAATAATAAGTGACGAACAAAACCGGTTCAGAAGAGACAGGAGGGGGACAGATAATATTTATATACTAAACGTTCAAGTGGCAGGGAAATTGAAAAGAGGGAAGAGAACAGGATACTGTGCATTTTTAGATATAGAAAAAGCATATGATAGAGACTGCTGTGGAAAATAATGGCAAGGAGTGGAATACCAGAAAAATATATCAACATCATAACATCGATGTACCAGAGCACAAAGGCGAAGTACATTCTAGGAAATATAGAAACGGGATTGGTAGAAAGCATAGAGAGGAGTATAGGCAGGGGTGTGTACTATCGCCGATATTATTTGCGCTCTATATGGAAGAAATGACACAGAGAATAAAAAGAGTGGGGGAGGGGATACAGATAAATAAGGAAAGACTGGGGGTACTCCTATTCGCTGATGATGTAGTCCTGATGGCAGAAACAGGAAGAGGGCTGCAGAGACTGCTAGAGGAAGCAACAAGATTCGGGGAGGAATTAGAAGTAAGATTCAGTAAAGAAAAGAGCCAAGTAATGAAAATGAATGGACAGCTCCAAGAGGATGAGGAATGGACACTAGAAGGAAGCAGAATGAAGAAGACAAGAGAATATAAATACCTGGGGGTAACAATTACAGAGAAAGGGTTTAAAAAGGCAAAAAGCGAAAAGATTGGACAAATGCAACAATGGCATGGGAGATTATGGAGCGCAACAAGATTAAGATCGAATAGCTATATGAAATAGTGCGAGGGCTGTGGAAAGGACTGGGAGTACCTGCGATTATGTATGGCATGGAGGCGGTGGAAACGACAGGCAGAAACGAGAAAATTAGAAACGATACAGAATAAAATCGGAAGGACGGGATTAGGGTCGAATAAATATGTAGCACAGGAAGCAATCCGAGGAGAAATGGGGTGGAGTACGTTTGAAGAAATTAAGGATAGGGAAAGCTAAAGGGAAGTACAAAGTGAGGCTAGAGGGGATGGAGGAAAATAGGTGCACCAAAGAAGGTATATACAGATGGGCGAGCGAGGGAAGTAAATGGAACAGGGAATGCAAAAGAAGGCTCGAAAGGATAAATATAATACAGGACCATGTGGGAGGGGAATTTAGAAAAGAAATGGAAGGGATGATTGGGTAATAATTGAAAATGGGAGAGTCCGGATGTATCAGAGAGATAGAGAAAGGGTTAAAAGAGGAGGGAAGAAGGAAATGGAGGGAAGGGGTAGAACACAAAGCCACGCTGTCGTATTACAGAGAGAAAGAGAAACCAGCTAGAGAACTTTTTTATGATGGGGATGGGGATCTAAATTGCTGTTTAAGGCAAGGACAGGATCCCTAGAGACAAATGAAAGAAGAAAGAGGTGTGACAGGACCGCACTGTAACCAATGTGAACTAGGAGGAGACCCAATAGTCAAGGACATAGAGCACATTGTATAAGAATGTCCAAAATATGAAAAGGAGAGAAACGAGTTGGAGAGATATTATGAGGAAAAGAGTTGGGGAACTAAGGTGGGAGGAAATAAAGCAGAGAGACGATAGAGGGGTAGGGGCGTTACTGGGGCTAACAAACGATATGAAAACACAAGACAAGGAGATGAAGAGGACACTAGAGAGTATATGGAGAAAGAGAAATGGGTAGGGGAGGAGGGGGGGGGTAGGACGTGGTAGTTAGGTCCAAAAAAACTGTCCTTAGTACTATCCTTCTACTCTAAACTTTCCCTCTTACTAACGTTTCTGAACCAGTACCGATATAAAGATCAGCCCTGTGGGCTGTGGATCTCCAGTCGGAGGTCGAGGTCAAGAGGTCGTGCGTCCATGGAAAATAGCTCGAAAATCCAGGATATAACAACAACTACGGAAAATCTTGTTGAGTATAAAGTAGATTAGTTCCCCTAGATTGTGTTTCAAGGTAAAATAAGCCGCAGATTGGCAAATTGGCAAAATGACATCCAAACGAATTGGGACTGGGAGAGCGGTGAGAGGAAGTACGCTTGTGGAATGTTCTAAGTGTAAGGAGTGGCATCCACATATTTTAATGGGCGTAGAGGGTATGACACCAAGGCAGATAAATCAGATGACTGTGCTGTGTATAGGGTATGCATGGAGAGGGAAATAATGGAGTTGAACGGGGGCATGAAAGGTCTGATAGAAAAAAAATCAGAACTAAGTAGGAAACTGGATGAAAAAACATGTGTGTGTACATGCAAACAAACGGCAGAGGCGGCAGCCCCAGTGCCCCAGGCCGAACCAGAGAACCATCAAGCCCAGCAACCAAGTGCAAGCAACTGCAGGCCCAGACATACTACAGGGGACAATAGGGAAGCTGCAGAAGAAAATGGTAGTGTAAGGGAAGGAGATGAGAGAAACCGAATGGGAGCTAGTCCTGGGGCCACCCCTGTGAGGACAGACCCCACAGAACAGGGCAGTGCACCTGGTGCTACCTAGAAAGGAAGCAAATCACAGGAGGACAGCAAGGGTAATAGTGGGGGACAGCATGATCGCTAAATTAAGAAAGCAGGTGAGGATGGAGGCGGAAGGAAGCAAGAACATGTGCTTGAAATGGAAAGGTATAAAGGATATAATGGAAGAGGCGAGGAAATGCGGGAAACAGCTACAGGAAGGAACCCTAATCATCCAGAGCGGTGGAAACGACCTCATGCAGCAGGGAGCTGAGGACACCGTTAGAGAAGTGATTGAGGGAATCAGGATAATTAAGACACACAAAAAGAATCTGCGTGTAGGAGTTGTGGGTACACTAAGACGACCTAGAGAAGACATGGCCTACGAATATACCAGAAGAAGAGTAAATAAGAAAATAGCAGAGGAGGTGTTCAAGATGAAAATGGAATAAATGAGAAATGAGGACATAAGAGTGAGCTTCCTAGACCTAGACCAGGAACTCACAGGAAATAGATTTGCAGGAGACCGAGTGAACCTAAACAACGAGGGGATAAGACTCCTCGGAAATAGGATCCTGGAATGGGTCTTGGCTAGCGAAAGGTTACATAAGGGGCGCCTGGAAAAAAGGGCCTCCAGGGATGGGCAAGGCTCGGACCCGGAGGAAATCCGGGAGGGATCAGCCAACAGTAATGAGGAAACGAGGAGAGAACCAGGAGCAGAGGAGACCGATATAATGGTAGAAGCCGAAGAAGCGGTACCTGGAGAGGGAGGGGAGAGTGAGCCAACGACCAGGATCGGAACCAGGGAAGAACCTGCCCCTAGGGAAGGCCAAGAGGACACAGTCCCCGGGAACGGGGTAGCTAACCCAACCGAGACCCCAGTCGTGAGAGAGGACGGAGAGACCCCAGTCGGGAGAGAGGACAGAGAGACCCCTGACTCCGGCCATGAGAGTGAGGACCTCCGGGAAATGTGAACCAGGAATCAGCAAGATAGGAACTGCATTAGATTAGGGTGTCTAAATGTGAATGGATGGGGAGTGGGAAAAATGGAGGACATGAGTGAAGTACTGTATGAGGGGGGTATAGATGTACGTGATTGGTATAACAGAGACAAAGCTACGTGAAAGAGTGGAACTGTACACAGAGAACTACAGAATAATTGGGAAGGGGCGCAGTAACTGGAAGAAAAAGGGTGGAGGTATAGGCCTAATAGTGAGAAAGAACATGGATGTGGAGGTTGAAGAGATAAAAGTCGGTGAATGCGAGATGAGTTGTGACGTCTACCAGCGTTGGCAGAATCGCCTCTCGTTAGCCACTAGCGCTCGCCAGGGACATCGAAATGGGCTACAGTTATCAGAGAATATTGTTCTTTCTTTCCTAGTAATCGCATTGTCACAGACAGTCCAGTGGTGGTCTTTGTTTTCGTCTGTGACAACGGGTTATATTTTATATCAACAATAGTGATAATAGTACCAGCGTGGGAATGAGAAAGACTTTCAGAGCGAGGAGGTAGTGTCTGGCTGTGTCCTGTGGCGCCTGCTGTCTTGTGACGTCTCGGCCCGTGATTGGCCGACCATCGCGCCTTTGCGGGCTCCTGTGTAACTAACCTCCTCCGTGAGGGTCCCCAGGAGCTGTCCTCGTCAGGACAGGCTTGGCGCATGTGCTTCTAACATCCCCTTGCATACTCTCCCCCGATCACCACCTTTATCACTGTTTCTCTCACTCGATTCTCTCTTTCCATATTCTAACCTTTATTAACTGCACAACACTCCCCTTGGGTTCTGCATACGGTTTTCATAGCCGGCCCATTGTATTGCATGCGCCGTCCTCAGAAATATTTACATGTACTTAGAATAGGTTTGAGGGTTCTTAGTTAGTATAGGTTAAGAACTTTGTGTGTCTCCATTATTGATTTAGTGTTTCTGCTCTTTTATTTAATGCTAGACTGGGATAAAGTAACTGTAGTCGTTGTCTCCGATGTGTGTACGGTTTGCTTATACCTACACGACTTCGACCGGTCCTGTGGTAGCCTGGGTTGTCTTTTCGGTTACATCCTTTGCGAGTGCAGCATTGTGTTGAATGAGGGTTTTGGCCTGTACCACTTCCAAACTTTGCTGCCTCTTTGCTTATCTTTAGAGGGTCGCCAGGATAGAACCAGATACTTGTGATCTGGATCTATCAAGAGAGCACCCTGGTCAATTAACGTAACTTAAAGGATGCAGTCTTAACCCGGGAACTGCGGGAAGACTCTTAAGAGTCAGGGAAAAAAAAAATCAATTTAAAACACCGAAAAAACAAAATAAAAATTTATTTTTTATTTTTTTTATTTTATTTTTTGCCCCTGGGCCATGCAAAATATCACTCCTCATCCTCCCCTCCTTCAGTTATCACCTATTTTCCCTGTTATTCCCTTATTCTGTGGTATATTTTCGTGCTAACATTAGCGAGTTGCAAGCAGGGCATTGTCATCACTGTTAGCAAGCGAGTGCAAGAGAGAGAGAGAGAGTATCGATCGACAGTGTCTCTCCAGACTTGGGGAAAAGTGGCGGGAAAGGAGGTTGCCTCAGCCATACATTATGTAACTCCCGGCCCGTATCGCCGATTTTGACCATCCAAACGCTGTTTCCACTTGTTTTATTGTTGTATCAGGTTAATACCTTTATAATCAACCTATAATAGGTGTATATGGAGAAGTATTAATGCTATTTATGGTAAAATAAATATTTTAGTGATGGAAACAGCTCAAATACATGCGCACAGGCAGAGGTGTCTCATACCCCCCATGCGCACTTCAGAGGTTAAGGACATCGCTAGGCTATGAGCCTGTCTTGCTCAACCCCAGTTCCTTACCTCGAGTATCCCAGCTAGACATTATTAATCGAGTAGACACTTGTTAGTATTTAATATAAGCTCTTTGATATGTACGCATTATTATTCACAGCATTTATTAGTCGAGGTTGTTGCTGAGCCACACAACCATAGCAGACTGTTTCGTTGATGAGGAAGTACTTCTTTTAGTGTCGAGCATTGCTACCGTTGCACATTTATAGTATTCTCGTGTCAGTTAACATTATATGTCCTATCTTTTAGTGTATTCCATTTACACGTGTGGTGTCCTGCCTCCTGCCTTTATATAGTTTAAGATACGAGCATCTTATGAGCCAGCCGTCCGGCTGGCTCAGTTGATAGCGTGCCTGATTCCCACCTTGAAGGTCTCGCGTTCAATCCCCGCTCAGATTGAAAAGTTTTTCTGGGATACAGCCGGCGGTTACCATCTCCCCATGAGCAAGGGGGATGGGTAATGGTCTCTGGTAGACTAAAGAAAGCCAAGCGCTTGCGAATCCTCGAAGGAGGAGAGACGGGCGCTATATAAGTAACCAGAAGATTATTATTATTATTATTATCAGACTTTCTTCATTAGTTTCCAGGTCTATGCTGTAGGACTATATTTCACTTTCTTTCAGATAGGAGTGAAGAGTTTATTGTTGTTTAGAGTAACTGTATTGAAGCATCTTTTTATTGTATTAAATCTTGCAGTGATTTAATTGATCTTTCCATAGATTCTTTTTTATGCATTTTAACGTAACTTGCATCTTGTTTGTTATCAGGCTATACCAGTGTGGGTTAGCCTGAAGTAGAGTACATTTGTGCCCAGTTAAGGATACCCCGCTATCGCAGATTAACTCTGGAGGGTATAGGTGTATTTGTTCGCCGGCATATAAGTTCGAGGGTTTGGATCTAGCGTACCGTTGTTGCATAGTGCCCTATTACTAGTCCAATCATTAAGTGCCCTTGTTTTATTCGTAGTCCCGGTCGTAACAAATGGCGACCTTGCCTAGTATCTTATCTTAGTCGTCATAACAAATGGCGACCTTGCCTAGTATCTTATCTTAGTCGTCATAACAAATGGCGACCTTAGTCTAGGATTTAGTGAACTAAGAAATAATTACAGGATTTTTTGTGGAGATTTTTTTTTTTAATCACCGTTTGGGGGTCGATTGTTATTTCTTACAGTTTGGCAGTGGACATTTGTTTTTGAGGAATATTTTGGACACGTTGGAATTTTTTTGGATACGTAGTATAGCACTTGAGTTGTCTTCAAGCATTTTTTGAGTGAATAGTGCTACATGAGAGTTTAGGTACTTCTTTTTTTTATAAACGTTGAGGATTTCCGGTGGACACTATGTCGAACGACGGATCAGTGCATAGTGAGGACACAGTACGGGAAGCAGGCTCTGAGGTGCAGAAGCTGGGTTTGTTAGATGACATTAGAGTAGTAACTAGTGAGGAGGATGCAAGGAAGTTTCTGGAGATGCCTATTACTGTTGACCGGGTGTCGGGGATTGATCGGTATGGTCTCCAGTGTTTGGCCACGGTCATGCATGTTGGCACTAGCAGCATGACGAGAAGTGACCTGGTGGCATGTGTGCTGGGCGGGGTGCGTGGTGCACAGGGAGGAGCGGGTGCTTTGGCACCTTCGGCCAAGCCCCCCCTCCACTCTACTCCCATCATGCTCTCTAGAACACCGGATCCGAGGACGTTCCCGCAGGCCGATAGTCACTGGCAGCGTGGTTTGCCCCTGGGTGGATCACTGGGTGGGTCTCCAATTGTTGCATCTCCTCCTCCTCAAGGTTTAACTCCAGATATGCTCTTCCAGCTTGAGATGGCCAAGATTTAGCAGCAGCAGCGGGAAGCTGAGCTTCAGGTTGAGGCTACGAAGTACTGTACAGACATAGAGCTTGAGAAGTCTCGGGTGGAGTCGACAGGGCAGCGTCTCGGTTCTGGGAATCGAGGTCTTGATCAGTCTTTATCGCACCTTCTTAAGTTAGTCCCTGCATTTGACGAGTCGGGTGTCACCGACTTTTTCCTGCGTTTTGAGAAGAAGTGCCGGGAGCACCAATGGCCCGAGGTTAAGTGGGCAGCTCTTGTTTCCTCTAGGTTGGTTGGCAAAGGACTGAGGGCATATGATGCGTTGCCCTTGGAGTCTTGCATCGATTATGAGGTATTGAAGGAAGCTGTTCTGCGGGCGTACGAGTTATAACCAGAGACATATAGGTTGAAGTTTCGGGGTGTTACGAAGGGTCGTGAGTGCACTTTTCTAGAACATGCCTGGGAACTGTCTGATGCTTTGAGAAATTGGCTGAGGTCAGAGGTGACGACGTTCGAAGAGCTTGAGCAGTTATTCCTTCTAGAGCAATTTTTTAAATGCACAGGCGGCAACCTGACTTTGAACCTCAAAGAGAAACAACCTAAAACTCTACAAGAGGCAGCTGAGATGGCTGACCTGAGAATATCGCTGATTCGTGGGTGCGGGTCTGCACAACGGACCAATGCAGTTAACAAGGGGCGCAACACTCCACCCCCCCCCGAGTCAGTGATGCAACATTTAATAACGAAAGTAAGAGCAATGATACTAATTTTGATCACAAACCAAAAACCGTCCCGTTTAAGAAAGGTCAGGGCCCTTCCCCACCTCAGGGGAAGTCCAAGGGTGAAGTAGAGTATTTTAAGTGTCATAACAAGGGGCATTTTGCACGTTCCTGCCCTAGTAACCAACCTACAGCAGTCGTGTCTTTGGCTAGCAACATTGGGGTGTCTCTGAGGTCTTCTGCGTTTACCCGGGGTGATATGTCAGATGCGGGGGCACAGCCAGTGAAGGAGTGTCCGGAAGGCTCGAAACCTGTCCGCGATGCTTTTTGCGACCATAGAGGGCGTGGCTGCGTGAGTTGGGCTGGTTGCAAGCATGGGTTGGAGTTGTTGCGTGATACAGGTGCATCCCAGACGCTGATGAAAAACTTTACAGGCCAACCTATAAACGCGGCACGGGTAGTTGTGGTGCAGGGTATTAATGCTACACGGTCTTACCCGTTGGTTCGAGTGGAGCTGGAGGATGATGGTGTGACACGAGAGATAGATGTTGGAATCGTAGAGAAACTGCCAGTAGAGGACGTCGACCTTCTTCTCGGCAACGACTTTGCGGTGCCTGCTTCTGAGGTTCCACCCTTAGTCGTTGCCGAGAGGGCGGCTGACGTAGGTAGGGAGGGGCAGGAGTTGGTCGAGAGGTGTCAATTACAGCAGATGGCGTGTGTTGTCACCCGATCTCGTGCATCTAAGGTGTCACAGCCTATTCCACAGTCTCTAGACCAGCGGAGGAACGGTCGGAAGGAGAAAGCTAAAGTTGGGAGAAGTTTTGTGAGTTTTGATCCAGCGGCTCTTCTTGGCGACTCGGTACTTGACCCAGAGGTGAGCTCCGGAGTGGCCCCAGAACCTGTCCCCCCTAGTGACATGGTTGGGCATGATGGCACTCCGCGACAGAGTAGTTCCCAGGTGGAGGAGAATTGTGGGAACGATGCTATTGAACACGAGGACGGGGAAACATGTCATGTGAACCTGTTAAAGGAGTTTGTGAGGCAACCACCTGAGCAACCTACTGTCCCTGCGTTGGTTTGCAGCGACCAAGGTGGAGAAGGAGAAGGGGGCAGTGGGGCACAGGTGGAGGAGAGTTGGGATTGTCATGTCTCGGCGGAGCAGTGGGCGGGAGACACGAGTCTGGTGGCTGTGGAAGTGCTAGAGCACCTGCCTGAGCAGCAGTGTGCAGCGCTCCAGCACCGGCTCGGATCATACCCCACTGGTCGTGCCGAGCACCCAGGCCTCACAACTCATGCGGTGCACGATGTTCCGTTGGCAGGTCACTTGAGTGTTAGTAGACCGTTAGCCTCGTTGTTTCGGTGGTTGAAGGTGGGCGACGAGGCTTTGGCATGGTTGTCAGGTCAGGGTCGACCCATGGCTGCCAAGGGTGGTGGTCAGAATGAGGACATTGAGCAGATTGGTGAGGTGGGCTGTGGAGTGGATGTGCCCGGTCGTCGCATAGCCTCCCGCTGCTGCTCTAGTCGAATGCAACAGCCCTACCATAGACCGACTGTATCTGGCCATGTCGCTGAAGGCGGTGATGCTGCACAGGCAGATGTAGTCGCAAGGAATGCGGGGGTGCGCATGTACGGTATCGGCGGGGAAGCCTTAGCAATTATGAACTATGGGAGTGACTGCACAGGTGGTACAGATTGTCCCTCTCATGACCTGGCTGTTCTAGGGACGAAGGTGGAGAAGGAGGGAGACTATAGTTTAGAAGCTGCGGTCTCGGCTGGGTTGTGGGAGCGCACTACGCATGTTGTTCTTCGAGATAAGTTGCAACCTCTTGTTCCTGAGCGACAAGAGGAGTTGTTTACTAGGCTGTGGCAGTACATCCGCATGTTTGTTGCTTCTCCAGGCCTGATGTACGGGGTAGAATCCGACATGGAGGCTGGAGACAGTGCAAGGCTCAAGTTAGTTCCCTACCGTATAAATCCTGCTCGACAGCCTGTCGTGAAAGCAGAGCTAGACTACATGTGGAAAAAGGGTCTGAGGGATAAGGGATATCGTGAGTGGCCGTTGCCAGTGAGTTTGCAACCGGAGTTGAGTGGCATGATCCGTGTGTATGTTGATTGCAAGTGTGGGTTCATTATCCCTGACAGACGCCTATCCATTACCCAGAGTTGACCAGAGCTGGGCACCACAAACAAAAAGTCAAGTCAGCAAACACAAATCAGCAAACCCAGAACATAACTTCAGCAAACACAAATGTGCAAACCTTGTGAAATATCTAGTCCTCAAATGCAAATATGCAAACGCAAACCGTTTTTTATTAATTTTAAATTTAAACTACAGAATCAAGGGTAAATCAATAAATTCAATTTCTAATGTCAATAAATATATATATTTACTTAAATATAATGTTGCCCAACTTCCATGGATCTCAAGGATATACATACAGGCTTTTAACCTCTGAAGTGCGCATGGGGGTAATTGGAAACGTCCCCCTGTGCTGACGTATTTGAGGTGTTTCCGTCACTAAAATATTCATTGTGCCATTAATAGCATTAATATTTATCCATATGCGCCTATTATGGGTTGATTATAAAGGTATTAACCTGAAACAACAATAAAACGAGTGAAAACAGCGTTTGGATGGTCAAAATCGGAGATATAGCCCGCGAGTTGTATAATGTATGGGTGAGGCAATCTGCTTTCCCGCCAATTTCCCCCAAGGCCACTGAGACACAGTCGATCGATACTCTCTCTCTCTCTCTTGCACTCGCTTGCTATCAGTGATGACCACACCCTCCAATCGGATTTCTAATGTTAGCACGAAAATATACCTCAGAATAAGGGAATAACAGGGAAAATAGGTGATAACTGAAGGAGAGGAGGAAAGTGGGGAAGGAGGGGAGGTAGAGGACTGAGATTTTGCATGGCCCAGGGGCCAAAAAAAAAAAAAAAAATAAAAAAAAAAAATATAAAATTTTTTTTTTTTTTCGATGTCAAAAGTTGATTTTTATTTTCTCTGACTCTTAAGAGTCTTCCCGCAGTGCGCCGGGGGAACTCTTAAGAGTCTCCCCGCAGCTCCCGGGTTAAAGCTTAGAAATTGCTGTAAATTGCCAAAACATTCCAGAACGTCACCCGCAGTGAAAGGGTTAATATATATAGCATAGGCCACTTAGTTTGTCCACATGGGCAGTAAAACGTTGGGGCAACTTGTTTATGGGGAGAGTGCTTCAGTAATAATCAGTATTCGCAATTCCGCACCATTCAGGAGGAGGTATGCCGGATCACAGAGGTGCAAGGAGGCGATTTATTCGTGCCCCCCCCTTTGGGAATGGCAATAGGCTATATATGCCTAGATAGGTCTACTTTAGATAGATTAAGTAATTTAATAGAAAGTAGCCTAGGCCTATTAATTTTAATGCTCAGAAAAAAGGCCTAGCTTCAGATCAAAATTTAATAAAATTTTATTGTAGGCTAAATTTAGTCTAGGCCTATATGATACTTTCAAAATTAACACTTTCTACTTGACACTAATAAAATTAGTGTGATTATAGGCCTAGGCCTATACATAGAAGTTAGAACATGCAATATTTAGCCTAGGCCTACATGCTTTGAGGTATTTTGATGGAATTAATGACTGATTATAGCCTAGACCTAGGCCTAGGCTAGACCTATATATTAAAATTAGAACATGCAATATTTAGCCTACATGCTTTGAGGCATTTTGATGGAATTAGTGATTGACTGATTATAGCCTAGACCTAGGCTAGCCTACATATATAGAAGTTAGAAAATGCAATATTATTTAGCCTACATGCTTTGAGGTATTTTGATAGGATTAGGGTAGCCTAGGCCTAGCCTAATAAAATTACTTATATTAGTAATTAGCCTATAGGCCTAGGCTATATTTAGAAGTTAGAACATGAAATATTTAGCCTACATGCTTTGAGGCATTTTGATGGGATTAGTGATTATAGACCTAGGCCTAGGCTATATAGCCTAGCTTATATAGAAGTTAGACTTAGCCTAGGCCTACATGCTTTGAGGCATTTTGATGGGATTAGGGTAGCCTAATAACATTAGTTTAGGTTAAAAATTAACAGGCTATCAATCAAATTAACGATAGCCTAACTTTATAATCTTAAATTAGGCTAGATTATAAAGTTATAAAGCCCTTCTCCAGAGACATCTTCTTGGTAATTACAGGCCCATAGAAGGTTTCTAGGTGGGGCCAGGGGTGGCTTAGGTCCTGGATTTCTGCATGCTCTGCAGCATCACTGTCGGATGATGGTGGTGAACTGCTCCCCATGCTGTTGGCAGCTGCGGTAGGCATGATGGTAGACTCCATGTTCACTTCAATAGGCCGAAAATATAAACAAAGTTGAAGTGCTAGCAGGTTGGAACTCTTGGACTGCTGTGTGTTGTAGGTCTTCGCTCGACGCTTGCTACTAAGTAAGTGAACAAACGTAAAGAGCCGATGTATAGGCCTAGATTCCAGAACACAGGTAGTTGGCTTGGTCACATGACTTTTTTTGGCTGGAGCTGCAGGAGCGGCCCAGGGCTGGCTGGGGGAGGCGCTGTACGTAGCTCTAATACGTGACGTCACTCACCTTGGCCCCGCCCCTCACCTCCGTTGCGTTTAAATATACCCTTCAAACCGTTACAACCAGATGTCTCCATAGCTCACTCGGTATGGCACCCGCCTGTTACTGAGGAAACCAGCGATCTGATCCCACTCGTATTTGGTTTATTTTGTATTTGTTGATTTCGTTATATTTGTTATTTTGGTTATTTTTTGTTATATTTTAGGGTTAGGTTAGGTTAAGTTAGGTTAATCTAATCCAATCCGATGGTGAGTGACGTCACATATTAGAGCTACGTACATAGCCTCCCCTGGCTGGCGGCTGGAATTTTTATTTTGCGGACTCGAGGTTTGCAACATGGAGGTACTTTCCCGCAAATAGGCAGCCATTTTGGCGCCAACGCTAATTCGCCAACAAAATGACACTTCCGCCATGGCGGAATTGGCTATTTGCGGAAGTGTTGGCTAAAGTGCCCAGCTCTGGAGTTGACGACACCATAGACCGCTTCGGGGCTGCCTCGCTCATCACGAAGGTAGAACTAGTGAAAGGTTATTGGCAGGCCCCGTTGCCGGAGAGAGCGAAGAGAAGTGCCAGTCTTGTGATGAACTGGGCAGTTTATCAGTGTCAGGTGTTGTTTCGCTGCCGGAACACAAGTTGGATGTGTGGCATGTTAAGGGCACTGATAATGTTTTGGCTGATTGTTTGTCACGGGAGGGTATGTTTGCAGGAGAACCCTCGCCGTTCAGTCAGTGTGTGTTGAGAGTGGAGAAAAACCAGGCTTGCCCCTGTAGAACAGCCGACAAAACATTAAAATTAAATAAAAAAATCACATAAAAACTCTTTCTTTTTTATAGTTAATTGTAAGTTGCCAATGTTATAGCTAAAGTCCTAAGTTGAACCTGTCTTTCACTTAAGGCGCGGTTACACATGCCCGAATTTTTGCCACCCAAGCAACTTTTGTCACCGCTACGGGCAACTTTTCTGAGACCCCAAAACAAGTGGTTACACATGCAGGAAGAGAGTTGCTCGTAGCACTATCTCCCGTAGCCTACACTCTTTCGTTTTCACTTCGAAATTAATTGGTCTTAATTCGGCCGTTTTAGCTTCCCGTCACGCTATTAATACATCACAATCCCTATGATAAAGCTGAGCATATATAAAAACCAAGGTATGTATGACTATATTGCTCACCATTACATAAAACAAGCGACATGAATCCACGTCTGTCGGTAAAAGTGCAATTCAGTTGAAACAGCAGCGCGCTCATGATTGGCTATCTTATTATTACCCTGATCATTTATTTATCATCTGTATTGTTCCTTATTTATTCATTAACTAGATATGTTTAAGTAATTTTAATGATTAGGCCTACTTAATAAATTACAGTACTATCCGAATCTAAAGAGCTCTTAACCTCTGAAGTGCGCATGGGGGTAATTGGAAACGTCCCCCTGTGCTGACGTATTTGAGGTGTTTCCGTCACTAAAATATTCATTGTGCCATTAATAGCATTAATATTTATCCATATGCGCCTATTATGGGTTGATTATAAAGGTATTAACCTGAAACAACAATAAAACGAGTGAAAACAGCGTTTGGATGGTCAAAATCGGAGATATAGCCCGCGAGTTGTATAATGTATGGGTGAGGCAATCTGCTTTCCCGCCAATTTCCCCCAAGGCCACTGAGACGCAGTCGATCGATACTCTCTCTCTCTCTCTTGCACTCGCTTGCTATCAGTGATGACCACACCCTCCAATCGGATTTCTAATGTTAGCACGAAAATATACCTCAGAATAAGGGAATAACAGGGAAAATAGGTGATAACTGAAGGAGAGGAGGAAAGTGGGGAAGGAGGGGAGGTAGAGGACTGAGATTTTGCATGGCCCAGGGGCCAAAAAAAAATAAAAAAATAAAAAAAAAAAATATAAAAAAAATTTTTTTTTTCGATGTCAAAAGTTGATTTTTATTTTCTCTGACTCTTAAGAGTCTTCCCGCAGTGCGCCGGGGGAACTCTTAAGAGTCTCCCCGCAGCTCCCGGGTTAAAGAACACAGGAAACACAATAATAACGTATAGGCTATATCATAAAGTAAACACAAGCAAGATAAAGATATGATAAACCAAAGAAGTAAGCGAGAGAGAAGACTGGCTGGCCCGGGGGCCTTGCTTTACGTATTACACATTTAAAATAGGCAGTGACAGTATTTCTTTCCTTGCTTGTGTTTACTGTATTATTGTACTAAATTTGATTGTAAATACAAAATTATAGAAATTGTTCAAAGTAATCAAAATGTTTTAGATAGAGAAAATTATTGGATTGGAAAATTAATGACCATCTATCCATTTGGACTTAACAATCAAATCAAAAATGTAGGCAACATTTTGTATAAAGATTTATTAAAAAACTATTTTAATAACCCATATTTTAACTTCCCTGTTTTAAACAGAAGACCTGGTAGACACGGTAATAGAAGACTAAATACATTTAATAAAAAGAAAAACAGGTCTGATATTAAAATTATTGTTAATAATTTATATTCATTATATCGAAATTTCGGAATTAAAAATGTAAAAGATTCATTGAAAGGCCTACAAAAGAAAAGTTTTGCTCCTTTTATAGAAAATATTCTAAACAATAAACATAATTTCACAAATAAATTTAAGAATATAGTCTTTGCTTTTATGGGATATATTAGAGCTAATTCTAAGAAATCCAAAGATAACCGTATTAAAGATAAAGTCATGTCCACTTTAAATTATTCCTCTAAAATTTTAGACAAAATTAATGTTAACAGTCTTATTAATTCAAAGAAAGTTAAGTCCATGTTACCAGATGGTTGTAAAGATTTCAAACCATTAATAGTGTATTCATATGAACGACCTGTTGGGTCTATTATTTGTAATTATAATAAAGTTTTAGGAAATCTTTCAGATAATGATATTTTCAATATTAATAAATGCGTGTGTGAAAGAGTCATGAATATGCCAGCTAGCAGACGTGATGCGCTAGCAAAGTTCATTTATAGTCCGATATGTCACATATTAACAGGTGATGTAGAACTAGTTAAACATTTTGCAAACAACAAATTAGCGGAGCTATGTCGTAAAGGGTTTAAATTTAGAATAGGGAGTAATAAAGTAACATGGGACATAATTTTAAAAGATATTGTTTTTTCAGTCAATAAATTAAAAGATAAATTGTTAAAAATTGTGTGCTGCGATGCGAGGGAACTAGAAGCATGGTCTAAATTATTAATTAAGTTAATTAGAAATAAAAATTTCTCGCTTAAAAATGAATTTAATCTTTCAGATTTTATAGACTATAATTATAATAAGCTTAAAGCTGATTTAATAAATTTACATAAACATTTTGTAATCACTACAGTAGATAAAGCCAGCAATAATTATAGCTTCACATGTAAGAAATTTTATCTTGAAAACATGAAAAAAGAATTAGGCATTAAAGGTAACATATTACGTAGAAATATTTGCGGTAATTCTGGTTATGAAATTCAAATTAATCTGAATATTGATAACTTAATCGATGAACATACCAAGAAAAATATAACATTTGATATTAAACTTTCTGATAAGAACAAGTGCATTGCAAAATTATACATGTTACCTAAATTTCATAAAAGACCTTATAAATATCGCTTTATTGCCGGAGCAAAATTTGCTACCACTAAAACTCTATCAGAACAAGTCGTAAATTGCTTAAAATACATTAAAAGTACTCATAAAAGATATTGTAATACCATCATGAGAAGAACTGGCATTAACTATTATTGGAGTGTTGACAATTCGTTAGAAGTTATTGATAAAATAAATACCATGCCGAAAGTTACCTCGGTACATAGCTTCGACTTTTCAACTTTGTATACCAATTTGCCTTTAGATTTAGTATATTCAGAGCTTTGCTTTATTATAGATTTGCACTTTGACAGGTTCGTTAGGAATGGTAATTATTTCATAAATGTTTACACATATTTTAATAATGCATCACTTATCTCCACTCCCACTAGTTCTGTATATTTTGATAGAACTAAACTTAAAGATGCCCTTAAATTCCTCCTTTTCAATACTTATGTTAGATTCGGGCCTTACATTTTCAAACAAATATTAGGAATTCCTATGGGTGGAAATGCTAGCCCTTTAATTGCAGACTTATTCTTGCTTGCTTTAGAATTTAAATATATAAAAGACTTAGTTGACAGTAGCAAGAAAAATAAAATCCCAGAAAAATTAGCACTTGCTAAATTGTTAAGTAATAATAGTAGATATATTGATGATATTCTCGTTTGCAATTTGTTAAATTTTAATCAAGTTGCTAAACTTATTTACCCTAATTCTATTCCCCTCACACAATGTAACGTAAATTATAAAGTTGAACATTTTCTTGATATAAATATAGAGATTGTTAATGAACAATGCATACTTAAAGTATATCACAAAGTTGATGATTTTAATTTTAACGTAATAAACTTTCCTTTCCCTAGTAGTAATATCGATAGTAAAATAACTTATAATTGTTTTTATTCCCAGTTAATAAGATTTTGTAAAATCTGCACTAAAGTAGATGACTTTTGGGCTAGAGCTAGGTTACTATACAGACTCTTAGTGGACAGAGGTTTTGAGGCAAGTAAATTGTTCCATAAATTTAATCTTTTTAGGGTCAATTATTGTGACTGTATTCTAAAATTTGACATCAATAATTTTAATCAAGCATTTTTAACTTGAAGTTTCTTGTATAACCTCTGCTTACTTTTTGTCTGTATTTATTGTTTTTTGTCTGTATTTATTGTTTATCTTTTTCTTTTTCTTTTTCTATTATTGATATTAATATTGATGATTTTTTAAATTTATTTTTCTTGTTAAAAGAGTACTCTTTGTTTAAATCTGTTGTTACTTCATATTTTGCAATTATTTGTCTTTATATTATATGTATTCATTGTCGATAGTATCAATTGCTTACTTTTGCGATTTCCTTAGTTTATTTGTGCTATAAATGTAGGTTATTTGTAGGGTAGTTATTGATAGGGGTCACTTGAGGCATGCTATGCTTACAGGTACCTACCCGATAGCACTATCGTTAGTGAGTGCTGTACTGTATTTTATATATTATTTTGTAATAGTATAGATATCTTATCAATATTTGTATTTTGTACTATTGTTAATGTCTTGTCATGTTGCAAATTTGATTTTAAATAATATTTTGACATTTAACATGTAGTTTCTTTATTCATGCAGAGTTTAGTAAAATTTGCCAGAACGTCCCGGACTTCCCAAACTTGACCACTTCCTTTAACGTGATGATAGTGCGTTGTTATATGTGCGATTAGTTTGCTTGGGAAACAGATTAACTTGCTCATGTAGTAATGTATACACCCTATGTGGTGGATTGTGTTCTTTTATTTAATAATTTTCATTTTAGTAAGCGTTGTTTCCACATAGCGATTTTGATAATTTAATTTGACTTTATACTGTCCTTGTCCCAATTTTGGTTTGTTTAGTTTGCAAGTTTTACATTTTAATGTACGATTTTATGTGTTCCATGTATTTTATAGCTCTTAAGGTTCGGATATCACCTGTCACATTATCATTAGAAGTATTAAAACTTATTTATATTAATATAGGCCTAGCCTATTGTATATGGATTATATATATATATATATATATATATATATATATATATATATATATATATATATATATATATAAGAGTATATATATATATATATATATATATATATATATATATATATATATATATATATATATGGGCTTATTTAGGCTATAGGCTACATATGGAATATATGTCCACGACATAGCCTATTAATTCACGCCAAACACTATTACCGTATACTGTACATGTAGGCTACTAAGTTATGTAAAGTGTAGTCTACGTCTATTTAGCACGTCGCATTAACAATTTAACTGAACCTATACTGCATAAATACGGTATTTAATCAAGATTACAAAGCATACAGAATACATAATTTGTAATACTGAAGGAAGTATTAGGCTAACCATTGCAGTAACGAAGCTATTATTCATATTTAGTTATAACAAATCGTTTACTGTTGCAAATTATAATTGTAAATTGATTATGATAACGGATATATGACACATTTATTCCCTTGAGAGAATATTCTTCCCATTCTTGCCTAAAGATATTGTAGGCTATTTGTACAAACTTGAAATTTTGCATTCATACCGTAGCCTACTTCTTGATTAAACCGTTTTCTCATCCCAATCTATTGAATATTATACTGTGATGACATATATATTAAAGGATTGAGCATTATTATAGCATATTAATTCTTGCACGTCATATATATAGTTACCACATTACTACTATTGCATGCAACCCATATTTATAGTTGCCGCAACAGGCGATGCGTCCCGTACGTTCGGGACGCAAAAGTTGCCCTATTCGGGTGACAAATGGGTCCCGAAAAAGTTGCTTGGGGCGCAAAAGTTGCTCCACGGAGCAACTTTTGTCACCGATTCGGGCAACTCGGGCATGTGTAACCGCGCCTTTAGTAGGCTGGGCTCTGTGAAGCTTGCTCAGGGAGCATAGCAGGCTAAAATTATACTATTGTGTTTGGGAGGGGTTATAAGATTTTCTTTATGCTAATATGTTGTTTTATTTAAGATTGAGCTTTGCATTTCATTTCTGGTGGAGTGGCTAGGTGTGGCAGGTCTTGTCGGCATTCTGCCTTGTCAGATATGGTGCTCGCCTAATGTTGAGCGTCCCATATCTTGGGCGGGGTGTGACGTCTACCAGAGTTGGCAGAATTGCCTCTCGTTAGCCACTAGCGCTCGCCAGGGACATCGAAATGGGCTACAGTTATCAGAGAATGTTGTTCTTTCTTTCCTAGTAATCGCATTGTCACAGACAGTCCAGTGGTGGTCTTTGTTTTCGTCTGTGACAACGGGTTATATTTTATATCAACAATAGTGATAATAGTACCAGCGTGGGAATGAGAAAGACTTTCAGAGCGAGGAGGTAGTGTCTGGCTGTGTCCTGTGGCGGCTGCTGTCTTGTGACGTCTCGGCCCGTGATTGGCCGACCATCGCGCCTTTGCGGCCTCCTGTGTAGCTAACCTCCTCCATGAGGGTCCCCAGGAGCTGTCCTCGTCAGGACAGGCTTGGCGTGCGTGCTTCTAACATCCCCTTGCATACTCTCCCCCGATCACCACCTTTATCACTGTTTCTCTCACTCGATTCTCTCTTTCCATACTCTAACCTTTATTAACTGCACAACACTCCCCTTGGGTTCTGCATAAGGTTTTCATAGCCGGCCCATTGTATTGCATGCGCCGTCTCCTCAGAGATATTTACATGTACTTAGAATAGGTTTGAGGGTTCTTAGTTAGTATAGGTTAAGAACTTTGTGTGTCTCCATTATTTATTTAGTGTTTCTGCTCTTTTATTTAATGCTAGACTGGGATAAGGTAACTGTAGTCGTTGTCTCCGATGTGTGTACGGTTTGCTTATACCTACACGACTTCGACCGGTCCTGTGGTAGACTGGGTTGTCTTTTCGGTTGCGTCCTTTGCGAGTGCATCATTGTGTTGACTGAGGGTTTTGGCCTGTACCAGTTCCACACTTTGCTGCCTCTTTGCTTGTCTTTAGAGGGTCGCCAGGATAGAACCAGATACTTGTGATCTGGATCTATCTTAAGGACATCGCTAGGCTACGAGCCTGTCTTGCTCAACCCCAGTTCCTTACCTCGAGTATCCCAGCAAGACATTATTAATCGAGTAGACACTTGTTAGTATTTAATATAAGCTCTTTGATATGTACGCATTATTATTCACAGCATTTATTCGTCTAGGTTGTTGCTGAGCCGCACAACCATAGCAGACTGTTTCGTTGATGAGGAAGTACTTCTTTTAGTGTCGAGCATTGCTACCGTTGCGCATTTATAGTATTCTCGTGTCAGTTAACATTATATGTCCTATCTTTTAGTGTATTCCATTTACACGTGTGGTGTCCTGCCTCCTGCCTTTATATAGTTTAAGATACGAGCATCTTATGAGCATCAGACTTTCTTCAGAAGTTTCCAGGTCTATGCTGTAGGACTATACTTCACTTTCTTTCAGATAGGAGTGAAGAGTTTATTGTTGTTTAGAGTAACTCTATTGAAGCATCTTTTTATTGTATTAAATCTTGCAGTGATTTAATTGATCTTTCCATAGATTCCTTTTTATGCATTTTAACGTAACTTGCATCTTGTTTGTTATCAGGCTATACCAGTGTGGGTTAGCCTGAAGTAGAGTACATTTATGCACAATTAAGGATACCCCGCTATCGCAGATTAACTCTGGAGGGTATAGGTGTTTTTGTTCGCCGGCATATAAGTTCGAGGGTTTGGATCTAGCGTACCGTTGTTGCATAGTGCCCTATTACTAGTCCAATCATTAAGTGCCTTTGTTTTATTCGTAGTCCCGGTCGTAACAGACTGAAGATATGATGGCAGCTTACCTGAACTACAAGGCAAAAGGAAAGACTGAAAGGATCTTGCTGATTGTATGCTACATGACGGTACAGGGACCGGATGCCAGACATGATAATGAAAGGAAGTATGACCTAATGAGGAGACTGGTAAACGACCATAGACGAGAACATGTGATCGTAATGGGTGATATGAACGGACACATCGGAATCCTGGGTGAGGAAGTGAACACGAATGGACAACTGTTAAGGGATTTCACCGAGGAGCACGAACTGGAAATCTTAAATGAAACCATTGCAGAGGGACGAGTGACATGGGCTGGAAGAGATAACGAATCTGCGATTGATTATATCTTGGTAAATGAGAATGCAAGGAAGAAAGTGGAATACATGAGGATAGACGAAGAACGAGGGATGGATGTGACAAGTGACCACAATATGTTGTGGATACAGTATGCCTGTGGGAGGGAGAGAAAGGAAGCCAGGAAACCAAAGGGTAAGAAATGGAAACTGAAGCAAGCGGACTGGGTAAAATTCGGGGAAGATTTAGAGCGAGTGAACTGGATGGATGACGGAGGGGGTAGACAGAATGAATGAAGAGTTCACCAAGACAGTGAAAGAAGTAGCTGAAAGAAGAGTTGGGAGGAAAAAGAAAGGAAATAATAGAAGACCCCAGAGGAGATGGTGGAACCATGACATCGAATCCGCCAGGAAAAAAAGAAAAGAGAGCAATCGAAGGTGTAGAAGACTGAGGAGGTCCAAGGACAACGGTGAGAACGAACGGGTCGCATATGAGGAAGCATGGGAGGAATACAAAAAGCACAAAAGTATAACAGGAGGCTTAATAAGGAAAGCGAGAGTAAAGGCTGATAAGGATGTAGTAGATGAGCTGAAGGCAAGGGGCGGTGAGGTCAGTAGAGAATGGTATGACTTCTTAAGGGGAGAACAAGAGAGTGAAAGAGTGAATGTGGAAGTGATAATGGTGAACGGAAGAGAGGTGAGAGGGAAACCGGAGAAAGCTAGGGCATTAAAAGAATTCTGGGAAAACATAGGTGGTGCTAATGAAGTGGAGGATAGGGGTGAACCCAACCTGATAATAGGAAGAAAGATACCAGTAGATGAAAATATGGATTACGAGATCAGTAGGGAAGAGATAATGAAATGTGTTAAGAAACTGAAGACTGGTAAAGCCGCAGGAAACGACGAGATCCCATATGAATTCTATAAAGAGGGTGGGAATGGAGTAATTGAAGGCATGTATGGGCTTTTTAACCTAAGAAGTGCGCATGGGGGTAATTAGAAACGTCCCCCTGTGCTGACGTATTTGAGCTGTTTCCATCACTAAAATATTAATTTTACCATAAATAGCGTTAATACTTATCCATACGCGCCTATTATGGGTTGATTATAAAGGTATTAACCTGAAACAACAATAAAACGAGTGAAAACAGCGTTTGGATGGTCAATATCGGAGATACAGGCCGCGAGTTATATAATGTATGGGTGAGGCAACCTGCTTTCCCGCCAATTTCCCCCAAGGCCACTGAGACACAGTCGATCGATACTCTCTCTCTCTCTCTTGCACTCGCTTGCTAACAGAGATGACAATGCCCTGCTTGCAACTCGCTAATGTTAGCACGAAAATATACCTCAGAATAAGGGAATAACGGAAAATAGGTGATAACTGAAGGAGGGGAGGAAAGTGGGGAAGGAGGGGAGGTAGAGGAGTGATATTTTGCATAGCCCAGGGGCCCAAAAATATATATATATATATAAATTTAAAAAAAAAAAAAAATGTTTTCGATGTTTAAAGTTGATTTTTTTTTTTTCTGACTCTTAAGAGTCTTCCTGCAGTTCCCGGGTTAAGAAAGTGTGGTCAGGAGAGAGAGTACCGTATAAATGGAACGAGAGCCGGGTGACCCTCCTACACAAGGGGGGTCACAAGAGTAAGAAAGAGCTGAAATACTACCGACCAATAACGCTAACGGACACAATTTCTAAGGTGTTCTGTGGGGTGCTGAATGAAAGGCTGAAAGGGAACTTTGAAAGGAACAGAGTGATGGGTGAAGAACAGAATGGGTTCTGAGTGGACAGAAGAGGAGAAGATAACATGTTTGTAGTGAGAGAAGTGATAGAAAATACGAAAAAGTCCGGGCGGAAGGGATATTTCGCCTTTCTAGACATAGAGAAAGCATAATTATGACAGAGTGAACAGGTATAAGTTGTGTAGGCTGCTTGAAACAGTAGGGACATGTGAGTGAGAAGATAATAAACATCATAAGAAGTATGTATGAGAACACCAGAGCTAGATACAGTATGGGGGATATAGAGACGGACTGGGTTGAAAACAAGCGGGGAGTTAGACAGGGCTGTGGGCTATCCCCTCTCCTGTTTGGGATGTACACAGAGGAACTAGCTGCAAGAATGAAAGAAGCTGGCAAGGGAACACTAATTGGGAATGAACGTCTCGTATATCTTGCTATACGCAGATAATGTGGTGATCATGAGCGACAACCGAGAGGATCTGCAGAGGATGCTAGATGTGGTGTCCGAATATGGGAATGATCTGAACGTGAGTTTTAGCAGGGAGAAAAGTAAAGTGCTAGTAGTGAATGGGGATGAAACAGATGTGGGTGCGACGTGGCTGCATGGGAATAATATTATTACCCAAACAAATGAATACAAGTACCTGGGGATGGCTGTGGATGCAAGAGGATGCGAGAAAACAAAAGATGAGAGACTATATATATTATAACAAGAGCGAGCCAGTGGGTGGGAAGACTTAGTAGCGCTGCAAGGTGTAGAGCGAACAAGTATGAAGTGGTGCGAGGAGTATGGAAGGGTATGGCTGTGTCGGGCCTGATGTATGGTCTGGAAACTGTAACGCCTCCCGGCGTTAGCAGAATGGTTGCGTGGGGCATTGCAGCTCGCTAGCGCTCGCCAGGATGGGGGGATGGGCTACAGTTGTCCTAGAATGATCTGCTTTATTTCGTTACTGTCGTGTTGCCACAGACAGTCTAGAAGTGATCTTTGATTTGGTCTGTGACCGCGCCTTATATTTTATATTCGCTATAATATAAATGTTGCTTGTGTGGGAGGCGAGCGAGAGCGGGTGAGGGAGTACACCTGGCAGCGGGGGTGGGCTGTGACGCGGCTCGCTTGAGCGCTGACGGCGTTGGCGGCCGGGTGGTCAACTAGTCCCTTCCCGTCGCGGCCTCATTGTTTTTTACCAAGCTCAGAGCTGGCCTGACACGGATATCATCTACATCCTTTGCAATTCTGTCCCCCATACTCGCCACTTTGCATACTATTTCTCTCTCTCGACTTCTCCTTTCTCATTCTCTAATCTTTATTAAACTCAACATCCTTCTGGTTTCAGCATAGACGTTCACCGTCGGCCAGTCGTATTGTACGCGAAGCTCTCAGATATTTCTATGTATTAGGCTTTAATGAGGTTTGGAGAGACGGACTTTTCCGTGTGTGTCCTCTCTCGGGAAGGTTGTAGACCGGTATATGTCTCCCTGGCAAGGTGTTGAGTGATTCTGCTTGGTTATCTAAAGCTAGACTGGGGGTAAGGTTACTGTGTCGTTGTCTCCGATGTGTGCAGTGTTAGCTAAGCCCTGCACGACATCGACAGGTACTGTGGGAGCCTAAGTTGTCTTCGGGAGGGTTTACTTTGCGAGCACAGCGCTGTGGTGTGAGAGGGCCATATCCTATCCCTCACAACATAGTGCTGCCTCTTTGTGTTGACTTCTGAGGGATCGCCAGGATAGAACTAGGTACTAGAGACCTAGATTTATCAAGAGAGCATCCCCGTCATATAACGTAATCTTCATTATACCACCTTCGGACAACGTTAGGCTACGAGCCGCATGCTCGCCCATTGTTGCCCTGCCTTGATACCCCAGCTAGACTTTATTAACTGAGCAGACACTGGTTAGAGATAAGCTCCATTATTATATGTATGCCACATTATTATTCACTGCACTTTTGAGCCGAGGTTGTTGTTGAGTTGCACAACCCTAGTAGGCTGTTGCGTTGTGTCATGAAGCATTTCTTTAGTTGTCGAGCATTACTACCTTTGCGCAGTCTTTATTATTCGCCTGCCTATTATTACTATATGTCCTAGTATTTATTGTGACCCGTATTCTGCATTATAATTGTTCAAGATTCTTTACGAACATCTTCCCAGCATCAGACTTATTTCAGAAGTTTCCAGTTGATGTTGCAGGACTAGCATTGCACTTTCTTTAATACAGGAGTGCCAGTTATTTGAGTATCTACCGTAACGTTAAATAATCACGTTACTTATCTTTTCTTTGTGTAACCTAAACGAGTAATCTTTTACTGTTTGAGAATAGGCTGTTTCATCGAGCGTCAGCCTAGTGTGTGTGCACCAGTTACCGAGTCATAGGATACCTCGTGGTCCAGGCACGACTTAGGGCGGTAATGGTGTTTTGTTTTCCAGTGTTTAAGGCAGGGGTTTGATCTAGTGTTACCGTTGTTGCATTTTGCCATTATCTAGTCCAATGTTGAAGAGCCCTGTGTCTTTGAGAACCTGGATCGTAACAAATGGCGACCTAGCTCAGGATCTTGTGAACTAAGAGATAATTGCAGGATTGTTGTGGTCATTTGTTTTATTGAGGAATATTGTTACGGCTGGATCGGCAATACATATTCGGGATTCTTGATCGTAGGACAGAAATGGCTTAAGTGACAACGACACGCTCGATTCCAGTCCCAAATACTATATGCTCCAGACAACAAAAGCACCAACGCCCTACAGAGTTATCGTCTACGGTAACGAGGTACCTTAACTCGGCGAAAGTGTACAACAGGGGTAGGCTATGAGGCTAAACTCCCTCAGACATTTATAGGTTACGTTATTACTAAAGAAATGCAATACTCAAGAAACTACGTTAATATTAAGCCTCTAATAATGTAGAATAGAAGCAGGCTAAAGGTATGACAGTGAAATGCTAAATGACAAATGTACACGCCTACTTGAAAGCGCGTGCACTACACTAACTGTCCTCTACTAACATGCACTAGCATGTAGCATACAAGATGTTCATGATCCAGTAGATACCTAATAATACACATGGGAGGAACATAAATAGTAGTCACTTATTATAATAATTAATCTATACTTGGAATAACTAAAAGGTTGCAGGCAACAGTACTGCGCCGGTTACCGCATAGGCTACTTCGCTTCTCTCACTCTGTCTCCCCTCCGAGTCCGTATGCGCCCTACGCAACAGAACTCCGGACACAGCAGCAAAACGACAGTGCAGTTAATTGATACATGAAAGTATTAATAGTGTTGTCTTGTGTGTGAGTAATGTGTATTGTAAAGTGTTATAGATATATACTTAAAGAGAGCTGCAATGCATAGTAAAATAAAGATATATCCCACTCATCATCCCCATGTGTTCTAGCTAGCAGGCCAAGTCACAGGAACAACGAGTCCCAGCACCGAAAGCGAGAACCCAGGAGAAGACTGTAGAGAACACAAGGACAGATAAATTACGTTACTCTACTATACCGGCACTACGAGCGAGCTGTAGTCTCGGGTGCTACACTCGCTCCTGGCTCGGTATGCAAATCAAGGCTAAGTCCTCGTCCCTCTACAGACAACTCCTGGGCATGGTCGGGCTCTTACACATGGCACCAGTCTAGTCACAAATGGGATGATGAGCGGGGCATATAACTCGTGAACATGTAGAACGTTCACCAACTATCCTCATCAAGAAGATCGCTGTTCACATTAACCCCTTAAATCTAATACATGTAAATATATGCTTGTCCTAAGAGTAATACGAGAGGTGAGTGCTGAAACTCCTTTAGGACCTCAAGGGAAGGTTATGCATTTAAATAGAGAGAAGAATGAAATGAGAGTAATGTCGTCAGAGAGAAAGAGTGCAACAACGAGAAGTTGGGAGAGAGGGCAAGGGATGTTAGAATCTCAAAGGTTCTAGGCAACCTGATCATGGAACACGCAGCCAAGCCTCCAGGCAGTGTGCTGTACGACAACATGGGCCCAGCCCAGGCAGGCAACAATGGACTACCAACCCTGTCGCGCCTAGCTATAAGCGCAAGGCTGCCAACCAGTCCATACGTCTGGCAACCACCCGGCCGGCAGCGCGGCGCGTTACTACCCTCTTGCTCTGAAGCCTAACTCACTCTCTCTCTCTGAACTCCCATTGTCTTATCTATCAACTTCTCTATTGATACTACATATTAAATGGAAGGTCTCGACATGGCTTAAAACAAAACCCACCACTGGTTAGCACATGACGAGACCTTTGCAGAGATACAAAGAACATAGTTATAAGTTGTCACACTCAATATACATTGCGGCTGACAGTAGCCAGATCACGGGCGGTACAGTCGAGTACCAAGGAGTACAATCAGGTTGCGTTGCAAAGCACTGGGGGTGCGTCACAGCCCCCCCAAGATTTTAGATAATCGACCTTAGAAGCATTATCAAAATCTGACAGGCAACCAACCGACCTGCTACCCTTAGCTGCCACTAATTGCAAAAGGTGCACAACAACTGAAGTGTGAATTATACATAAAACACAATATCGCATGCATCATGCTACAACAATAAAGACTTACAAAACTAAAAAAAAAAGAAAGAGTTTTCTCGTTTATTTTATTGTTTTATAATCTTTTTGGACGGCGTTATGATAGCCTAATTTTACTCCTGCTCAACCCACACACCGTGCACGACTATCTTGGATCATCAAACCTTGATAGACAATCTGCTATCACGTTCTCACTCCCAGCAATATGCTGAATGTTGAGATTATACTCTTGGAGCATTAGGGACCACCTGGTCAACCGCATATTCCGATTGTGAAACTGATTTAGGAATTTCAAGGGATGATGGTCCGTATAAATCGTCACTACCGGGCCGTAGGCTGGAACATAAACTTCGAAATGTTTGAGCGACAAAACGATAGCCAGAAGCTCCTTCTCTATAGTCGAGTAATTCCTTTGTGCCGAATTAAACTTGCGAGAAAAGAAGCTCACTGGGTGTTCCAAGCCCTCGGAATCAGTCTGCAGTAACACTGCCCCGGCACCCACACCGCTGGCATCAGTCGCCAGCTGAAAACTCCTGGAGAAGTCTGGGGCCCTCAAAATCGGATGTGTACACAGCAGGTGCTTGACTAGGTCGAAAGCCCTCTGACACTCCGCAGCCCAACAGAACTTCACTGACTTCGACAGTAGATCAGTTAACGGTGCTAAGACAGTAGAGTATCCCCGGATGAAGCGCCTATAATAGCCTATCATACCTAGGAACCGCATGACCTGGCGCTTAGTGGTGGGCCTGGGAAACATATTGATAGCCTGTATCTTGCTCAGGGGGGGGCACACCCGGCCTAACCCGACCACAAAGCCAAGATACTGCACAGTAGCCTTTACAAACTCGCACTTCCTCAGGTTCACCACCAGCCCAGCATCGTGCAACTTCCCAAACAGGGTCTCTAAGTGCCTTAGGTGATTTTCAAAATCGTCATCATATACTATCACGTCATCAAGGTAGACCGTGCAGTTAGGGATTTCGTCACAAATATCGTTCATCAGGTTCTGAAACGTGGCAGGTGCGTTCTTAAGCCCATAAGGCATTACGTTACATTGGTAGGTCTTGCCATCTACCACAAAACCACAAACTTGCTTAGCTCGGTCCGACAGGGGTACTTGCCAGTAGCCTTTTACAAGATCAATTTTAGTAAGGTACTTTGCATTCCCTATCTTGTCCACGCTGTCGTCAACTCGAGGCAAAGGGTAAGGGTTGGTAGTGGTCAAGCCATTTAGCCTACGAAAATCTATGCAGAACCGCACCTTTCCGTCAGGTTTTGGCTGCAACGTGACGGGTGATGTCCACTTCACATAACCTTCAGTGATCATCCCTCTCTCAACCATGTACTTTAACTCCTCCCGTAAAGCTGGCAACTTTACCGGGGGCACACGGTAGGGCACTGACTTGAAGGGCACATTATCACCGACGTCCACGTCGTGCGTTACCTGAGTAGTGAGACCTGGGTGTTCGGCGAAAACAGAGGGGTATGACCTGAACAGGCCTAGGACAGCAGCACCCTGGTGCTCAGGCAGGTGACTTACAGCTTGCCTAGCCTCTTGTTCAGTATTCCCCGCCCACTGTTCCGCGGAAATGACACAGTCCCAGCTATCCTCCTCAGCAGCATGACTGTCCCCACCTCCTTCTCCACCCTGGCCACTGCAGGCCAGCACAGGGACAGTGAGAGGCTCTGAGGGGCGTCTCACATACTCTTTCATGAGGTTAACATGACATAACTGATGTTTTTTCCTACGGTCAGGTGTTGCAACGAGATAATCAAGGTCGGACAGTTTCTTAGCCACCACATACGGCCCAATGAACTTGGCAGAAAGGGGGTGTCCAGGCAAAGGTAAAAGCAACATTACCTCCTGACCCACCGAAAACTCCCGAAGCTTCACCTTGGCGTCATACTGGTGCTTCATGACCGCCTGTGCATTAACCAAGTTATTACCTGCCGCTGCCATGCAACCTATAAGTCTCTCCCGGCTCTCAAGGACATATTTAAGTACAGACCCCGGCTTCTCTTCGCCCTCCCAGATCTCTTTCACCATACTTAAAGGTCCTCTCACATTATGGCCAAAGACTAGTTGATTTGGACTGAACCCCAGGCTCTCTCCTGGGACTTCACGTGCAGCGAACAGAACATACGGCAGACCCAAATCCCAATCAGTGTCATGTTCTGCACAGTAACAGCGTAGCATACTCTTCAGGGTCGAGTGCCACCGCTCCAAGACTCCCTGACTCTCGGGATGGTAGGCTGACGACACTACAGAACATATACCGTGCAACTGAAGGGTTTGCTTGAACAATTTGGATGTAAAATTGCTCCCCTGGTCTGACTGCACCTCACGTGGAAATCCATAACGGGAACAGAACAATAATAAGTTTCTAACAACTGCCTTTGCCGAGCCGTTTCTCATGGGGTATGCGTCCGGGTATCTCGTAGCCACATCCATGATTGTCAACAGGAATTTATTGCCACTACTAGTAGGCGGGAAAGGGCCAACCAAATCTACTACAACTTTGCTGAACGGAGGCCCGGTGACAGGTATGGGAAACAAAGGTGCCTTCGGGATTGTCTGGTTAGGCTTCCCCGTTGTCTGGCAGGTCGCACACCCAGCCACCCATGCACAGACATCAGCCTTGACCCCAGGCCACCAGAAAAACCTGCCCAATGCCGCCAATGTTTTTGTTACCCCCAAATGACCCGCCACCGGCACATCATGCGCCAGACACAATAAGGACTCTCTATACTTATTTGGAACAACCACCTGGTCTACTACCCTCGCACCGCCCTCCCACTTCGATTTGGGGTCTAGAAATCTGCGGTACAATATCCTGTTGAGCCTAAAGAAATCTCCCGGCTTCGCATCCCCATCTTCCTCCAATTCTATGGCACCATTGCTATAACGAGCTAGGCTAGCATCTTGCAGCTGCTGCTCACTTATGTCCCCGGGCGTCAATGCATCAAGATGGTTTTGTAATAAGACATTACCCCGGCTAGTAGGCTCTACTGCCTTAGTGGCTCTCGCTACAGCTCTTGCCTCACGCGAAGTCTTACCCAACTCTGCCTTGTTACACACCATATCTGGGCCAGAGTCAACTCCCGTGTTTATTATAGGTCCAAGTACCGAATCACCGAGAAGTGCAGCAGAATCAATGTCCCTTTTCCTGCCCTTAGCAACCTTCTCCTGATCCTTCCTCCACTGTCCCCGAGGTTGAGTGCTAGGCTGTGCAGGAGCCGCAGAGCGAGATCGGGTTACCACACAGGCCATCTCATCCTGTTGGCACCTCCCAACCCATTCCCGATTCTCACCATCCACGTCGGCCGCCCTCTCGGCAACGACTAAGGGTGGAGTCCCGGAAGTGGGCACCGCAAAGTCGTTGCCGAGAAGAAGGTCGACGCCCTCAACTGGCAAACACTCAACGATCCCTACATCCAGCTCCCTGCACACCTCTCCCACTCTCAACTCCAACCTCACAAGTGGGTATGACCTTGTAGCATTTATACCCTGCACCACAACAACTCTGGCCGCATTTATCAGTTTCCCTGTGAAGTTCCTCAACAAAGTTTGCGAAGCCCCCGTATCCCTCAGCAAGTCAACCCTCCGTAGTTCACTCCCCCAGCTCACAAACCCGTGTCCCCGATGGCTACAGAAAGTGTCCCGGACAGGTGTCGAGCCTTCCGTACGCTTCTTTACCGCGTGTGCCTCAGCTGCTGACAACCTACCCCGGGCAGTTGCTGCAGCCTTCAGAGACACACCGATACTGTGAACCAATGACACCGGCTTAGCGGGAGTGTTACTAGGGCACTCACGTGAATAATGGCCTAGCTTCTGACATTTGTAACATTTCACATCCCCAATGGGCTTCTTCCCTTGTGCGGGCGAAGAAGGGGCCTGACCTTTAGTAAACGGGAGAGGCTTGTGTTTGTAGGTGTTATTAGGTGCAATGCTTTTAGTGTGGTTATGTGTGTCATAGGATTTGTTATTATCGAAAACTCTGGTGGGTGGGGTATAGCGCCCCTTCTGCCCTGACTCAGCCCTCTGAGCGGCACCGCAACCACGAATCAATGATAATCTGAGGTCTGCCATCTTGGCAGCCTCCTCTACTGTCTTGGGACATTTTTCCTTAATGTTCAGCGTTAGATCGGTTCCAGTACATTTGTAAAACTGTTCCAGATAGAAAAGTTGCTTAATTTCCTCAGCCGACTCTGCGTGCTCGGACCGAAACCAGTTATTACATGCATCTGTTAAGTCCCGTGCGTGCTCCATAAAACTGACGTCGCTCTTCTTATTCACGCCACGGAACTTCAATCTATAAGTTTCGGGTTGCAGTTCGTAGGCCCGGAGCACAGCCTCCTTCACCAGTCCATACACGACACTCTCGTCCAGTGACAGTGCATCGTAGGCTTTCAACCCCTTACCCACTAGACGTGATGAAACTAATGCTGCCCATTTAACCTCCGGCCAGTCATACTCACGACACTTCTTTTCGAAACGAGCAAAAAACTCAGTCACTGCTGTCTCATCAAATGCGGGTACTAACTTAATTAAATGCGAAAGTGAGTCTGTAATCCGGTGCCCACCACCGAGATGACGCCCCGTGGTCTCTACTCTAGACTTCTCGACATCCATTTCAGCCTGGTACCTGGTTGCATCCCGATTGGCTTGGATTCTAGCAACCTCTATGCGTTCTATACTAGCCTGTTGTATCTGAGTCTCCTGCAGCTTAATCCGTTCTATACTAGCCTGTTGTATCTGAGTCTCCTGCAGCTTTATCCGTTCTATACTAGCCTGTTGTATCTGAGTCTCCTGCAGCTTAATCCGTTCTATACTAGCCTGTTGACTCTCTTGCAACTTAAGCTTAGCTAGTTCTAGCTGAAATAACATCTCAGGAGACAGGCCTGGGGGGGGAGAGCACAAAATGGGGGATCCACACCGAGACGTGTTTACGGGTAAGCCAGCTTGCCATTGAGAACCCTCCTGCTGCATCGTGCTAAGACTCGCTGGCTGAGGGCCCAGCTCAGGGGTAGAGTGGAATGGAGGCTTGGAGGGAACCCCCCAAGACCCCACTCCACCCACCGCCCCATCGCCATCACCCAACAAACATGCCACCAAATTCTTCTTGGGCCAACTGTCAGGACAGTCCCGCCCCAAAACCATGGCTAAACAGCGAAGACCGTAACAATCAATAGCCTGCAGGCGCTGTTCGGTCAAAGGTGTCTGCAAAAATGCCCGGGCATCCCTCTCTCCACTTATAACACTCCCCTCCCTAAATATCTGCTGTACTTGCTGGTCACTAGGCTGTACCGTGTTATCCTCCCCCGTAAATGATGAGTCATTAGACATAGTGCTGGTTATACAATTGCTGTTCATAAAAAAAAAAAGTGCTTATTACTAATTGCAGTCTCGACTCACAAAATGTTAAAGATGCTTGAATGACTCTACTCTAGACACCTAACGAAACAATCTGCAAGTCCACCAATACAATAATGACACAATAAAAATTCCTCCAATATGCAAGAAAATTCTAGCCAGCTCTACTAGGTAGCATAGAATAGTTCTCCAAAAAACATGTGATAGGATACTACTGAATCTTGTGCAAGGTCGCCATTTTGTTACGGCTGGATCGGCAATACATATTCGGGATTCTTGATCGTAGGACAGAAATGGCTTAAGTGACAACGACACGCTCGATTCCAGTCCCAAATACTATATGCTCCAGACAACAAAAGCACCAACGCCCTACAGAGTTATCGTCTACGGTAACGAGGTACCTTAACTCGGCGAAAGTGTACAACAGGGGTAGGCTATGAGGCTAAACTCCCTCAGACATTTATAGGTTACGTTATTACTAAAGAAATGCAATACTCAAGAAACTACGTTAATATTAAGCCTCTAATAATGTAGAATAGAAGCAGGCTAAAGGTATGACAGTGAAATGCTAAATGACAAATGTACACGCCTACTTGAAAGCGCGTGCACTACACTAACTGTCCCCTACTAACATGCACTAGCATGTAGCATACAAGATGTTCATGATCCAGTAGATACCTAATAATACACATGGGAGGAACATAAATAGTAGTCACTTATTATAATAATTAATCTATACTTGGAATAACTAAAAGGTTGCAGGCAACAGTACTGCACCGGTAGCCTACTACCGCATAGGCTACTTCGCTTCTCTCACTCTGTCTCCCCTCCGAGTCCGTATGCGCCCTACGCAACAGAACTCCGGACACAGCAGCAAAACGACAGTGCAGTTAATTGATACATGAAAGTATTAATAGTGTTGTCTTGTGTGTGAGTAATGTGTATTGTAAAGTGTTATAGATATATACTTAAAGAGAGCTGCAATGCATAGTAAAATAAAGATATATCCCACTCATCATCCCCATGTGTTCTAGCTAGCAGGCCAAGTCACAGGAACAACGAGTCCCAGCACCGAAAGCGAGAACCCAGGAGAAGACTGTAGAGAACACAAGGACAGATAAATTACGTTACTCTACTATACCGGCACTACGAGCGAGCTGTAGTCTCGGGTGCTACACTCGCTCCTGGCTCGGTATGCAAATCAAGGCTAAGTCCTCGTCCCTCTACAGACAACTCCTGGGCATGGTCGGGCTCTTACACATGGCACCAGTCTAGTCACAAATGGGATGATAAGCGGGGCATATAACTCGTGAACATGTAGAACGTTCACCAACTATCCTCATCAAGAAGATCGCTGTTCACATTAACCCCTTAAATCTAATACATGTAAATATATGCTTGTCCTAAGAGTAATACGAGAGGTGAGTGCTGAAACTCCTTTAGGACCTCAAGGGAATGTTATGCATTTAAATAGAGAGAAGAATGAAATGAGAGTAATGTCGTCAGAGAGAAAGAGTGCAACAACGAGAAGTTGGGAGAGAGGGCAAGGGATGTTAGAATCTCAAAGGTTCTAGGCAACCTGATCATGGAACACGCAGCCAAGCCTCCAGGCAGTGTGCTGTACGACAACATGGGCCCAGCCCAGGCAGGCAACAATGGACTACCAACCCCGTCGCGCCTAGCTATAAGCGCAAGGCTGCCAACCAGTCCATACGTCTGGCAACCACCCGGCCGGCAGCGCGGCGCGTTGCTACCCTCTTGCTCTGAAGCCTAACTCACTCTCTCTCTCTGAACTCCCATTGTCTTATCTATCAACTTCTCTATTGATACTACATATTAAATGGAAGGTCTCGACATGGCTTAAAACAAAACCCACCACTGGTTAGCACATGACGTAGCACATAGCACATTAGCACGAGACCTTTGCAGAGATACAAAGAACATAGTTATAAGTTGTCACACTCAATATACATTGCGGCTGACGGTAGCCAGATCACGGGCGGTACAGTCGAGTACCAAGGAGTACAATCAGGTTGCGTTGCAAAGCACTGGGGGTGCGTCACAATATAGTGGGCACGTTAATTTTTTTTTGGCAAAGTAGTATAGCACTTGAGAGTCTTCAGACATT
This sequence comes from Paralithodes platypus, assembly GCA_032716605.1. Lineage (NCBI taxonomy): Eukaryota > Metazoa > Arthropoda > Malacostraca > Decapoda > Lithodidae > Paralithodes > Paralithodes platypus. The sequence goes on along the minus strand of CM064491.1, from coordinate 27,072,548 downwards.
TTTGGCAAGTGAATAGTGCTACATAAGAGTTTGGGGTACTTCTTTTCTGAATATTGTGGTGAGAAATTTTTGTGAGCATCATGTCTTATACCGGGTCAGAGGAGAATGGAGACACAGTACGTAATGTCGAGACTGAAGAACAACAGTATGATGAAAGGGTTAATCGGGTGAACTGTGAGGAGGATGCTAGGATATTTTTGCAATGGCCTGTTACTGCCGAGCGGTTGGAGGGTATGGATCGGTACGGTCTTCAATGCCTGGCCACAGCTATCGGTCATGCGGTTACTAGCAGCATGACCAAGGATAACTTGATAACGTGTGTACTGGGCAGGGTGACTGGTGAGCGAGATGGGTTGAGTGCTCAGAGCCCTTCGGCCATGCTTCCCCTACACTCGACTCCCAGCCATCCCAGTGGTTTGCCGACCCCGGGTACGCTTTCACAGGTGGGTGGTGACTGGCAGGGTGGGTTGCCCCTGGGGGGACCACCGGTAATTTCAAACATTGTAGCACCTTCACCTCCTCAAGGGTTGTCTCCAGAATTATTGCTTCAGCTCGAATTAGCTAAGATCGAAGAGAGAAAGGCTATCAGGGCAGGTGAGCAGCAAATAGAATTAGCCAAGATAGAAGAGAGAGCCAAGCTAGCAAAAATCCAAGCTGATTTAGAGTCGACTAGGTACTGTGCCGACATGGACGTAGAGAAGTCGCGAGTAGAGACAACGGGACAGCGACTTGGGGCTGGTAACCGTGTTCATGAGCAGTCTCTCTCGCACTTATTGAAACTGGTTCCGGTGTTTGATGAGAGTGGTGTAACAGAATTTTTCACACGCTTTGAGAAGAAGTGCCAGATTCACCAGTGGCCAGAGAATAAATGGGCAGCACTTGTATCCTCTAGATTAATAGGCAAGGGTCTTAAAGCCTACGATGCGTTGCCTATAGAGTCTTGTATTATCTATGAGGAACTCAAGGAGGCTGTCCTGAGAGCATACGAACTACAACCAGAGACGTACAGGTTGAAGTTCCGGGGTGTTACCAAGGGTCGGGAGAGCACCTTTTTGGAGCATGCCCGGGAGCTGTCCGATGCTTTTGGGAATTGGCTGAGGTCGGAGAAAGCTACTACGTTTGACGACATTAAACAGTTGGTGCTTTTAGAGCAGTTTTTCAAATGCACGGGCGGCGACCTGACGTTAAACCTTAAAGAAAAGCAACCAAAAACTCTACAGGAGGCAGCTGAGATGGCTGACCTCCGGCTATCACTAATTCGTGGGTGCGGGTCTGCCCAGCGTAGTGAGGCAGGTAACAAGGGGCGTGACGCCGCACCCCCCCGAGTTAGTGATATACCTTATGCAAACAAGTACAAGAGCCATGATACCAAGACTGACCACAAGACTAGCACCGACCCATTTAAGAAGGGGCCGGGCCCTTCCCAGTACCAAGGGAAGCCCAAAGGGGAGTTGGAGTGTTATCATTGTCATGAAAAGGGGCACTTTGCAAGAGTCTGTCCTAGCAAACCACCTACAGCAGCTGTGTCTTTGGCCTGCAACATTGGTGTGTCTCCGAAGTCATCTGAGTTTGCCCGGGGCAGTTCGTCAGAGGCTGAGGCACAGCCAATGCAGAAGCACCTGGGAGGCTCGAACCCTGCTCAGGATGTTTTTTGCGACCATAGAGGGCGGGGTTGCGTGATGTGGGTGGGGCGCAAGCATGGAGTAGAGGTCTTGCATGATACAGGTGCTTCCCAGACTCTGATGAAAAACTTGACTGGCTACCCTATAAACGCGGCTCGGGTGGTGGTGGTGCAGGGTATTAATGCAACTCGGTCATACCCGCTGGTGCGGTTGGAGTTGGAGGTGGATGGTGTGGCACGTGAATTGGATGTCGGAATTGTGGAGAAACTGACAGTGGAGGGCGTCGACCTTCTTCTCGGCAACGACTTTGCAATGCCCGCTTCTGAGGTTCTACCCTTAGTCGTTGCCGAGAGGCCGGCCGACGTGAGTAGGGAAGAGCAAGAGTGGGTCGAGCGGTGCCAGACACAACCCATGGCGTGTGTTGTCACCCGAGCTCGGGCAGCTAAAGTGTCACAGCCTAGTCCTCCGTCTTCAGACCAGCGGAGGAACGATCAACAGGAGGAGGCTAAAGCTGGAGTTGGTTTTAAGAGTTTTGACTTGGCGGCTCTCCTGGGTGTCTCAGTATTAGCACCATTACTTAATTCTGGAGTAGCCCCTGGGCCTGTCATTGAGAGTGACGAGGCTGGGCATGACGAGTCTCCACGACAGCAACGTTATGTACATCGAGAGAGACAGAGGGAGCAGCCCAGTATCGGGGAAGGTCATGCATTGCTCCGGGAGCAGTTAGATCGCTTGGCATCCTCAGATATACGTCGGTTGCAACTAGAGGACCCTGAGCTCCAAACATGTGCTAATGGAGCTGTAGAGCTCGACGAGGACGGCGATGCACAGCCAGGAGATTTTTTTTATTTAGAAGGCATCCTCTATAGGCGTTTTCAAGACCCTAAACGTAGTTGGCAAGAGGGGTCCGGAGTAGTGGACCAGTTGGTGGTGCCACGGGAGTGCAGGGATAGCCTACTGAGGTTGGCGCATGACATACCACTGGCAGGACCTCTAGGGGTGAGAAAAACGGTGACGGCTTTAGAATTTTGTTTTGGTGGCCGGGGTTGAAGGGGCAGGTGGTAACCTGGATAGCAAGGTGTCATACGTGCCAGAGGGTTGGAAAACCTAACCAAACAATTCCGAGAGCCCCGTTGCACCCCATTCCTGTCAGTGGACCGCCCTTCAGTAAGGTCATCATTGATATGGTCGGACCCCTACCCCCTACTAGTGCCGGTAATAAATTTCTATTAACTATCATGGATGTGGCCACTCGTTATCCTGATGCATATCCAATGAGAAATGGCCCAGCGAAAACTGTTGTCCAGAACCTGCTCTTGTATTGCTCGCGGTATGGTTACCCGCAAAAGGTGCAATCGGACCAAGGTTCTAGTGTTACATCTAATCTGTTCAAACAAACTATGATTCAGCATGGCATCAGCACTGTCGTCTCTTCTGCGTATCACCCGGAGAGTCAAGGGGTGTTGGAGAGGTGGCACGCCACGCTGAAAAGCATGCTTCGATGTTATTGCGCAGAGAACGGAAAGGATTGGGACCTTGGTCTGCCGTATGTTTTGTTCGCGGCAAGAGAAGTACCTGGAGAGAGTCTCGGTTTCAGTCCGAATGAGCTTGTTTTCGGGCATCAGGTGAGGGGTCCTCTCCACATGGTGAAGGAGATGTGGGAGGGCACTAGGCATATTGTTCTGCGAGATAAGTTGCAACCTCTTGTTCCTGAGCGACAAGAGGAGTTGTTCACTAGGCTGTGGCAGTCCGTCCGCATTTTTGTTGCTTCTCCAGGCCTGATGTACGGGGTAGAATCCGACATGGAGGCTGGAGACAGTGCAAGGCTCGAGTTGGTTCCCTACCGTGTGAATCCTGCTCGACAGCCTGTTGTGAAGGCAGAGCTGGACGGCGTGTGGAGAGGGGGTCTGAGGGATGAGGAATGTCGTGAGTGGTCATTGCCAGTGGCTTTGCAACCTGAGTTTGGTGGCAGAGTCCGTGTGTGTTGATTGCAAGAGTGTGGAAGCATTATCCCTGACAGACGCCTATCCATTACCCAGAGTTGACGACACCATAGACCGCTTCGGGGCTGCCTCGCTCATCACGAAGGTAGAACTAGTGAAGGGTTATTGGCAGGCCCCGTTGCCGGGAAAGAGCGAAGAGAAGTGCCAGTTTTGCGATGAGCTGGGCAGTTTGTCAGTGCCAGGTGTTGTTGTGCTGCCGGAACACAAGTTGGATGTGTGGCATGCTAAGGGCACTGATAATGTTTTGGCTTTGTTTGCAGGAGAACCCTCGCTGTTCAGTCAGTGTCTGTCGCGGGTGGAGGATCCGGGGTAGGCTACCACAGTATGTTGGTATAGCCTCCTGTCTTGGCTCGCGGTGTATTTTTGCGCTGGTGCTTGTTGGTTCGCGTGTGTAGCATCAGTGTAGGGTCGCAGGGCAGGAGTTGTTGGCTTTGATTAGACGAAAATTAGGCTACATCTATAGTAGCCGCCAAAAACAACATTAAAATAAAATATGAAAATTAAATAAAAACTCTTTCTTTTTAATAATTAATTTTAAGATAATATTGTAGCTGAGTACTGAGTGCAGATGATTTTCTCTCAGTAGGCTGTGCTTCTTAAAGCTCGCTCTGGGAGCACAATGTTATGAATTAATGTATTATGTTTGGGAAGGGTGATAAGATTTTTTAATATATAAAATGTTGTTGTATTTTTGTTTTTGGAGACTGAGCTTGCATTCCATGAGTGGCAGAGTGGTTAGGAGTGGCAGATTCTAGCGACATTCTGCCTGTTCAGATATGGGCTCATGGTTGAGTGTCCCATATCTTGGGGGGGGTGTGACGCCTCCCGGCGTTAGCAGAATGGTTGCGTGGGGCATTGCAGCTCGCTAGCGCTCGCCAGGATGGGGGGATGGGCTACAGTTGTCCTAGAATGATCTGCTTTATTTCGTTAGTGTCGTGTTGCCACAGACAGTCTAGAAGTGATCTTTGTTTTGGTCTGTGACCGCGCCTTATATTTTATATTCGCTATAATATAAATGTTGCTTGTGTGGGAGGCGAGCGAGAGCGGGTGAGGGAGTACACCTGGCAGCGGGGGGTGGGCTGTGACGCGGCTCGCTTGAGCGCTGATGGCGTTGGCGGCCGGGTGGTCAACTAGTCCCTTCCTGTCGCGGCCTCATGGTTTTTTACCAAGCTCAGAGCTGGCCTGACACGCGTATCGTCTACATCCTTTGCAATTCTGTCCCCCATACTCGCCACTTTGCATACTATTTCTCTCTCTCGACTTCTCCTTTCTCATTCTCTAATCTTTATTAAACTCAACATCCCTTCTGGTTTCAGCATAGACGTTCACCGTCGGCCAGTCGTATTGTACGCGAAGCTCTCAGATATTTCTATGTATTAGGCTTTAATGAGGTTTGGAGAGACGGACTTTTCCGTGTGTGTCCTCTCTCGGGAAGGTTGTAGACCGGTATATGTCTCCCTGGCAAGGTGTTGAGTGATTCTGTTTGGTTATCTAAAGCTAGACTGGGGGTAAGGTTACTGTGTCGTTGTCTCCGATGTGTGCAGTGTTAGCTAAGCCCTGCACGACATCGACAGGTACTGTGGGAGCCTAAGTTGTCTTCGGGTGGGTTTACTTTGCGACCACAGCGCTGTGGTGTGAGAGGGCCATAGCCTATCCCTCACAACATAGTGCTGCCTCTTTGTGTTGACTTCTGAGGGATCGCCAGGATAGAACTAGGTACTAGAGACCTAGATTTATCAAGAGAGCATCCCCGTCATATAACGTAATCTTCATTATACCACCTTCGGACAACGTTAGGCTACGAGCCGCATGCTCGCCCATTGTTGCACTGCCTTGATACCCCAGCTAGACTTTATTAACTGAGCAGACACTGGTTAGAGATAAGCTCCATTATTATATGTATGCCACATTATTATTCACTGCACTTTTGAGCCGAGGTTGTGGTTGAGTTGCACAACCCTAGTAGGCTGTTGCGTTGTGTCATGAAGCATTACTTTAGTTGTCGAGCATTACTACCTTTGCGCAGTCTTTATTATTCGCCTGCCTATTATTACTATATGTCCTAGTATTTATTGTGACCCGTATTCTGCATTTTAATTGTTCAAGATTCTTTACGAACATCTTCCCAGCATCAGACTTATTTCAGAAGTTTCCAGTTGATGTTGCAGGACTAGCATTGCACTTTCTTTAATACAGGAGTGCCAGTTATTTGAGTATCTACCGTAACGTTAAATAATCACGTTACTTATCTTTTCTTTGTGTAACCTAAACGAGTAATCTTTTACTGTTTGAGAATAGGCTGTTTCATCGAGCGTCAGCCTAGTGTGTGTGCACCAGTTACCGAGTCATAGGATACCTCGTGGTCCAGGCACGACTCAGGGCGGTAATGGTGTTTTGTTTTCCAGTGTTTAAGGCAGGGGTTGGATCTAGTGTTACCGTTGTTGCATTTTGCCATTATCTAGTCCAATGTTGAAGAGCCCTGTGTCTTTGAGAACCTGGATCGTAACAAAACCATCCCATGGACGGCGAATGACATGGCAAAGCTGGAAGTTGCCCAGAATAGGGTCGGAAGGCTCGCACTGGGAGCTAACAAGTACACTGCAGTAGAAACCTTGAGAGGTGAGTACGCGGGGTGGAGCTCCTTTGAAGAAAGAATAGACAAGGTAGCCCTACGGTACCGGATCAGACTGGAAAAAATGAATGGTGATAGATGGGCACGAAAGGTGTTTGAGTGGACTAAGGAAAGCACTAAGTGGAACAAGATGTGCGACAAAAGGAAAGAGAAGTACGGAATGTGGGGTATCATGATGGGGGAAAGTATGGAAATGTGGAGTCATGAGAGATGGAAGAAAGAAGTCGGCAAGCGGGTACAAAGCGTAGCAAGGGATGAATTGGTAGGGAATATGAGGAACAAGAGCTCACTAGAATGGTACATGTGTAAGCAACAGCCAAGAAGGGAACCCTTCTACGATGGGAGCATCGGAGGTGAACTCCTCTTCAAGGCCCGAACTAAATCGCTTGAGGTGAACAGCAGAACGTATAGATGGTCAAATGAAGGCAACAAGGCCTGCAAGATGTGCGAGAGCGGGGAGGATGAGACTGTGGAGCATATATCCTCCTAAAGTGCAGAAAATATGAAGGAGAAAGGCGGGTTATTCTAAGATCCATAGTGCAAGAAATTGGTGAGGAGGAATGGAATGCAGTGGTAGGAAGGTATGAATGGGTGATAGACAGAATAGTGATCTACCTGCTTGGCCTGAGCGACCAAAACATGTGGAATGAGATCACTGCACGGAGTGTTAAGGACTTCCTAGAGGGAGTGTGGAGGAAAAGATCAGCCTCACAGTAGTGAGGCTATGGGGTGAGAATGCCCACGGGGGAACAATCTTCTTTTACTCTCAACCTTTCCCTTTCCATTATAGTTTATAATTTTACCCTAGGAGAGAGAGCCTATCCTAAGGCCAAACCTCGACCAGTCAAGCGTGACTCTCGCACCAAGACCGGTCTGCGGGCGAGCTCGAAAGAACCCCCTCGAGGTGGCGGCGGGCTCCTTTTCTTCGTGGTTGGTATCCGCCGGCCGCCAGGCTTTCTCTTTGTCGGACCGTCGTGGGGTGCCTTGGTGGAACGATGCTTGTCGTGGGGCAGTGAAGGCCAGGCGTCAGGCGTGGTCTGCCTGGCGTCGCTGTCTCTCCGAGGCGCACAAGCTACGGTACCGGCACCTGGACGCGGAGTGTACCCGGGTCTTGGTTGCCGCGCGCCGCTCGGCCTGATCGTCCTTTCTCTCTTCTCCTCCTCTGCCACGCGCACGTGGAGGTTCCTGTCCTCTATGAAGGGTCGTGCTTCCTCTTTCTCCTTTCCTCTTTGCCGGGATGGCATGGCTCTCCTGTCTGATCTCTCCAAGGCCGATTTCCTTGCTTCTTTCTTTTCCTCGCTGCTTAGCACTCCTATCCCTCTCCCTGCTTCTGCCCGCCTGGCGGCCGCTGTCCGTCTGGCTGGCGGAGGCGTCTACTTCCCCTCCTGGTCTCTCTCTTCCTTTCACTTCTCAGGAACTTTCCTCTGCCCTCTCCGCTCTTTCGCCCCGTAAAGCTGCCGGGCCTGACCTGGTCCCTTATGAGTTCCTCCGCTCTCTCCCCCCCCCCCCCCCCCCCCCTGCTTCCGCTGTCTTGTTGGATCTCTTTAATTGTAGCTGGGCGGATGGGGTCTTCCCGGGTGCTTGGAAGGAGTCTATCCTCCTTCCTTTCCCTAAACCCGGGAAGGATCTCACCAGTCCCTCTGGTTACCACCCCATTGTGCTCCTTCAGTGTGTGGGTAAGCTCATGGAGCGGCTAGTTGGTGCTCGTCTGCAGTGGTGGGTTGAGTCTCAGGGTTCGCTGTTGGAGGAGCAGTACGTGTGGCTTCCGTCCTGGCCGGGGCACGCTGCACGTCCTCCTGCAGTTGGAACACTTGGTGCACGACACTTACAGACGTCGTGGGGTCATGCTGGCCCTCTTTGTGAATGTGGCGGGTGCTTTCGACTCTGCTTCGATCTCATGAGGGGATCCTATTCAAGCTCTTTGCTATGGGTGTCTCGGGTGTTCCGTTGTCTTGGGTGCGCAGTTTTCTGTCGGGTCGTACCTTCTCAGTCTCGGTGGCGGGGGGCGCTATCCGCGCCGCGTCCCGTCCGTCGTGGGGCTCTCAAGGGCTCGGGCCTTAGTCCTTTTTTTTTAATCGGCTCCTGTCTGACCTCCCCCGTCCCCCTGGTACGTCTCTTTTGGCGTATGCGGAAGATCTATATATCCTTGGTCTGCACGGCTCCTACGCTGTTAGAGGCGCAGGAGTGCCTGCAGGCAGGGGTGGAGGACCTACTCCGGTGGTTTGCGGACTGGGGTTTTGCCGTCAATGCGCAGAAGTGCGCTTTGATGTGCTTCACCCTACAGCGCAAGCTCCCCTCCCTCCCCTCCATCCTCCTCGCGGGTACGCCGGCCCCGTTACGTACGCAACATACATTTTTGGGGCTCCGACTCGATGGCCCCATTTTAACCTGGAAGCATCATATAGAGTATATTTGCTGTCGTCGTTTATGAAGCGGCTCGATATCATGAAGAGCTTGGCGGGCATTTGTTGGGGCGCGGATCGGGATGTCCTCCTGCGGTTTTATTCGGCGTACGTGCTCAGTAAAATTCGGTACGGTTGCTCCGTCTACGGCTCGGCCTCCCCCACGGTACTCAAACGGCTGGATGCGGTGCAGCACACGGAGCTGCGCATCGCGTTGGGGGCCTTCCGCTCATCGCCGGCGGTCTCTCTCCACGCGGAGGCGGGTCTTCTTTCCCTTGCTATGGACCGTCATCACCCTCCATCGTGCCCTATCATTTTCACCTGCTCATCCTTATAGCCTCTTCATTTCTCATGCCCCTGTTCTGCCTCATGCTCCTTCCTGGCCTATCCCGTTCCCCTTTCCTCGTCCGTGCCCTCCTGTCCTCCTTCTCCCTTTCCTTGCCCCTTCCATCCCCTTCCCCCACCCCCTCAGTCTCCCCTTTCCCTCCCTGGTCTGCCCTGTCCTCTATGTTCCACCTTTCCCTGCATGTTCCCTTCGTCAAATCTCAGGATAGCTCCCGTGCCCCCTCCCTTTTCCTGGAACTTCTCTCCCTCCGCTATAGTACTCACTTCCCTATTTACACGGATGGCTCCCACACCTCCTCCCCCCAGTCCTCTTCTGCCGCCATTTACGTAGAGCACCTCTCCCTTTGTCGGACTTGGTGGCTGTCCGGTTTCCATTCAGTACTATAGCCTCAGAATTATATGCCATCCTTCAATTAGCTTTACTTTTCATTCGCGATTTCCTCTCCCCCCCAGTCAATATAGTAGTTTTCTCAGATTCACAGTCCTCCCTTGCCTTCCTCAGCTCCCCGCACCGTCTCTCATCGCTCCCTTGTCTTTCAGGCCCATTTTCTCCTTTGCTCCCTCGGGCAGTCCGGCTTTTCCCTCCATTTTCAGTGGGTTCCCTCCCATGTCGGTATCCGGGGTAACGTTATTAAAATGCCCCAGAACGAGAAGCCCACCACAGAAGCCACGAACGAACACCACACAGAAACAACCAAAGGAAAGGTCCACAGAACGAAAGGACCAGCTGACCGAGCCAGCCAATTCAGATAGGCCCAAGCCCGCAGGGCTAAGCAGCTCCAGGCCGCACCTAGATACCCCTTCTAAACTGACCATTTTTCCACACCTCATGTACACTACCCCCTCGTGTCCTACACTCCTAACTACAAAGATGATGAACAGGAATATACATTCATATTAAAAACACCCATGCCCTGTCCCGACGTTGAGCCAATGCCAACACATCAGACAGCCATAATTATATCTATGTATGTTCTTACATCCGAGAAGTAGATGTTATATATCTTAGAAGTTGAAAACACCCACGCCTGTCCCTAGACCTTGTATATCATTTCCCATGACGAGTATAGATATATGTAACCCGTGCTCAGTCGCCCCCTTGCATTGTTCCTCTAGTAACTAAGTGTCTCTATAATATTAACTGCCACCAGTATTGATACGACATAGCGGCACTGTCCTTGTGTCGTATTGTGCCAAGTACAGATCAACCAGGTTTCATCACCTTATTAGGACGACGACTATAATGTCGTCGTTCATCGATGTATGCAATCCTTAGTTTAAGTATTAATATTAACATTCCCTAACATCTTGTCTTGCCAGACTAAGCTTCTGAAGACCCATCGCCCCATAAATCTATGTATTCAATCCTTAGGTTAAGTATTTTTATCTGCCATTGTGTTCACCTTTTTCCATTTACTTTTCCACAATTGTCATACGTCTTCCCCTTGCCTCCTTCGTATCCACAGTCCACACTACGCCAATTTACTTCGTGTCATACACCTCTTACCCCAACCAGAGATTGTATAAGATAACCTTGTTACCAGTATCTGTCATAAGTACCCCGAAACAATAACTAAGTACCCCTACGAACTGCCGCTGTTGTTGGTATATATATTTCATAGAAAACGCAGTTCCCAGGGCCAACTAATAGTATCCATAACCCCTCGGACTGATCACATAACTCTATCTTTTCCAGACTCATATACCACCCCATAGTTGCATTCCCCGGTAGCATTTGGCTAACGTATTCTACTGCCTTTTCAAACTCCCATATCAACTGCAGCCTAATGCCACCCCCACGCCCAGAGACCTTAGGGTCAAATTCCCCTGCACTCCTCCCCTCTCATTATAAGACCCCGCGCTTCTCTACTCTTGTCCGACCTAGCCTCTCTCTCATACCTCTTGAAGATCCTTGAATTGTCCGTTGCTAACGCTCTCCAACCTTCTATATATACTCCTATCCAGCCTACCTTCACTTAGTAGGCCAGAACAACATTAGAACTTTACTAGCCCCTTGCATGCCATCTATTCTCTTACAACCCATTCACAACCCTGCACCCAATGGTCGTCGGTGCGAGGCTAGCCGCCTCGCCAGTAACTAACTTCTATTGCCATACTTCCAGATAAATGTGGCAGAGTTAGCAACCCAGTCTCCACCACATCCAGCAAACCCTACAATTAACAACTAGCCGAGTAAAACCAGCTAGCCAAGGCACCTTCGGTTTTGGTATTAAGGACACCCACATCTGTCTCATACACAGAGGGTTATTACAAACACTGGTGATATGGCAAGCCCCTAGCCACAGCCGCCGGACGACTATCACAGAGAGAGGGCGCCCAGCTCCCCCTTTTTGCCCACCCGAGGAGGGAGACCCCCACCCCCGCGGAGGTATACCTGGCCCCTGTTTTGACTTCTGAGTCATTGCCAGGTAGCACAGGAATTCTTCCTATCAATGAACTAACCATGCATGACTAACACCTTTACTAACCTCTATTAACTCAAAATAAACCATTTACCTTTCTTGCATACTCTGATCACTAAATTAGCACCTCAGCTATACCATAGAATGAAGATTGAACAATCTAAGAGAGACGCTCCTATCACAGCTGTCCCCATCCTCCTCGCAAAGTAGATCCAGTCTCTCTCCCCTAAATACTTCCAGTATAGCCAAAATAGTACCTCTTACTAAGGCTCAGTTATATGAAAATATAAAGGCTTCCTATAGCCATGTGCCACAACAGTAAATACCATCTTACCTAGTCCCCATATCTATTGAGAGCTCAAATAAGTCCATAAGACTCGAGATCCCTACTGTCTACAGGGTCCAGAACCGAGCCTATAAATCTAGCTCCCGCCCCCAGTCAAATCAGTTGAAAGCTAGACACCAACCAGGGGTCACTACCCTGCAGTTAACTTCTAGCTCTGCCCTTGTGTTGTTCCGGAGTTGAGATTCCAGAGCCGGCAGACTCCGTGGCAGATTTGGATAGAAGGACCTGCCCACGTATTTGAGAACTTCACACATATGGACCCCCTGGACGGCCGCGGAACCAGTCGTTAGCCCCCAACATCACGGACGCAAGATAACCAGGACCAGACCCATCAGATACTACCCAAGATTCCCTTTATCAGTACTACATATTACTGTGCTGTTTAGAGATTCACTAATTAATATTTCTACGAAGTGGCTATCTCTTTGCCCCAGTATAATTTATATAACCATTCAATTAGGAAGTGCTAAGCGTATCAGTGTTCAATAATTAACAGGCGATACTAACTCTCGTAATCAACCATATATCCAGATATTATTACCTAGAAGGAAACCCTAGTGATATCTGAATGTTCGTCCACTGATTTGCGTTCTATGTATTTCTAAGACAAGAATATAAAACTTAGATCAGTACCCCCTGAGGTTACTAGAATTCCCGTGCTCTAAAATACGCGTGTCTAATCTAGTCTGTGAACTACTACTTGTGCACCAGAGCTACCAGTAATAAATCTAACAGTGAATATGATTCTATAAGTAACATTGATGGTCTTCGGTATATAAACCTGTTGAATTAAAGCCAGTGATCAGAAGATTAATACCTGAACGTTGGAAGTGGGAGACTAGGCTCCATCCAGATCCACTTATGCTAGTGTTGTTCGATTCTATTATATTGTCTTGCACGAGTATTCTGCAGTGGTATATAAATAAACGTGATCGTGTAACTTGCTACCATGTGTTTCTTTGTGTTCTCTATTCCTCATATCTTGTATTGTGCATGCAGCCTTATATACCCAGTCATTTAGAACTCACATTACCCAAGTTAAACCTGTAGAAAAACAGGGCATAACATTGGCGGCAGCGGTGGTTCTTGATTCGGATAAAAGGTTGCATTACACTGCAAGTTTGGAACAGTAGAAGCATGGCAACATCGCGAAATTGGCAGCCACTCACACACATTCCCAAGTATGATGTAAACACGTATGATATTGCCACTTACTTAGACATAATAAAACCAGTGTTAGATGTGGCACTTCAAAATGACCGCGAAAAAATCGCCGTTGCATTATTGCACATTATGCAGTTGGGAAAAGCCGTTTCCCAAATTGCTAAACAGGTAACGCCAGAGAGTACCTGGAACCAGTTTCGATCCCTCGTGATCCGGACCTTAGGGCCACTTTTGGATTCCCTCATCTCCCCAAAAATAATACAAATCGACGAGATCAAGTATGAAGGGGATATAAATGTGACCCTCATACAACTCTACAGATACGTGAGGACCACGTATAGCTATGAAGATTACGATCAACAAAATGAACTCTTATTCACCGCATTATTAAACATCCTCCCACCCCACATCACCGCCCATCTCGACCCGTATGGCTTATTCGAAGAACATATGCTCTCCATCAGAGAAGAATGCCTACTCAGTTCGATGAATCCCCTATCCAACCCTTCAGCCCTATCCAAGACTCCGTGCACCCTTCCAAAATGACTTCCGGTGAAAGTCCAACCCCAGTGCACTCTTCCTTGCCTCTATCCTCTCTGACCATCCCTAAATTTTCCCCTGCCCAGCCATCCACCAACGATCATCTTCCATCAATTGTGTTACCCCATCAACCCCATCCTTGTTCTATGCATGTCAAACAAACTCACCAGTCCCAGATAACCTCTAACCAGACCGTGACTGCCACCAAGAAAATTCCCCAAATTCGTCCTGTTAACAACCCCAAATCAATACATCAGTCCTCTACCAATAACCCCTGTTCTAAACCTAACTCTTCCCCCACCAACCCTTCGCAGCCCCCTCAACAAGCCCCGTATTCTAGTTATGCCTACCTATGTAGGCCTACCAAAACATGTTTTCCCCATGCCCCCAGAAATGTTCAGCTATTCCACAAACAACAAAATTCCCCTTGTGACAGTTTTCAGTCAGTAGCTCCCTTCCACCCCCACACAATTCACACCCCTAGAAAACTTCAAAACCCCACACTTGACTCGCCCTCTCATGTCAAACAAACTCACCAGTCCCAGATAACCTCTAACCAGACCGAGACTGCCACCAAGAAAATTCCCCAAACTGGTCCTGTTAACAACCCCAAATCAGTACATCACTCCTCCCTCAATAACCCATGTCCTATGCCTAACTCTGCCCCCACTAATCCTCCCCAGTCCCACATAACCTTTAACCAGACCGAGACTGACACCAAGAAAATTCCCCAAATTCGTCCTGTTAACAACCCCAAATCAGTACATCACTCCTCCCTCAATAACCCATGTCCTATGCCTAACTCTGCCCCCACTAATCCTCCCCAGTCCCACATAACCTTTAACCAGACCGAGACTGACACCAAGAAAATTCCCCAAATTCGTCCTGTTAACAACCCCAAATCAATACATCAGTCCTCTACCAATAACCCCTGTTCTATACCTAACTCTTCCCCCACCAACCCTCCCCAGTCCCCCCAACAAATCCCGTTTTCTAACTCGCTCACCTCTCACCACCCTGACCATCCCACACGCGCCGTTAATCCTCCCCTCACGCGTGACGACCTAGGGACCCAACCATGTTCCCCTCCTTCCCCCAGAAATGCTCAGCTATTCCCCCACCAACAAAATTTCCCTTGTGACAGTTTTCCGTCAGTAGCTCCCTTCCACCCCCCCACAATTCACACCCCTAATAAACTTCAAAACCCCACACTTGGCTCACCCCCTCATGACAGACAAACCCACCAATCCCATATAACCTCTAAACAAACCGTCACTGCCACCGACACACCCCACCACTCTGATCCTCCCACACGCGCCGTTAATCCTCCCCTCACGCGTGACGACCTAGGGACCCAACCATGTTCCCCCCCTTCCCCCAGAAATGCTCAGCTATTCCCCCACCAACAAAATTTCCCTTGTGACAGTTTTCCGTCAGTAGCTGCCTTCCACCCCCCCACAATTCACACCCCTAATAAACTTCAAAATCCCACACTTGACTCACCCCCTCATGACAGACAAACCCACCAACCCCATATAACCTCTAAACAAACCGTAACTGCCACCGACACGCCCCACCACTCTGATTCTCCCACACGCGCCGTTAATCCCCCCCTCACGCGTGACCCCCACCAAAGTGATTTTCCCCCCCTCATGCGTACCGAACACCTGCTCACCAGTCGGTCCCCCACCATCATGAGCCCAGCTAAACTTTCAACCTCCACCAATTCCCACCCTGCCAGCCTAACCTCTCACGACCACATTCAGAACGAACAATCACCCCCGTACATAACCCCTACCTCCTTTTTCCCCCCTATCTTACCCCCCTCTTCACCGTTACCCCACCCGCCCCAAATTCCACCCCAAAGATCCCGCTCGACAAAATACCACTCCCATCCCAATCCAACCACAAAACTTTTTCCACCTTGGCTAAACCCCAAAATACTCTCTCTCTCGCCCCAAACAACATAATCAACCTCTCAACTTCAACCACTCCTCGAAATCCCATCCATGTCTCTCCCGAAAATAAAATCAGTCCAAATTCAACCCCTCTCAAACCACAACCCTGCCTGCCCAGACCCCCCCCCACCATCTCCCTATCAAATCCCCACACCCCAAACCTCCAAACCACCCGATCATAGTAAACTCTCAACCTTCAGCCTTACTCACCCTTCCCCAAACCCCACTCACGACCACAACTCTCTACACAATTCAACCCCTCCCCAGCACCAACCTCTTCCGCAACAACAACCCAGACTCGACCTGCCCATTTCATCTTTAAAACCCCCCTATCACTACCCCCGACCGAAACCACTTAGAGCCCCCTCCAAAACTGGCCCCGGGCCAGCTCGCCCCCAGACCCACATTCCTAACGACAGAACTAACGGCAACCCTAAATAACCCCCCCTGATGATGATGAGGATATTATGGTACTTAATTTGTTTTTATTGTTTTCAATTCCTAAGCGATTGGGCATGATTCTATAAATTTACATGTTTTCCATATACTGTATATTATATATTTTTTCCCTTAGTCATACTACTTTTCTTGTTAACCTACACTTTTCTGACTATCTTTAAAATTTGTTTTATACATTGCTAAACACTTGACATCTTCTTAATTTTCCTGTGTTTCTAATTATCTGTTCTTTCTTAAATTTACATGTTTTCCATATACTGTATATATTATATATTTTTCCCTTAGTCATACTACTTTTCTTGTTAACCTACACTTTTCTGACTATCTTTTAAATTTGCTTTATACATTGTTAAACACTTTACCTCTTCTTAATTTCCTGTGTTCTTAATTATCTGTTCTTTCTTAAATTTACATGTTTTCCATATACTATATATATTATATTTTTTCCCTTAGTCATACTACTTTTCTTGTTAACCTACACTTTTCTGACTATGCTTCTTTTTACTTCACCCTTGAGGCTCGAGGACGAGCCTATAATGAAGGAGAGGGAAGTAAAATGCCCCAGAACGAGAAGCCCACCACAGAAGCCACGAACGAACACCACACAGAAACAACCAAAGGAAAGGTCCACAGAACGAAAGGACCAGCTGACCGAGCCAGCCAATTCAGACAGGCCCAAGCCCGCAGGGCTAAGCAGCTCCAGGCCGCACCTAGATACCCCTTCTAAACTGACCATTTTTCCACACCTCATGTACACTACCCCCTCGTGTCCTACACTCCTAACTACAAAGATGATGAACAGGAATATACATTCATATTAAAAACACCCATGCCCTGTCCCGACGTTGAGCCAATGCCAACACATCAGACAGCCATAATTATATCTATGTATGTTCTTACATCCGAGAAGTAGATGTTCTTAGAAGTTAAAACACCCACGCCTGTCCCTAGACCTTGTATATCATTTCCCATGACGAGTATAGATATATGTAACCCGTGCTCAGTCGCCCCCTTGCATTGTTCCTCTAGTAACTAAGTGTCTCTATAATATTAACTGCCACCAGTATTGATACGACATAGCGGCACTGTCCTTGTGTCGTATTGTGCCAAGTACAGATCAACCAGGTTTCATCACCTTATTAGGACGACGACTATAATGTCGTCGTTCATCGATGTATGCAATCCTTAGTTTAAGTATTAATATTAACATTCCCTAACATCTTGTCTTGCCAGACTAAGCTTCTGAAGACCCATCGCCCCATAAATCTATGTATTCAATCCTTAGGTTAAGTATTTTTATCCGCCATTGTGTTCACCTTTTTCCATTTACTTTTCCACAATTGTCATACGTCTTCCCCTTGCCTCCTTCGTATCCACAGTCCACACTACGCCAATTTACTTCGTGTCATACACCTCTTACCCCAACCAGAGATTGTATAAGATAACCTTGTTACCAGTATCTGTCATAAGTACCCCGAAACAATAACTAAGTACCCCTACGAACTGCCGCTGTTGTTGGTATATATATATTTCATAGAAAACGCAGTTCCCAGGGCCAACTAATAGTATCCATAACCCCTCGGACTGATCACATAACTCTATCTTTTCCAGACTCATATACCACCCCATAGTTGCATTCCCCGGTAGCATTTGGCTAACGTATTCTACTGCCTTTTCAAACT
This sequence comes from Paralithodes platypus, assembly GCA_032716605.1. Classification (NCBI taxonomy): domain Eukaryota; kingdom Metazoa; phylum Arthropoda; class Malacostraca; order Decapoda; family Lithodidae; genus Paralithodes; species Paralithodes platypus. The sequence continues at coordinate 27,054,972 of CM064491.1, read as the reverse complement.
CCCATATCAACTGCAGCCTAATGCCACCCCCACGCCCAGAGACCTTAGGGTCAAATTCCCCTATAGCCCCCCTGCACTCCTCCCCTCTCATTATAAGACCCCGCGCTTCTCTACTCTTGTCCGACCTAGCCTCTCTCTCATACCTCTTGAAGATCCTTGAATTGTCCGTTGCTAACGCTCTCCAACCTTCTATATATATACTCCTATCCAACCTACCTTCACTTAGTAGGCCAGAACAACATTAGAACTTTACTAGCCCCTTGCATGCCATCTATTCTCTTACAACCCATTCACAACCCTGCACCCAATGGTCGGCGGTGCGAGGCTAGCCGCCTCGCCAGTAACTAACTTCTATTGCCATACTTCCAGATAAATGTGGCAGAGTTAGCAACCCAGTCTCCACCACATCCAGTAAACCCTACAATTAACAACCAGCCGAGTAAAACCAGCTAGCCAAGGCACCTTCGGTTTTGGTATTAAGGACACCCACATCTGTCTCATACACAGAGGGTTATTACAAACACTGGTGATATGGCAAGCCCCTAGCCACAGCCTCTGGACGACTATCACAGAGAGAGGGCGCCCAGCTCCCCCTTTTTGCCCACCCGAGGAGGGAGACCCCCACCCCCGCGGAGGTATACCTGGCCCTTGTTTTGACTTCTGAGTCATTGCCAGGTAGCACAGGAATTCTTCCTATCAATGAACTAACCATGCATGACTAACACCTTTACTAACCTCTATTAACTCACAATAAACCATTTACCTTTCTTGCATACTCTGATCACTAAATTAGCACCTCAGCTATACCATAGAATGAAGATTGAACAATCTAAGAGAGACGCTCCTATCACAGCTGTCCCCATCCTCCTCGCAAAGTAGATCCAGTCTCTCTCCCCTAAATACTTCCAGTATAGCCAAAATAGTACCTCTTACTAAGGCTCAGTTATATGAAAATATAAAGGCTTCCTATAGCCATGTGCCACAACAGTAAATACCATCTTACCTAGTCCCCATATCTATTGAGAGCTCTGCTAGGTTTTACCAGGGTTAAATAGGAATGGGAATTTATCCCCAGGCTACCTTTAGGATCAACCTTTCCTGGTACCTGGCGCGGGGTACGAACCTCTGAAGGGAATTTAACCCTCCTAAAAACCCACAGGTTTTGAGATGCCTTGGGTGGGGTTCGAACCCTGGTTAGTGCCGCACCACCATCACCACCAGGCCCGCGCGCTAACCCACTGTACTACCACATTCCAACCCCCATCTCCTGCTCCCCAATCCCCACCCCCACCTCACCCATCCCAACCCCCAGCCCCTCCCTCACCCCCACCCCCAACCCCCCTCACCCCCACCCCCACCCCATCCTCGTGCAGCAGCACCCAACATACATCGTGCACATAACATTAACATTCTTCAACTGAACATAGATGGCATCAACACAAAGAAACACGAACTCTCACACTTCATCAAACAACACAACATACACATTGCCATCTTACAAGAAACAAAACTCCGCACAACACAAAAAACACCCACATTTCATAATTTCACCACCATCAGACAAGACCGGGCTGTCGGCGGGGGCGGTGGACTCATCACCCTGGTACACAAAGAAATATCATATATAGTAACCAGTGTACAAACCAAATCCCTCCTCCCCTCAAATGATAACACAACAGAAATACAGTCAATTAAAATACGCACTGGCAACAACTCCAACATAACCATCATAAACACATACATCCCTCCCCAAACATCCCCTACAGTACCAAATGAATACAGACCACACTTACAACACATCACAAACACCCCACACACCCCACACATCATCCTGGGTGGTGACTTCAACGCCAAGACGTCGGGCTGGTTTGTCGACAACCCCGACACAGACAGAGGGCTGGTACTACAAAACCAAACCGATAACCTCATCATCCTTAACGACATCCATCAACATACCCATATTCCTCACCAAGCCCTCTATAACCCATCATCTCCAGACATCACCTTTTGCTCCCCAGAACTCGCCCCCACAACATCCTGGAGGGTGGTCAGAACCTTAGGCTCTGACCACCTCCCGATCATTATCACCACCAAAACCAGACTCACCCCAGCTAGCCACAAACACACATACACCAATTATAAAAGAGCTAACTGGGAAGCATTCACAAATGAGACAGAACAACACTTCACAACTCTAAACAGTACACCCATCACTAACATCAACAATGCTGTACACATACTCAATAAAACTATCCAAAACGCTGACAAGAAACACATTCCAAGAGGTAACAGAAAAAGACACAACCCCAACTTCACACCAGAAATTCAAAACCTCATCAGACAACGCGACATACTGAAACACTCCCCAGCACCCCACACACAAGACATCACACAACAAATTCAAGCACTCAACACCCAAACTAACAACAAAATACAAGAACAACAAAAACTAAATTGGAATAACTTCCTACAAACACTTGATCACAAAACAAATCCCAAAAAACTCTACAAAACACTAAACAGCATCACACTTTCCAACAGCAACACAACACAATCACATGCTGCAATCACAACAACAGACTCTACTCCTTCATGTAAACAACAAGCAAACACTCTCATCAATCACTTCTCACATGTCAGCCACCTAAAACCTCACAAAGACGACCGACGTGTCATCCGACGCAAGAGACAATTCCCCACAGACCCTGACTATACACCCTTCACCAATCACCAGACACAGCATATCATCAACAATCTCAAGCACTCACCCGCCTGTGGCCTAAACAACATAAGCAACATACACCTCAGACACCTGGGACCACAAGGCATACAAGCACTCACTAACATATCAAACTACAGCTATTCACACAACACAATACCAGACATTTGGAAGCATGGTATCATCATCACATTCCCCAAACCCAACAAAGACCCCACACTACTACCCTCCTCGCACCGCCCCATCACACTCCTTTGCTCCCCCTCCAAAGTCATGGAACGCCTAGTATTACAACTAATTACACCTGACCTACCCCTAGCTCCAACACAACATGGCTTTAGGCCACTGCACTCCACAAACACTCTTCTCACAGACCTTACACAAAGAGCTTTCGACGGCATCAACTCAGCTAGACCACCACACAGATCACTATTAGCCACACTCGACATTAGTAATGCCTTCGATGCCATCCCCCGCCACAACCTAACAAACAAAATCTACAACACAAACATGCACAACAACACAAAAAGGTGGCTGGCCAACTTCCTAGCAGGCAGATGTGCACACGTATCTTTTGCCGGTCAGTCATCTAAAATCAGAAACTTTCCAAACGGAGTCCCACAAGGATCCGTCCTATCGCCCGCACTCTTCAATCTGTACATGCACGATATAACTACACCCAATACGCCCCAAATAAACTTAGCCTCCTATGCAGATGACATAACACTCACATGCACACACCATGACCCAAAAAGAGCAACAGATCTCCTTCAACCCTATCTCAACACACTACATGGCTGGTGCACTACAAACAGACTTAATCTAGCCCCAGCCAAATCCACCGCAACCCTGCTCACAAGTTGGACAGGTGAACACGAATACATCCCTCAACTCACCATAAACAACACACCCCTAACACATACACACACACCCAAAATCCTAGGAGTAACATATGATACTCATATGACATTCAAACAGCACACCACAAACATTAAAAAGAAACTGACACCCAGACTTAACGCCCTCAGGTCACTTGCTCACACAAAATTTGGACACAACAAAGAAACTACCACCACAGTATATAAACAATACATAAGATCAGTGATGGAATACGCAAGCCCAGCCTGGGCTTCTAACCTAGCTGAAACACATCATAAGTCTTTATCTTTACAGACTATTCAAAACAAAGCCCTGAAGATCATTACAGGCTGCACAGCTACTGCACCCACAGATCACCTACATCAAGAAACCAAAATCCTCAAAGTCAAAGACCATCTGAACATGAGAGGCACTCAATTCCTGGCAGCAGCCTCCACGAACCAAGACCACCCACTAAACTACATGGCAACACACCCACAGAGACCAAGAAATATCAAAACAACATCCAGCACAAGGTATCACACACAATTATTGTCCTCTCTCCCTCCCTGCCCACCCCGAACCAACTTCCAGAAGCACATCCATACTCATATCTCTCACCGATCCATCCACTCACTCACAGACAACACGCAGCTGCATGCACGACCTCCCGAAATCCATCCTTCCGAATCCTCCCTTCCTCGCGAGGACAGAGTCCACCTGGCCAGGCTGAGATGCGGACACCATCCAGCTCTCCTGAGCTATCAGAAGAGACTGGATGACTCCGTTGTCGACTCCTGCCCAGGATGTAACACAGCACCCCATACCATTAAACACATCATAGAAGACGGCATTTCACACAACCACTTACGCCAACAACACAATCTACACTCAATGAGAGCTCTGTGGGAAAGCCCGATCGTGGCCATGGCCTTCCTCAGGGACTCGGGGCTGTTCGGCCAGGCAGCTTAGGGAACAACAACAACAACAACAACTACCACGGACGTACAAAAGTATAGCAACCTTAGTCCGATTTTTAAGAACCACGGTGATAGTCTCTCGAGATGAGTTTATTGGACTTACCATCTACTGTAAGGGGTCTAAATTGACTAGGCTTGATTTTGGCAATATTTACACCAAGACTTTTACTGTTCACTCACTTTAAGCCCAATAATGACCCAGTCAGTGTTGAGATTAGGTGAAATGTTCGGTATTATGTTATTATCGTGATTAAGATATCAGTTGACATATATTAAATTGTAATAACTAAAAAGAAATAATTAAAAAGGCCCTATGGTGTCTCATAGGTACGAGGGTCATTATTCTAACTTTACATATTAAATATAATTGTTTGGTATTGTTATATTAAGTTTAGAAAAGGGGTGTCACAATCGAAGCAATGTTGTTTTGGAATTAGAATGAAATTTATTTGTTTTGGCCATTTAATCACTTCCAGGTGAATAAAGTTAATTGCAAAGCATAACTTTAACTTTGTGAATCTAGTATAATGCTGATATTTGGCCTAATAATTGCTTGAACCGAGTCTCTAGTGTGACACCCTGATTCTGAGGCCTTAGCGACAAGTGCCCACCTCAAGGGAGTTTGACAGGTGGAAATTTATGAGTCCTACCTCCAACTTAAAAACTATAGTCTTACCTAGGATATCGTAAGTAATAGTTAACATGTTTGTGCCTGAAATTCATTGCATCATATAAAAGTAATTCAATTATCCTTTGAAAGTCTTATTAGACTCCTAAGTAAGTTGAGGAGCTCATTTAATCAAGGTATGGTTAATGTTGTGACAAAGGACGCTGACCCGAGTCCTACAGAGCCTAGAGCCGAGAGTGCCAGCGTCATTCCCTCCCAGTCGCCAGCCTCGGGCGGACTAAGGGGAAATATTTGTCTTAACTCAGTATAAATTTCCCTTTTGTGTTGTGTTTAGATAAAACCTTCAGTTGAAGGTGAGTTGAAGTGAATTGTGAAGTATTTAAGATAAAGTTTGAGACCATTTGTTATGCCCAGTTTCTTATATGTAACTACGAAATTATACGACATCCTTTGTCTTGGTCGAAGGTGAAATTATTCATTCCGTCTGATAATTAATCATTTAGATTTCAAATTCCATATTATTTGTCCTGCCAACCTTATTAATTATGTATAAGATAATGTTAATTGTATTATGTTAGTGTAGTATTCTCACAGCAATAAGATCCTGTATGTCGAGTTCAATATCATGTATGTAACTTAATGTAAGCCCACATTCCTGAGTCGTGTGTGTGTATACACTCCGTTTTCTATTTTAAACCATTTTATTTTTGAGGGTCAACGAAGTAAATTATATCTATCTCCAACCCTCCGTTTTCTATTTGGACCATTTTTCTTTATATATTTTTGAGGGTCAACTAAGTCAATTTTATCTGTAACCCAATAATGTACATCCTCCTTTTGTTGTCTCTTAATTGACACATTTGACCACTTTTGTAATGTTGATATAAATTAAGATATAGAATTTTGTCAGTTTTATTAATGGTAATGTTAATACCAGGTCCCAGGTCAGGAGCGAAGTCCAGGGAGAAGTACCAGGTGCAGAGTCCTGTGTCCACCCCAGTGGACATGACCTAGTGGCTGTACTGAGACAGGATGCTGTTGGTGTTATTGAGCCTTGAGCTAACCTTCACCCCATTGTGAGCTGTTGTACGCCTTATGAACCTAGTGACCGAGTGTGTGTTTACTAGGGTAGTGGCCTTGGGGTCACCTGTTGAAGGGTTTTAGTTAACTTTGATGTGGTGATAAGAAGTAGTTCATTGCGCCAATAATACCGATATATTCCGTGGTTGACTAAAGTAATAATCGTATTGATTTGTGTATCACAGTGAAAAGTGTATTTCTCTTTACAGTGTTTTAATATAGTTAAGAATACCAAACGGTATATTGTGTTTTTTTATCCTGTGTCATTTAGACAAATTGCATTCATTTCACCTGTATTTCTTTGCATGCAACGGCCATTAAGCTACCAGAGTAATAAGTTGGACCAATCATCAAGTAAGGAAAAAACACAATAATGGAAAAAAAAGAGAAATAATAAATAAGGCGGGGGTAACAGCAAAGTTCCAGGAACATTGGAAAAGAAAAGTAAAGAATACGAAAACCCCCCCTTACAGTGGTGTATACAGCGGTGGGATAATTCTGGGAAGGTTGGGTTTAATTAGTGACAACGCTTGTGTTTATTCCCGGGATTATCCGTATCCTTTACTCCGATTGCCTTGCATTATCTTTCTATCACGCTACCACATTTCAGAAAAGAGATATTGCAAAAGTTTTAGCTTTTTGTTTTGTTAAGTTACCACGTTCCAAGTGTTATGATTACCATAGTTATGTATAAGTACGGAATGGGTTTGTATTGTAAAATGTCGAAAAATGAAGGAACCAATTCCCTCAACATCCACGTGGGTGAAGAAGGGGGTGCTTGGAGTGACAATCCTCTCACCACCCACATGGGTGAAGGAGAGGTGATCGATGGAAGGATTGGTTAGTGGAACAGTGCGGAGGAAATGGAGAAGTGGAGTAGAGGAGTAGAAACTAGCACCTCGTCATCACAGGAAGCCCCGTAGACGGGATGAGTAATGTTTAAAAGGGTTAGAGCCTTATTTTGTAGTACTGTATTGTGGTGTGTGACCCCTCTTTGTTTGGCCAGTCTTGCGTGTTGTTGCCCTTGGTAGTCGCCCGTGTTTGGGTGGCAGGTAAATCTCTCCATTGTAACTTGAGCTGCTGTGGACTTTTTGGGAAGTCGTGTGTATAGCCTCCATGGGGTGGCTCTTTAGTACAACGCAGACAGATGTTTTCGGGGGTAGGGAATAGACCGATCACATCAGGACGTGGGGTAGCGGTGTAGAAGGGGGAGCCTACGGGTTCTCCCAGGACTCGTCTACCTCATCGAGTGTGTAGGGCAACCTTGTCTGGTGAACGCCCGCGCTCTACCTACACCTGGGCTACTGGGGTTCACAGTAGTATTAGGGGTGGAGGGAGGTGTTCTGGGCTGTAATGATTGGGTTAGTTAAAGGTGGGCCACACACAGTTGTAGTTGTTTTGGTTTAATTGTTTATATGTACTACTGGATTTTTTTTTAAATTGGGTATGTCCGACGATCACGAGGATGGTGCTCTTTCTGACTCCTATGGCTCAGTTGATTAAGTGTAATCGTGTTATGTTTGTGCCCATTTTCTTGTAAGGCACCGTATTGTAATAATTTAGGCTGAAAGTGAGTGAGTAAAAGTCTTAAAGGGGGAAAAAAGCTGTGTAAGGGGTCTAAATTGACTAGGCTTGATTTTGGCAATATTTACACCAAGACTTTTACTGTTCACTCACTTTAAGCCCAATAATGACCCAGTCAGTGTTGAGATTAGGTGAAATGTTCGGTATTATGTTATTATCGTGATTAAGATATCAGTTGACATACAGTATATTAAATTGTAATAACTAAAAAGAAATAATTAAAAAGGCCCTATGGTGTCTCATAGGTACGAGGGTCATTATTCTAACTTTACATATTAAATATAATTGTTTGGTATTGTTATATTAAGTTTAGAAAAGGGGTGTCACAATCGAAGCAATGTTGTTTTGGAATTAGAATGAAATTTATTTGTTTTGGCCATTTAATCACTTCCAGGTGAATAAAGTTAATTGCAAAGCATAACTTTAACTTTGTGAATCTAGTATAATGCTGATATTTGGCCTAATAATTGCTTGAACCGAGTCTCTAGTGTGACACCCTGATTCTGAGGCCTTAGCGACAAGTGCCCACCTCAAGGGAGTTTGACAGGTGGAAATTTATGAGTCCTACCTCCAACTTAAAAACTATAGTCTTACCTAGGATATCGTAAGTAATAGTTAACATGTTTGTGCCTGAAATTCATTGCATCATATTAAAGTAATTCAATTATCCTTTGAAAGTCTTATTAGACTCCTAAGTAAGTTGAGGAGCTCATTTAATCAAGGTATGGTTATTGTTGTGACAAAGGACGCTGACCCGAGTCCTACAGAGCCTAGAGCCGAGAGTGCCAGCGTCATTCCCTCCCAGTCGCCAGCCTCGGGCGGACTAAGGGGAAATATTTGTCTTAACTCAGTATAAATTTCCCTTTTGTGTTGTGTTTAGATAAAACCTTCAGTTGAAGGTGAGTTGAAGTGAATTGTGAAGTATTTAAGATAAAGTTTGAGACCATTTGTTATGCCCAGTTTCTTATATATGTAACTACGAAATTATACGACATCCTTTGTCTTGGTCAAAGGTGAAATTATTCATTCCGTCTGATAATCAATCATTTAGATTTCAAATTCCATATTATTTGTCCTGCCAACCTTATTAATTATGTATAAGATAATGTTAATTGTATTATGTTAGTGTAGTATTCTCACAGCAATAAGATCCCGTATGTCGAGTTCAATATCATGTATGTAACTTAATGTAAGCCCACATTCCTGAGTCGTGTGTGTGTATACACTCCGTTTTCTATTTTAAACCATTTTATTTTTGAGGGTCAACGAAGTAAATTATATCTATCTCCAACCCTCCGTTTTCTATTTGGACCATTTTTCTTTATATATTTTTGAGGGTCAACTAAGTCAATTTTATCTGTAACCCAATAATGTACATCCTCCTTTTGTTGTCTCTTAATTGACACATTTGACCACTTTTGTAATGTTGATATAAATTAAGATATAGAATTTTGTCAGTTTTATTAATGGTAATGTTAATACCAGGTCCCAGGTCAGGAGCGAAGTCCAGGGAGAAGTACCAGGTGCAGAGTCCTGTGTCCACCCCAGTGGACATGACCTAGTGGCTGTACTGAGACAGGATGCTGTTGGTGTTATTGAGCCTTGAGCTAACCTTCACCCCATTGTGAGCTGTTGTACGCCTTATGAACCTAGTGACCGAGTGTGTGTTTACTAGGGTAGTGGCCTTGGGGTCACCTGTTGAAGGGTTTTAGTTAACTTTGATGTGGTGATAAGAAGTAGTTCATTGCGCCAATAATACCGATATATTCCGTGGTTGACTAAAGTAATAATCGTATTGATTTGTGTATCGCAGTGAAAAGTGTATTTCTCTTTACAGTGTTTTAATATAGTTAAGAATACCAAACGGTATATTGTGTTTTTATTTATCCTGTGTCATTTAGACAAATTGCATTCATTTCACCTGTATTTCTTTGCATGCAACGGCCATTAAGCTACCAGAGTAATAAGTTGGACCAATCATCAAGTAAGGAAAAAACACAATAATGGAAAAAAAAGAGAAATAATAAATAAGGCGGGGGTAACAGCAAAGTTCCAGGAACATTAGAAAAGAAAAGTAAAGAATACGAAAAGCCCCCCTTACACTACGACTTTTTACGCTATACCTGACGTCAACTCGGGTTAGTATTATTGTGGGTGCGGGACATTTTCGAGGGCATTACACCACATTCCTTTTTAGTTAGGCTAGTCCCTAGCCTCGTAAGGTCATAGGGTATCGTAGCCTTTTTGCCTTAGCTATCTCAATATGTTTTTTTTTAGGGTTCGCGTGACGGGTGCTCCACGTAGCTACCTGGTCACGTTCCTTAGCTGCCACCAATGAAATGCTAGGTTTTACCAGGGTTAAATAGGAATGAGAATTATCCCCAGGCTACCTTTAGGATCAACCTTTCCTGGTACCTGGCACGGGGTACGAACCTCTGAAGGGAATTTAACCCCCCTAAAAACCCACAGGTTTTGAGATGCCTTGGGTGGGGTTCGAACCCTGGTTAGTGACGCACCACCATCACCACCAGGCCCACGCGCTAACCAACTGTACTACCACGGACGTACAAAAGTATAGCAACCTTAGTCCGATTTTTAAGAACCAAGTGACAGTCTCTCGAGATGAGTTTATTGGACTTACCATCTACGACTATTTTACGCTATACCTGACGTCAACTCGGGTTAGTATTATTGTGGGTGCGGGACATTTTCGAGGGCATTACAGTTATTGTCGATACTGCGGCTTCCCTTGCACACTCCTCCCCTGCCCTTTAGCCCCTCCCTCTCCCTCCCTCCTCCGTTTCCAGGCTTGCTTTTGCCCATTGCCGGTCGCTCTGGGATGCCTCCCTCAGAGGTGAGCTCTCCCGCACCGCCCTTGGTCAGTACAGGCTAGATTCTTCTCCTCACCCTTGGTCCCGTTCCCCCCTCCGCCTCCTTGACACTGCCCTGCTCCGTCTCCGCATTGGCCATGTTGGACTGGCCTCTCACCTCTTCCGTCTTCGGCTGGTGCCTGACCCTTTCTGCCCGTGATGTCGGACGATGGATGAAACGGTAGAGCACTTCCTTCTTCACTGCCCTCGCTTCTATTCCCATAGGACCCTCCTCCGCTGTCGCCTTCGCTCCCTTGGGGTCTACAACTTTACCCTCCCCGTCCTGTTGGGGGGCAGTGGACTGGAACCAGCCCTCCGTGTCCGGGTGCTCCAGCACACCAAAGTCTTCCTGCGGCGTTCAGGTCGTCTGGGCTGCCTGTGATTGCATACCTGTGATGGTCTCCGGCAGGGTTAATTGGGCCTGCCCACACAGCTTTACAATCAACAAACAAGAACAAGAAGAAGACTCAAGAGTCAAGACTGCAAGAGCTCTGCGTCTCGCTTCAAAAGTGTTCACTTTCATTGCACAGCCCAATATCGGTGATTGTATTGATTCCAAAGATTAAATAGCTCATCAAGTCTTTAGGAAAGCAAGGTAACATTTAAGGGTAAACCTGACTTTTTGGACCGACAGCGATTTCAGTAGGCCTATAGGCCTAGGCCTACCCTAAGTTTTATTTTGTTTTTTGTAATTTTTCCTTCAGATATAGTGTTGTTTTAGGCTATACTGAAGGGGAGCGGAAATGAGGGAAAAATGTTATTTTAATACCACGAATTTTCCGAGTTTTTTTTATAAACAAAATTGTTCATTTGCATCAATATATAGTGTTTGTAATTAATTAGAAATCTCGGGAAAACCTATTTTCCCCATTAGGCCTATCGATCAATGTTGAGACACGTCCCTCCCCCCGCTAGTGATTTGAAAAGACATTAGCCTAACCTAACAACCTTACCTAACCTAACCTAGTATTATGGGTGGGGGCTGCTGCCCCCACACCCCCGCTGGTTGAGTACTAATCCCTTAGTTAATAAAAAAAAAAAAAAAATTGATGTCTAGGCCTATTATACGAAGGTAAAAGTCGATGAAGTCTACGGTGTTTACTGTGCAATCTTCAGCTTTGATTGTACATTGATAACGGGAAAGTACCGATTGACAACCTTGTTACGAAAATTAAATTTTAGTACCATACTTTTATATTAGGTTTTTCCGAGGGTTTAACATATTTCCATATGATCTTTAGAGCTGTCGATAACTGGAAGTACCGTATTGACAACCTTGTTACGAAAAATAAATGTTAGTACCATACTTTTTTATTAGGTTTTGCCGAGGGTTAAAACAAATTTTCTTATGATCTTTAGAGCATATAGATTCAATATTTATCTTCAAATATATCAATAAAATTTGTGGTATTAAAATAACATTGAACCGAAATGAGTATTTACCCATTATCCAACAATCTAAAAACACACCCCCCCCACTAGTGGGGAGGGCTATGAAGTTCAGGGAAAATGAGGGGTTAAAAGCGTAAAAATACAATAATAGGCCTAGGCCTATAGCGTTTTGTATCAAAACTTGGCTCGTGTTTTCCCAAATTGCAAACCCATACAACCCAATTTTGTGAATACCCGAGCCAACTTTTGACGAAAGCTGGCTCGGATTTCACAGGGTGGAGTGGGTAGCCTAATATTTCATGTTATAAAAATAGTCAACTTTGGGAAGACATTAGCCTAACCTAACAACCTTACCTAACCTATCCTAGTATTATGGGTGGGAGCTGCCGCCCCCAGCCCCCCACACCCCCGCTGGTTGGGTTAGATTTTTTTTTTTTTTTTTTTTTTTTAATGTTCTAGGCTAGGCTATTAGCCTAACTTAACAACCTAAAGGCGCGGTTACACATACCCGAGTTGCCCGAATCGGTGACAAAAGTTGCTCCGTGGAGCAACTTTTGGGCCCCAGGCAACTTTTTCGGGACCCATTTGTCACCCGAATAGAGCCACTTTTGCGTCCCGAACGTACGGGACGCATCGCCTGTTGCGGCAACTATAAATATGGGTTGCATGCAATAGTAGTAATGTGATAACTTTATATATGATGTGCAAGCATTAATAGGCTATACTATAATAATGCTCAATAATCATAATTCCCACCTACTGGACTTATTTTTAACAACCAATTCAGAAAATTATGATGTTACAGTGAGGTCCCCACTTGGATCTTCTGATCACTGTCTGATACAGGCCACCTGTCTATCACTTACCACACCTTCCCACTCTGAACCTGTTTTGGTGACTAAATGGCATTACGATAGGGCAGACTGGGAGGGTCTTCAAGGTTTCTTTATTGATATTCCCTGGACCTCTTTCTTTTCTAATGATGCACACTCCACCTTGAGCCACATACAAGATTTTGTAAAAATTGGAATGGAAACTTTTATTCCTCATCAAAAGTACAGTAAAAGATCTAATTCACCTAAATGGTTTGACCATAATTGTGCTAGAGTAACTGAACAAAAAGCAATAGCCTACAATGCATACACAAGATCAAAAACACATGAAGCCTTTAATTACTTTAGAAACATCAGAAATCATGCCAAAACTGTATTAAACCTAACTAAATCAAACTTTCTCCATAAGTAGGCAAATAAACTTCTAAATAATCCAAATGATAACAAAATATTTTGGTCTACTCTTAACTCATTTAAATCCAACTTCACTACTGCTTCATCCATTCCACCATTAAAATCTCCGACTGGCAATCTTGTAAGTGACCCACGAGGTAAAGCTAACCTTCTTGCGGATATTTTCTCCACCAACTCGACCTTAGATGAAATAAATCAAGATGTCCCTGTACTTAATTTTAATTCACCTGAAATTCCCTCACTTAAGATCCACACCAGACATGTCAAAACTATTTTGCAGAATCTCTCCGTAGATAAGGCTCCTGGTCCAGATGAAATTCCTCCAATAGTACTTAAGAATTGCTCCTTGGTGCTCGCTCCTGTATTGGCAAAATTTTTCCGTCTGTGTACTCATACCTCATGCTTCCCAGTACCCTGGAAAGAAGCAAACATCCATCCAGTTCCTAAAAAAGGTGCCTCTTCAGATCCATCAAACTACAGACCAATAGCTATAACTTCCACTCTTGGCAAAGTTTTTGAAATTATATTAAATAATCACATAATTAAGCATCTGGAGAATAATAAATTAATCAGTGATAGGCAATATGGTTTTAGACGATGTCGATCAACTGCAGACATTCTTTGCCTTCTTACGCATCAAATCAACCAAGCTACAGACCAACATGGTGAAACACATACAATAGCACTGGATATATCAAAGGCATTTGATAGAGTCTGGCATCAATCCTTATTGTCGAAGATGTCACACTACGGCCTTGCATCATTAGTTCCACTAATTTCTTCTTATCTTCATAACAGAAAAATACGTGTAATGGTAGATGGCCTTTATTCTCAATTTCACTCAATAAATGCTGGTGTTCCCCAGGGATCAGTTTTGGCCCCAACTCTGTTCCTCATTCATATCAATGATCTCATATCTACCACTCATAATCCAATACATTCCTACGCAGATGACTCAACACTCCACAGTTCCTTCACATTTACCAATTCTTTCACCCAACCCGATCTTATAAATTCAAAAATAAACACTGCAATTTCTCTGAACCAGGACCTTTCTAGAATTAATGAATGGGGACAAGAGAATCTAGTTTCCTTTAATGCACAGAAAACCAAGTACATTCAATTTTCTAACCGACAAAATCTCACTGACTCCCATATATTTTTTAATGATGTAAATATTCCCACTTCCCCTAGTATTGACATTCTCGGTGTAACATTAACTACTAACTTGAGCTGGACACATTATGTTAGAGGCATTGCTAAGAATGCCTCTAAAAAACTGGGACTCCTGTACAGAGTTCGAGAATTCTTCACTGACGAGCAGTTGGCCGTAATATATAGAAGTCATGTGCGCTCTCAGATGGATTACTGTTCACCTCTGTGGGGTGGAAGAGGAGTGGTTGCATTGAGGCAGTTGGACAAAATTCAAAATAAAGCTATTAGATTAATCAATAACCCTGCAATCACACAGGACCTTCCTACATTATCCATACGAAGAAACGTTGCATCCCTTGCATTATTCTACAGATATTTTCACAGCAATTGTTCCGAGGAACTTGCTTCAATTGTGCCGCCTCTCCACATCTTTCCCCGTAGAACTAGGGCAGCTGAGAGCGCCCATGAATTTACACTTTCTCCTCCACAATGCAGAACTTCTGCTTATCAGAATTCATTTATCCCCAGAGCTACTACTCTTTGGAATTCACTTCCCTCGAATTGCTTTCCACAAACTTACAATCTACAAATGTTTAAATCCAGTTGTTACAAACATTTTATGAATGGAGGATGCCTTTAGGCACATGGACCTTTTTGTTTTATCTGTGTTTTTCCTTCCTCCGTTCATTGTCTCTTTAAAAAAAAAAAAAAAAAAAATCCTTAAATATATATGTCATCACAGTATAATATTCAATAAATTGGGATGAGAGAAAACGGTTTAATCAAGAAGTAGGCTACAGTATGAATGCGCAATTTAAAGTTTGTACAAATAGCTTACAATATCTTTGGGCAAGAATGGGAAGAATATTCTCAAGGGATTAAATGTATCATATATCGGTTATTATAATCAACCTACAATTATAATTTACAACAATAAACGATGTGTTATAACTAAATATGAATAATAGCTTCGTTACTGCAATGGTTAGCCTTCAGTTTAAAAATTATGTATTCTGTATGCTTTGTAATCTTGATAAAATACCGTATTTATGCATTATTGGTTCGGTTAATGCGAAGTGCTAAATAGTAGGCTACTCTTTAAATAACTTAGTAGTCTACATATAGGCTACAGTAGGATATACGGTAATAGTGTTTGGCGTGAATTAGTAGGCTATGTCGTGGAAATATATTCCCTATGTAGCCTATAGCCTAAATATATATATATATATATATTCCATATACAGTAGGCTATATTAAACTAAATCAGTTTTAATACTTCTCATGATAATGTGACAGGTGATATCCGAACCTTAAGAGCTATAAAATACCACATGGAACACATAAAATCGTAGCCTACATATAATACAGTAAACACAAGCAAGGACAGAAATACTGTCACTGCCTATTTTAAATGTGTAATACGTAAAGCAAGGCCTGTGATTAGCTAAACCGGGTGAGCCCGGGTCAGCCAGTCTTCTCTCTCGCTTACTTCTTGGTTTATAATTTCTTTATCTTGCCTGTGTTTACTTTAATATACGTTATTATTGTGTTTCCTGTGTTCTTTAAGAGCTCTTTAGATTCGGATAGTACTGTAATTTATTAAATAATCATTACAATTACTTAAACACATCTAGTTTAATGAATAAATAAGGAACAATATAGATAATAAATAAATGATCAGGGTAATAAGATAGCCAATCATGAGCGTGCTGCTGTTTCAACTGACTTGCACTTTTACCGACAGACGTGGATTCATGTCGCTTGTTTTATGTAATGGCGAGCAATATAGTGATACATACCTTGGTTTTTATATAGGCCTATGCTCAGCTTTATCATAGGGATTGTGATGTATTAATAGCGTGACGGGAAGCTAAAACGGCCGAATTAAGACCAATTAATTTCGAAGTGAAAACGAAAGAGTGTAGGCTACGGGAGATAGTGCTACGAGCAACTCTCTTCCTGCATGTGTAACCACTTGTTTTTGGGTCTCGGAAAAGTTGCCCGTAGCGGTGACAAAAGTTGCTTGGGTGGCAAAAATTCGGGCATGTGTAACCGCACCTTAACCTAACCTAACCTAGTATATGGGTGGGGGCTGCCGCCCCCACACCCCCGCTGGTTGGGTACTGGCTGAAAAACTTATTGTTTTACAGTAGCCTAGGCCTATACATGTATTTTAGCTTTTTGTTTTTTTCTCCCTTATAATACATTTCAGCTCTTAATGCCATATATAGCAATGATGTATATGCTCTACCGGACCTATTAGGCCTAAACAGATCGATGGGCTAACTGTCGGTCCAAAACATCAGTATAACCCATTTGAGATAAGTTGTGGCGGCTTATTTAGGCTAGGCTAGTGTGGTTGTTTAATTTTTATTTTTTTAATGGAATAGGCTAGCCTAGGGCTAAGCCTAGCTTACCTTAGGCTAGCCTAGGAACAACATAAGATAACATTCAAGACCTCTTTTGCCGCCTTATTAGAAATAATTTATTAGGGAAAATAGGGACCAATAGACTCACCATATTTTTCTCATTAGGCCTATAGGCCTAGTTCGCATGGAAGAATTTCGTTATCGACACTTGAAAAATCCCGATTACACCGAAAAATAACACAAAAATAATGTCCCAAACGTAAACAAAGCATTGCACCCAATGAATCCTTCGACCTGGGTCCTCTTCTTCTTGTTTTGAAAGATGCGGTGAGTGCGATTCACCCAATAGGCCTAAATGGCTTGAACGTTACTCACCAAAACGATATTATATTATATTACAGCCTATTAGGGTTAGGTTAGGTTAGGTTAATCTAATCTAATATAATATTTGTACATTTTGGAAGCGTGCATTACCTACTGTAAAAGCGCGATTCACCCAATAAATGGCGCCATTTGACGGAGTATCTTCAGATTAATGAATAATGGGTAAGTTAATGCAAATCCTCCACTCAAACCATGATAAACAACAATTAAACACTATATTCCCTGGAAAAAATATAAAGAAACTTGGTAAATAAGGCGGCTCTAGCTGTCTTGAATGTTACCTAACATAATATAGCCTACAGGAGACGCAACAACGTGTTTTTCAGGTACGGTATTTTTTTTTTTGTAGGCCTAGGCCTATTTTGATTTTGTTTTTGGTGTTTTAGTCGAATCTAGTGATGAAATTGAATGGGAATTAGGCTAAGCATTTACCCATTAGACCTATCGGAAAATATTAAGGAAACCACCCACCAATTATTTTCATCATTTTTTTTTTTAGTTTGGGTAAAACGCCGATAAAAGTAGGCTACCGTCGGTCAATTAAAGAACGATTTTCATTTGCACATTAGGCCTACGCATGTAAAAACGGTAATTCTGCTGCAGGGTGTCAATCCACAAAATATGAATTGTGTTATCATTATGGTTTATTATTTCGTTATCATTATATAATAGCGCGAACGACGGAGAGGCGAGCGCCGAAAAATTTGAGAATTTAGGTGTCTAAAACAGCATTTCCTGCAATCTAAAAGCAATCAAGATGGAAAATATGGAGACCAAAATTGTGTCAATTTATTTTTTTTTTTTTTTTTTTTTTTTAAATTAGGCCTAGACTGAAGCGCGGAGGCAAGGCGGCTTCAGAGATGGAGTTGCTTCGAGCCGTGAAGCTTCGCATGTCTCACTCCCTAGATTGGAGCTAGACCTCACGGGCCTCACCCCGTGTTCAGCGGTAGAGTGTAAAGGCTATTAGCCTAGGGAGTAGTTGGACTATAGAAAACAAAACAAAAAAATAGCGCGACGGAGCAGCTCGCGCCTTTGGCGCGAGCTATAGGGGGGTCCGTGGGTATGCTACCCCGGATTTTTTTTTGAGAATTTAGGTGTCTAAAACAGCATTTCCTGCAATCTAAAAGAAATCAAGATGGAAAATATAGAGACAAAATTGTGTCAATTTATTTTTTTTTTTTTTTTTTTTTAATTAGGCCATAGGCTACTGTATATATAGCGCAATGGAGCGGCGAGCGCCGAAGGTGCGGGCTTTAAAGAGGTCAGGGGGCATGCCCCCCGCCGGAGAAATTTTGAGATGTGAAGGTAAATATACGCACAATAGGCTACATGCTAAAAATTTATTAAAAGGAATGAATAATATTGTAAGTAAAAGGGATGTTATGTAGGTTTACTGGTGTTTAATCAGGATACTAGGGGAGCTGGCTGCCTGTACTTCAGTCTCAAAGAGATTCACTTCAGGTCCACTAATATAGGCATTGAAAACAGGTTTTTAAATTATTCTTAGCAGTCTCTGTTTTAGTTTGTAACTTTTGTCCAATAAAGATTTCATGTATATTTGTTGTTTCATTCCAAGAACTATTACATACCGGTACTTAATTTATATCCTTTCAAATGATACATGAGTTACTACTAGGCCTATAGAGTACTGGTTAAAATACATACCGGTACCAAGTTTCAAGAATAAACTTTGATTAGAACATTTGTTGGTAAGATCCTATGTAGCGGTAGTCACCGTATTTTGTTTGCCCATTAACTAAGGATCCTTACTTATATCCTCATATCTCTTAGTTATTTTCTTCACTTACCTCAACAATACTAAACCCCGATAGCTGGGGAGGGTATGAAATATATCAGGGAAAGAGAGGGGTTGAAACACGGAGATTAACTAGAATATAGCCATCTTGATTAACCAAGCCAAGACGTTGTGTATCCTTGCTTGTGATTGGTTGTTGATTATCGTGACGTCATCAGCCAAGGCGGGCCTCAGCGATGACATCATTCAAGCCCTCGGCCAACATGTCGTCATTACACCCGCTTAATCTTACACCCGGTTAATTTAACATCAGCGGTGTATAAGTTTCACACAACGTGTATTATAATGTCATTAGTGCACTGTGTAATTTGCGTCTTGATATTCAAACCGTTTCTATTTATCAATACTAATTAGTATCCCCCACCCCCGTATTTGCCTCGTGAACGGTAAGGTTAATTTGCGAGAGAGGTATCGTCCCAAGATGAAGGGATATATTTGTAATTATAGGGAATAGGCTCGCACCCTTATTTGTTATGTTTTTTCCTCCAGATTTTGAGAAATGAGTGTAGGCCCTATTCATGGTCTTAGTTATAATGCCAATGTTGGATACACGATGGGTTGAGGGGGGGCTTTGCCCCCCCTCACCCCCCCATGAATTATTGAAATCGTCATCTATGTTGCCAGCAGGGGGTAAATATTGATTACACTGCATAAAGAAGGCGTTTGTAAACTGTGACTGTCCGAAAGAGCTCTGAGATGTATTAGAATGGGCGTTTTTTCGGTCAATATTAAGGAGACGGACCACAGCTATTTTCAATGATTGTATTTTTGTGGATGTGTTATTTATATGATTTATTAGGTTTCTATAGGCCTATTACAATTTGTTCATGCAAATTAAGGAACATATCCAGGAACCTGGCCAACTTTTATTTCGTGAGTTTTTTTGGGGGGTTTTAGCTAGTTGTCATAATTATACAGTGGTTGTCATTAATTAGAATGTCCGGAAAAAAAGTTGTCCCCATTATCCAACAATATTAAGATACGGGCCCCGATAGTGGGGATGGCTATGAAGTACAGGGAAATTGAGGGGTAAAAGAAAAAAATAAGGGGTAATATTAGCGTAACCTAACAACCTTACCTAACCTAACCTAGTATATTAGGTGGGGGCTGCCGCCCCCACACCCCCGCTGGTTTGTTATTTAGCCTAATTCATAAAAGATTGACGGTCGACAAAATAGTTAATTATAAGAGTGAGAGAACTCTATTTCTTATTCCTAATCTGCCAACCTCTGCATCATTTGAGTCTGAAGGGGTTAAGTGGGCTAAGAGTTAATCAACATGGCTAAATTGCAGATAATGTTTTAACATGACGGTAATTGTTTAATGTATGGCCTCCTAAAGAAAATGGATTTTTGAGCACAGACTGAACCAAATGTTCACTACTGTATTTACGTAGCTGGTCATTAACCTAACCTAACCTAACCTAACCTGGGCATCCTGGGGGCTGCTGCCCCCAGACCCCCGCTGGTCTTGGGTTGAAAAGTGATAAAAAACACATAGCCTATCTCTTACTTCGTGGGAGACTCGATGATACGTGGTCAGCTCACAGAGTTTTGCGCCAGAGCACCTAAGACCAGGAAGCGTTTTTGTATCCCTGGTGGTGGTGTGGACGACGTAGTTGCTGCAGTTGACGAAGTATCTAAGCTGGCCCCTGCTAATACAATGTACGTCATCCACGTTGGATCCAACGATGTACAGCTAACCCGGTCAGAAGATTTGCTTTTAAAGTACCAGCAGCTGATCAAGTCGTTTAAAGAGAAGTCATCAAGGATCATCGTCTCAGGAATCGTCCCCCGGCTTGGTGTAGAGAGCCGATTTTACAACATAGCCACCAGCACAAATCGTTGTCTAGCAAACCTCTGCAGGAAGGAAAACGTGGGATTCGTCGACACCTGGGACAATTTCTACTACGATGACTATTTGTTTTCGGACGATGGAGTTCATCTGAACCAGGTGGGAGCAGCACGTTTTGGGTGTCTTCTCAACGATGCGGTGAAGGATTTTCGGAGAAGAAATCGACTCAGCACAGGACAACCAGGAAGGGGGACCGAAGACAGCGAGGGCGGCAACCTGCGAAGGAATTAAATGCTAATCTGTCAAGAACCGCGAATTTGGATAAAGCTCCACCAACACGACACAAATTCAAAACCGCCAGGGATAACGACCGAGGACCGATGTCAGCCATGAATGTAAATGTAGATCCGATCAGAACCAAAAATTTGATTAAAGAACGTTCTGTGAGTTCTAAAACCGCAACTTTAAAGGTTTTCTATGCAAACGCTCGTAGCATACGCAATAAATTTTCAGATTTAGAGGAACTAGTGTTTACTGAAAATTATGATGTGATTGGTATAACAGAATCTTGGATCAATACAGTAGATAGAGACTTTTTAGCAGAGTATTCACTTCCCGGTTATGTAATGTTTGAGAAAAGCCGAATAAATAAAAATGGAGGTGGCGTTTTATTTTATATCAAAGAAAGTCTTAACCCGACCCTCTTGTCAAAACCTCAAATTGTGAACGTCGACACATCTTTTGTGCTAATAAAGAATAATAAAGGTACAAAACTAATACTTGCATTAATATACAGACTTCCAGCTCAATCAGTGCAAACTGACCGAGAAATTTATGAACAAATTGCAGATGTAAGTAACTCACAAGATACCGTATTTTTTTGGCGACTTTAATTTACCTGTGACCAAGTGGGGCGATACTCTTACTTCACACTCCGGACATGACTTGTATACGAACTTGCAATAGAGTTCGCTTTTTCAATTTGTTCGAACACCGACCCGTGGTAATAACGTTCTTGACATTGTACTTGCAACAAAAGAAGAATTAATAGAGAATTTGAATGTTGGTGATGAATTCAGTAACAGCGACCATCGTACGATAATTTTCACTTTAAACTTTACTAGTAACGAACCAAATAGCATCGAAAAAGTCCCTAATTTCAAGAAAGCAAACTTTCATAAACTTAAAGCTATGTTTAAAGAAACTGACTGGAGCTTTTTAATTAACAATAGCGACATAAATACATCTTGGAAGTTATTCGAAACCACTTACCTAAAAGCAGTGCAAGACTGCATACCATCGAAAATACGGCGTCCAGGCCATAATAATAAGCCCAAATGGTGGAATAAAGATATTTCAAACTGCCTGCTTGCTAAAAAATTTGCTAATGATAGATTAAAATCCTCACAAAATGACGAAGAACGGGTGAAATTTGTAGAGCTACGACGCAAAGCCAAAAAGTTAATTAACCCTCCAGCCCCGGCTATGTATTATATATATATTCCTCGAAACCCGGGTGTTTTGGCCGAAAAACGTCTAGGCTAGGCTACCGTATATTCGTTAATCAGACTGCTTCCCGCATTCCCGCGCATCCCCAAGCGTAGCTGTGTTATTTACCTGTAGAATGGCATTAAGTAGAGCTCTCTAAGTCAACTGGTTGAGCTGTGATGATGATTTCATTGGAGATAACTTTATGGCCAAAACAGCCACTTTACACCACTTTTCGATACTTAACAACAACATACAGGCACACACGAACAAGCGACGCTCTCCTTCTTGTGGCCGGAGATGCGGGGCGACGGTCCAGCCGGCTGTTGTTTACATGCGTCGGACCGACGCCTCGCACACGAAGCTCACAGGCTTTCAACCACTGGGCGTTCAAGAGACCATCCGGGTACCTGTTATATGTTTTTTTATGGGCGTTCAAGAGCCCTTCCGTGGTGAGAGGGTTAAGCAAAGTAAAAAGACCCTAGAGTTACATATTGCGAATCAAAGTAAAACAAACCCGAAAGAATTCTATAGTTATATCAGAAAGAAAAAAGTAGTTACTTCAACTGTTGGACCGTTAGTCGATGAAAATGGAGAATACACCAAAGACGAAGTACAAATGAGTAATGCCCTCAATACCTTCTTTGCATCAGTTTTTACAACAGAAGACCTCAGTGATATCCCTACACCATCGCCGATTCAGATTGATAATTCAGATGTTCTAAGCAATATCACCGTTACAGAGAGAGAAGTATTGAATTGTTTAGATAAACTCAAGGTAAATAAAACGCCTGGACCTGATACAATCTCGCGTAGAGTTCTAAAGGAAGCTAAGGATGAGCTCTCCAAACCACTGACATTACTATTCAATAAATCCTTGCAGTCTGGAACTATGCCTGATCAGTGGAAGATAGCCAACGTAACACCGATATTCAAAAAAGGCAGCA
This sequence comes from Paralithodes platypus, assembly GCA_032716605.1. Taxonomy (NCBI): domain Eukaryota; kingdom Metazoa; phylum Arthropoda; class Malacostraca; order Decapoda; family Lithodidae; genus Paralithodes; species Paralithodes platypus. Next base: position 27,031,661 of record CM064491.1, on the reverse strand, counting down.
AATCCCTACCCAGTAACTATCGTCCAATTAGCTTAACCTCAGTTGTATGTAAAATGCTAGAAACGGTCATAAGAGACAGACTCGTAAATCACTTAGAGGAAAATAACATACTTAAAGATACTCAACACGGCTTTCGTAAAAAACGTTCCTGTTTAACAAACCTCTTAGACTTCTTCCACGATATCCTCAACCTCTACGATGAGAGTAAAGCTGTAGATATTATATACCTTGATTTTCAAAAGGCCTTTGACAAAGTTCCCCACAAACGTTTACTGCTAAAACTAAAAGCGCATGGAATACAAGACGGTGTGTTGAAATGGATAGAAAATTGGCTCAGCGACAGAAAGCAAAGAGTAGTCATCAACGGTAAGGCATCTAAATGGACCAATGTAAGTAGCGGGGTACCCCAGGGATCGGTACTAGGACCAATTCTCTTTCTAATTTACATCAACGACATAGATGAGGGTCTCACCTGTACAATCTCAAAATTTGCTGACGATACAAAAATTGCAAATAGCGTACTCTCAAAAGATCAAGTTGACGATATGCAACACAATCTAGATAAATTGTCACATTGGGCCCAAATTTGGCAAATGAGTTTCAATGCGGATAAATGTAAAGTACTACATATCGGATACCTAAATGAGAAAGCAAACTATTCGATGAATGGCACTCAGCTTAAGAATGTAAACAGAGAAACCGATCTGGGAGTAACAATATCGAGTAACCTAAAACCGAGTCAACAATGTTCAGAAGTTGTTAAGAAGGCAAACAAAATAATTGGCTTTATAGGCAGATCATTTGAGCATAAATCCAAAGACGTAATCCTAACCCTTTACAATTCCTTAGTCCGCCCTCTTCTGGAATACTGCGTTCAATGCTGGTGCCCTTATTACCAAAAGACATAAACAAGCTAGAACGAGTTCAACGTAGAGTTACCAAAATGATACCTAGCCTAAAGAACAAACCATACGAAGAGCGTCTTAGAGAATTAAATCTATTTCCTTTAACCCAGCGCAGATTAAGAGGTGACTTAATTCAAGTGTTCAAAATCATCAAAGGCATCGACAATATGAACTGTAGTAAGTACTTCTCTATCGACCAATCTAATTACACGCAGGGAAACGGTTGCAAAATTATTGGTAAATCTTTTAACTCACACGAATCTAAGAATTTCTTCTTCAATCGAGTTGTCAACTTGTGGAATGGGCTTCCCCGAGACGTTATAGACTGCAGCACCGTTGATTCATTTAAACTCCGCTTAGACAAATATCTCGCATCAAACCCGCGACTGACTGCGTTTGTAAATGAATAACTTTATTTTATCCCCCCCTCAGTTACTAACCCATCTGTCCCCTACTAACTTCCTAGTCCTGCCACGTTAGTGGCAGGGCAGTAGTTCCCTTTCCAATGTTCCCTTACCCACTCTAAACCACTGTTTGGACACTTGATCCTCGGTGTTTTGGAGGACAAGCACCCTAGAAGGGTCACTAGATCTGTTGTTGCTTGATTTCCTTTGTACTTTGTACTCCTTTGTACTTCATTATTCAAATTAAGGAACATATTAACAAATTCACAAATTAAGGAACATATCCAGGAACCTGGCCAACTGTTATTTCGTGAGTTTTTTTGGGGGGTTTAGCTAGTTTTCATCATTATACAGTGCTTGTCATGAATTAGAATGTACGGAAAAAAGTTGTCCCCATTATCCAACAATCTTAAGATACGGCCCCCGAATCCCCGATAGTGGGGAGGGCTATGAAGTACAGGGAAATTGAGGGGTAAAAGACGAAAATAAGTGGTAATATTAGCGTAACCTAACAACCTTACCTAACCTAACCTAGTATATTAGGTGGGGGCTGCTGCCCCCACACCCCCGCTGGTTTGGTATTTAGCCTAATTCATAAAAGATTGACGGTCGGCAAAAGAGTTAATTATAAGAGTGAGAGAAGTATATTTCTTATTGCTAATCTGCCAACCTCTGCGTCAATTTAGTCTGAAGGGGTTAAGTGGGCTAAGAGTTAATGAACATGGCTAAATTGCAGATAATGTTTGAACTATAGGTTTGACTCCTGTAAGGAGATAAAGAAAACCTAATATTTAGTAGTGGCCCCTCCATCATTGACGAACATGCCTATTACATAAGGCACCCTCTTCAAACACTCATCCGCCGTAGTTTGAATCTACCGCGCAGAGCATTTAAAAAACTGAGGAGCCTTCATCATGAGCGCACGCGACCTCACTCATGGCTTCAGTCATAATGAATTGGGTTCTCACTACGAAAAAACCGTAAAAAATAAAAAGAAAAAGAAAATAAGAATAACTATTCAATAAGCTTTCCATCATATCGTGGATGTACTTGTGTGGATCTTTTGACCAGACGCTACTGCAGGCATCATTCTTCCTTCACTGACATATCAAGTAAACCAAAATCCTGAATACATCAACGAATGGGAAGGGGATGGTCGGGAGGGCCCCAGTCGTCAATGATTACGGGGCCACTACTAAATATTAGGTTTACTTTATCTCCTTACAGGAGTCAAACCTATAATTTATTAGTGGCCCCTCCATCATTGACGAACATGCCTGATTTCTAAGACTGGAGGGGGACATTCGTAATCATATCATAACTCTAGAAAAGCAGATAATCAAACAACCACATAGTATTCTTACTCTTGTAAAAAAGAGATATTCGGGTGCATAAACTTTATACAGCCTAAATCTTCAAAAAGGGGTACAAGCAGGAGCGTGCTTCAAAGAAGCCTGCTTGAAAAAGGGTTAACTCTGAGACTCTGTACACAGATCTGCTAGTTAAGAAGGCACCCCACTTAAAGTAAGTGGTGAAAACTAAAAACTTATAAGTTTACATGTGCACATATAAACCCCATTAACTAGTGGATATATTCCTAAAAATATAACCAAACATAAATGAATTCTTGTACATTCGTAGAAGTACTGAACTCGTGTACTTATGGAGAAGTAATTACTTCAAAAGTAAAAGTCGTAGTTGCAACTACCGAGATTTCTCAAAAATCTATTGCTTCACAGCCAAAGCTACTTACAACAAGAATTGTTGTAACACTACTATTGGCCTTTAGCACAATTTCCTGCAATGAATACTACAGAGAAATTTTATAATACAATGCCTACAAACAGTATCACAGCTCGTATGTTCCGAACACATACTCCGGAGGGGTCTAGGGTGTCCTATGTCACACTGACTGCACCCTCCCCCCCCTTTTTCTTGAAATTAAACAGAACGTGACTAAAAGGGCCACCTAGACCCTCTGCCGTAAAGCTATACATGGCAAGGAAGGTTTGTCCAGAGCTACTGAAAGGTATCGAGTCAAAAACTCCTGATTAGAGGCCCACAACTGTGTGGACTTAATAACTTCCACCGAAAGATTATTAAGGAAACGTAAAGAGGCTGTCCCCTTGCGTAAATCGTGGGTCTTACCCACAACGCCGGGATTCTTCTCTTTAAAGTCCTCGACCAAGAGAGAAGCCAGTGTACGCTCCATCAAGCGTTCACCCGGACTTGCGACCCATAAAGCACCCTGGTGATTTAGAGGTGCCACTCTTAAATATTTGGTTAGAGCTTGCACTGGGCAAAAAAAAGATGGTGCACCTTTCCCCTTTTTAACGCCGGCACCGTGAACTCTGAAAACACGTGTTCACTGTGCTCATTCTTGGCTATGAATCCTGGGGAAGGTGCAATGTGAATACACTCATGAAGCCTATCAAACCTGAGGCAATTAGGTGTTGCTCATCGCCGCCAGCTCAGATACTCTGTTCCCGGTAGCCAAAGCCATAAGGAATACTGCCCTTTTGTAAAATCTGCAGTCTTTGGTACATACGGGAACGAGAATAACTACGATGCTTTGTCCAGAGACCATGTAGGCCTGAGCTGACGGGGAGGTGGGCGGAGTTTAAAACCTGCCCTCATAAAACAATTTCAGATAAATGTTTCTGCATGAAAAGATACATTAAATAATTAACAACCAACGCCACCGAGGGCACAGTTTGTTTTGTTCTAAGAATCCAAGACATAAAAGCTTGCCAATGCGATTGAAACTGTCGCTTTGTAGACTGGGTATATTGATTCGTGAATATCTTGGTCACGTCGCTACCATATGGTGCTAGCCACTTGGCCTACTGAATGTCCATAATGAACAAGTCCGCGAGGTTTCTAGGTTGCCAATTGTGTTCTAAGTGGAACAACCCGACCGGGAGTGACACTGGGTGCGGGCACCACGTGTACAAATGCTGGTACCACACTGCACCGGCCACAGGGGCGCGATTAGCGAGACTACGCCTCGCTAATCCTGTAGTTTGTTGACTACGTGGCACATTAGAGACGCGTCTGGCGGCGGACAATAGATAAATGGAACTCAACCTGTTCTCGTCCGTCATCAGAGCGTCAGGACCGCCCGCCGGCGTTATCGTCCGGCGGGTGAGGTACAGTGGGAGTTTGCAAGTCTTTTTCAGACGCAAACAAATCCACTTGTGGATGGTAAAGCTCCGCACACGCAAGAGCGCCCATTCTACTGATGTGCTTTGTCTCTGAGACAGAGAGTCTGCCCAGACGTTTGCTACGCCTGGGAGATAAGATGCGTGAAGATGAATGTTCAGCCTGTTGGCTAGTATAAAATCTTTTCTGACACGTTTAGCCACTTCCGAGATCTTATTGACCCTTGTTTCTGAATACAGTGAACCACATTCAGATTGTCCATTCTGAAGGCCACCGACTTGCCCCGTAAAGCAGAGCCGTGAGCCTGAAGGACAGATAAGGGGACTAGTAAGTCTTTGACATTGATGTGGAAGATTTCTAAATGGGACCAAAACCTTTGACCCTGATGCCCGAGGTTTGACTAAAAGCCCCAACCTATCGTGCCTGACGCATCCATGTCCACCCATACCGACGGCGGAGGAGAGGTTCATGACATGACTGCGTGCAACATTTCTCTCGTCGCCCAAACCGCTAGTAAGTTGTGTAATAACGTTGGGATAGGCCATACTATCCCCGCCGGTAATAGTGGGAAAAATTTGTTGCCCTCCAAGATTAAACGTTAGACTTACAACCGGCCCAACTTCACAGTTAGCTGAACCCCGTTGAGAGAACCGACTAGAGATTCCCAAAGTCTCTGTGTCGTAGTCAGACTGTGGAGAAACATAAACAGTTTTTGCGAAATCTGTTTCGAGTGTCCACACTCTGACTCAGAGTGAGAGAAGCTGTGTCCTCGACCAGCCCTATCCCCTGAAATACTCGTGGGGGAACAAGGGTTTGACTTTTACTAAGTTGACCTTGAATCCTAGAGATATGAGATGGTTTAACATAACGTAGACATGACTGATGCGTAACTTTTCTGTTTCTGCCACCACCAGTTAGTCGCCCAGATACCACCAGACCCTGATCCCTTGTTCTAACAAGGGCATCAGGGCTTGCGGGGACCTTGCTTGAATGCTTGTGCCAAATTGAAAACAGTCTTCCAAACTGCTGGTGAAATCAAAGAAGGAATTAGAACTGGAGACAGAACTACTTGGCTTGCAATACGGTCAAGAAGTTTCTTCACTAAGAACATCCTCAGATCCTGCCTTGCTCGAACTGCCTCTAATAAGGCCGTCCGAATATCTCCTAAAGACTTGGATGGAAGTCTGGAGAAGCAAGCGCCGGGAAAGTTCAATGGCTTTCCTGACTTCCGCGGCTTCTATTGCCTGAGAAGAGCGTAACAGAGACTTTGTTACTTGCTGGGAACCATATATTGCGAAAACAGTTTAAACGCTTTTCCTCTTAACCTAAACTCGCGGTCTAGATAAGCTGGGGAAGGCGTGCTAAAGGGAGCTTATAATACGCCCAAATTGATTATTTGGGGGGTGGCAGCCAAGCAGAGGGGACTCCGCCGGCACTAAAAACCGGAAGAGAGAACCAAGAATGGCGTTCTGGAGGAATTTGGTGGGAAGAATAAGTCATGGTTATAATAATTTGGAATGTCCTTAATATGAACATCCAAAACATTTCCGTAACATTGCTACCCCTGACTCATCAGGCCCGTATAAAAGAGGCATAGCTCCTGTTTTTTGACTGGCGCCTTGTCTAAATGAGGGGGAGATATGTCTGATATGACTCGCACAGTGGAAGTAGTGAGAGCTGCTGTGCCTGGCACATTGGAAATTGGGTCTGACACAAGCGGATGGTTAGGTATTTTAGCTAAAGCAAAGGATGTAGCCAGAGGTCGCACATTCGTCGACATCGCGGGATCTCCCGTATCAGAAGGAGTTTCCGGCGTAGGGCCAAAGAACCTATTAAGTGCATTCAATAGTAGTCCATCAATCTCTTCCGCCGGTACATACCTAGCCGATGACGAACTCCGTGGAGATTCGACAGTACCCTGAGAGTCGCCTAGAAGGTGACTGGACTCTTGAACCTCCATCTCTGAGACCAGATATCGTTGTTCTTCATCCGTTAAGTCTGGCTTATCATGGGAAGATCCCGCCGAAGCCGGGACCTCCACATGTTGCCATGTTAAAACTGGGATAGAAGATGGTACATCGGCATCCCGGTGGACGTCAGCACTAGTTGAGTCACAAAGGGATGTGTTCTGTCCTGCCAGGACTGTGAGTACCGCCATACACCTTGGCTGTGGCTGTCCCTCGCTTGCGAGCTCGGTATACTCTCTGAAAGAGAGCCCTGTAAAGGTTTATGATAATTAAAAGCTCCCATAGCTCATTAACACATTGAAAGCAGAGCTGGTGAGCAAAATCATAAAGTATAGTAATTAATTTAATTTATATTTAATTGTATTAAAATAAATTACTATAAATAAACACAATATTATCATAATATAATCATAGAAAATATATATGGTTATTATTATTCAGTGATTAAATTATTTCATTAACAAATACAAATAATATAGGGATACCTGATCTTAACGGCGTTGAACATACAGCAATGAGAGGTTCAAGTGCCGACATGACAGAGACTGGGGGAAAACTACCCCGCCCCCGGGAACTACCTGGTCACCTGGTGCAACACCGGTACTCCGCCCTGGAAAGAGAATTTTCCGGGGATTAATGCTCATAGGGTTACACCCAAAAAATGGTACAAAATATGTGCCACAAAACCGCCGGTCAACGAACCGTAGCACTCCACCACTACTTTTCGTTTTCCTTTAGTTTCATATTAAAGATTTCAGGATATATTTACCTGTCCAGAAGATTTAAGCATATCTTCTGAATCCTCATAAAGATGAAGCATATCTTTATTAAAGATGAAGTCTTTCAAGTATCCCTTTACACTTGAAACACTAGTAAGATTCCGGCATCTTTTTATCCCATAAAAAGTCTAAGCCTATCCTAATCTCTAATCCGGCTTCTCCCAGAAGCCCTCATAGATCGCCGTCTTGAAGGCCGTGATACCCTATTGTATCAATCAATTGTTTGGCAAATGATCGCGAATTGCAAATCAGTTAATATAACCACCCGAAGGTACAACCGCCGGGTTATATATGCAATGTCAAACCAATTGTACCTGCCCCAGACCTTTTTTGTAAAAAGGTCGCCGGGAGGGAAAGACTAAACAAACAAACAACATTGTTTCAATTGTTTATTAACGATTTCAGCATATCTTTTACTTGTTCAAAAGAATTAAGCATAACTTCTGAATCCTCATAAAGATGAAGCATATCTTTATTAAAGATGAAGTCTTTCAAGTATCCCTTTACACTTGAAACGCTAGTAAGATTCAGGCATCTTTTTATCCCATAAAAAGTCTAAGCCTATCTTAATCTCTAATCCGGCTTCTCCCAGAAGCCCTCATAGATCGCCGTCTTGAAGGCCGTGATACCCTATTGTATCAATCAATTGTTTGGCAAATTATCGCGAATCGTAAATCCGTTAATATAACCACCCAAAGGTACAATCGCCGGGTTTTATATGCAATGTCAAACTATTTATTAGTGGCCCCTCCATCATTGACGAACATGCCTATTACATAAGGCACCCTCTTCAAACACTCATCCGCCGTAGTTTGAATCTACCGCGCAGAGCATTTAAAAAACTGAGGAGCCTTCATCATGAGCGCACGCGACCTCACTCATGGCTTCAGTCATAATGAGAGGTTCAAGTGCCGACATGACAGAGACTGGGGGAAAACTACCCCGCCCCCGGGAACTACCTGGTCACCTGGTGCAACACCGGTACTCCGCCCTGGAAAGAGAATTTTCCGGGGATTAATGCTCATAGGGTTACACCCAAAAAATGGTACAAAATATGTGCCACAAAACCGCCGGTCAACGAACCGTAGCACTCCACCACTACTTTTCGTTTTCCTTTAGTTTCATATTAAAGATTTCAGGATATATTTACCTGTCCAGAAGATTTAAGCATATCTTCTGAATCCTCATAAAGATGAAGCATATCTTTATTAAAGATGAAGTCTTTCAAGTATCCCTTTACACTTGAAACACTAGTAAGATTCCGGCATCTTTTTATCCCATAAAAAGTCTAAGCCTATCCTAATCTCTAATCCGGCTTCTCCCAGAAGCCCTCATAGATTGCCGTCTTGAAGGCCGTGATACCCTATTGTATCAATCAATTGTTTGGCAAATGATCGCGAATTGCAAATCAGTTAATATAACCACCCGAAGGTACAACCGCCGGGTTATATATGCAATGTCAAACCAATTGTACCTGCCCCAGACCTTTTTTGTAAAAAGGTCGCCGGGAGGGAAAGACTAAACAAACAAACAACATTGTTTCAATTGTTTATTAACGATTTCAGCATATCTTTTACTTGTTCAAAAGAATTAAGCATAACTTCTGAATCCTCATAAAGATGAAGCATATCTTTATTAAAGATGAAGTCTTTCAAGTATCCCTTTACACTTGAAATGCTAGTAAGATTCAGGCATCTTTTTATCCCATAAAAAGTCTAAGCCTATCTTAATCTCTAATCCGGCTTCTCCCAGAAGCCCTCATAGATCGCCGTCTTGAAGGCTGTGATACCCTATTGTATCAATCAATTGTTTGGCAAATTATCGCGAATCGTAAATCCGTTAATATAACCACCCAAAGGTACAATCGCCGGGTTTTATATGCAATGTCAAACTAATTATACCTGTCCCAGACCTCTTTGTAAAAAGGTCGCCGGGAGGGAAAGACCAAACAAAATAACTGTGTGGAGCCCCCCTCGCCGGGAATAACACAGGAAGCCTGATCCCAGGCTCGACCACAGAAAACGTAGTTTCTGATGAGCCCTCAAGCGACCAAACTCGTCGGGGTAACTTACCTATTTTAGCCATCCTGACTAAAACTCGGTAACCAAAAACGGTGTTCTCGGAGCAACGAGAAAAACGCCGGAAAGGTAACCCACAGCAAACGAGACATTACAGGAGGGCGTAATGCATAAAGCAATGAATAACACAGGAAGCCTGATCCCAGGCTCGACCACAGAAAACGCAGTTTCTGATGAGCCCTCAAGCGACCAAACTCGTCGGGGTAACTTACCTATTTTAGCCATCCTGACTAAAACTCGGTAAACAAAAACGGTGTTCTCGGAGCAACGAGAAAAACGCCGGAAAGGTAACCCCCACCAAACGAGACATTTTAACACAGTTTATACAAAGGGTGTGCGCAAAAATAGGGATACCTGAACAGGAGGGCGTAATGCATAAAGCAAAAACCGGGGCAAAGGTAGCCATGACAGAGACTGGTGGGAAACATACTCCAGGTTCTGCATAGACCCGCCGGGACCCAGCTCTGGAAAAATTAAAATTTCCAGGAATTAATGCTCATAAGGTTAACTCAATCATGTTCGCACACAAGTGTTAAATAACCCGCCGGGTAACGAGACATAATACTCAACGACCACAGCTCGCTACGCGGTGGGGTTTCCTAAGTAAAGGATTTCAGAATATCTTAATTTGTCCAAAAGATTTATGAATACCCTCTGACATAATATATAAAGACCAGCATGGCGTTTATAAGTGATTAAGTCTTTCCGGTGGTGTTTGTTTCCAGATTAAATTTTGGAAAAAAAAAACTAAAAAAGACGCCGGCCCCCGAATTATCTCGTAGATAAAAAACTGGGAAGCCTGACAAATATACGAGATCTAACTTCTGCCGAAGTATCTTTTTAGATCGCCGTATGTTGAAGGCGGCGATACAAAACGTATCCCTCAATTGTCTGGTTAACTAACTGAATTGTCAATTCGTTATTCCCATCCGTCCAAGGAGCACCCGCCGGGTGTGAATAATAGTTTAAAAAACGTTAACCCCAATTGTGCCCTAAAGCGCCGTATGTTGAAGGAGGCGATACACAATGCATCCCTCAATTGTCTGGTCAACTAAACTGAATTTTGCAAATTTGGTCATCCCACCCTTCCAGGTTGCACCCACCGGGTGATTTAAAGTTTAAAAGTTAACCCCAATTGTTCCTATCCCACTTCTTTGTAACAGATCGCCGGGGAGGAAATACAACTACAGCATAGTTTTATATTGGCTTTTCAAAACCGAAAAAACTACAAACAACACGTGACCGTATGAACACTGTTAGATGGGTACAGCCAACCCGCCGGGAATCAGAAGGAGCCTGAAACAGGCACCCCAGAGACGCAGTCCTGGGGAGCCACAGACACCCACTCGCCGGGGAAACAAGCCTGTTTTAAACCACGCGTGGCCAAAACTTGGCAACCAGCCGGGGTTATCAAGGTGAAACCGAGAACAACCCCGCCGGAAATAACCCACCCCGTCCAGATACCATCTGAACGCAACACCGGACCGAGGCGTAGCTAAAACACAACTAACGCCGGGCCCAACATAGTCCGTGGAATTAGCCAATACACAACTAACCCAGGACACATAAATAGACCGTGGAATTAGCCAATACACAACTAAACCAGGACACACATGACACAGTAGTACAAATTTAGAAAATAAATCAATAACACTTGTATATGTGGTAAAGCTACGAGAGGCTGGCTAGGCCTAGGCAGACGGATAACAGTAACATGTCGGAATATAAACAAAAAGCACTGAATTATATCACAACAGGAACCACCGCCAACACACCACTGTAGCAAACACTTCCGGCAAAGGGAAGAACTGACTCGGGACCCAGAAAAAACTTCACTAAGTGAAGAAAAATACGCTGGGAACGACAGCAAAAATACGCTACCTCATCAGAAAGATAAAAGGAAGCAATAACGTGTAATGAAAGCCGCCTGCATCACAAAGCTAGCTAACTGTGAAAAAGTTCACCTGTCCACAACAGGACCACGAGGGTACATCCGAAATAGATGCCCCAAACACACGACCCAAAATACACTGCACTGCGGGCAACCAGCCCAGGACACTCCTGCTACGCATATCCTAACCTTACTCGATACATCCCGTTGTGAACCAATGAGAAAAAACTCACTAGGGACGCAACAAATGCGGAACCCGCGTAGCGTGGGGACACACGTCCGGGCAGGCTGAGCGCAGAGCAGAGAAGGAAGAATGACGCCTGCAGTAGCGTCTGGTCAAAAGATCCACAGAAGTACATCCACGATATGATGGAAAGCTTATTGAATAGTTATTCTTATTTTCTTTTTGTTTTTATTTTTTACGAAGTTTTTTCGTAGTGAGAACCCAATTCATTATGACTGAAGCCATGAGTGAGGTCGCGTGCGCTCATGATGAAGGCTCCTCAGTTTTTTAAATGCTCTGCGCGGTAGATTCAAACTACGGCGGATGAGTGTTTGAAGAGGGTGCCTTATGTAATAGGCATGTTCGTCAATGATGGAGGGGCCACTAATAAATATCACTTTTTCTTTGATATAATTCAGGGCCTCTGCACCTATATGGGTTATTATTGACGAGGTAAGTGAAGGAAATAAGTCTGTATTGAGGATATCCATTAAAGATTCCGTGGTAAACGTAGCCTAGGCTTGGACACAAATAACGACGGTAGAAAACCCTTACCCTTGGTGTACTGGACAATAATGGTCTGCAGCCAAATTAACACAATGCCGCTGGAAGCTCCGTTGGTAATCCCGTTAAAAAGAAGATGTTGTAGGTGTTTTCATAAAGCAAAACCACTTCACTATTCATTAAACAACACTTGCCATATTTCAAATATGGCCGACACTGAGATGTTATAAACACCAAGGACGATAATAATAAATGAATTAATGTGACGTCATAGAGGGATTGAGAAACAAAAGAGGCTCATTATATGGACTGACGTGTATTTCTACAGGCGTTCATATATCGCGAGAATGTTTTGCGTCACCGTCTAAACACCTACAGTAGGTACAGTGACGTACTCCCGCAAGAACCATTGATATGCCAACATTGTTCGTGACGTCACACCAAGTTTATTGCGCAATAGATTATATACGTTCAAGGTATAGTCAATATAAATCAGACTTACCTCTGCCATTCAATTACTGTTTCAACACTCCCGTCTCTGGGATAGTGCTCTCATTGACTTAATATTCACAACAGTGTGTGAATATAACAAGAAATTATTATGTGAATTACTGTTGAGTGGCGAATATGTTGATCCTTGCGTAAATGTGCCGTTTTATTCTCCTCTAGCTAGGCTTACGCTTAAGGGCAACAATATCCACTTGAACATAGTTCCTGCTGTGTAAATGTGTCCCTCTTACTCTGTGGTACTGTACCATACTGACGAGGCTGGTGATATTGATGATGATGATGATGAGCATTAGAATTCTCCCTAAAACTTTGTGTATTTCAATATGCAATTTATGCAATGAGATAACATCCTAATACACATCCTCTGTTGAATTTAGAGAAATGCAGAGTAGATGTGTGTCGGTAAAGTGAAATAAATAAATGAAGTTAAGCAAAAACGAACGATATGTTGCGAAATGACTGATATTGATTTGCAAGTACAGTACAAGAGAAAACGGATGGAGAAAACGGATGTCCTGTGAAGGTAGACTATAGTCCGCGAAAGGCATAGGTTTATATTGATAATTTACCACGTTTGGAATAATATACAATATAATGGAAAAAGATATGATAGTGTGAATCTCAATATGGGAATTACACAGTGCACTAATGATCAATACCTAAATGTAAAGCACATTATGTAAGGTTTTTATGGCAGACCTATTAATAACAACATTAACACATAGAGTACCGTACTTACTTGTTACAAATCCTTATGTTTGTAGAATTTTGCGATATCCGCAAAGAACTGTTCCATGAAATTGCGGCTCAGAACAACATGCTCTCAACAATTGTCAAGCCAGCGCGCCCCGTTGTGCAAATTGTGACGGGTCCCACAAAGCCAATGACATAACATGCCCGCACTTTGCATTTCATCGTGACGTATTACATTTACAGGCCACAAAAGGACTCCCCTTCCAGTCTGCTGCAGCACAATTAAGGCAGGAAGGTAAATCTCCTCCATATCGACGGTATGAATCAACTACACCCGCTGACTCCTCTGACCACCAGCGTCCAGAGCAGCCTCCGGCACCACCTATTAGCCCACAACATTCCCCCACCAATGATACCTTCCGTTTAGTTCACCTTAACTCCCCGGACCTATCCACCTCTACAGGTTCGAGGGATTTACTAACTTGACCGATGATACTGAGTTTTGGAACATGACTGCCGAAGAGAACCTCATGGAATGTAACACAGTACCAGATATAGAGACTTCTCCCCAATCTCACTCCACCCAGTCGCAGCCTCGGAAAAAGCGTAAGGTTGCAAGTCCTATCCGGTCATTATCCCGGACCTCGAAACTCGGCTCCACCACACAGAAGTGGGTTATGCCTACCCACGATCCGGACTGTGGCTGCCATAACTGCGGCCGATTCTTTCTACTTCAGCACAAGACTTCTACCCGTACAGTACTGGTACTCACCGAACATCTTCACAAATTTCTTTCCAAGCGAGCTCCAGCGGAAGATGCTCAAATTCACCCTACTCCTTGTTATTGTGTCACCCATATTTGTGAATCTGATCCTACGCCCAAAGACTTGATGCAGAGATTCCTGAAGGACAATAACATGTTGGATTCTGACTTGACTAATATAGAGCTATCACAATCCCGATTTGATGTTCACCAACCTCCTGTCAATGTGCGTACCACCCTCACCACGCCTGATCCTCCCTGTACCCTTGAGCGACATGTTCCGTTAGCCGCTCCCCACTGCCCAGATCCCGATCCTCCCAAACCTAGGGACGTTCCCCCACAAACTCCTGCTAACCCTACGACACCATCATCTGACGAACCTTTGATAAAGACTCATCATAACCCGAGCCCCTCACAATCTCCTGTATTGAAATGTCACACCAATATCCCACCTGACAAATGTGGATGTCCAATTTGTTTCCGTAATTACATCACACCCCATATCTGTGCCACGGATCCCTGCCTCCTTGCTCGGACGCAGGAATTTGTCACCACACGTACACTTACCCCTAACCCTGATGAAGATGTTACCTCCGCTTATCTATTTATGAACACTCTGCGCCAAAAACTCCTCCACTGCCCCACCCTTGTTCCTAAACTAGTCACACAATTCACAGCTATTTCTGAAAAAATTACAGACATCTACCCCTTCACCTCCATCCACACAACCCTCTCCACACTCACAACCTTTACCAGACTCTCTTCAAGGGACCACTATTGTCAATGACTCTGACAATCCTATTCTTGATGGCATATAACATTTTGCAATGGAATATAAACGGATACCAAACTCGCCTCCGTATGGGAGAATTACAACGATTACTTAAATTATATTCACCATTATGCATTTGTCTCCAACATGTAGGCAATTTTGTTGTCCCCCCCAGGCATTATACTGTTGCTGCTAGCTCCCCTATAACCCCTTCACATCTCCGAACGGCCATCCTTGTGCACTATAAGTGCGTATATGTTCCTGTCACCCTTGACCCCAACCCTTTTCAAACAACTGCCGTCTACATTTCATTACCAAACCTTCCTTCCTTGACTGTTTGCTCTTCCTACAATCAACCCTCCTGTCATTACAATACTTCAGACCTTCATCAAATAGTACAACAACTGACCCCACCGTACCTTATTCTGGGCGACTTTAACGCACACTCTCCCCTTTGGGGCAACCCAAACACAGACATCCCAGGCGATAAAATTGAAAAATATCTCCTTCATTCTACTCTTTGTTGTCTCAACTTTGACACCCCCACCTACAGATCTGCTACCCACTGTACATTTTCCGCTGTCGATCTTTCCTTTGCCTCGGATGACGCAGCTCCCCTATTTGACTGGTCAGTTTTACAGGATCGCTTCTCCAGCGACCATTACCCTATACTCCTTAAGTATTTGTGCCCTGCATCCTCCACTCAAATATCGAGTTATAATCTCTCTAAAGCCGATTGGATGTCTTATACGCACTCCTCTGCAGACGTTTCGGACTTCTCCCCTACCTCTTCCCCTGCACACAATTTTGATTATTTTTCGTCCTTCCTGAACTCCATTGCTCGCACTCATATCCCGCTTACCTCCTCGCTGACGCACCCTCGCCAGGTCCCTTGGTGGACGCCCACTCTAGCCCAAATGATAAAATTCAAGCATCGTGTGGAACGCCTTCTTAAGTGTCGCAGCGCAGCGGCGTTTAAAGACTGTTTCCCCCCGACTTTTTTCCACTAATCGTTACTTTGACCTTATAACCATCACTATTGAAAAAATTGCCCTTAAAACGTTCTATAACAAGATCTGTGCAGTTGTCAAACGCAGTATCCTTGACAACAAGATACTTTCATGGCGATCATATATCTCGTCCTTCACTTCCCGCACCCCTTTCTCTACTTTATGGAAAAAGTTTCGCAGTATCAACGGACGCACTGTACGGCCTCCACTCTCTCCACTCAAAGACTCTGCCTCGGACTCGCTTACACATGACCCCCTTGACATCGCTGCCATACATGCCAAACATTTCTGTCACGTCAGCTCAGACCAGTCATTGCCTCGTCAATTTCTTCGTTATAAATGTATGGAGGAATCTCGCCCGCTATCTTTTCATAGCGGGGAAACACATGAATATAACACCCCTTTTTCAATTCCGGAATTGCGACACGCGCTCGACCTGTGTACAGACACTACTTCTGGCCCGGCTGGATTCGCGTACGCTCTCATCCGTCACCTCTATTCACGTGCGCTACAACATCTTTTACAACTGTACAATCAGTTTTGGATAAGTAACTACTTCCCACCATCTTGGCGGCATGCTTACACTATACCCGTACCGAAGCCTGGAAAAGATCATAGTCTTCCCACAAATTACAGACCGATTGTACTTACCTCATGCCTCTGCAAATTAATGGAAAAAATTATCAATCCTCGACTTTTACATTACGCTGAGTCACATGCCCTACTATCCCCATATCAGAATGGTTCCCGCCCTGGCCGTTCTACACTGCACTCACTTATTCGCCTTGAACACCAAATACGTGATGGGTTCTCCAAGAACCAACCCACAGTGGCAATATTTTTTGACATTGCTAAGGCTTATGACACAACATGGAAACACGGGATTTTAAAATTTGTACACGATTCTGGCATGCGGGGTCCTCTTCCCTGCTTTTTACAAAATTTTCTCTCTAACCGTACATTCCAGGTCAAAAATAATGGTCTCCTATCGGACATTATGTCACAAATTCATGGAATACCACAAGGATGTGCCCTTAGCAGCTTACTCTTTATTATGGCGATCAATAGTGTCATACGCAGCCTCCCACCTGAAATATCGTAAACAAGTATCGCTTGTATGTGGACGACTTCGCAATATATTATACTTCTCCCAGTCTGACTCACATACAACGGCGTCTCAACATTGCTCTAAAATCCATCCACTCTTGGGCATCCACTGCTGGTTTTCAATTTTCAGCTGAAAAGACTAACGCCGTTGTATTCTATAGAAATGTTCGACATTTACGTAAACAGTCCATTACTCTCACCATGGGAAATTCTAATATTCAGATCCTTCCACATACCAGGTTCCTTGGTTTAATCTTTGATACTCACCTCAATTGGAAGAGTCACATTGCCTGCTTAAAGGCACGTTGCCTCCAGAGAATGAATGTTCTGAAAACAGTCGCACGATTCCATTGGGGCACAGATCGCGCTACGCTTTTACTGTTCTACAGAGCTACCATCCTCTCAGCCCTAGATTATGGTAGCCCTGTCTATGGCACGGCCTCTGCTTCCACATTAGGAACCCTCGACAGCGTACACCATTTGGGCATCCGCATTAGCTCGGGGGCATTCCGTTCCTCTCGTGTCTACAATATCCTATGTGAGGCTGGGACCTTACCTCTAGCCTACCACCGTCGATTAGTCCTCATGCGTACGGCTGTTCGCCTCCGTCATGACCCAACTCTACTAGAACTATTCCATTCCACAGATAACTATCGTTCAAACCATTCCAGTGCCATTCCCAATATTGTCTCGCCAATTGCTCTCCACTTACAGTATCACCGTTCCTCCCATAACTCCCCCTCCTTGTCACATCACTCCGTGGACCCTAAAACACCCTACAGTTTGCTTTCACTTAGCGGATCAACTTGATGCCCAAGCCCCATCTCAATGTCGACATCTCGCTTTACAACATCTTGATGATCACATCCCGGCTGTTTTCATTTACACCGATGGCTCGAAAAATGCGGATGCCGTGGGTTGCGCTGCAGTCTCAGACCATGGCTTGTATCAAAGTATCTTACACCATCACTCCACGGTTTTCACTGCTGAATTATGGGCTATTCAAGGTGCTTTAACCCGTTGAGCCCCGGCTAGATATAATAATTTGTTCACCCCAGTCCCAAGCCATTTTCACTTCTTTTTTTTGTTTGCTAAAATGGAAGACAAGGATGAGAAATGAAAAAAAAAAAAAATTTCCTCGGGTTTTTTTTTTTTTTGGGGGGGGGGGGGGGAGCCTCAAAAAAATTTGTTGAGCCAAAATGGAAGAGAATGGTGAGAAATGAAGACAAAAATAAAAAAAATCATTTCGGTCATTTGGGGGGCGGGGGGGGGGGGGGGTCGGAAGTTCGTCTCCCCCGCATGGCCACCCCCCCGGGGCACTAGTTAAAACTGAGTATGGCATTGTACGGCATACATCCTAAGGAGTGTCTCACATAAATCTCAAGCCTCTAGCTCCCATACGACCGGAGTAATGAAGGTTCAAAGTGGCGGTGAACTAAGGGTGTAAAGTATCCCCACTAAGCCCACCACCACCAGCCGCGCGGCTGTCTCGGCCCGCTCACACCTACCGGCCCGGCTCCCACACACACTACGGTACCTCCTCCATCTCCCGCATTTCGCCTTTCCTACCTTACGAGCCACGTAAGTGTTTTATATATATGCGGGACGTGTGATGCGTCGCTGGGAGTTGGTGATCAAACACTGCCGACGCATCACGTGCGACGCTGGGTCTCACTGGGTTAAGCACCATCTCTTCATTGTCGAGGAACTCTCCACGGGTCGTTATCTGTAGTGACTCAAAGAGTGCACTGCAAGCCTTATGTGTATTTGCCCCCAATGACCCATTGGTCAAGACTATCATCCACACAATAGACAAATTACAGTGCGCTAATCGTTCCATCACACTGTGCTGGATCCCCACGCATGTAGGAATTCCCGGGAATGAGCGTGCAGACTTCCTCGCTAAGCAAGCGTGTCATGGTACACCCTCTACTACTTTGCTGCGTTCGGAGGATATGCTCCCTGTCCTCCGTCACCATGTTTATGATGCTTGGCGAGTTGAGTGGAGAGCGCAACCATTAACTGGCCACCTTCGCTCCATTAAGGATGACATACACTTGTGACCCTCTTCAATTAATGGTTCACGCGCAGACCAAACCCTATTAACTAGATTACGTTTAGGCCACACATGCCTCACACATGGTTACCTGATGTCCACCCCTCGTGGTCAACCACCTGAATGCCAACATTGCCATACATCATTGACTGTTTTTCACTTTCTTTGTATTTGTCCCGTCTATGCATCTGAAAGACGGAGATTCTTGCTGAACACCTCATTACATGGCATCCTCTCTGACTCAGACTCTTTCAATTTCACCCCTATTCGTCACTTCCTGAGAGTGATAAATTTATACAATGACATATAACTACTGACATATACGTGACTTTAAACTCTGTACCACCTCCTCCACCACTAGCCTTGAGAGGGCCTAGGCCCAGTGGGCTAGTATAAAATAAAAACATTATAAACAACAACAGGCCCTAATCAAACTTTAAATCTTGACTTCCCCATGCTTTATCAAGATTACTTTCAAACTTCTTTACTGATTCGGAATCGACTACATACTGGGGCAGTGTGTTCCACTCATTTACCACCGCCGCCGCCGCCAACACCGTGAACGACCGCAGCAGTGCAAGTACTGGTACTGAGCTGGATACACAGGCATAGTTTGCCTTTTTCCAGAGGATCTACTGTAAGAAATACTGTAAGAAACTATCACAAAAAGAGTTCTTTGTCTTTTCAAGCCTAATTCTTTCCTTGTAAATTTTCTTATACAGTAGTGTCCTCTCATTCTTGTTCCCTCCCGCATCAAGAAGATACCTTCACACACATCCTCATCATACTTTCCTGACATTATCTTAAAAGTCTCTAGCATATCCTCTCTCTTTCTCCTATATGCCAGTGTCGGGAGTCCCAGTGTCCTCAACCTCTGCTCATAGCCCAGGTTCTTCAAAGTTGGTACCAGCTTGCTAGCTCTCCACTGCACTTTCTCCACCGCTTCTGTATCTTTCACCATATACCGTAAAATGGGGTAACTTCGGAAATTTTTCGAGTTTTTTTAACAATTGCTCCTGAGTGTAAACACATTATAGAGATTTTTTTTTTTTTTTTTTTTTTTTTTTTTTTTTTTTTTTATACAAAAGACCTCCGTCTACGTATTGTGAAAAACCTGTTATCCTCCGGCAAATTGTTGGGTTGAGTGAGTGAAGGGGGGGACAGTGAATGAAGGAGGATACATGTTTTTCATAATACGTGTTGCTAGCCCCAAACGCGCGAGCAACTGTGGCTTTCAACCATCCGACACATCCCCTTTTATTTATGTGCATCACACATGTTAAATACAAATAAAGTTTATGTTTTGTTTTACCCTACTGTGGAAAGACTACGGATACACCACTCCTGCCCGGGCCTCACACAGTGGCATGACCCAGTCCAGTCGAACTGAGCTCATGACGCTGGTGGCATTGCCCCGGAGGATAGCCATCCCTAGTCTTTGCTTGAGCCAGAGGGTTTCCCGGGGTTCTCCTGAAACTTCTCTGATTTTACGGCCTATTTCATTCACCATCTTAAGGGTGGTAGGGCCGAAGACTCCTGAAGTTTCGAATGCCAGGGGCTCGAACTGATGATTTCTGGCGATGGCTTGATATTTTTCTCGCTTTTTATTTTCTGCTATCCGGGCGGCTTCACCTGCTTCGTCGGCGTTTCTGGCGATGTTGGTTGTGGAGAAAGTGTCAACACATGTGGCATCCCACACGAGGCACCGGCCATTCTTGTAAGGGAAAGTGGTCATCCCATCTGGCCGTTTGCCGTCTTCTCTGTGAAGTCCATGTGGTTCGAGGATTGATGCACGGTTAGCACTCTGCAGGGCCTGTTTTATGACATCATTTAGTGCAGAGTGTCTTGGCAGGCGGCCTGCGTTGTAATTACATGACAAGGCATGGTGACCTTGAGCATCCATCCCCCCACTACACTTGCAAGTGCGTGGGTGACAAACTGCCGCACCCACTCTGAGCGCGATGGCAACCCGGAGCGCTTCAGCATCCAAATGAGTTCCAAGAGGTGGGATGGGGATGGCGTGTAACCACAAGCCACTCTCCGAACAGGCGGCTGCCTGGAGGCGTGCTTTTGCAACCTGGTCTGCATTGGTTAGGAGATTTTCTTGAGTTTTCTTCGCCGAGATGGTATCCCACGCTTTCTGCTTGCTCCTGGAGGTCACATGAGGCACGGTGCTCACTCATGGCCCGAAACGACCCCATCTCTGAAGCCACCTCGTTCCCGTGCTTCACTGTCTCACCCCCTACACTCGGACTCTGACACTTACACACACACAACGCCACCTGTTGAGCAGATAACTCACCAGGCATTGCACCCCTATAGCATATTTTGAATATGGGAATATTCATACAGTGCTATTTAATCGGAACAATGAGGGTATTTTATTGACGTTTCGGTGGGCTTGTGGTAATGCACTGATACCAGGTACAGCACAAATTCCATCCCAATAATATCTTCCCGTTGATACATCGGGATTTGAACCCGGGACCTTTGGATTACCAGGCCAGTGGCAAGACCACTCCACCACACCTCCCCTAAACTCAGGGGACTTAGGTGCCAGAAGGCATTCCAGCTTTCTATCACACATATTTCTCTCCCCAAAAGAGACAGTCTACAACTAAAACCCTACGATAGACATGTTTACCCTTCAACAAATCAATTCACAATAGAAAGTTCAGGATATTAACTAGTTGCCAAGTAGAACTAATTCTACAATCAAAGGTCTGGATAATTGCTCCAGATATAGAAGAGTCCTCTGGCACATCCCAATACAAGAGGTACCAAAAAAAGTCCTAGCTATCCCATGCAGAATCAGAGCGAGAATGTTCACCAGAATTCCTTCCAGCGTGGACATAGCTCCCAGTTTTCACCAAGGGAGTGAAACAAACTCTTCCCCCTATACTCAAAAGTCAGCATAAAAATACTGTGTAGCCTTCAAGATTGTAGAATACTATGGTCTTCTCCACTCCATAGCCAAAAAACAAACCCTGATAAGTCACGTAACATGTGACAAAAGGAGGTTTCAGAATAAATTTAGAGAAATCAAAATTCTCACTCCTACACAATCAGCAGAAGGAGTAGGATTAATCTGGGATACACAACTCCAGACTATAAAACAAAATCCATCCAATGCCAAAAGTCTTCAAATATAACCATTCACAGTATTACATACCAAGTCTGTAAACAGGAACTGGGATAATCTCCAATAGGCTCCTTAAAAAATTGGGTTCAAAATTACAAGGCTCCTAAGCTTCCTCAGGTTAAAAGAACTAATCTGACCAGGCAACAAAACCATTCCACTAACACCTCCCAATTCCCTTCTATTCATCCCAAAGAGAATTCGACATCCCCTGGCGTTGCGGAGGAAAATCTCAAGTAAACGTAATCAGTGACACATTGGCCAGATCCACCTCCCACTTTTGGGATTGGACACAGACGCTTCGAATCTGATAGGTTGGCACTATCAGTCGTTCTGAAGTTCATCAGTCAAAGAAAATGGACAACCTTAAGTCAGTGTTACACTATACCCAAGAACTAACAGTCCCTCTATTTTCCCAAAGTTCATGCAATATCATTGACCTCCAGATCAATGTCATACCAGATGGACACCATGACTACTGTAATTGGCTTGAAGAAACAGGCCCCCACCCGGACCAGTTTTCTCTAGAATTGCTCGGGTAAAAGGTATGCTTTCTAGCCCAAAACATTCCCCTTTAATCCATGCAATAACTCTACCAGGGTTCCCCAACCCTTATGTAGATTTTATTCTTATGGCTAGGAAGTGTTATTTATTGATTATGTATAACTCATGTATAACTATGCCATAATATAGGTTTGACTCCTGTAAGGAGATAAAGAAAACCTAATATTTAGTAGTGGCCCAGTAATCATTGACGAACATGCCTATTACATAAGGCATCCTCTTCAAACACTAATCCGCCGTAGTTTGAATCTACCGCGCAGAGCATTTAAAATCTGAGGAGCCTTCATCATGAGTGCACGCGACCTCACTCATGGCTTCAGTCATTATGAATTGGGTTCTCACTACGAAAAAAACTTCGTAAAAAACGAAAAACAAAAAGAAAATAAGAATAACTATCCAATAAGCTTTCCATCATATCATGGATGTACTTGTGTGGATCTTTGACCAGACGCTGATTCAGGCGTCATTCTTCCTTCACTGACATATCAAGTAAACCAAAACCCTTAATACATCAACGAATGGGAAGGGGATGGTCGGGAGGGCCCCAGTCGTCAATGATTACGGAGTCACTACTAAATATTAGGTTTTCTTTATCTCCTTACAGGAGTCAAACCTATAATTTATTAGTGGCCCCTCCATCATTGACGAACATGCCTGATTTCTAAGACTGGAGGGGGACATTCGTAATCATATCATAACTCTAGAAAAGCAGATAATCAAACAACCACATAGTATTCATTCTTACTTTTGTAAAAAAGAGATATTCGGGTGCATAAACTTTATACAGCCTAAATCTTCAAAAAGGGGTACAAGCAGGAGCGTGCTTCAAAGAAGCCTGCTTGAAAAAGGGTTAACTCTGAGATTCTGAGCACAGATCTGCTAGTTAAGAAAGCACCCCACTTAAAGTAAGTGGGGAAATCTAAAAACTTATAAGTTTACATGTGCACATATAAACCCCATTAACTAGTGGATATATTCCTAAAAATATAACCAAACATAAATGAATTCTTGTACAGTCGTAGAAGTACTGAACTCGTGTACTTATGCAGAAGTAAAAGTCGTAGTTGCCACTACCGAGATTTCTCAAAAATCCATTGCTTCACAGCCAAAGCTACTTACAACAAGAATTGTCGTAACACTACTATTGGCCTTTTGCACAATTTCCTGCAATGAATACTACAGAGAAATTTTATAATACAATGCCTACAACCAGTATCACAGCTCGTATGTTCTGAACACATACTCCGGAGGGGTCTAGGGTGTCCTATGTCACACTGACTGCACCCTCCCCCCCCCTTTTTCTTGAAATTAAACAAAACGTGACTAAAAGGGCCACCTAGACCCTCTGCCGTAAATCTATACATGGCAAGGAAGGTTTGTCCAGAGCTACTGAAAGGTATCGAGGCAAAAACTCCTGATTAGAGGCCCACAACTGTGTGGACGTAATAACTTCCACCGAAAGATTATTAAGGAAACGTAAAGAGGCTGTCCCCTTGCGTAAATCGTGGATCTTACCCACAACGCCGGGATGCTTCTCTTTAAAGTCCTCGACCAAGAGACAAGCCAGTGTACGCTCCATCAATCGTTCACCCGGACTTGCGACCCATAAAGCACCCTGGTGATTTAGAGGTGCCACTCTTAAATATTTGGTTAGAGCTTGCACTGGGCAAAAAAGATGGTGCACCTTTCCCCTGTTTAACGCCGGCACCGTGAACTCTGAAAACACGTGTTCACTGTGCCCAATCTCGGCTATGAATCCTGGGGAAGGTGCAATGTGAATACACTCATGAAGCCTATCAAACCTGAGGCAATTAGGTGCGTTGCTCATCGCCGCCAGCTCAGATACTCTGTTCCCGGTAGCCAAAGCCATAAGGAATACAGCCCTTTTGTAAAATCCGCAGTCTTTGGTATATACGGGAACGAGAATAACAACGATGCTTTGTCCAGAGACCATGTAGGCCTGAGCTGACGGGGAGGTGGGCAGAGTTTAAAACCTGCCCACATAAATCACTTTCAGATAAATGTTTCTGCATGAACAGATAAATTAAATAATAAACAACCAACGCCACCGAGGGCACAGTTTGTTTAGTTCTAAGAATCCGAGACGTAAAAGCTTTCCAATGCGATTGAAACTGTCGCTTTGTAGACTGGGTATATTGATTCGTGAATATCTTGGTCACGTCGCTACCATAAGGTGCTAGCCACTTGGCCTCCTGGCCTCCTGAATGTCCAAAATGAACAAGTCTGCGAGGTTTCTAGGTTGCCAATTGTGTTCTAAGTGGAACAACCCGACCAGGAGGGACACTGGGTGCGGGCACCACGTGTTCAAATGCTGGTACCACACTGCGCCGGCCACAGGGGCGCGATTAGCGAGACTACGCCTCGCTAATCCTGTAGTTTGTTGACTACGTGGCACATTAGAGACGCGTCTGGCGGCGGAAAAGAGATAAATGGAACTCAACCTGTTCTCGTCCGTCATCAGAGCGTCAGGTCCGCCCGCCGGCGTTATCGTCCGGCGGGTGAGGTATGACTGTGAGTATCGCCATACACCTTGGCTGTGGCTGTCCCTCGCTTGCGAGCTCGGTATACTCCCTGAACGGGAGCCCTCGTCCGAGTCCCGTAAAGGTTTATGATAATTAAAAGCTCCCATAGCTCATTAACACATTGAAAGCAGAGCTGGTGAGCAATATCATAAAGTATACTAATTAATGTAATTTATATTTAATTGTATTAAAATAAATTACTATAAATAAACACAATATTATCATAATATAATCATAGAAAATATATATGTTTATTATGATTCAGCTATTAAATTATTTCATTAACAAATAAAAATAAGATAGGGCTACCTGAGCTTAACGGCGTTGAACATACAGCAATGAGAGGTTGAAGTGCCGACACGACAGAGACTGGGGGAAAACTACCCCGCCCCCGGGAACTACCTGGTCACCTGGTGCAACACCGGTAATCCGCCTTGGAAAGAGAATTTTCCGGGGATTAATGCTCATAGGGTTACACCCAAAAAACGGTACAAAATATGTGCCTCAAAACTGCCGGTCAACGAACCGTAGCACTCCACCACTACTTTTCGTTGTCCTTTAGTATCATATTAAAGATTTCAGCATATCTTTACCTGTCCAGAAGATTTAAGCATATCTTCTGAATCCTCATAAAGATGAAGCATATCTTTATTAAAGATGAAGTCTTTCAAGTATCCCTTTACACTTGAAACACTAGTAAGATTCCGGCATCTTTTTATCCCATAAAAAGTCTAAGCCTATCTTAATCTCTAATCTGGCAACACCCAGAAGCCCTCATAGATCGCCGTCTTGAAGGTCGTGATACCCTATTGTATCAATCAATTGTTTGGCAAATTATCGCGAATTGCAAATCAGTTAATATAACCACCCAAAGGTACAACCGCCGGGTTTTATATGCAATGTCAAACCAATTGTACCTGCCCCAGACCTCTTTGTAAAAAGGTCGCCGGGAGGGAAAGACTAAAAAAACAAACGGCATTGTTTCAATGGCTTATTAACCCTCTCACCACGGAAGGGCTCTTGAACGCCCATAAAAAAGCATATAACAGGTACCTGGAAGGCCTCTTGAACGCCCAGTGGTTGAAAGCCTGTGAGCTTCGTGTGCGAGGCGTCGGTCCGACGCATGTAAACAACAGCCGGCTGGACCGACGCCCCGCATCTCCGGCCACAAGAAGGAGAGCGTCGCTTGTTCGTGTGTGCCTGTATGTTGTTGTTAAGTATCGAAAAGTGGTGTAAAGTGGCTGTTTTGGCCATAAAGTTATCTCCAATGAAATCATCATCACAGCTCAACCAGTTGACTTAGAGAGCTCTACTTAATGCCATTCTACAGGTAAATAACACAGCTACGCTTGGGGATGCGCGGGAATGCGGGAAGCAGTCTGATTAACGAATATACGGTAGCCTAGCCTAGACGTTTTTCGGCCAAAACACCCGGGTTTCGAGGAATATATATATAATACATAGCCGGGGCTGGAGGGTTAAGACAATAGATTCATAGTAGCGTCGGTCACCGGATCAGGTTCTTTCATAAGATGGGATTAGGTCAGTGTTGGTCACTTAGGTAAGAAGTTACATACACCAGTAGCACATGAGAGGCTACTCATTACTCAGTTAAATTTTTTGGGAATGTATAATATAATGTAAGGGGAACTAAGATTGTATAGTGTTATTCAAGTCTTTTTTTTCTCTTTATTGTTGGAGATATTTTTTGTGTTTTGCTCCGCCTTGGGGTGCAAAAATTTAGCGGTCATTGGTCATCTTTTGTGCGTTAAATGTGTGCCGTGTTTGGACAGGTCTCGTGGCAGGTGGTTATCCAAATCATGCCCCAAGTGTTCTGTACTACGTAATGCCTACATCACTCATTCTGATGGACAGTGTAAGACAATTTTGCTCCATATTAAGTCAGTATTTGTAACATACTGTAAGACAGTTGCTCATAAATCTTTACAGTTGGATGACCAGTTATTAGATGATTTTCTTAAACCAGAGCCTTCCGCCTATGTTTCCGGTAGTTCTCATGTAAAGCAAACAGTTACTCTGCCTCCTTTGGCAGATACTCGCGATGCTCCCTCCCGCCAATCCAAGCGACCCCGGACCACCAAGAATCCGCCGGAAGTGCCTTCGTCATCTAGGCGAGATCGGTCCCGCTCTCCCGTAGCTGCTCCCAGGTCCTCTTCGCCCCTTGTTCAACAGGAGCCAAAGAGACACCGCTCTGACTTTTCCTCCGCACTCTCATCAGGCGATGATAGAAAGGACAGAGGAAGTACTCCAAGCGATCCACCTCCTCGAAGAAGGCGGCACAGCTACCGCCACCCAAGCTGGAACGTACTTCTTTGTCGCAACAGGAGGCACCTAGAGACACAGCCAGCAATGTCTCCGGCCAATCACACCGGTTTACGATCCCGCACCGAGTGCAGCCCGAACCTAAAGCCCTTCCGGTATTGGGATCGGAGCGGGGCAGTAGTGTTGTGTCTAGCCGTCAGGAGGATGAGTGCTCCTCTGACTAGCTTGATTCGTTTCAGGAACCCATGGACTATGAGATCCCAGACCTAAACCTGGGTGACTTATCTCAGCCCCGCGTTCCCCTAACACAGACAGAAACACATGATACCGCTGCCCGGGCTGGTGATTTTCGGTTGGAGGCTTTACCAGCCCCCCCAGCCCGGTCACAGGGATTCACCATACGCCAACAAGGAGCAGACACCGAGGGGTTGCCGCCTGGCCAGCGACCAACCTCTCGGCATTCCGGAACGCAGGGCTCAGATATATCTCAGTCTGCGTCCCAGTCAGACCAGAAAAGTGGAGTTTATTTCGAATGAGAAGTTGCAGGAGTGGTTTGACTTTATGAGACAAGTGAAGGGAGAGCAACTGGTTAAAGTAATAGCACCTGTGGCCCCGGCGGTGCGACCTCTAGGCCAGGTGCCGGTTCAGACTCAAGTTGATGTAAGCATTCCTTCCCCCCACAGTCACTCCAGCAGCTACCACTTCGGGAACCGCCGCAATTTTACCTTCCAATCTGAAGTTGTTCTCAGATCTTATTCCACCTCCCCTTGACCGTTCACTTCCTTTTAAGAAGGGCCCTATGCCCCTGTTATATGGACCTGACATGTCCTGGTCTGTTCTTAACGCCATTCGCCCCGAGGTCGCACAGCCCACAGTTACAGGTGAGACACCTGTGCTAGAACATTGGGTTATCGAGGTGGGTGAAGCCAAGAAATTAAGGGCCAAGAACCAACTAGATGAGGTATTAGATGTGATTGTTAAAGCTATTCCCATCATTTATCATCCTGATTATTTTGTCTACATGCCATCCCCTGCCTTGCCTCCCGCGTCATCTGGGAAACTATTTTCAGATTGGACTAAATCAGATGGGTTAAATGATTAAAACTGTTACA
Source organism: Paralithodes platypus (assembly GCA_032716605.1). Lineage (NCBI taxonomy): Eukaryota > Metazoa > Arthropoda > Malacostraca > Decapoda > Lithodidae > Paralithodes > Paralithodes platypus. The sequence goes on along the minus strand of CM064491.1, from coordinate 27,003,196 downwards.
GGGAATGACCCCAGAGTTAAAGTCAGTACCTTTTCGGGACGACGCTGGTACGTCCGTAGTTCATATTAGTGGCGGGGAGTCAGGGTAGTGGGTGGCATGGGGGCAGGAGGCCCAGCTGTTTGCCAGCACCATTACTAATAAGAGCAGTCATCAGCTCCCGCAAGAGGATCATCATTGGTTCTCTATGCCGGCAGGCAAGGCGGAAGGGATCCCACAACATATTTTTTAATTTTTTGGGGCCCCTAAGTTGTCTATTTGTCAGTTGTCTGAACCCTTTTGTTCTCCCACACAGGTACAGATAGATAAAGATTTCAGAATGAGGCAGAAGGCCTGGAGGTTAGCGACCCAATACCTGCTCAGCCGCCAGCTTGCGGTCTCTCTGGCCAGGACGACTGAGTCGGTCATGGACGCTGGCACCCATAAGGCTCTTTTTCTTACTAGGCGCCTCTTACTCCAAAATTCCATTCAGTCCCATGGTGATATTCGCACGGCTCTCTTTGAGGCGGTGCGAGTTCGTCAAGATCTGAGGGTTTACCTGGTCCGGAGTCTCCCTGTAGAGATTGGTAGGAGATTGATTTTATCTAATGTCTTCACTAAAACCCTTGCCTCTGAGGATGCCTGGCGCACAGTTAGCTTCCTGTTAGACTCTCAGAATGCCACTGCTTCCAAGCCGAAGGGTGATCCAGCATTTAAACCTAAATCAATACCAGTCATGCGACTGGCAGTTTCCTAGATTGTCACAGGGCATGGCCCCGGCGTACATGGGCAAGGACAGTGGTCCGGAAGGGCCTCTCATGGCGGTGGTCCTGGCGACCTCGTTTACGTATCTCCACAGAATTCAATCTTGTTTCTTTAGAGGTGGGATCCGTCGTCAACGAGATGGCCCTCAAACAGATAATTATCCCCAGTCCTTTATCTCAACCCGTGTTCACATCCCGGATATTCCTGGTGCCAAAGAGGGACAGTGTTCAGATGAGGCCAGTGATCGACCTGTCCTATCTGAACACTCATATTCACAATCAGTCGTTCAGGATGCTGACTGTGAATCAGATCAGATTGACACTCCCGCCGCAGGGTTGGATGTTTTCCATCGATCTCACAGATGCCTATTGGCATGTCCCTATAAACAAGCGTTTTCAAAAATATCTAGCTTTGCGCAACGGGGATCAAACGTTTGTCTTTCAAAGAATGCCCTTTGGTTTAAATCTAGCACCCCGAATTTTCACAAAATTAGTCCGACAGGCTTTGCTACCATTGCTAAATCAGGGAATCATGGTTCTATGGTATCTCGACGACTGGTTGATAGTAGCTCAATCCAAAATAATTTTCCTCAAACATGTAAATCAGGTATTAACTCATGTAGTTGCCTTGGGATTCAAGGTGAACTTGGCAAAGTCAACCTTGAACCCCACAAGAGCGATCCAATGGGTGGGCCTTATCTGGGATACCGAGTTACTCACTCTGAGTCAGAGCGAGGACAACCGTCAGAGGTTTCAGAGGAAACTATTTTGGTTTCTTCATGCTCTGACTACCACAAGGAGAATCTGTGAGTCTCTGGTGGGTTCACTCAATTGGATACAGCTGACTGTCCCGTTAGGTCGTCGGAAGGTAAAACAAATTATTTTGGAAGGAAACAGGTGCTTTCCGCTGTTGCCAGCGGAAACACTGCGGAAAATTCCAAAGTTAATCCATAACCTACTGGCGGCTTGGGCGAAGGCAGAAGTAATTCACTCCTCCTTGACATGGACAGCTCCTCCTCCGACGGTCTGGATAGATACGGACGCGTCAGGTACCCTGGGTTGGGGGTACCAGTCAAACCTAGGACATCAGGGTCAGGGTATATGGTCCAGGTTAAATCATCTTCACATCAATGCCAAGGAGTTGTTAGTCCCTCTATTTTTTCTACAGGAGCACAGCTTAAGCCAGGCGGGAAAGTCCTTAGCCTTCAGAATAGACAATCTGACTGCAGTCACTGCATTCAGAAGCAAGGGTCAGCGAGATCTCGAGTGTTACAAGGGTTGTCGGAAAAGAACTTTCATCTGGCTGCAAGGCTAGAGATTTATCTTCATGCAACATATCTGCCCGGCGTGGCGAACGTATGGGCAGACGCTCTCTCTCGGAGACAGAGCACTCTAGTAGAATGGGTCTCTCAAGCAAACCGTCTTTCAAGAGATGATTGCGGAGCCATGCCATCCACAAGTGGACTTCTTCGCGTCAGAGGCAAATCACAAGTTGCCTCAGTACCTTACACGTCGGAGTCAGACTCCGGCGGGGGGTCCAGACGCATTTCTGGTAGACTGGAACAAATGGATCGACATTTATCTATTTCCGCCTCCAGACGCATCCTTAATGTGCAAAGTAGTTCACAAACTACGGGGTTATCGGGGCATGGTCTCGATGATTGCGCCGATGTGGCCGGCCCAAGTTTGGTACAATCAATTGAAGACGTGGTGCGAGAACCCGGTGTCGCTCCTGATCTTGTGCTTCCACTTAGACGCAATTGGAAACCTCAAGACCTCGCTGACTTTTGCCTTGTGGATATTCAGAAGGCCAAGTGGCTAGGTCCGTTTGGGGAAAGCGTGACTCAAAAGTTGATTAATCAGTATACATTATCAACACAAAGACAGTATCAATCTCATTGGAAATCCTTACTACCTGGATCGTAGAAACTGACCAACAGCAGTCCTCGGTGGCACTGATATTTAAATACTGTACACTCAACCCTCTGCTATTGCGCCTAATTGGTGCCGAAATTACCGCGCTATAGCCATAATGGCGATAGCAGAATTGAAGAACTTATGGGAATAATTCAAATTGTACCCTGGCTCCCAAGATTTCCACACCCGTAACCCATTTTTCCTTCTGTTTGACCTTTTTTCCGCCCTAACACTGCTGTAAAGTGAATATGAACATGTTAATAGCAACAATCAATACATCAATAAATAAATATAACATACACTTACCTTATAGACTCGTTTCCACACCACCCATGAGGTTTAGTCTTAGGCGCGTTTTTTTTTTTTTCCTGAGTGGTATCCCCGATAGGCCTAACTCCACTCGTATGTCTTAAGGTGCCGAGGCTATAGGGGAGTTACTTGCCACCCTTGGCCTTGTCACTGGCATCCTTGTCATCCTTGGCCTTGCTACTGGCAGCCTTGGCAGCCTTGGCAGCCTTGGCACGCTTAGCAAACTGCAAGGCGTCTAGGAACCCCGTGAATTCATCATCTTCCTCGTCTTCAATATCGGAGGTTTGTGGCAGAGGTTCTGGTTGTTTAGGAGGTTGAACACGACGGCTCAGGAATGCACTTATTTTTTGTTGCTGGAGCGAATTGATATGGGCGTTGTACTTGTCCTCATAGCCTGCCAGAGCCTGATTAATAAGAAGACACCGCCCTTCACAGTTGATTGAGTTGTCCTGCTCAAGACTGTGGCGAATCTGTGCACCTAACTCGATCAAACGTTTAACCTCGCGCATCGGAAGTCCGTCCCGCCTTTCAATTTCTTCCTCTTCTTCTGGACTGTCCTCATTTTCCAAGTCGTCTTCTTCCACAATTTCTTCAGCAGTAACAGGCGGTCGTCTAATCATCTCCCTAATGTCTTCTCTCGTCGTTTCGTTGAAACCAGCACCAGGAATACGTCTCGCTTCTTCCGCGGCAGCCTCCAACTCTGCCTCAACCGTCTGAGGCTCGCCGGGCACAGCTACCTGCCTGTCCTCAGGTAGCCCCTCGAGAATATTTCGCCATGCATGGCAGATTGTTGCAGGGGTGACATTATCCCAGCAATTGACTACCAGATCAACTGCCTGCTTCACGTTGAAAGTTTTCCAGTAATGGATCACTTTTTTCTCACTTTCATTGTCCCCCTCCACAGTGTCATCTTCGTCCATATTTTCATAGTTTATTAGCCTCTCGATAAGGGCGGAATCCTCTGTCGCCTGCCTCATCTGTCGGAACTGCCGTCTGGCGAATGCTGCCTTCACCACCGCAATCACTTCCTGGTCGAGTGGTTGAATGAGAGAAGTTGTGTTTGGTGGCAGAAACTCAACTTTCACATTTGGATGCAATGAACGCATGAGTGGCGAATGTCCTGGGGCGTTGTCTAGGAGTAGGAGGATGTTGAAGCGAATATTGCTAGTTCGGCAAAACTCTTCAACAACAGGGATGAACGCTTCTTTTAGCCAGTCTAGGCTAAGTTTGGCCGACACATAACCCTTCTTTGAATTCATCCAGTGCACATTTAGATTGTTCATGTCACAGCCCTTGTAAGCCCTAGGTCTTTTGGCTCGATGTACCACTGTTGGTTTCAGTCTACACGTGCCCGATGCATTCATTGCAAGAAGCAAGGTGAAGCGTTCCTTGATCGCTTTCCTCCCGCGCACTTTCGCATGTTCTTTTCGGCATGGTTTTCCAGTAGAAGTTGGTCTCGTCCATATTAAAAATTTGATCAGGGGTGTATTGACCTTCAGCAATAATATTTTTCAGGAATTCAGGATATTCCCGAGCAGCAGATCTGTCCCCACTAGCTGCCTCACCAGATATTTTAACACTTTTCATTCTGTGTCGCGCCATGAATTTATCAACCCACCCCTTTGATGCAAGAAATAGGGGAGGTTGTTGCACATTCCACTTGCGAGCTACGCCTGCATAAATTTCTTTGGCAGTGTCCATGACTTCCCTCGTGTCCACCGATAAGTTACGCTTGGCCATCCGATCCATGTAGCTCCCCAACAATTGTTCAGTCCTTAATAATACCCTATTTGCACTCCTCAAAGCATTTGCACCGGCATCAGATGGTGCGAGATTCATATGAGCCTGGATTGATTCTTTCTTTCCATAAATACCACGCACTGTCGATTCATTGATGCCATATTTTTTCGCAACACTACGCTTTGGTTCGCCACCATCAATGAGTTTCACTATTTCATGTTTCTGGGAATATGTTAGGTTCTTCCTTTTCTTAACCACTCTCCCTGGTGCCGCTGCATTCCGCTGAGCAATGGTAGGTGGTAGGGGTGGAAGTAGGCCTACAGCAGCCATTGTTCGAACACAAAAGAAACAATGCACCCACCACTATCACAAAGAGGGTACACACGCTTGAATGGTTAGGCGGGAAGTGACGCCTAGGCCTAGCCGTGACGTCACGTCCATCGATACCGCCCGTCTGGACCTGCGTTTTTAAAATTTCCCCACCATCTCGGGTGCGCTATAGCACGCATTTAATGCGTGATAAATATATACAGTATGTGGGTTTTTATAGCCTGCGCTATAGCAGCCAAACGCTATAGCAGAATTTGTGATAGCAGAGGGTTGAGTGTACTTAAATTATCTTTTTGAAATGCGAAAGTTGTCAGTAATCACATTAAGGAATCACCTCACGGCTATTCGGACGCCTTTTTTCGATCTAATGTCTGTCCGTACCAGAGGCGGAGGAGAAGGGGTTCATGCGGTCTTGCTTCCGGCTTCGCCCTCCACCACGTCAACTCACACCCACCTGGTCTCTTGATTTAACCCTTGAAATGCCTCATTCCCGAAAATAGTCGAAATCCTCCTTATGAGTTAACCCTTCCTCCCCGGTTGTCATTTTAAAATTACACCGCGGCAGATGGCCAGGAGCCCGGGTGTCATTTTAAAATCCATAAGCTTGGAAGCCTATTAAGCTTGGTTTGAAAGCCGTGCGTCGAACCGTATGTAAACAAAGCCTGTCGGAGCGACGCGCACCTTCGAAATCAAGAAGGTGAAGTCCGAGTTTTGTTGTTATGGTTTTGGAGAACAAGATTAGTTGTTATTATTGTGAGATATTGCTAAAATCGCGGAAAAATGTGCTTCACGGAAATCGTCATCACAACTAAACCAGTTGACCTAGAGAGCTCTACTTAATGCCAGTCTACAGATACGAAACACAGCTTCGTTTTGAGATATGAGTGCATTCTCTAGCAGTTAAAATAACAGAGATAGGGCTAGCCTATTACAACGTTTTTCGGCCAGATCGCCCGGATCTCAATAATGTCCTTAGGATGGCGAGCCCGGGCAAGAAGGGTTAAGACTTAAGAAAGCCATTTTTCTGATGGCACTGGCCACGGGTGACAGGGTGTCTGAGTTGGCGGCGATGAGTTCGGGGCCATCTTGTTTAAGGTTCTCGAGGCGCAACATGAGTGTCCATATTGCACTTGCTCCTAATTTTATCGCTAAGAATGAACATAGTAATCATGTATTTACAGAGTTTGAAGTGCCAGCTCTGAAACAGGGTGATAAACACCATTTACTTAGCCCGGTGCAATCGCTCATTTTATATATGCGGGAGTCTCAGCCATCTCAGGCAGGGTCCCTCTGGGTTTCACGGACAGGTAAACTTCTTCAAAAGCGGCAGCTGGCAGCTTTGTTATTAGAAGTTATCAGGGAGAGTAATCCGGGCGTTCTTGCTAGATCACACGATATATGGAAGTGGGCTGCCTCACTCAGGTTCTTACATAATTATTCCCTTGATGATATTCAGGAGACCAAGTTGTGGTCGTCCAATCATACATTCCTAACACGTTACCTGTCCGTTAATCTCATGAAACCTCCTTCTCTCACATGTGTAGCATTAAGGCAGAGAGTCTAGTTTTAAGCTATTTTTGTACAAAGAAAAAGGGGGGGGGGGGGAGTGTTCTAACTAGGGCCTCCTACCTGCCTCCTATGTGATACAACATGATGATGAGAATTAGGGTCATGTGATAACCTATTCCTTAGACTAAAGTAAGTAGTCAGGAAACTTTTTATTTTTATACTTTATGTATGGCAATAGAGTATTAATTTATGCTCAATAATCTTAAGGTTGTTGTTGTTGTTCCCCAAGCTGCCTGGCCGAACAGCCCCAAGGCCCCGAGCAAGGCCAAGGCCACAACCGTGCGCCCCCACAGAACCCTCACTGCCGACCACAATAAAGCCTGGGTGACCGAAGCCACTCCATGGCGGGGAGCTGAGGAGGGTGTGGAAACGCCCAGGAAACCAAAGCCCCACCCAGGGCCCTGTGCCCCTCAGCAATTATGAAGAGAAAGTTGAGGGGCAAAGGAAAAAATGTGACGCTTTGGCTTCCAATCTAGGTAGACTGGGAGGTCAATCCACGCAAGAGACGCCGTCACTTGAGATCAAGAAAATATAAAAGTAAAAGGAACAGTCAGAGTAAGCTATGGGTATGGCAGAGATCGCTCAGTTCTCACTCTGATAGACCAGCCCATCACCTGATAATCTTAAGGTTCAGCCCATCACCAGATAATCTTAAGGTTATTTATAAGGGCACTGTACAAATCTATTTGTAATAGAGTACCTGTTAGGCAATATATTTATTATATGCCACCAAAGTTTATCAGTATTTTCTAAGAGACAAGATATTGATTTATTTATTTAATCATAAGCTAAAATGTATAGTTTATGTGTGTATATCCTACTGTTCTATCAAACATAAAGGTGCTGTACAACAGGCAAACCTTTAACCCTTAAAGAGCGGCGCGCAACATAAGTCGAGTTAAAGAAACTGGCAAAAAACGGGTGAAAAATGGGTGAAAATCAAGTGAAAATGGGTGGAACAGTAATGAACCATACGTCCGACATCTGTGGCCTCCCGGCCCACACTAACTCCAGTTCCCCCACCGCACGGGAGGATGACAGTGTGACCAATAGTTCGCTAAAAGTGAACAATGTAGCAAAATCCGCTAAACTTCCATCTTTGAGGTAACACTGTCAGTGCTCCACGAGTGCTACGTAGCTGTATGTGGTGTCATTGTGTAGCGATTTCCGCCTAGTTTTCGGCACAATACAGTTCCTTTCATGCTGATGGTTGATATAACAGTCAGAATGGCCTGAAAAGGCCCAAAACGGCCACAGACCCCCCGCTAGACAAGGGTTAATAAACGCCGCCTGTAAACTATTTATTATTTTTATATTATTAAACAAAGATCTTTTTCGTACGTGTTTCTCTTTAAACCTTGGTAATTTGTTAGTAGTTATGATATTCCTGATGAATGTCCCCCTCCAGACTTGAGATATCAGGCGCATCGTCAATGATGAATTATAGGTTTGAGTTCCGAAGGGAAGAAAGAAAACCTAATATTTAGTAGTGGCCACGGAATCATTGACTATTTTGGCCCTCCCTTCCATCCCCTTCCCATTCATCTGCTGTATTTTGAAAGTCTTGATATATCAGTGAAAGACGAGAGTACGGTTTTGACAACCCGTAAGGGAAGGAAGGAAAAACTAATATCTATTGGTGGCTCCTGGAGTCAATGACGTAAGTGCCTATGTTAATATGGCCTTGTTACGGGCTCCTCTGAGCCCGGGTTAACCTAGATCACGACGGTCGAGAACCAAGATCATCATAAGGGGTACCCCTTAATCATTCCTACGGTACGTCATTGGGACGGAGCCACTGAAAAGTAGGAAATAAAAAAAGAAAAGAATTAGCACAGTTTGAACACCGCGCCTACGCGCGCTCTGATCTTCCTCTGTTTCCCATACACTGCTAGCTACCTGTCCCTCTCAGGGATTTCCTCTAATATAATATCAAGTTGAGCATGTGTATCGGAAGGGGATGGTGGGAGGGCACTTTTCGTCATTGACTCCAGGAGCCACCAATAAATATTAGTTTTTCCTTCCTTCCCTTACGGGTTGTCAAAAGCGTAATTTATTGGTGGCTCCTTACGTCAATGACGTAAGTGCCTAGAATATCACGACCGGTGGAGGGACCTACATATGCTCATCAAGCTAAACCGCGAGAATCTATTAGGAAGACCAAAACGAAAACTTTGACATGTGTCTAAATATAAGAGTATAGTCGTAAGAAAAAGATGTATAAGGCGGGTACCATTAACCCCTCCACCCCGGAAGGGCTCTTGAACGCCCATAACAACCTCGGCCCGCGCAACCCGGAAGGGCTCTTGAACGCCCATTGCTTGCGTGCGTGCTTTTGAATGCCGCGCGTACATTTTTGGTATCGTGGGACGGTAGGTGGCGCCACCAGGCGTAAACGACGCCACAGCAACAGTATCTACCCCGACACCATCATGGACAGTACGCCAAATAGTGATTCCGCTCTGTCCGATACCGTGCTTCCTACGACGCCCTTGCTAGTTCGTCGCGCCTTACCCCGACGCCATCGCCTAAATGTGTTATCTCCCGGAGGTATTGAGACGACATTGAGACTATATGAGCGTGCTGATGCCAAGTATATTGTTGATGATATAGTCAGTGACGACTCCAGTAATTATAAGTCGAGTGATTATGGCCATGAGAGTGAGAAAGAAGAGCAATTCCTGGGATTTGCGAGAGAACATGACAGTGATGAGAGTGATGAAGGTGATGTACCAGTTGTTGAGGAAGCTGGTTTACCTAAAGACAGTGAACTTGAGAGAGTGAGTGAGTGGGAGAGTTCAAGGTCACTCACCAAATTTCGCATAAGTGACACGACTCCAAGCCCTTCCCCAGGTAAATCGCCTTTCAAGCTACACTTGTATAAGCAGAAAATACTTGAGAAGGCGGCCGCGGCAGCTAGGGAACAAGCAAAAATACTTGGTGAGGATGAGGCTGTGAGTGAGGGTCAGCGTGGTGACCCTTCTCGTCCGCCATTGTCTCCCTTATCTACCCACGCCACCCAAGATGACCTGGATGCCCCGCATTCTTCCCCACCACCCCCACCATTGCCAAGGGTTGAGGACCCCCACTTTCGGCCTATTTGCCTCCTAGGTCCCCCGACAGGAGACATACTGCTGCCGAAAAGGGGAAAGGTAGGAAATATACCAAAAAAAATAAGAAAAGTAAGATAGTTTTGTTCGAGGCTCCCGCGGCGTCCACCCCTGCCGGCCCCAGCCATACGTCCCCGCAACTTTCCCCACGGTCCTCCCCACCTCTCCCGCCTTCAACATGTCTTCCTGAAGAAGTCTTTGAGCTCGCATCACCAATACCTGGGCCTAGTGACAGTGAAACATTGCTTTCTGTCACTCGTCGCAGGCCAAGGAGCCCAGGACCTCGGGGGGACACAGCCTCACCTGCCACTCCTTCCCCACCTCGCCCACCCGCACGCCGCCCACGCATCACTGGTTCCCCGCCAGATTATGTGGGGGCCACTGATGATGAAGGGCACCTCTCTGAAGACTCTGGCCATGATTACATAGGTCCACCGTCAGGGCAAGATGACCACTCTGACGATGACTATATGGACATCGACGACCCTCGACCCATCCGCTTGGCCCGGCGTCGTGCTGCCCGCCGCCCTGGCCGACGCCCTCGCCGCCCTAGGGCGCGCGCCTCCCGAGTTGGCCGTGGGCGTGCTGGGCCACCAGCTGGAGCTCCTCGTCAGCGTAGACAAGACCCATTCTAAGTTTTTCAGTGGCAAGACGTAGTTGATGGGGATGGATACAACCCTGATGTGCCAGCTTTTGATGAGGTACTGGAGGGTTCAGGCATTACCCCCAATTTTCCTGCAGGCCCCAATGCTCCACCACACGAACTATTTGAGGCCTTCTTTGATGAGGAGGTGGTAGGCTATGTTGTCAAAGAGACAAATAAGCAGCACCAATTCCAGGTCCACTTTTTGGGCAAGGTGACCAAGGGCCACATGAGGCAGTGGACCCCAGTGACTCATAAAGAGTTCATGGTGTTCCTGGCACTCACCATGCTAATGCCTCATGTCAAGAAGCATAGGTTGCCTGACTATTGGATCACCAATGATCTGATATCCACCCCTGCCTTCGGGAAATATATGTCTCGCGACCGGTACCTTGATATCCTCGCAGCGCTCCATCTTGTCACCAACACCGACGTCCACCTCGGTGACAAACTGTGGAAGATTAGGACGTTGTACGAGATGATGCGAGAACGCTTCACCTCCTACTTCAAGCCCTTCCGCAAGGTCGTCATTGACGAGTCTCTTGTGCTGTTCCGGGGAAAACTCAGCTTCCGGCAGTACATCCCCTCAAAAAGACATCGCTTTGGCATAAAATTCTTTGTGCTGTGCGACTGCCAAACTGGCTATGTCCTGGACTTCCTGGTCTACAGCGGGAAGGAAGGGGACTTGCTTGTGGACCCCCTCATTGGCTTTGGCGGAGCAGTGGTGTAAGCCATGATGGACCGCTACTTTCCAAAGAATCACGTCCTCTACACGGACAATTATTACACGTCCCCCACTCTCTCACAGTACCTGCATGAGCGCAAGACGGGGACTGTAGGCACAGTATGAGGGAAAAGGAAGGGCATGCCACCTTTCCCTCCAAAGACCAAAAAAGGTGATGTGTTGAAGAAGAAGTCGGGGCCCATTCTGGCTATCCACTGGCACGACCAGCGGAAGGTCAACCTCCTGACCACCATCCACAAGGGGGAAATGGTGGAGACTGGCAAGGTGGATCCGCACCCAGGCCAGGGTGACCAAGCCCGATGCTGTCCTGGACTACAACATCAACATGAGGCTGGTGGACAAGTCCGACATGCAGATAGGCTTCATTGACTGCCTGCGTACCTCGTGCAGATGGTACAAAAAGTTCTTTCTGCATATGGTGGACATGTCAGTTCTGAATGCCTACAATATATACAAGCTTCGGAATGTGAACACACCCATGAAGTTCAATAGCCTGCGGAGGTTCCAAAAGCAGGTGTTGACGGAGCTCCTGGAGAAGTGTGCTACGCCACAGAGGGCAGTGGCACATCCTGGGCCCGCCGTTATTGACCGCTTGCAGTGTGCTCAATACTTGATTAGGCACAGGCTTGGTTCCCTGCCCCTCAGAATGAATCAGGAAGAACGCAGCAGAAGCGGTGCCATGTCTGCTACAACAGCAGGGTGAGGCCGAGGCCAGGTAAAAAGTCAACCATGGAGTGTGTGGAGTGCAAGGTGGCACTCTGTGCTTTAGAGTGCTTCTTTGATTACCACTCCAAGCTGGAGTTCTAATAATCATACTGAAATTGCCAAATAAAATGACAATATGTACACTATAATTATATATAGGCAAAAAGTGGAAGAAAACCAATTTATTGTAATACAAAAGTCATGTATTATGAGAAAATTGATACAAATACAATTACACCATAATAATATGTGAAAGTGACACATATGTATATACCAAGTGACACTCATATGATTAGAACCTATAGAAATATATAAATCAGTGAAAAAAGACACAATAAATTTTTACAAATCATATAACTAAGTGAAAGTGACACAAGACCTAATATTTGATGGCCAAAGTATAATAAACACCTGTGATAACGAATAATCAGTGCCTAATACAACAATAACCTACCTCAATTACTAATAAAATGTACGGTATCGAGTGAAAATGAGCATTATCAGTGACAGTGACACTCTCTAAAGCATATTTGTCAAAGTGAAAGTGACACAAGACCTAATATTTGATGGCCAAAGTATAATAAACACCTGTGATAACGAATAATCAGTGCCTAATACAACAATAACCTACCTCAATTACTAATAAAATGTACGGTATCGAGTGAAAATGAGCATTATCAGTGACAGTGACACTCTCTAAAGCATATTTGTCAAAGTGAAAGTGACAAGACCTAATATTTGATGGCCAAAGTATAATAAACACCTGCGATAACGAATAATCAGTGCCTAATACAACAATAACCTACCTCAATTACTAATAAAATGTACGGTATCGAGTGAAAATTAGCAATATCAGTGACAGTGATACCCTAATAAACATATTTTATATAATTGGCCTCAAAATAACTAGAAAAATATCAAATAAACATCACATTCTCAATATCAAACACTAAAATCGTCTAAGGGAGATAAATACTTTGGCGCGACGAGCGGCTAGGTGCGTCGTAGCCATGGCCGGGGCGACGCGTCCGAACGCGAGAAGAATTTGCCGCCGAAAAGAACTCGTCTTCCCGCGCTCACCATTATGCAACCAGAGGGGCTAGAGACCTCTACTCAACGCCACTCGACAGAGGAAGGTTTGTGGAACATTATTCTTTTTTATTCACAACATTACATGCCATATTCATTGACTTACAGAGTAGTTAACATAGCCCAAAGATCGTCAAAACACCCGGTACCGCAGCACAGTCGCAAGCTATAGCCCCCGGGGCTGGAGGGTTAAAGAAGCCTTATCTCGGAAAGACAGAACTACTTAGGTGTGAATACTGTTAATTGTATATCACAAAATTAAAATTAAGTTATACATTTATTGTTGCAATAACGTATAGATATTGTTATGTAACAGATCTAGTGCAGTAATAGCACTCTTGTTACCATTCCGGATTGTGTGTCCTGCCAACTTGTCATGGACTTAACGCCCCCCCCCCCCTTTTTTTTTTTTTTTTTTCATTTAAGGTGAAAGGTAGGACATACTTTCTATTACCTTACACACTGGTAATAAAGCAATGAATAAACATATCCATCTACTTATTGTCTGTGGGGGGCATCATCCTGCCCGAAAGCTATGTTTGGTAATTTGGGTCTTCTCCAGATGTACCGACAAGTACTGTATATGGCTAGGGACGCATTGCTAGAGGACCAACAAGCCCGTCTGAGTTATATCTTCCCCTGAAAAACCATTGAGGAAAACTAATGGTAGTGGCCCATATGTGCCTATCATGGGATTTTGCGATCACCTGAGGATCAGCTTCCTTAATTATCTTTGCAAAAGGGATGCTAACACTTTCTTTCCTAACCTTATTGGACCATCTGGGGAAAGCACAATTGTGTCTTATTCCTAGGAATAATAGACTTAGAGTAAGTATATAGTGCATTAGCAGGGAATAGAGCATGGAGTATCTTTGCTCTTGTCAAGGCAGGAATAGAGAAAGGTGTGGGGAGATGTTCCTGGTGTTCCTTTTTGTGATGACTCTGGTGTAGTAACAATATGTACAGAGTCCTTGTTAGTAGCAAAACTTTGATAGTTAATAGACCTTGTCATGGATGTCAGTTCTGAGACCCATTGGCCAATAGCCTGGGTCATTTGAAAATACGCACTTATTAAGTTTCTTGTCATATGTGGTCTCACAGGAGAAGACCTAGACTGTGACAAAGTTAGGGCCTTCGAGATTGACCATTGAGGAGGCAAATGGCGATTTGGAGCTCTGAGCTTAACACAAGCCTGCATAACAAAGCCCCGTTGATCTTTCTGGGGCAGAGATAAACTAGTAAGCGTCAAGAAGGGTTTCTTTATGACGAAACGTGGTTTATAAGTGTGTAAATTGTTAGCTCTTTTAAAGTCAATTAAGAATTTTAGGTGCTTCAGCGACCCAGCAACCGATGGAGACTGCTGGTTTGATCCTGCACTCCAAGTTGTAAATCAGTGGTTCTCAAACTATTTTGATGGCGACCCTAAATACAATATTTCATCGTCCTTACGACCCTACACCCTGAAACACTAGATTGTACGTTATACTGTATATTTATATTGATTCTTAGTAATTCATAATTATTTTTCAAGGCAGTAACTTAGATAGCCTACATATTGTGACGCATGTCCAGTGTGAGCATGCTGTACAGAACGCCTAGTCATGCCCCACTCTCGCTAGGATCGTCAGGGCAGGAACTTTGGCTGTAGTCTATGTAGAGTTTCCTAACTTAGTTCATGTGAGCCGTTGTACTATAAGTAATATGAATATGTATTTTGTTTTCATCTGAGTCAACGAGTTCTATTTTATATCATTAGTTATAAGTATTGTGTGTAAAACTTATTTGTAATGATGGGAGAAGCGGCAGCCACAGTTGGGGGTCAGTGGGTGCGCCATGCGGGAGGTGGGCCTAACTCACTAGCACTCCCCCCCCTCCCCCCTCCCCTCAGTGCTAGGAAAGCCTTTGTCTATCCCAGAGGAGAGAGAGAAATTACGTAATGATTGTCAGTGGGCGGTCCTTAGTAGTTCACGTTGGGCTCACTAGAGGGCCGAGTATAAAAAGGGAAGTCTAGCCATTTTTGATCAGAACTCATTAGGCAGAGCGACTTCTCATTTCCCTTGCTAACTATATATATTCTTCTGACTGATGTGAACTTTCTCTACTACCTTACATTCTTATCTCCTCTTTTCCCTACCCTTTTTAACTTCCATGGTCCCGTTGGTGCAGAGCTAGTCAGCCAACGTATTATCGCTTGAGTTCTCATGAGATACATGCCTATTAGATAGCCTATTTTGGAAGGGTTAACTTAGAATAGGATTGATTTATGTTTGTTGCACTTGTCTATGCATTTCCCTGTGTGTTATTATTATTATTCCTGGTTTCTGCTAGTCTAGGTAATGCTAGACTGGGGTAAGGCTTTTCTGTGTTACGAGTTGTTGTTTGATGCAGTGGTTAAGCGATAAACCTGCATACTCGTTTCGGTTCAGTGAAGCCTAGGTTGTCTTCGCGGCTGACTGTGTTGAGTTAATAATTTACAGTGCGTGAGGGCAAGAGCCTAACCACCCTGTATTTTATTAACAGCTTGTTTTTACTTTGTCAAGGAGCCGGGAGAAAACCAGATACAAGGGATCTGGATTTCTCAAAGTGCACTTGTTAGTGTTAACGTAATACTTTAAACAGTTGTGAGGACTTCGCTAGGCTACGAGCCGTTTTTGCTCAGTCACTGCTACCTTTTGCCCACAGTACCCCAGCTAGACTTTACTCGATTAGTAGATACAGAATAGTATTGAAGCTTTCCTTATGTATGATATTGTTTATGCACTATTGATTTCATGTGTTGCAAGCTTGGCTACTTTAGTGATTAGTGGCCCACGAGCACAATCCGAGTAGGCTATTGCCGTTGCATTTGCGGAGTACTTCTTTTTAATGTTTGCCATTTACTATTGCATATTCTTTTAATTATTCTTATGCCAATTTAAACCTGTAATAGTATTTAATTGCCAGTGTTTTTCTTATTGAATTACTGTTCAAAATCCGATACGTACTTCTTACGAGCATCCGAGAAGCATCTAACTTTTTTCAGAAGATTCCTTGCTCGATGCTTAAGGACTATTAATTAACGTAACGTAATAGTGCCGATCCGAAGTAGAGGGTGGAGGACTTCTTAAGTTCTTAGTCAAGGGTGGATTACTTCGGCTTCGGCCAACACTATTCTTTGGTGTTGTTGTTTCTTACTTCTTTGTTTGATTGTTGACCAGACTAGAGAATTCCTGTCTCTTTATTAGTCTGTTGTTGAACACTAGTACCGAGTTCTTGTATACCCCGTTATAGCAGATTGAACTCTGGAGGGTATTGGTGTTTTTTGTTCGGCTGGCAGTACTCAGGGGTTGGGATCGTGTGTTTCCGTTGTGGCAGCGAGCCGTATTAGAGTCCTGATTGAGAGCCCTTGTGTACCCGAGTGCCAGGTCGTAACAAATGGCGACCTTGCTTAGGATTTTGTGAACAGTATAAATTTTTGCAGAGTTGTACAACATTTGTTTGTTTGTATTTTAGCGTGCATATTGAAGAATATTTGTTTTGTATGGCAATTAGTAAAGCATTTAAGAGACTCCAGTTAATTTAGTAATTAGTGCTTGCATAGGAAGTTAAACACTTTTGTCTCGAGAATTTTTTTGTGGACTTCAGTATGTCGTGCATTAGCACTGACGATGAGCGAGAGATGCCATTTGAAGGTGTGCCGTTAGTAACCAGTGAGGAGGATGCTAGAGTTTTTGTGAGTAAGCGGTACCACGTGACGGAGGAGAGGCTGACTGGGGTGGATGTTTGTGGCTTGCACCTGATAGCCAAGGTTTTGGGAATTTCCAATGTAGTAGGGATGTCCAAGGGGGAGCTGATTTCCTGGGTGTTGCGTGGGCGACATGGGGTTTCGGAGGAGAGGGCGTTTGGGGGGGTTCCTCCCCAGATCCCCTCTCACTCGACTCCCACAGTGCCGTCCACTCAGTTACCGGAGGTTAGCACTCTCCCACAGAGGGATGAGAATTGGCAGATTGGAGTGCCCTCGGGTGGTGCACATGGTGGTTCCCCAGTTTTTGCCCCCCCTCCTTCAGTAGTGGCAGCTCCCTCTTCCTGTCTGTCTCCAGATATGGTATTTAGACTTGAGCTTGCTAAGATTGAGGCTAGGAAGCAGGAGGATGAGACCAGGAGGCATGAAAATGAGACCAGGAGGCAGGAGGATGAGACGAGGAGGCATGAGATTGAGGTTAGGAGGCATGAGGCTGAGCTTAAGTACGACTCGGAGAAATATTGTGCTAAATTAGATTTAGATAAGTCTCGTGCAGAGTCGACAGGGACTTGGATGGGCCGTGAGGGCCAAGTAAGAGAACAGTCCTTGGCCCAATTAGTCAAATTGGTGCCGGTATTTAGTGAAACTGAAGTCACAGAATTTTTTAATCGTTTTGAGAAGAAATGTAGGGAGCATAATTGGCCTGAAGAGAAGTGGGCAGCTCTAGTCTCCTCAAGACTTACGGGTAAGGGTCTGAAGGCTTATGATGCACTGCCTTTAGAGTCTTGCATTGACTACCCAGAATTGAAGAGAGCTGTCCTACGGGCATACGAGTTGCAACCGGAAACATATCGATTGAAGTTTCGGGGTGTTACAAAGACTAGGGAGGTGACCTTTCTTGAACATGCCCGGGACTTAAAAGATGCACTTAAAAACTGGACACGTTCTGAGAAAGCTGAGACCCCCGAACAGTTGACTGAGCTGTTTCTGCTCGAGCAGTTTTATAAGTGTACTGGTGCAGAAATGACTTTAACTATTAAAGAAAAGAACCCAAAAACTCTACAGGAGGCAGCTGAGATGGCTGACCTCCGGCTATCACTAATTCGTGGGTGCGGGTCTGCCCAGCGTAGTGAGGCAGGTAACAAGGGGCGTGACGCCCCACCCCCCCGAGTTAGTGATATACCTTATGCAAACAAGTACAAGAGCCATGATACCAAGACTGACCACAAGACTAGCACCGTCCCATTTAAGAAGGGGCCGGGCCCTTCCCAGTACCAAGGGAAGCCCAAAGGGGAGGTGGAGTGTTATCATTGTCATAAAAAGGGGCACTTTGCAAGAGTCTGTCCTAGCAAACCACCTACAGCAGCTGTGTCTTTGGCCTGCAACATTGGTGTGTCTCCGAAGTCATCTGAGTTTGCCTGGGGCAGTTCGTCAGAGGCTGAGGCACAGCCAATGCAGAAGCACCTGGGAGGCTCGAACCCTGCTCAGGATGTTTTTTGCGACCATAGAGGGCGGGGTTGCGTGATGTGGGCGGGGCGCAAGCATGGAGTAGAGGTCTTGCGTGATACAGGTGCTTCCCAGACTCTGATGAAAAACTTGACTGGCTACCCTATAAACGCGGCTCGGGTGGTAGTGGTGCAGGGTATTAATGCAACTCGGTCATACCCGCTGGTGCGGTTGGAGTTGGAGGTGGATGGTGTGGCACGTGAATTGGATGTCGGGATTGTGGAGAAACTGCCAGTGGAGGGCGTCGACCTTCTTCTCGGCAACGACTTTGCAATGCCCGCTTCCGAGGTTCTACCCTTAGTCGTTGCCGAGAGGCCGGCCGACGTGAGTAGGGAAGAGCAAGAGTGGGTCGAGCGGTGCCAGACACAACCCATGGCGTGTGTTGTCACCCGAGCTCGGGCAGCTAAAGTGTCACAGCCTAGTCCTCCGCCTTCAGACCAGCGGAGGAACGATCAACAGGAGGAGGCTAAAGCTGGAGTTGGTTTTAAGAGTTTTGACTCGGCGGCTCTCCTGGGTGATTCAGTATTAGCACCATTACTTAATTCTGGAGTAGCCCCTGGGCCTGTCATCGAGAGTGACGAGGCTGGGCATGACGAGTCTCCACGACAGCAACGTTATGTACATCGAGAGAGACAGAGGGAGCAGCCCAGTATCGGGGAAGGTCATGCATTGCTCCGGGAGCAGTTAGATCGCTTGGCACCCTCAGATATAAGTCGGTTGCAACTAGAGGACCCTGAGCTCCAAACGTGTGCTAATGGAGCTGTAGAGCTCGACGAGGACGGCGATGCACAGCCAGGAGATTTTTTTTATTTAGAAGGCATCCTTTATAGGCGTTTTCAAGACCCTAAACGTAGTTGGCAAAAGGGGTCCGGAGTAGTGGACCAGTTGGTGGTGCCACGGGAGTGCAGGGATAGCCTACTGAGGTTGGCGCATGACACACCACTGGCAGGACATCTAGGGGTGAGAAAAACGGTGGCGGCTTTGGGGAAATTGTTTTGGTGGCCGGGGATGAAGTCTCATGTGCAGTCATGGATAAACTCCTGTGATATTTGTCAACGTGTCGGGAAACCGAACCAAGTTATTCCTAAGGCTCCGTTACACCTATTCCTGTGATTGGGCCACCCTTTAGTAAAATTATTGTTGACATGGTTGGTCCACTCCCTCCCACTAAGGCGGGAAATAAATTTTTGTTAACCATAATGGATGTTGCCACTAGATACCCCGATGCATACCCTATGAAAAATGGAATGGCTAAGACGGTAGTCAGTAACTTGTTGTGGTACTTCTCAAGGTACGGGTACCCGGAGGAGATTCAGTCTGATCAGGGATCTAATTTCACCTCCAACATGTTCAAGCAAACAATGCAACAGCATGGGATACGAGCAGTAGTATCGTCAGCGTATCACCCTGAGAGTCAAGGGGTGCTTGAGCGGTGGCATGCTACACTTAAAAGCATGCTCAGGTGTTATTGTGCTGACAACGGTATGGATTGGGATCTTGGATTGCCTTATGTGCTGTTTGCTGCTCGGGAGGTACCTGGTGAGAGCCTGGGATTTAGTCCAAACGAGCTGATTTTTGGACACCGTGTCAGGGGCCCCCTTAACATGCTGAAAGAAATTTGGGAGGGGACTGTGCAGCCTTGTCCATTATTAAAGTATGTGCTTGAAAGCCGTGAGCGCATGCTTAAGAGTCTGGAGATGGCAGGTAGAAATTTGACAGAATCACAAGCTTTGATGAAGGACAGGTATGATCGCAAAGTGAGGCTCCGGAAGTTCACTGTAGGACAAGAGGTATTAATTTTGTTGCCTTTGGTTGGTAACCCCCTCTCTGCGAAGTACACTGGACCTTATAAAATTGTAGAAAAAATTTCAGACTTAGATTACCTTGTTGCCACTCCAGACAGGAGGAAAAAGAACCAGTTATGTCACGTGAACCTTATTAAAGAGTATGTGAGGCGCCCCTCTGAGCCTCTCACTGTCCCTGTGTTGGCTTGTTGCGGCCGTGGTGGAGAAGGAGAGGGGGACAGTCAAGCTTCAGAGGAGGATAGCTGGGATCAACATGTTTCAGCGGATCAGTGGGCGGGGAACTCGAGCCTAAGGGCTGACGAGGCTATAGCTCATTTGCCTGAGCCGCAGTTTGATGCTATCCGTCAGTTGTTCGGTTCATACCCCACTGTATTTGCTGAACACCCAGGCCTCACTACTCAGGCTATGCATGATGTTGACGTGGGGGACCATCTACCCTTTAAGTCAATCCCGTACCGTGTGCCCCCCATAAAACTACCAGCTCTGAGGGATGAGTTGGAGTATATGCTCGGTAGAGGGTTGATAGAGAAAGGCACAGTTAAGTGGACTTCCCCTGTAACACTGCAGCCTAAGCCAGATGGCAAGGTACGCTTTTGTATTGATTTCCGTAGGTTAAACGGTTTGACTCCAACTAACCCATATCCTCTTCCTCGGGTTGATGATAGTGTTGACAAAATTGGTAATGCTCGTTTTTTGTCTAAAGTAGATTTAGTAAAAGGTTACTGGCAAGTACCTTTGTCCGAGCGTGCTAAAGAGGTATGTGGTTTTGTTGTGGACGGGAGTACCTACCGGTGCAATGTTATGCCTTACGGGCTTAAGAATGCACCAGCAACGTTTCAGAACCTGATGAATGAAATTGTAAAGGACATTCCAAATTGCACCGTATATTTGGACGATGTAATCATTTATGATGACGACTTTGAGAGCCATTGTGAGCACCTTGAGACCTTGTTCCGGAAACTTAGTGAAGCAGGTCTGGTAGTAAATTTGGCAAAGTGTGACTTCGTAAAAGCCACTGTGCAGTACCTTGGGTTTGTAGTGGGAAGGGGACAGGTGTGCCCTCCTCAGAACAAGGTACAGGCTATCAATAAATTTCCGCACCCAACAACCAAGAAGCAGATTATGAGATTCTTGGGTATGATAGGCTACTACAGACGCTTCATAAAAGGTTACTCAACGGTGTTGGCACCTCTCACAGATTTGTTATCTAAAGACAAAAAGTTTTTGTGGGCACCTGAGTGTGAAAAGGCTTTCACTTTGGTGAAACATTTGCTATGTACTCACCCGATACTCAGGGCCCCAGACTTTAACAGGCCTTTTCAGCTGGCAACAGATGCTAGTGGTGTAGGGGCTGGTGCCGTCTTGCTACAGACAGACAATGAAGGTGTGGAACACCCAGTAAGTTTCTTTTCTAAGAAGTTCAATGCTGCACAAAAGAACTATTCTACAATAGAAAAGGAATTACTGGCGATTGTGCTGTCGCTCAGGCACTTCGAGGTGTATGTTCCAGCCTATGGCCCAGTCGTGGTTATCTACACTGATCATCACCCTTTGAGATTCCTGAATCAATTTCACAATCACAATATGAGACTGACCAGGTGGTCTTTGATGTTGCAGGAGTATAACCTGGACATCCGTCATATTGCTGGATGTGACAATGTGATCGCGGATTGTTTATCAAGGGTGGATGATCAGTCGTAGGCTATCACAGGTGTGTGGGTTTGAGTGGAGGAAAATAGGCTGCCCTTATAGTGCAGCCGGGAAAAACATATTAAAATATAAAAATCATATAAAAACTCTTTCTTTTGATATAGGTAATCGTATAAGTTTGTCATAGCCTATAGAGTTTGAGTAGTCCACAAACTATCAAACGGCTGAGCTGCTGTAAGCTCGCTCTGGGAGCATGATATTGTGTCTTTTTGCTATTGTTGGGAGGAGTTATAAAATGTGAATTTTTGGTTAATAATAAGATGCGTTTTGGTGATAAACTCAGCTTTGTTTTAGTGCCATGCGGTCGCTGGGTCGCTGGGTGTGAGGGGCTTGATGGGGTTCTGTGTTTGTCAGATTTTAGCTCAGGGTTGAGCAAGTAAAATCTTGGGGGAGGTGTGACGCATGTCCAGTGTGAGCATGCTGTACAGAACGCCTAGTCATGCCCCACTCTCGCTAGGATCGTCAGGGCAGGAACTTTGGCTGTAGTCTATGTAGAGTTTCCTAACTTAGTTCATGTGAGCCGTTGTACTATAAGTAATATGAATATGTATTTTGTTTTCATCTGAGTCAACGAGTTCTATTTTATATCATTAGTTATAAGTATTGTGTGTAAAACTTATTTGTAATGATGGGAGAAGCGGCAGCCACAGTTGGGGGTCAGTGGGTGCGCCATGCGGGAGGTGGGCCTAACTCACTAGCACTCCCCCCCTCCCCCCTCCCCTCAGTGCTAGGAAAGCCTTTGTCTATCCCAGAGGAGAGAGAGAAATTACGTAATGATTGTCAGTGGGCGGTCCTTAGTAGTTCACGTTGGGCTCACTAGAGGGCCGAGTATAAAAAGGGAAGTCTAGCCATTTTTGATCAGAACTCATTAGGCAGAGCGACTTCTCATTTCCCTTGCTAACTATATATATTCTTCTGACTGATGTGAACTTTCTCTACTACCTTACATTCTTATCTCCTCTTTTCCCTACCCTTTTTAACTTCCATGGTCCCGTTGGTGCAGAGCTAGTCAGCCAACGTATTATCGCTTGAGTTCTCATGAGATACATGCCTATTAGATAGCCTATTTTGGAAGGGTTAACTTAGAATAGGATTGATTTATGTTTGTTGCACTTGTCTATGCATTTCCCTGTGTGTTATTATTATTATTCCTGGTTTCTGCTAGTCTAGGTAATGCTAGACTGGGGTAAGGCTTTTCTGTGTTACGAGTTGTTGTTTGATGCAGTGGTTAAGCGATAAACCTGCATACTCGTTTCGGTTCAGTGAAGCCTAGGTTGTCTTCGCGGCTGACTGTGTTGAGTTAATAATTTACAGTGCGTGAGGGCAAGAGCCTAACCACCCTGTATTTTATTAACAGCTTGTTTTTACTTTGTCAAGGAGCCGGGAGAAAACCAGATACAAGGGATCTGGATTTCTCAAAGTGCACTTGTTAGTGTTAACGTAATACTTTAAACAGTTGTGAGGACTTCGCTAGGCTACGAGCCGTTTTTGCTCAGTCACTGCTACCTTTTGCCCACAGTACCCCAGCTAGACTTTACTCGATTAGTAGATACAGAATAGTATTGAAGCTTTCCTTATGTATGATATTGTTTATGCACTATTGATTTCATGTGTTGCAAGCTTGGCTACTTTAGTGATTAGTGGCCCACGAGCACAATCCGAGTAGGCTATTGCCGTTGCATTTGCGGAGTACTTCTTTTTAATGTTTGCCATTTACTATTGCATATTCTTTTAATTATTCTTATGCCAATTTAAACCTGTAATAGTATTTAATTGCCAGTGTTTTTCTTATTGAATTACTGTTCAAAATCCGATACGTACTTCTTACGAGCATCCGAGAAGCATCTAACTTTTTTCAGAAGATTCCTTGCTCGATGCTTAAGGACTATTAATTAACGTAACGTAATAGTGCCGATCCGAAGTAGAGGGTGGAGGACTTCTTAAGTTCTTAGTCAAGGGTGGATTACTTCGGCTTCGGCCAACACTATTCTTTGGTGTTGTTGTTTCTTACTTCTTTGTTTGATTGTTGACCAGACTAGAGAATTCCTGTCTCTTTATTAGTCTGTTGTTGAACACTAGTACCGAGTTCTTGTATACCCCGTTATAGCAGATTGAACTCTGGAGGGTATTGGTGTTTTTTGTTCGGCTGGCAGTACTCAGGGGTTGGGATCGTGTGTTTCCGTTGTGGCAGCGAGCCGTATTAGAGTCCTGATTGAGAGCCCTTGTGTACCCGAGTGCCAGGTCGTAACAATATAGTTTAGTATGTAACACTCTATATCTTATTTCTGTAACAGTAGCTGGCTATGTGCAATGAAAACAAAATATTTGTTATTAAGAAAACTAATGCCGCCTCATTTTGTTGTTGAGCTTCTCAAGTATATATATAGGTTTATGTTGATGGATGTTGGGGATCAAGTTGGTCTCTTGCTTTAGTTTTCATAGTGTGAACATACTTGGTCACAGAGGTAGGTTGTTAGAAAAGGGAGAAGAGTTTTCTTTGCTTCTCGATTCAAAATGGGTTTATCCTTGAGCTGATCCCCGTATAGTTGATTGCAGAACTTACCTTCTTCACTCACATTTGCTCTCCCAAACAGTTTATCAGGCAGTCAAAATATAAATCTGACTGTTGCTATACAGTAATTAAATATAAATAAAGTAGACGTGCCGTTTTGCCCAAAATCAAAACGGCATACCCAACTCTGCGATGGGTTACCATCATCACTACTAATATCATCATCAATCACAATCAACATAATCACTACAACTGCCATCATCACTACAACTGCCACAATCATCACGAGTACTGTCATCATCACCATTACTATGATCATCATTACTACTACAATTACAATTATCACTACTACTCTCACCATCATCACTGTCCATTGTCACTAGCATCTTAATCACTACTATCATCATTGATACTACAACTATCAACCATCTTACAATCATCATTACTACTGTTAACATCATCACTACTACTATAACCATCATCATTACTACTGTCACAAATATTACCATAATTTATTCTAATGTCACCATCATCACTACTACTGCCATCATCACCATTACTATGAACTTCATCACCACAACTATTGTCATCATCACTACAAATTTCACCATCCTCACTACTACTCACCATCATCACTAATACTCACACCATCGTCACTACCATCATCACTACTGTCATTATTATCACTACAACTATCATCATTACTTGTCATCATCATCACTACTATTATGACCATCATTAATACTACTGTCACCATCATATCTACTACTGTCATCATCATCACTACTGTCATCATCATCAATACAACTACAACCATCATCACTACAATTATCACCATTATCACTACTATCACCATAAATCCAAATATTACTACCATCACTTCTAATGCCAACTAAACTAACTTAACCTAGCAAATACGTAGCAAGATGTTTTCGCTCCCAGAACGCCATCATTGGGGGGGGGGGGGGGGGGGGGCAAAACCATATTTTGGACCTAAAATCATAACTATTGCATAAATTCAAAAAATCTATTTTGACTGACTTTTGCATTCATGCAACAAATGTTCATGTGAAATTTGGTGAAAATCCGTCCAACGGTCTAGGAGGAGTTCCGAGACAGACGGACGACGACGACGACGACGACGACAGATTTTTTTTTCGTGTGGTACCCACTATACGGGGGGGCGATACCAAACTCTGCTTACGCAGAGTTGATAAGCCTACCATAACGTTAAGCTTTAGGACAAGTATTCATCATGAAATACATTCAATCAAACCCCTCTCAGTCACTCACTAACCCACATTTACATAATTATGATACACACATTCGAGGATATATTCGTAGTAATCCACATACAACGAAAAAGTACATGTATGATATACTGTAAAGGTCATTTTGTGGCCCCGTCAAAAACATCAAACTCAAAAATATTCCTCATCTCTACAGTAGAATCTCGCATCCCACGATTTATTGGTACCGAAATATTACCGTGGGACCGGAATTCGTGGGATGCAGAGTATTAAAGTAATGGGGAAAATTACAAAAGTACTGGAGGCTATCGTCGGGTGACTATTGACCATCTTTTTACATGCCAATAATCAAAAGTAAGTTGCTTTAACCCTCCAGCCTCGGCTACGCATTCTATAATACCGGTATATCCCCAAAACCTGGGGGATTTGGCCGAAAAAACGTCTCGCCTAGGCTACCGTATCTTTGTTATTTTGACTGCTTCCGCATTCCCACGCATCCCCAAGCGTAGATGTGTTTCGTTCCTGTAGAATGGCGTTGAGTAGAGCTCTCTAAGTCAACTGGTTCAGTTGTGATGACGATTTCCGTGGAGAGAACCTTGTGGCAATGTCAGCCACTTTTCACTACTTTTCACTACTTAACAATAACACAGCCACACACGAACAAGCGACGCCTTACCAGCTGTTGTTTACATGCGTCGGACGGACGCCTTTCAAAACAAGCTTACAGGCTTTCAAACTGCTATGAAAAGAAAGGTAAGTAAAACACAAACAAAAAACTTAGAAAAGTTGATGAGGTGATTATTGTGATGGATGTGGTGATAGACGGGAGGCGGATGTTAGATACCACCCTCCGTGGCCCCACTCTCGTTCTCCGTCACCCCACCGTCGCCGCCAAAGCCGTGGGAATCGTGTGGTTTTTCGTGGAATGAGAATTCAGGTAGCCATTGGATAGTACCGTGGGATGCGTAATCATGGGATCGAAATGCGTGAGATGCGTGACTCTACTGTATATCTATATACATTGTGGTTATATCAATGTATTACAGTGGAGCCCCCATCCTAGCTACACCGGTCTTCGTTGATTCAATTCTCGCACCACACACCAAATATTCCCCATTTCAATTCTCGCGCCAAAAACCTCATTCCTCGCATCAAAATCCCAGCCGAAACCCGAAAAATAGCAAAAATAACGAAAAACTCGACATAAAACTAGAAAACAAACAAAAACAATAATTTTGTTTTAACATAACGAAAGAATCTGCCAGTAGCTTGCCGTTTAGAGACGAAATCCGAGTGAATCCGAGATCCGATCGTCAAATGCGCAAGATGCTGCCATCTTTGTATGACGTCATCACCAAGCAGACGCTTGCAGTTTAGCTAGTATCTGTGTTGACAAAACAACCGTTTGCAAGCCTTTTTGTACCTGAACCCCTTATCTCTCGTGTTTATTATAACCTCTAGTACATCTAGTGATAGGGATGGTTGGCCTGGTGGTAGCAATGAAGGAATTTCATGCTCAAAACACAGCAAAGACCAGTCCATGTCGGACGAAAGCGATTGAATTGCCTAGCCTAGACGATGTTAGCCTAGGCTAGGCTAAATATGACAATGATTTATAATAAAATCTGTGTGGTAAGTAATCTTCTCATAATACGTCTTTTCCTCATAATATGTATTTATTGGATGTATTTGGGCGAAATGGGTACTTGAGGGGTGGCTGGACGAATTTAGAACCTAGGCCTAGGCTAGGCCTAAACAATTTCGCATGATAGAAACAATGCCCCAATCTACAGTATTTATGGTTAGGACTGTCATTTAGCCATGTCTACATTATTATTTACAATGCATAAGAACGAGAGGACACTCTAAGAAAATTTACAAAGAAAGAAATAGGCTTGAGAAGGCAAAGAACTCATTTTGTGATAGAGTGGTAAATGAGTGGAACGCACTGCCCCAGTATGTAGTCGATTCCGAATCAATAAGGGAGTTTGAAAGTAAGCTTGATAAAGCATGGGGAAGACAAGATTTGAAGTTTGATTATAAAACAAAAATACAGAATAGTAAAAATGTTGCGTCTGCTACCGCCGCCGCCAACACCGTGAACGACCGCAGCAGTGCAAGTACTGGTACTGAGCTGGATACACAGGCATAGTTTGCCTTTTTCCAGAGGATCTACTGTAAGAAATAAGATTTAGGCCTAGGCTACTTGAATAATAATTATTCAAGTAGCCTAGGCCTAAATCTTATGCATTGTAAATAATAATATAGACATGGCTAAATGACAGTCCTAACAATAAATACTGTAGATTGGGGCATTGTTTCTATCATGCGAATTTTTTTAGGCCTAGCCTAACGACGCTGTTTTTTTTAGTGATAACGCAAATGAACTTTTTGTATAATGATAACAGAACCCCCCCCCCCCCCCCCCCCAAAAAAAAAAGGTAGGCTAGGCTAAATTAACACAATTTTGGTCTCCATATTTTCCATCTTGATTGTTTTTTGATTGCAGGAAATACTGTTTTAGACGACACCTAAATTCTCAAAAAAAAAATCTGGGGGCATGCCCCCGGACCCCCCTAGAGCTCGCGCCTTCGCCGCGCTATAATGATAACAAAATAATAAACCATAATGATAACACAATTCATATTTTGTGGATTGACACCCTGTGTAACTTGATGTAGCCTAGACAAAAAACATGTTTTCATAGCCTAACACTGGGAAAAAGTGCGGTAATTGTTTAGATATTGGGCCTTTTTTTTTCTAGTTATTAAAAACTTATTATATGGTGTATTACATGATACACTATGCATAAAATTTAATTTGTGTACAATAAAACATGTTTTCATAGGCAAAAAATAGAAAAAGACGCAAATTTTGGCATGAGCACGGAACCGATTGAATTTTTCCCATAAGAACAGTGCCCCGATCTTGGCTGTTTCAATCCTAGCTCTTTTTCTGCGGAACCGATTAGCATCTAGGATGGGGGCTCCACTGTATATTAACTATTATTATTAACATTGGTTTTGAGACTATAGGTTGCAGGTTACAGGTAATAAGTAAACAAATAAAACAAACACATAAAACAAAAATAAAAAATCCCAAAGCATTCGAACATATTTGGGCAATTTTGGATTTAAGGCTGCGATGTGAAAAACGGTAATGAGTCAAAATTAATATCATAATGACAATGTTTCTTCCAATCAGTAAAAACACGTCTGTTAATTGTTGCAATAAATCAAAAGTAAATTAAAAAGAACATTTTGCTTGTATCGTGGTGTGAAACGGGTAACAAGTAAAAAGTAAATATTATAAAGGCATTGATATTTCTAGTAATAAATAAAACTTAAATGTTATAAGGAAGTTTTACTTGAAGTAACATGCAATACGTAAAAAATAACTTCATTACCAAGGCTAAAAGATGAAAGTGTTAACTGCGAGTAGCATTATTATGACAATATATAAATGATGGGCATACCAAGCCCAGCAATTACGCATAAACAAGTAGGATGCAGACAATACTAACCATACATTAACGAACTTCTTGAATGCCAATGAATAATAGGAGTGGTAGATTCGAGCTGTTGGGATGCACAGTAGAATAGCCAAGAAAGTTAGAAGCAATACAGAACAAAATAGGGAGGGCAGGACTTGGGGCAAATAAGTACGTAGCGGATGAAGCTATCGAAGGGGGGTGGGGGAGGGGGGGGGTACATTCGATTGGGAAAGCAAAGGGTAAGTACAAGGTAAGGCTGGAAGAAATTTAAGAAGATAGATGGCCCAAACAAATTATATATGTGGGTAAATGGTGAAAGTAAGTGGAGCAGGGAGTGTAGAAAAAGATTGGAAAGGGTAAATATATAGCAACACCAAGTGGGAAGGGAATTCAGAGCAAGGGAAGGGATGGGGAAGTGGGCAAGAATTGAGAACGGAAAACACAAAGTACAAAGTAAACCATTCTACGATGGGGGATAGGAATAAAAACTTGTGTGGGTTTATAAATGAGATGGAGGGTCAAGCCATACACAAAAAAATATAGAAAACTCTAGATATAATGTGGAAACAGAAACATTAATAAAGAGGGTGAGGGTGCGAGAAGGGAACTAGAAAAAGAGAAAAAAGACAAAAGAGGGAGGGGGAATTAGACAATACGCCTAAGAAAATTATATAGACAGAGAGTGAAGTCAAAGGTTGTGTGTGTGTGGGGGGGGGGGGGGGAAGTAATAGGTAATTATGGTAATGGAATAAGATAAATGGAGGGGTTTACAGATATAAAGGGAAAATAGATACTAATAGATAAAGGGGACAAACTATTATTGCTAACTCTTTTCTCCAGACCCTTCCACGACCCTCAGAAACAGGCTCACGACCCTTGTTTGGGTCGCGACCATGGGTTTGGGAACCACTGTTATAAATTGTTTAAAGTGTGAACTATCATGTCTTAAGAGTTGAAGCTGTGCATTGACTAGTGAGTGTATCTGTGACTTCCTTGTCGCAGGATGGTAGCCACTTGGATTTGAGGATGTCCATATCGTAAGTGCTATATCTGTTTACTGGTTGGGGAACCCTGGTAGAAATGTTGCATAGATTAATGGGGAATGTTTTGGACTAGAAAGCATATCTTTTCCCCGAGAAATCCTAGAGAAACCTGGTCCGGGTGGGGACCTGTTTCTCCAAGCAAATTACAGTGGTCATGTTGTCCATCTGGTATGACATTGACCTGGAGGTCAATGATATTGCATGAACTTTGGGAAAAATAGAGGGACTGTTAGTTCTTGGGTATTGATGTGACACTGACTTAAGGTTGTCCATTTTCCTTGATACTGATGAACTTCCGAACGACTGATAGTGCCAACCTATCAGACTCGAAGCGTCTGTGTCCAACCCAAAAGTGGGAGGTGGATCTGACCAATGTGTCACTGATTTCCTTTACTTGAGATTTTTTCCGCAACGCCAGGGGATGTCGAATTCCCTTTGGGATGAATAGAAGGGAATTGTGAGGTGTTAGTGGAACGGTTTTGTTGCCTGGTCAGATTAGTTCCTTCAACCTGAGGAAGCCTAGGGGCCTTGTAATTTTGAACCCAATTTTTTAACCCTTAAAGAGAGGCGCTCGACTTAAGTCGTGCACCAATTTGCAGCAAGTTAGGAGCATTATTAAGGCTTTTAAAGGGTTAAAATCGAGTGCAAATGGCCAGGAGTGCAGCGGGCCAGACAGCCGACTCCCAGGGCTTACCGCCGCCCATTAACTCATGTTCCCTGTGTTCTCGAGAGGCCGGCAGTGTAGCCAGTAGTGAGCATAGCTGGGAAAAATATACCGATATATGCTAAACTTCCATGTTCGTGGCACCACTGCAAGAGAACCACGAGTGCTACGTAGCTCGTTCTGGTCTCATTTTGAAGCTTTTAGTGCCTAGTTTTTTGCTAAATAATTTTTTTTCATGCAGATGCTTGACTTATCATGCAGGAGGGCCTGAATATGCCCAAAACACCCTGCTAGACAAGGGTTAAGGAGCCTATCGGAGATTATCAAAGTTCCTGTTTACAGTCTTGGTATGTAATAATGTGAATGGTTATATTTGAAGACTTTTGGCATTGGATGGACTTTGTTTTATAGTCTGGAGTTGTGTATGCCAGATTAATCCTACTCCTGCTGATTGTGTAGGAGTGAGAATTTTGATTTCTCTAAATTTATTCTGAAACCTCCTTTTGTCACATGTTACGTAACTATCAGGGTTTGTGTTTTGGCTATGGAGTGGAGAAAACCACAGCATTCTACAATCTTGAAGGCTAAACAGTATTTTTACGCCGACTTTGAGTAGAGGGAGAAGAGTTTGTTTCACTCACTTGGTGAAAAAACTGGGAGCTATGTCCAAGCTGGAAGGAATTCTGGTGAACATCCTCGCTCTGATTCTGAATGGGATAGCTAGGACCTTTTTTGGTACCTCTTGTTACTTACAGTTTCTTACAGTAGATCCTCTGGAAAAAGGCAAACTATGCCTGTGTATCCAGCTCAGTACCAGTACTTGCACTGCTGCGGTCGTTCACGGTGTTGGCGGCGGCGGTAGCAGACGCAACATTTTTACTATTCTGTATTTTTTTTTTATAATCAAACTTTAAATCTTGTCTTCCCCATGCTTTATCAAGATTACTTTCAAACTCCCTTATTGATTCGGAATCGACTACATACTGGGGCAGTGCGTTCCACTCATTTACCACTCCTTTGTACTCCTTTGTACTCTATCACAAAATGAGTTCTTTGCCTTCTCAAGCCTATTTCTTTCTTTGTAAATTTTCTTAGAGTGTCCTCTCGTTCTTGTTCCCTCCCGCATCAAGAAGATACCTTCACACACATCCTCATCGTACTTTCCTGACACTATCTTAAAAGTCTCTATCATATCCCCTCTCTTTCTCCTATATGCCAGTGTCGGAAGCCCCAGTGTCCTCAACCTCTGCTCATAGCCCGCGCTCTTCAATGTTGGTACCAGCTTGCTAGCTGGTGTGTGGATGTGTTACTGGGATGTGCCAGAGGACTCTTCTATATCTGGAGCAATTATCCAGACCTTTGATTGTAGAATTAGTTCTACTTGGGAACTAGTTAATATCCTGAACTTTCTATTGTGAATTGATTTGTTGAGGAGTAAACATGTCTATCGTAGGGTTTTAGTCGTAGACTGTCCCTTTTGGGGAG
This sequence comes from Paralithodes platypus, assembly GCA_032716605.1. Taxonomy (NCBI): domain Eukaryota; kingdom Metazoa; phylum Arthropoda; class Malacostraca; order Decapoda; family Lithodidae; genus Paralithodes; species Paralithodes platypus. The sequence continues at coordinate 26,971,110 of CM064491.1, read as the reverse complement.
AGAAACATGTGTGCTAGAAAAACTGGAATGCCTTCTGGCACCTAATTAAGTCACAACATTGTCTGTCAACATTTGGTTCATTAATGTTTTTAATTCTAGAGGTAGTTGTCCATTGTTGGCCTGAGCTCTGAGGAGGGGTTAGCTTGTTTATTAAAACTGCTCCAACCTATCTATCTGAAGGCTTAGTAACCGAGCATGAACCTCGTTCAGGTTGTTTGGGGAATCAAACTACATGTGAATCGAGGTGAAGAGAGTGCTAGAGTGGTAATATCTTTGGGTATATTCTTGGACAATTGGATGAGTGGATACTGTCTAGTTCTAGTTGCCTCAAAATTTGTAATAACGGCGGATCCCCAGATCGACCTTGGTGATTTCACCTACATCACTACAAAAGCAAACAAAATCAACTTTTGACATTCCCAGTGGTCGTCCGAGAATTACCCCGTGAAGCTCTTCTGATAAAATGAAGTGCAGACTTGGAGTGTTGTTCAGGGATAGACTCTGCTACTTGCCTCATGACTTGTGCAGGATGTTGTTGTGTGATAAAATGTTGACAGTAACCTATGGGTTCTTTGACGCAGTCTAACATCGTTGTCAATCTGTGTAGGGTAGGTGTATTTATCATGGGGTCAATTAGTTGGTTACAACTTATTATTTAGAGATCTGAGATATTTCCAGAACTTCTGGGGAATAGAGTAGGAGTTTTATGTATGCCTAGTGGTAAATTGGTGATCCTCCAATGGGAGTTTTTTTTTTTTGGGGGGGGGGGGTCATCTCTTAGAGTGTATACCTCCATCATAGGGTTTTTGTTCCCTGACATTTTTGTCGAGCAACCTACAGATTTATAGAGATTAGAGAGATTTAATGGTAATATGTCCATCAGTCTTATTCACGCCAGACCATGGTTTGCAGTGTTTCCATGAAGGCACCGTGAGTGTCTGTGTGTAAGAAAGTTACTTAGCATCCAATCGAATTGGGAAGTGTTTTTTATGAATACGTCCAGCAATTGGCCTTGTGCTTCTTTGCACGTATATTCTTCAGCTCGTCCATTTTAATAATCCACTACTTTGGTATTGATACCAAATCTGGATGACCTGTGTCAGCATTAGTAGGTGTTACTCTGGTAGTTGTTTCCAGTATCGGGAGTTGTTATTTTACGAGCAGGTTGTTTAGGATAGACAGGCACCTGAGACAGTGGAACTGTGTTTGGTATGGCATGTTGTAATCTGGAAGGAGCAAGAGAAATACTTGGAGATCTCGGATAGCCTTATCTAAAGGCGTAAAAATTTCCGTTGGATTTGCTTGTCACATTCCTGCATGGATTTAAGAAAATTACCTGAAATTAGCCCAACTAGGCTAGCCTCCTGGGTTTATGTATTTCAGCTTCAGTATTCATCTGAATCAGTTTTAGGGTGAATCAATGTGGATGGAGCAAACAACGGGGTTGATTCAATATGTTGTTCAATAGTATCACCTAGCCGAACTAGGGAAGGAGGAGGAGGGGATGACATGCTCAGCACTTGGCTCAGCCAAGGCGGTAGAGGAGGTAGGTAATTCTCTGTTTATTCGATGAAACAGGATTAGCAGGGTGACTGGCCATGTTAGATAAATGTCCAAAGTCTGGGGATATGAGTGTAGAGTGCAGGACTTGAAATCCTGATTGCGAGTCAGGGAAGTTTGGGACTGAGAAGGTGGGTCGCCTTTTAGTTTGTGATTTGTTAACTTCCAAGGACCCCAATGGAAATATGTCTAAAGGCCTTATTGGACTATCCTTAGTTGGGATTATGCCAGGCTGGTACATGTCATATTTGTAACATATGTGGTACCAATTTGTAAAAATCTAATTGAGTAAATGTTATTGTTATTATTATTATTATTATTATTATTATTATTATTATTATTATTCTTCTGTTTTTTACTGGAAGGCTCTGAGCTGACCGACCTATATATGTCTTTTCCTGCTAGATCCAGACATTTTCTTGTCAGGAGGTGGGGACTAGCTAGGAGTTCTAGAAGAGATAATTCTAAAAAACTTACATACTGTACTTTAGTATTGCTGGTACTTGGATATTTTTTGTAAAAAGTACCTGAAATGTAAGGTTTTACTGAACTCCATATAGATAATATGCCCGAGGGTATACATGTTTTTTGGGTCATTGTTATAAGCAAAAATATATGAATAGTGAAGGTACACTTAGCCGGTGAACCGGAAACGTCTAGTGATTTGTAAAATGAACTCACCTTAACATATAAGGTGTTAGGCTCCTCCAGTGGTTGTCACTTGGAACGGGAGAGGACGTTCTACTTGTTGAAGAGATTCTTTTCCGGTAGTGCTGTAGCTCGTTGAGCCTGGAAATCATAACAAGGAGTCAATGTTGTATGGTGGAATTAATACCGGAATGATTAGGTCTACTTAGGTTTTGGTAAAATAGGGTCTAGTCATGTCCCGTTTATTTTAATCAGACTCCAGTTGCCTTTTATGTAAGAAGTCGCCTAGTGAATTATTATTCGGTATAACTGGATATAATTACCCGGTAATTTTTTAGTCAGGTATAGCCTTTTAGGAAGGGAAAGGAAACTTGTACTTCATTTTCTTTCTGGAAATTAATTAAAATATGTAATTAGTGAGAATACACTTCATAGGTGAATTGGAAATGTCTAGAGTTTTTTGCCCAGTGAGCTCACCTTAGAGATTGGGAGGTTTGACGTACCTCCCAACCTACCAAATAGGAAAACCTACTACAGTAAACCCTCGCTATCTCGGACCTCTAGAAGTCGGAAACCCGGACTACTCGGACTGGCATCGGCCTCTCGGAAAGTTCGCCGTATATCTCGGAAAATTCCGAGATGTAAGGGGAAAACTCCGAGGGCCCACATGGTCTGTCGGACAGGTGTCATATATCTCGGAAAATTCCGAGATCTAAGGGCAAATTCCGAGATCTAAGGCTACAGTGAGGTGGAGAAGGACAGTGAAATGGAGAAGGAAAGTGATATTTATAATATATGTCTGCGGGATACTGTACAGGTACTGTAATTTATCTTGAATCAACGTTGTTAGTGATAGGGAAGTCTCCGTTTTCTCTGGTGGCTCGGACTCCCTCTTCCAATTCGGACATTTTCCTCTCTTAAGTCGGACATAAGTCGGACTTCGGACATCTCGGATTTTCGGTCATCTCGGACTGGGTCTCCCCCCAATTAGTCCGAGATAGCGAGGGTTTACTGTATTTGGTAGTAGTCTTGGAAAATCCAACGTCAAGGCTATTAACCTAATTGCAATGACGACTTGTCTATTTTGACTGCTATGTCGTCATTCCAACCGCGGTTAAAAAAGAAAACGTCTAGAGCCTACTCCTTATCTTGCTCTAGGAGACGTTGTACATTAACCAAAACTACCACCGAAGGTGAAAAAAGCATAGAAGAGAAGAAAAAGGGGTTTACCTTAGTTACCGCTTAAGGCCCATCCCGTGTTCCGTCATGTGCAGATCCCTGTCGAACGTGCGCATGAGCGACCCTCTCTTGTTATCACATCTCACGTCAGCAGAAGAACGCGGATGGGCAGGGGTCCGGCGTGAGGGAGGGTATTATGTACGTTGGATTTTCCAAGACTACTACCAAATAGTAGGTTTTCCTATTTGGTAGGTTGGGAGGTACGTCAAACCTCCCAATTTGTTAGTAGTCTTGGCAAATCCAACGTCAAGGCTGCGTAACAAATAGGAGGAGGACATCCAAGCCCAACATACCAAAAAAACCAATGCATAAAACAAAATTATGAATGACAAAGACACAATTGAAACAAGAGAGTTTAATAAAAGAGTGAAAAACTGAGGAGTAGCTAAAAAGAACAGTTTTAACACGTGCCCGTCATTCATCTATCTATCTATCTATTGCCTGACGCCGTGATCCCCGAAGGGGTGGCCACGAACGAACTGCCCCCATGCACCTCTGTCCCCAGTCAGTCGACACCCCTCCCCCCAACCAGCACCGCCTTCGTTCATGTAGTTCCTCACTCCATCCTTCCACCTCATATTCGGTCTACCTCTCCCCCTCTGTCCCTCCACCTCGCTCTCGTACACCCTCTTAGTCATTCTCTCGCTTTCCATACGTTCCATATGGCCGAACCATCTCAAGTTGTTCCTTTTCACACTTTCCAGCACATCTACCTCCACACCACACCTCCTTCTTACTTCCTCATTAGTCTGTCTATCCCTCCATGTAACTCCGCACGCACTCCTTAAGTAATTCATTTCCACTGCTCTCACTCTTGGTCTGAGTCTCTCAACCAACGTCCATGCTTCGCTTCCGTAAGTCAGTGTCGGGATTACCACACTGTCATGCAAGGACTTCTTCACTTCCATACTGACCACCCTATTTCTTGTTACTGCTTTTAGCGTTCCTACAACCCTCTTCCCCTGTTGTACCCTCTCCCGCACCTCTTCATCCATAGTCCCATCTTTACTCAACACACTGCCCAGATACTTAAAAGAGTTGATGATCTCCATAGCCTGACCATTCAGCTTCACCTCACACTCTGTGACTTCACCCCTTTCGAAGACCATAACCTTGCTCTTCCCCGTATTTACCTTCAAATTCCGTTTTTCGCACACTGTTCCAAACTCATTTACCAGACCCTGCAACTCCCATTCATTATCACTCATCAGAACTGTATCATCCGCAAACAGCAGTATAGGTAGCTTCCACTCAATTCCCTCCCTTTTCAGCGATACACCAACATCCACTGCTCTTGATAGTATTTCTTTCATAACTCCATCCATATATACAGTAAACAACCACGGGGACATCACACACCCCTGTTTCAAACCAACATTCAGGTCAAAGAACTCGCTCTGCTCACTCTCCACACGTACTGCCGCCTTTGCACCCTCATACATGCTCTTCACTGCTTTCAGCAACTTGCCCTCTACTCCGTATATTCTAAGTACTTTCCACAAACCTTCTCTATCCACTCTGTCATAGGCCTTCTCCAAGTCCATAAAGGCAACATACACCTTTTGTTTCTTCTCCAGATACTTCTCCACAACACAATTCAGGGTAAAAATCTGATCTACACATCCTCTTCCCTTCCTAAAACCTCCCTGCTCGTCGCCTATCCATTTCTCCGTTCTCACTCTCACTCTCTCAATCACTACCCTACTGTATACCTTCCCTACTACGCTTAGAAGACATATTCCTCGGTGGTTACCACACACTCCTCTTTCCCCTTTGCCCTTATATAGGGGGACTATTATGCCAGTCTTCCAGTCATCGGGTGCACTCCCCTTCTCCCATGCTAGTTTGCACATTTTCCATACCCATTCTATCACTATCTCACCACCATACCTCAACATTTCCCGACACACTCCATCTGTTCCTGGTGCTTTCCCCAACTTCACTCTTTTCATGGCTTCCCACACTTCTGACCTCCTGATCCCCACCTCCTCCTCCACTACTTCTCTTCTTCTCCCTCCCATACCATATCCAGCTATGTTTGCTGGCTCTTCATTCCTTTCATTTAGCAACTCACTGAAGTACTCCCTCCATCTTTCGACTCTCTCTTGCTTCTCGGCTAGCATTCTCCCATTCTTATCTTTCACACCCTTACTGTTTCCCTTGCTACCTTCCCTAACTTTCTTGACTTCTTTCCAGAACAGTTTCTTACTCTCCCTCCATTTTACACTCAGATTCCTTCCAAATTCCTCATCTACTCTTCTCTTACTTTCCTTCACTACTCTCTTCACCACCCTCTTACTCTCCACGTACCTCGCTCGTTTCTGTCTCTCGGAATCTTCATTCCCTCTACTACCCAACCACTCTCTATATGCTTTCTTCTTTTCTTCCACAGCTATTCTTACCTCTTCTGTCCACCATGCTGTACCTTTCACTCCCCTCCCTCTTCTCCTCACTCCACACACCTCCTCACATGCTGCACAGATCTCATCCTTAAACACCTTGCTCATCTCCTCCACTTCCTCCATAACTTCCAGGTCGAACCCACCTAGTCGTCTTTCCACTGCTCTCCTGTACTCCTCCCTGACTTCCTCCTCCTGCAACCTCTCAACCCTCCTCACCATTCCACCCTCCTCTCGCCTCCCTCCCGCTCTCCTCACCCACTTCTTTTGTATCCTAACCTTAGCTACCACTACATAATGATCAGACAGACCCCCTCCAATACCCCTATACACCCTAGCATCCATCACAGATTTCTTCATTCGTTCATCCACACATACATAATCAATCAATGACTTTCGTTCCACCACTGTCTTATCCTTCATCGTCAACATCCGTTTCCACGTGTACCTGTGGATCATTCTGTGTCGGAAGAAGGTGTTGGCTATCCACAGCCTCCTCCCCACACATACGTCCACAAGTGCACTACCATTCCCATTCACCTCTGATGGTACCCCCCACCCTCCCACCACTCCCTCAACTTTCCTATCACCCACCTTACCATTCATATCCCCAATCAGAAATATTCTTTCGTTCTTGTCAAACTTCTCCAGGCACGCCTCCACATTCATCCAGAACTCCTCTTTCTTTCTTTCAAGTATATCCTCTGTCGGGGCATACACGCATACAATCACCCACGTTTGTATTCCTACTTTCATTCTCACCCACACAATCCTTGAACCCACAGACCCATACTCTCTTACACATTCCTTCCATTTGCTACTTACAAACAAACATGCACCTTCTCTCGCTGTTCCTTCACTCACTCCAGCACACACACCCATTCCACACTCCCACTCTCTCACATCTGAACCTTTCCATTTGGTCTCTGTCATTCCACATACATCCAGCCTGGCATTCACTAACACTTCCAGAACCTCTCTCTCTTTTGTGCCATCATTCATGCCACGAACATTCCACGTAGCCATTCTCAGAATGTCCGAAGGCATGTCCTTAGTCGGTCGTGGTTCGTCAACGTTGGTTCCGTCCGCATCCGAGGCTGTTTGTTCGTTTTTCTTTGCTTAGATATTTTTTACGGGTGGGGGTCGCAAGCCCACCGACCCAACCTCTTTAGTCGCCTCTTACGACACGCAGAAGGCACGTGGGGCATATTCTATTCCCTAACCCCCAGGGGGGGTTAGTAATAGTAATGCAAAAACATAGACTTGTCTTAAACCAAAAAGGTACTGTACCCAAAATCCCTTTTCTTCCAAAACCAACAAAAACATTGAACACAATAACAAAACACAATTTTCAATGTGGCAAAAACACTTATGTACTGTATACATAATACATAATCCCAAACTTGCAATCAAGTGTTGCAAACCCGTCCTCCCCCCCCCCCCTTTTTCAAATAAAACAAAGTAAAAGAAAGAGGGACAAGGGGGGAAGACCAGGTATCTTCGCCAGAGCTCTAGGAAACACGACTCCCGAGAGCTATCACCGGCCGAGGGGGTCGAACACTGGACACGGAGAGGTAGGAGGAGATGAAGGAATTGATAGAAGACCACAAAACCGCTGAAGCGATGTCAGGTAAGGATCGACTGTGCAGGAACCGGAAGGAGGCAGCAAAGGATCGCACATCGTGCGCAGAACCCCTACAAACAGGGTTACTGGCACGAATGGTCCGACAAATGTGGCGTCCTATCTGCACCTGCGAGAGCCTCCCACCTGTCCGAGGAGACACCCACACAGCAGTACCCGAAGGCGGCACCACAGACGCAACAGAGGAGTGCAAGGCTGACACCGGGCACAACACATGGCGAGTATGCCCACGCTGTAAAGCCTGGACGGTGAAAGGCTGGAAAATGTGGGTCTCCCTCTCATTCGTGGCAACAAAATGAGGAGGGGGCTAACGTGACGCCATGCAAGGACGGGGAGAATCGCACGCAGTCCTGGGGCCGTGACAATGCTGCTAGTGCAGGCACCCGATCCCCAGTGGCCAGAGCGACAAGGAAGAGTGTACGCCCGAGCAACGGAACCGGTGTAGCGGCCCGTGTATACGTGGGTGAAGCCAGAAGGTCCAGAGCCCGCCCCAGATCCCACTGTGGAGGGACCTGGCGCGGAGGCGGTCGTTCCCGGAAGGCAGCCGTCATGAAGGAATCCAGCTCCTGCGGCGGAACGACCAGCCCAGCGACGGACTCAAAGACCCCCCGGACGGCAGACAAGTGGTTACGGATAGCGTCGACGTGAAAGTGACGTGTACGGAAGTGGTGAAACAAGGAGTGTAGGACGAGGGAAGGAGAGCCAACTGTCTGGCGAGTGTCCTGTATCCACCTAGTAAAAGACCTCCAGCGGGACCCGTAAGTCCCGCAAGGAGAAGTCGGCCAGGAACGCTTCAGGAAGTCAGTCAGGTCCCGTCTGGACTGGGAGCCACCGTGCCTCATGAACATCCACGATGCGAAGGCCAACGAGGTCCGCAGGTCCCCAACCTAGCTCAAGTGGAAGTCGGAGACAGGTAGAGGGACCGGACTCGGGCACCACCGCATCAACTGGGCGTACCAAGCCCGTGCCGGCCACAGAGGCGCGAGGAGCCAGACTCGGCCGCGGTACAGCCGCAGCCTCGCGAGGACTTTGCACATTAACAGTGCGTCTGGTGGCGGAAATATGTATATCGACTGCCACCTGTTCCAGTCTACCATGAAAGCGTCCGGACCCCCCTCCGGAGTGCGAGGCCGGAGGGATAGGTAGCGAGGCAACTGGTGCGGCACCTTCGATGCGAACAAGTCGACCTCTGGAACACCCCAGGAAGCCGCGAGGTCGACGAACACAGTCCGTTGCATTGCCCATCCTACAAGAACGCCCCTTCCTCTCGACAGGGCGTCCGCCCACAGGGTGGCAGTCCCGGGCAGGGAGGAGGCATGCAGGGAGAAGGTGTGTCGGTTCGCGAGGAAGAACAACTGCACCGAGAACCCCAATAGATTCAATGACCTGGAGGACCCCCGCTTTTGGATACAGTGGACAGCTGTCTGAGTGTCCATCCCGAAGGCCACCGAATTTCCCCGAAGGGCCAGCGCGTGGTCCCTCAGGAAGAACAAAGGAACCAACAGTCCGAGGGCATGGATGTGTAGGGGTGTGAGTCCCACCCATCTGCCGTGAAGTTGATGTCCCAGGTTTGATTGGTAACCTCACCCTACCTCGCGCGACGCATCTGTGTACCCAGATCGTCGGCGGGGGGGGCGGTCCAGGGCACATCCGCAGAGAGCGTGCCCCGAGCAACCCAGTGACCGAAGTGTCTGCGAATGGTACGCGGGAGCGGCAGGAGCCGATCCATAGGGGTCAACGGAAACACCTCGGTGCCCATGAGGAGTAGGCGGCGTAGCCTGAGTCTCCCTAAGGGAATGGGCAGAGCGGCCCAATTCAGCGAACCCACTAACCGAGTGCAACACGGTGAAGACCTTCCGTCGAAGGTGCACCGCGTTTGGCAGACTCTGGGTCACCGTAGCGCTGGACAAATCCCATGCGAGACCGACCCACGGCACGACACGTGACGGGGTCAAGCGTGACTTGGGAACATCAATGGGGAACCCTAACTGTGCGACGTGGTGAACGACTGTGAGGGTGTCACGTACGCACAGTCCTAGGGCTTCGGAAACTATCAACCAATCGGCCAAGGAAAACAGGATCTGGAGCCCGCTCCTGAGGAGACGACCCAGAGCCTGCCCCACCAGTGTGGAGAAGATCCGCGGCGCGATGTGGAGACCGAAGGGAAGTCTGTCGAACAGGAACACACGGACGGAAGTCCGAACGGCCAAGAATCGCTGGAATCGAGGATGGAGAAGAACGAGCCAAGACGCATCCTGGAGGGCCAGCGACACTACCCACGACAGAGGGCGCAGGGCCAGGCGTACCGGGGGTATCGGCAGCATCCGAAGCCGTGTGTGCACGATGTGCCCGTTGAGGGCCGACAGATCCACCACCGGTCGCATCGCGTCGCAGTCCTTCATCGGTACCAGAAATACACGGGAGAGGAAAACCGGGTGACCGGCGTTCACCCCCTTGACGATTCCCTGCTCGTGCATGGATGTGAACACGTTGGCCACCTCTGAAGAGACGGGCCGGCGTCGGTGACAAGAGCGGAGTGGGGGTCTGGACCTCCATCTCCAGGTTAGACCCCTCCGCGCAATCTGCCGCCCCCACGTCCCTCGCGGCCATCAAGGGGCGCAAGGGCGAAAACAACCTGTGGGAGCTCCCGAGAGGAGGGGAGCGACCCGGGCGGCCGAGAAGGAGAACAAGGAGACTGACCCAGAGAACCTACACATTGTGTTGACGTGGAGGTACCCCCGGTACGGTCCTTGCGGTCATGAGCGCCACGTTGACCCCCTCTACCCCCCCCAACTTCGTCAAAAAGGGCGGGCCACCCCCACCCCTGTCCGTCGCGGGGCTGACCCCGTCAAAGGGCGGCCGGAAGTGGAAGGCTGGCCAGCCCCGACACGGCGGGGATGAAAGGGGGCAAGAACAGAAGTGCGAGGCGGAACCGATGCACTGGCCTGCAACGGTCCTGTCCTGCACCCGTGCATGGGGGCAGCACCCCGAAGAGGACCGTCAGAAGGACGGGACTGAGAAGAACCCGCTCGCGACACAGCGCATCGTTGCGGGACGTATGGAGGGTCCGCCGACAGAGGCGTAGCGTACCCTAGCACCCTGCGCTAAAAAGCCCCGACGTAGAGAACGCAGAGGACAACAAACCCTGACGAATATCCAAGGGGGCTGTCCGGCAGAACGAGGACCATACCGTCCGGCGTTGCCGAGTTGCCACGCACAAAACCGCCTTCAGCTCGGGAACCAAAGACACCGCGAGCCGAAGGTGGATCCGCCGAACGCGGACCAAACCCTCGCGAAGATCGCCTGGGATAGACGCCCTTGATAAGCCGCAGGTGGTGAACAGAAGTCTGGAGGGAACCTAAAAGACAAGAGAAGAAGTGCGTCACCCACCGTCGCAAGGGAAAATCCCTGGCTACAGAGGACTTATCTGGGTGAGAGAAGAACGGGGTAGCAATAGAACAAAGTTCAAGAACGGGCGCGCGTATCCAGGACCAGAACGTGCCGTCCAACCCGCCGACAGACACAAGAGGAGGCAAAAGCAGTGACGACTCCGGGGGAGGGACTGAAGGAGAGCCGTCGACGGATCGGTTGGCGAAGTAAAAGGCCTCAGCAAACTAGGCCCTCAATGGGAGAGGGTGATCGAGCATGATAGCTAAGCCAGGCGTACCGTCGTCGCACAAACCTGTCCCATAGGAGGACAGTCCCGTCAACACAGCCAGGGACTGAACATCCCGAAGGATGTCCCGGCGGCTGAAGTCTGACCAGAGCGGAAGCCTGCAGAAGGGAGGGGGACCATAGCAGGGGTAGGTAGGGTGAGGCGCTGAGGGTGTGTCACCGCCAAGAAGCGCGATAAAGAGGGAGTCTTGCATCGACTCCAAGCGCCCGTCGATGCGTGACACAAGCCACCCCTGCATAGCCGACAATCGATCCGAGAGAGGCGACCCCCCCCCCCAAGATTGGTCGGCCCGCAGGGGCGAGCGTGAGCAGGAGCGAGACCCATGACACGAACCAGCAGCATCGCGGCCCAAGGAAGGCGAGCGACCACGGTTTTGTCGCCGCTGAGGGACTCGTCCCCGAACACGAACGCCCGAGGGGGAAACAGCACCATCCCCCTCTGCCAGCGACACGTCAGCCCCTGAGAAAGGGGACCCCGAAACCTCGCTATACCCCACCGAGCCAAGAGGAGGGGTACCCCCTTGGTGAGACGGTAAGTGAAGGTCAGGGAGAGAAGAAGGAGGAGGAGCAGGACGACGGGAGTGGGAAGGCTGGCCGGGTGAAAAGAGGTCAGAAGGAGCCGCGGGGGGAAACAGAGCAAGGATCCCCGGGGCTGAGATAACAGGGCGGCCCGACACCGAGGCGGAGGAAGTACAAAGGAAGTACAAAGGAAATCAAGCAACAACAGATCTAGTGACCCTTCTAGGTTGCTTGTCCTCCAAAACACTGAGGATCAAGTGTCCAAACAGTGGTTTAGAGTGGGTAAGGAAACATTGGAAAGGGAATTACTGCCCTGAAACTAATGTCCGTGGCAGGATTAGGAAGTTAGTAGGGGACAGATGGGTTAGTAACTGAGGGGGGGATAAAATAAAGTTATTCATTTACAAACGCAGTCAGTCGCGGGTTTGATGCGAGATATTTGTCTACGCGGAGTTTAAATGAATCAACGGTGATGCAGTCTATAACGTTTCGGGGAAGCCCATTCCACAAGTTGACAACTCGATTGAAGAAGAAATTCTTAGATTCGTGTGAGTTAAAGATTTACCAATAATTTTGCAACCGTTTCCCCGCGTGTAATTAGATTGGTCGATAGTGAAGTACTTACTACAGTTCATATTGTCGATGCCTTTGATGATTTTGAACACTTGAATTAAGTCACCTCTTAATCTGCACTGGGTTAAAGGAAATAGATTTAATTCTCTAAGACGCTCTTCGTATGGTTTGTTCTTTAGGCTAGGTATAATTTTGGTAACTCTACGTTGAACTCGTTCTAGCTTGTTTATATCTTTTTGGTAATAAGGGCACCAGGATTGAACGCAGTATTCCAGAAGAGGGCGGACTAAGGAATTGTAAAGGGTTAGGATAACGTCTTTGGATTTATGCTCAAATGACCTGCTTTAAAGCCAATTATTTTGTTTGCCTTCTTAACAACTTCTGAACATTGTTGACTCGGTTTTAGGTTACTCGATACTCCCAGATCGGTTTCTCTGTTTACATTCTTAAGCTGAGTGCCATTCATCGAATAGTTTGCGTTCTCATTTAGGTATCCGATATGTAGTACTTTACATTTATCCGCATTGAAACTCATTTGCCAAATTTGGGCCCAACATGACAATTTATCTAGATTGTGTTGCATATCGTCAACTTGTTCTTTTGAGAGTATGCTATTTGCAATTTTTGTATCGTCAGCAAATTTTGAGATTGTGCAGGTGAGACCCTCATCTATGTCGTTGATGTAAATTAGAAAGATAATTGGTCCTAGTACCGATCCCTGGGGTACCCCGCTACTTACATTGGTCCATTTAGATGCCTTACCGTTTATGACTACTCTTTGCTTTCTGTCGCTGAGCCAATTTTCTATCCATTTCAACACACCGTCTTGTCTAGGAGGGAGGGACCGCCACCGTGGGACGAGACCGTGAAGGAAGAATAGGCACCGAAGCAGGTGAAGTAGGAGAAGCAACTACATCCCGGCGGACCCTCCTGGACAGTGTAGGAGGAGGGAGCAGAGGGCCAGCTACAGCATGAACAACCGCGCGCGGAGAGGACAACGTAAGAGGAAGTCGTCTGGGCTGGGGATGCAGGCGGAAGGGAGTAGAGCCCCTATCCGTAGAGGCCAGGGGAGGGCGCACAGGGGCAGCGCCGCTAACCCCGGCCTCAGGGTGAGAACCATGACGAGGGCGATGGGCGTCGTCAAGGCGATCAGGAGGACGACGTGGGGCAGTAGAGGACGGGCGACGAGGCGAGCGAGAGCGTGGACGGAGCTGGGGATCCCCCCGACGATGTGACGACCGGCTGCGGGACCCAGGGGAGTGGGCCCGAGCAGGGAGAGGGCCAGGTGAACGGCCTTCAGTCGGGTCAGGGATACCCAGGGCAACGCGGATCCGGTCGGCAACAAAGGCCGGGGAACGGTGGCCCACAGTCCTAATGTGGCGGGAGACTATCGCCCACACCGACTGAAGGGAAGCAGAGGCCACTGCCGCCGCTGAAGAACCAGGGCTATGGTGCACCACATCCACCCGGGCCAGACACGGGCCACACAGAGCAGGGAGGTAGGCCGTAGAGGACACACATTGCGAGTGGCGCAAGCAGGACTCGTGGCTCTCCAAGCACGGGGAGCTACAACCATGGCGAAAGCAAGGCATCCGACCTGCACTGGAAGAACACACACCATAATCAGCACGTCGACGGAGTAAGGGGAGAGAATGTCCAATAAGAATCAGGGAATGAGCATGGGGAAACAGGAACACACATGCAAACCGGTATCCGTACTCACCCTAAACCGGGAGCACAGAGGTAGGTGAGTAGGGCGGGCGAGGTGGAAGAGCACTAGCAGAACCTGCAAAGATGGAGAAAGTGTTAACCACCACTCAACATCTTACATGCAGGGCCTATAACACCAGGAAAGTGCACACACCAAGATAGTTTCAGGCAACAAGATGACATAAAAAAGGTCAACAGTGAAAGCCAACTATTACCGCAAATTTGCGGGCCAATGGAGGCATAACCGTACCGACACAACCCTCCCGCATCGTTGTGGGACCCCCCAGCGATCTCCGCAAATTTGCGGGGAGCCGAAACGTCCCAGAGGACCGAATCGAGCTCCCGCAAATTTGCGGGACCGGCCGAGATGGTCCGGCGCCGAAAAAGCGAGAGGAGCGTCTAGGGAATACCAAAAAAGGCCACAAAAATGCGTCATCTTATGAACTCCAAGCGTGTATGGCCACCAAGCTGAGCAGTGTCTTCCTTGATATATGATCCTAACTCAACCGGTAAAGGGAGAGGCAAGGAAGACACACCAGGGGAGAGGAGGCACATCCCCCAGGAACCACCCAACCCACAGAGATAGAGCAAAGCCCATGAGGAGAAGTGGCAGGGAGGGTGGTTTCGCACAAACAGGGGCCCCCCTGGGGTACCCCTGAATTGGGCAAAAAGACTAAGAAAGGATGGAGGTGAAACAGGAAGGGAAAACAAAAACCAGTAAACGAAACTGGTGAGAAAAAGGGTGGCCTAGCCGTGAGCAGAGAATGTGTCAGGTGCGAAAAAACCCTGTGGTGTGATGGAGGGGCCCCCCTGGGGTACCCCTGGAATATCACGAACCACCTGTCGCCCAGACCCTTGAGACACAGTGAAGGCTCGAAAGGGGGGACTCGGGAATAACGCTAATAATGCGGCCGACACAAACACTACAAACAGCACCGCCACCATCGAAATCTCAGATTGTTTACCAACGTTACACCTTAGGCTATGAAAAAATGAAAACTCATAGGGGCATAGCAATTCCTGAATGAGAAAACGAGCTAGGCTAAAATAAGCTAAAAGCTAAACTATGCCCAGACTAACAGGAAAAAAGAATATGAAAAGAGAAAGAATGAAAAACATATACGAGGAACGCCAGGCGCCCCCGTACCTTCGGTAGGCTATTTCTACACGCGTCTCCATTATACACACTTAGGAGCCCATTTACGTGTGCCCTAGATCACGTACAGTAAACTTCCGTTAATCCGAAGGTCAGCGGACCGGCCCTCGTTCGGATTAGTGGATTTTTCGGATTATCGGACTTTACCCCTATGAACCTGTGGCCTGACGAAAACATTGAGGCATTAGGCCACCCAAATGACACAATGGTGCACACATATCGGCTCATATGTTCATGAAATCACTTCAAAAGTTTACCATTGTCATTGTAGCCTATTACCTACTTCAAAACATCCAGATTAATGGTCAAAGGAATCTGCTGATATAAACGTAAACACCTTCTTCTTCTTCTTATTCTCACATGTCCGTATCGTCTACTAGCGAGTTTGTCTTGCTCTTGAAAGCACCCTTGGGACGCTCTGATCACTATAAATAGTAGCGTATCGGAGCGTCCAAAGGTGCGTTTTCAAGCTCAAGACTGAATGCGCTTGCAGAAAATGCGGTGCAAGCCAGTAGCGCATCGGAGCGTCCCAAGAATGCGTTCAAGAGCCAAACAAACGCTCTAGCAGACGATGTGGTGTTTATGTTTATATCAGTAGCTTCCTTTGACCATTAATCTGAATGTTTTGAAGTAGGTAATAAGCTACAATGACAATGGTAAACTTTTAAAGTGAATTCATGAACATATGATATGTGTGTGCTCCATTATGTGTCATTTGAGTGGACTAATGCCTCAAAAAGGGGACTTTGGGACTTCTTGAAATTCGGACCATCGGGTGAATTCGGATTTGGCCTCAAATTGAAAAATTCGGACTATTGGGAGATTCGGATCATCGGTCGTCGGATTAAAGGACTTTTACTGTAACATCTGTCTAACAAAAAAAAGAAGGCCAGATAAGCCGAAAACGAACCTAAACAGGGTGAATTAAAGGAGCACAACAAAAGCGGACTCAATCAATGGAGGCGCGTGAAAAAATGATAACAAGAGAGGGTTGCTCATGCGCATGTTCGACAGGGATCTGCACATGACGGAACACGGGATGGGCCTTAAGCGGTAACTAAGGTAAACCCCTTTTTCTTCTCTTCTATGCTTTTTTCACCTTCGGTGGTAGTTTTGGTTAATGTACAACGTCTCCTAGAGCAAGATAAGGAGTAGACTCTAGACGTTTTCTTTTTTAACCGCGGTTGGAATGACGACATAGCAGTCAAAATAGACAAGTCGTCATTGCAATTAGGTTAATAGCCTTGACGTTGGATTTTCCAAGACTACTAACAAATATCGGTTATTTAGCCGAATGAAGGGAGCAACAGGTGAGATGGTCATGTGTACCATGGCCTTGAAATCTGGAATACTGTTCCGCTCCTGTTGTGGTTATCCCTTGGTTGGGAGGGGAAGTTCTAATTGTTGACCAGATTCTTCTCTGGAAACGTAGTGCATTCCCTGAGCCTGTGAATCATGCCAAGGAGTCAATGTTGCATAGTGAGATGGAAATAGGACTTATTTGGGCCTACTTAACTTGGGCAAAAATGGGCACTAGCCTTGTATTGTTTATTTTAAATAAAATAATAAGTATGACCAAGCCTAGAGTACCCGGCAAGAATTTCCATTTGCTTCCTTTCTTGGAACCCTGGTTTGTTTTTCTTAAAGTATGACAAAGTTTAGGGTACTCGGTAAAATAATATCTGTTTCTCTTACTGGAACCCGGAATCGTTCTTGTCCTCGTATGGCACAGCCTTGAATCATCCGGCACCCTTATGGTGGTGGCGTTATGATGTCACCCGGGAATATTGGCATCCGGGATTGACACAATTTTTTTTTTTTTTTTTTTTTTTTTTAAATTAAACTGATTAGATAAACGTACTTATTTATTTGTGGAAAGTACTTAGAATATACGGAGTAGAGGGCAAGTTGCTGAAAGCAGTGAAGAGCATGTATGAGGGTGCAAAGGCGGCAGTACGTGTGGAGAGTGAGCAGAGCGAGTTCTTTGACCTGAATGTTGGTTTGAAACAGGGGTGTGTGATGTCCCCGTGGTTGTTTACTGTATATATGGATGGAGTTATGAAAGAAATACTATCAAGAGCAGTGGATGTTGGTGTATTGCTGAAAAGGGAGGGAATTGAGTGGAAGCTACCTATACTGCTGTTTGCGGATGATACAGTTCTGATGAGTGATAATGAATGGGAGTTGCAGGGTCTGGTAAATGAGTTTGGAACAGTGTGCGAAAAACGGAATTTGAAGGTAAATACGGGGAAGAGCAAGGTTATGGTCTTCGAAAGGGGTGAAGTCACAGAGTGTGAGGTGAAGCTGAACGGTCAGGCTATGGAGATCGTCAACTCTTTTAAGTATCTGGGCAGTGTGTTGAGTAAAGATGGGACTATGGATGAAGAGGTGCGGGAGAGGGTACAACAGGGGAAGAGGGTTGTAGGAACGCTAAAAGCAGTAACAAGAAATAGGGTGGTCAGTATGGAAGTGAAGAAGTCCTTGCATGACAGTGTGATAATCCCGACACTGACTTACGGAAGCGAAGCATGGACGTTGGTTGAGAGACTCAGACCAAGAGTGAGAGCAGTGGAAATGAATTACCCGGTACTTAAGGAGTGCGTGCGGAGTTACATGGAGGGATAGACAGACTAATGAGGAAGTAAGAAGGAGGTGTGGTGTGGAGGTAGATGTGCTGGAAAGTGTGAAAAGGAACAACTTGAGATGGTTCGGCCATATGGAACGTATGGAAAGCGAGAGAATGACTAAGAAGGTGTACGAGAGCGAGGTGGAGGGACAGAGGGGGAGAGGTAGACCGAATATGAGGTGGAAGGATGGAGTGAGGAACTACATGAACGAAGGCGGTGCTGGTTGGGGGGAGGGGCGTCGACTGACTGGGGACAGAGGTGCATGGGGGCGGTTCGTTCGTGGCCACCCCTTCGGGGATCACGGCGTCAGGCAATAGATAGATAGATAGACTTATTTAAGCTCTCGTACTTATCTTAATTCTGACAGTTATGTTAACTACAGTAAACTTCCGTTAATCCGAAGGGCAGCGGACCGGCTCTCGTTCGGATTAGTGGATTTTTCGGATTATCGGACTTTACCCCTATGAACCTGTGTATGACGAAAACATTGAGGCATTAGGCCACTCAAATGACACATAATGGAGCACACACATATCATATGTTCATGAATTCACTTTAAAAGTTTACCATTGTCATTGTAGCCTATTATCTACTTCAAAACATTCAGATTAATGGTCAAAGGAATCTGCTGATATAAACGTCTTCTTCTTCTTCCGTCTACTAGCGAGTTTGTCTTGCTCTTGAAGATCAGATGTGGTTCGGGAAGTAATGCCTTAACAACGGCACTTCCCTGAGAGGTTCTTGTAATTTTCCTTTTGTGATTTTCCTTTTGTGACGTGCTCTGTTATATTATATTGTATTGAAAGCACCCTTGTCTTGTTGTCTTGAAAGCACCCTTGGGATGCTCCGATCACTGAACTATAAATAGTAGCGTATCGGAACATCCAAAGGTGCGTTTTCAAGCTCAAGACTAATACGTCCAAAGGTGCGTTTTCAAGCTCAAGACTGAATGCGCTTGCAGAAAATGCGGTGCAAGCCAGTAGCGCATCGGAGCGTCCCAAGGATGCGTTCAAGAGCAAAACAAACTCTCTAGCAGACGATGTGGAAGAAGAAGAAGACGAAGGTGTTTACGATTATATCAGTAGCTTCCTTTGACCATTAATCTGAATGTTTTGAAGTAGATAATAGGCTACAATGACAATGGTAAACTTTTAAAGTGAATTCATGAACATATGATATGTGTGTGCTCCATTATGTGTCATTTGAGTGGCCTAATGCCTCAAAAAGGGGACTTTGGGACTTCTTGAAAGGTGCGTTTTCAAGCTCAAGACTGAATGCGCTTGCAGAAAATGCGGTGCAAGCCAGTAGCGCATCGGAGCGTCCCAAGGATGCGTTCAAGAGCAAAACAAACTCTCTAGCAGACAATGTGGAAGAAGAAGAAGACGAAGGTGTTTACGATTATATCAGTAGCTTCCTTTGACCATTAATCTGAATGTTTTGAAGTAGATAATAGGCTACAATGACAATGGTAAACTTTTAAAGTGAATTCATGAACATATGATATGTGTGTGCTCCATTATGTGTCATTTGAGTGGCCTAATGCCTCAAAAAGGGGACTTTGGGACTTCTTGAAATTCGGACCATCGGGTGAATTCGGATTTGGCCTCAAATTGAAAAATTCGGACTATTGGGAGATTCGAATCATCGGTCGTCGGATTAACGGACTTTTACTGTACTAGTTAACAAGGTATGACTTGGTTATTCAAGTCTGACCTAACCTAGAGTACCCGGTAATAATTTCTATTTAATTTTTTATATTGGGACTTGGTTTGTTTTTATTAAAGTTTGGGTCCGCTTAGGGTACCCGGTGGATTTTTGTTTGTTTAGGCTAGGCCTAGAGTACCCGAGGCTTTCAAAAGAATTTTGTTGTGATATATGCTGTCGTCTTGACAGTCGTCAGAGTACTCGGTAAACTGGCTTACTGGTGCCCGGCCGTTTTTATGGCATTATGTTACGACCCGGTCGTATTGGCACCCGGGTTTGTTATTATTTTGATGGCTGTTATAGTTACCCGCAACAGCCTAACTCGTGTCACCTGGGTCTGTCTTCATCTTGACAGTTGTTAGAGTACCCGGCCCATAGTTTGTTGGTACCCGGCTGGGTTTATCTTTTAAGTTTGTTGTGGGTTATAATACCACTCGGTATTATAATGCGCGAGTGGTTAGTTGTAGCCTATATGTACTCGGGTTTGACTTTATATTTGTATGGTATTATTGTATCACCCGCCAATCTGGCTACCCGGGACTGTCTCCATACTCGGCAGTCCTGGCACCTGGGCCTTGGTACCCGGGCCTTATTGAGATAAGGTCTAGGTAACCCGGGGACTTGAAAGTGTATGGTATTATAAAATCACCCGCCCATCTAGGTACCCGGGACTGTCATCATACGTGGCCGTCCTGGTATCCGGGCCTTATTGAGATAAGTCCTAGGGCACCCGGGAACTTGAGAGTGTATGGTATAGTTTTATAGTGTCACCCGCCTATTTGGGTACTCGGGAGTGCCTCCATACCCGGCAGTCCTGGCACCCGGGCCTTATTGAGATAAGGCCTAGGGTACCCGGGGACTTGAGGATGTATCCCGCCTACTTGGGTACCCGGGAGTGCCTCCATACCCGGCAGTCCTGGTACCCGGGCCTTATGGAGATAAGGCCTAGGGTACCCGGGGACTTGAGGATGTATGGTATTATAATATTATCCGCCCATCAGGGTAACCGGGGACTGTCACCAAACCTGGCAGTCCACGGCACCCGGGCCTTGGTGCCCGGACCTATTGAGATAGGGCCTAGGGTACCTGGGGATATGAAAATTATCCACATGCCATATTTTTATGTGCTCGTAAGGGTAGGCTTCTCGGGCACGAGTGTTAATTGGCGAATATTGTGTGTCTTTGTACATGATTCTTACAACGTTCTGGGGCTGTACGTCAGGTGGATATATTCTATCTATCTATCTATTGCCTGACGCCGTGATCCCCGAAGGGGTGGCCACGAACGAACCGCCCCCATGCACCTCTGTCCCCAGTCAGTCGACGCCCCTCCCCCCAACCAGCACCGCCCTCGTTCATGTACTTCCTCACTCCATCCTTCTACCTCATATTCGGTCTACCTCTCCCTCTCTGTCCCTCCACCTCGCTCTCGTACACCCTCTTAGTCATTCTCTCGCTTTCCATACATTCCATATGGCCTAACCATCTCAAGTTGTTCCTTTTCACACTTTCCAGCACATCTACCTCCACACCACACCTCCTTCTTATTTCCTCATTAGTCTGTCTATCCCTCCATGTAACTCCGCACGCACTCCTTAAGTAATTCATTTCCACTGCTCTCACTCTTGGTCGGAGTCTCAACCAACGTCCATGCTTCGCTTCCGTAAGTCAGTGTCGGGATTACCACACTGTCATGCAAGGACTTCTTCACTTCCATACTGACCACCCTATTTCTTGTTACTGCTTTTAGCGTTCCTACAACCCTCTTCCCCTGTTGTACCCTCTCCCGCACTTCTTCATCCATAGTCCCATCTTTACTCAACACATTGCCCAGATACTTAAAAGAGTTGACGATCTCCATAGCCTGACCATTCAGCTTCACCTCACACTCTGTGACTTCACCCCTTTCGAAGACCATAACCTTGCTCTTCCCCGTATTTACCTTCAAATTCCGTTTTTTGCACACTGTTCCAAACTCATTTACCAGACCCTGCAACTCCCATTCATTATCACTCATCAGAACTGTATCATCCGCAAACAGCAGTATAGGTAGCTTCCACTCAATTCCCTCCCTTTTCAGCGATATACCAACATCCACTGATCTTGATAGTATTTCTTTCATGACTCCATCCATATATACAGTAAACAACCACGGGGACATCACACACCCCTGTTTCAAACCAACATTCAGGTCAAAGAACTCGCTCTGCTCACTCTCCACACGTACTGCCGCCTTTGCACCCTCATACATGCTCTTCACTGCTTTCAGCAACTTGCCCTCTACTCCGTATATTCTAAGTACTTTCCACAAACCTTCTCTATCCACTCTGTCATAGGCCTTCTCCAAGTCCATAAAGGCAACATACACCTTTTGTTTCTTCTCCAGATACTTCTCCACAACACAATTCAGGGTAAAAATCTGATCTACACATCCTCTTCCCTTCCTAAAACCTCCCTGCTCGTTGCCTATCCATTTTTCCGTTCTCACTCTCACTCTCTCAATCACTACCCTACTGTATACCTTCCCTACTATGCTTAGAAGACATATTCCTCGGTGGTTACCACACATTCCTCTTTCCCCTTTGCCCTTATATAGGGGGACTATTATGCCAGTCTTCCAGTAATCGGGTGCACTCCCCTTCTCCCATGCTAGTTTGCACATTTTCCATACCCATTCTATCACTATCTCACCACCATACCTCAACATTTCCCCACACACTCCATCTGTTCCTGGTGCTTTCCCCAACTTAACTCTTTTCATGGCTTCCCACACTTCTGACCTCCTAATCCCCACCTCCTCCACTACTTCTCTTCTTCTCCCTCCCATACCATATCCAGCTATGTTTGCTGGCTCTTCATTCCTTACATTTAGCAACTCACTGAAGTACTCCCTCCATCTTTCGACTCTCTCTTGCTTCTGGATATATTCAAATATGATATTATTATGGGTACTTGTTGGTTGTAGGTCTACTTGATACCCTTTGAAAATAATGATACACGGGTGCCTAGATGAGCAGTACAAAGTAGGTTAATGATGAAAAGTTGTAATTAGATATCCTTACACAATATAGAGACTATCAGCTGTAGTCTTGCTGGTTCTATTGAGAATAATGCCATCTAAAATGAAGGCCAATATAAGATGAGGCACCCTTGAATGTTCACTGTTTAAGCGATATGTATTCGCTTTTGTTAAAGAAAACTTGGAAGTTAATACTGAAAGTATTGTAGTTTTAATGTGGTGTGAAGCATTGAATGAAAATAGGTTAAAAGTTTTTGAAATTAGGCTTAGGAAATTTGTTCCTAACAACAAATTTTACGGTGGTATGAGAAAATAACCTCTGGCCTGGGCACAACCAGGGGTTATCTGTCAAGAATTACACTGTATATGAAAATGACACTCGTATATAATTCAACACTTCCTAAATACAAATTTACGGTGGTGTGAAAAAATAACCTCTGGTCTAGGCACAACCGGGGGTTATCTTTCAAGACTTACAGATATATGAAAATGACACTCGCATATAATTCAACACTTAAGTCAGTATCTATCGAGCTATAATGTTAAAACACACTATCACAGAACAAAAAGACACTGCCGCTAAAGAGCCGAGGTTCGTATGATACGACATAAAGAAACAAACACAATAAGTTGAGGCCCTGTGAAAGTGAAAGTGGCTTCTGAATAACACGCA
This sequence comes from Paralithodes platypus, assembly GCA_032716605.1. Classification (NCBI taxonomy): domain Eukaryota; kingdom Metazoa; phylum Arthropoda; class Malacostraca; order Decapoda; family Lithodidae; genus Paralithodes; species Paralithodes platypus. The sequence goes on along the minus strand of CM064491.1, from coordinate 26,947,966 downwards.
CGTCGACCAGTCCAGACTAAAGTCCTTACTTTACAGGTTTATAAGTGAAATTGGTCCAAATAAACACATTCCTAAACGCGTATATGACTTCAACTGCAACAAGACTCACTATGGACCAAAACTGACGCAATCAAGAGGGGCTATGTAACACTGAGCACGAGGTAAGGACACATATGTCTACTTTGGTTGGACGACGGGCGAGAGAGGAAATCCCTGAGAGGGACAGGTAGCTAGCAGTGTATGGGAAACAGAGGAAGATCAGAGCGCGCATAGGCGCGGTGTTCAAACTGTGCTAATTCTTTTCTTTTTTATTTCCTACTTTTCAGTGGCTCCGTCCCAATGACGTACCATAGGAGTGATTAAGGGGTACCTCCTATGATGATCTTGGTTCTCGACCGTCGTGATCTAGGTTAACCCGGGCTCAGAGGAGCCCGGAACGAGGCCATATTAACATAGGCACTTACGTCATTGACGTAAGGAGCCACCAATAAATATCGCTTCGATGGGCGGGGCGATGCGTGCGGACAGCAGACACATGAGAAGCGCAAGGCTAGATCAAGTTTAATATTTATTTTTCTATTATTTTTTGCTAGTTGTTGTTGTTGTTTCCCAGACTGCCTGGTCAAACAGCCCCAAGGCCCCGAGCAAGGCCAAGGCCATAACTGAGCTCCCCCTAAGAACCCTCCCTGCCTACCATAATAAAGCCTGGGTGACCGAAGCCACTCCATGGCGGGGAGCTGAGGAGGGTGCGGAAACGCCTGGGAAACCAAAAACCCACCCAGGGCCCTGTGTCCCTCAGCAATTATGAAGAGAAAGTTGAGGGGCAAAGGAAAAATGTGACGCTTTGGCTTCCAATCTGCCAACTCCTAGGTTGGCAGATCGTGAGGTCAATCCACGGAAGAGACGCCGTCACTTATGAGATCTAGAAAATATATAAGTAAAAGGAACAGTCAAAGTAAGCTATGGGTATGGCAGAGATCGCTTATTTCTCACTCTGATAGACCAGCCCATCACCACATTACTAGAACCCAATCCTCTTAGCATCAGCTTGGAAAGGCCCTAGAAAGACACCATTGGCGGGGGGATAGCTCCCTGGGCACCCGCCAAGTTTTTGTTATGTTTTTTTCTAGTAGTGGTACCCACATCATATAGGACGAGTCCGTGAGTGTTTTTTTTAGAGCGTTTCGCTCACGATGTGTGGCAATCGTATTTTGTTCTCTCCTGGGCGGGAAGTTTGAAAAGCAAGCTAGAGTTCAAAGATTGGCCATAAACAATGTTAAGGCGCATCGTCAATGATTCCAGGGCCATTACTAAATACTGTATTAGGTGTTCCTTCTTCCCTTCGGGACTTAAACCTATAATGTGAGCTTTTTGTTCCAGGTCCACGACATGAGGCAAGCGTAGCATACTCCAAGTGTGTAACTGGCAAGATTTAAATGGGATGCATTCTGGGAATACATTTTCTTCATTCTATATAACCATTGACCATCGTTCTCTGGCTGGTTGCTGAGAAGGTACCAACCCCCCAGACATACTGCTTCTGCTGAAGATAATCCTGATAAAGTATGCTAAAAAATAATTACTTTATAGTGATTGGTTAATTCATTGTTATTGGAAGTTAATAATTATAGATAATGGAAATGAATGAAGGAGGTTCAGTTGTTATGCTGAAGAGTGAGGAGATAAAACAGACTAAAGAGGGACTGGGAGTATTAGAATGTGATGGATTTTATGAAACAATTGAGCATCAAAAGGAAGTGTTGGATTATGATACTTTACAGAAAGTCAACAAAAGTGAAATGGACCTGATCAAGCATGAGGAAAATGAGACAATCTGCAAGTCAGAAGATGAAAGGCTTGACACTATTAATCTAGAATTAAATGTGTGTTCTAATGATAGGGAAGCCACTCACATTGACAACATTCCAACACCAAATGTTAATAAACACCAGTGTGAGGTGTGTGGTAAACTGTTTAGTCTGAAGGGTCACCTAACTGAACATTCTATAGTTCATTCAGGGGTGAAGGAGTTTGAGTGTGAGGTGTGTGGTAAAATGTTTAGTAGGAAATCCATCCTTACACGACATATATTAACTCATTCGGAGGTGAAGGAATTCAAGTGTGATCGTTGTGATAAATATTTTACTATGAAGAGTAGTCTCACCAAACATTTACTAAAACATTCAGGAGTAAAGCCATTCAAGTGTGATGATTGTGATAAATGTTTCACTGTGAAGGACCACCTAACCAGACATTTACTAGTACATTCAGGAGTAAAGAAATTCAAGTGTGATCATTGTGATAAATGTTTCTCACAGAAGCATAACCTCACACTGCATATAATGGTACATTCAGGAGTCAAGGAATTTAAGTGTGACCAATGTGATAAACATTTCATTCAAAAGTATGATCTCAACAAACATTTACTTATACATTCAGGAGTAAAGACCCACAAGTGTGATCATTGTGATAAATGTTTCACTGCGAGAGGTCACCTCACCCAACATTTACTAATACATTCAGGAGAAAAGAAGTTCAAGTGTCCTCTTTGTGAAAAATGTTTTTCACTGAGGGGTAACCTCACCAGGCATATGCTAGTACATTCAGGAGAAAAAAAATTTGAATGTGATAATTGTGATCTTTGTTTCTCACAGAAATGTGACCTCAACAAACATATGTTAGTACATTCAGGTGTAAAGAAATTCAGGTGTGATAACTGTGATAAACATTTTTCACAGAAGGGTGACCTCACCAGACATATGCTATTACATTCAGGGGAAAAGAAATTCAAATGTGCTCACTGTGAAAAATGTTTCTCACTGAAACATCAACTAGCAAGACATATCACAAGCAAACATCAAGATGACAATGAGAAGACTACCACTCCATTTGAAGGCTAAGGTGTATGCTAAATGTATTAGAGTTACAATGATCTATGCTTCAGAAATGGGGTCAGTTAAAGTGGATATCAACAAAATAGAATGTAACAAAATAAGAATGGTGATATAGATGTGTGGGGCCAAACTGCAAGATAGGATGTGTAATGATGAGGTGGTTAGTTTTCAAAGGTATCAGCTGTCATGTTAAGGGGACTGCCCAGTGTTAGGGGGTGAAAATCGATGGAATTTGGCATGTTTAGCTGAACCCAGAAACATCAATGTATGTTAGTCATCCGTCAGTGTGGCAACTCCCAAGGCAAAATAACAACGGGAAATTGGTCTAAATTGATGTTATTTAAAACTTTCTCGGGCCGCGTAGCACCCCGCAACGGGACAAATATGGGGGGCCGGTCGTGGTATGTCTGTTTATCGAAAAAAGGCCCAGGTGCCAAATATGAGTGGAAAGCTTATATATGAATATACAGTAAACTTCCGTTAATCCGAAGGGCAGCGGACCGGCCCTTGTTCGGATTAGTGGGTTTTTCGGATTATCGGACTTTACCCCTATGAACCTGTGTATTAATGGCCTGACGAAAACATTGAGGCATTAGGCCACCCAAATGACACAATGGTGCACACATATCGGCTCATATGTTCATGAAATCACTTCAAAAGTTTACCATTGTCATTGTAGCCTATTACCTACTTCAAAACATTCAGATTAATGGTCAAAGGAATCTGCTGATATAAAAGTAAACACCTTCTTCTTCTTCTTATTGTCACATGTCCGTATCGTCTACTAGCGAGTTTGTCTTGGTCTTGAAAGCACCCTTGGGACGCTCCGATCACTGAACTATAAATAGTAGCGTATCGGAACGTCCAAAGGTGCGTTTTCAAGCGCAAGACTGAATGTGCTTGCAGACGATGCGGTGCAAGCCAGTAGTGCATCGGAGCGTCCCAAGAATGCGTTCAAGAGCAAAACAAACTCTCTAGCAGACGATGTGGTGTTTACGTTTATATCAGTAGCTTCCTTTGACCATTAATCTGAATGTTTTGAAGTAGGTAATAGGCTACAATGACAATGGTAAACTTTTAAAGTGAATTCATGAACATATGATATGTGTGTGCTCCATTATGTGTCATTTGAGTGGACTAATGCTTCAAAAAGGGGACTTTGGGACTTCTTGAAATTCGGACCATCGGGTGAATTCGGATTTGGCCTCAAATTAATAAAAATTTGGACTATTGGGAGATTCGAATCATCGGTCGTCGGATTAAAGGACTTTTACTGTATACGAATATATAAACTTATGTATATATTACTAATGACTGCTGACAGTCACTGTAAGTAAGGTGTAAAGATTAGGACGTAAAGCTTATATATGAATATATATGAATATATAAACTTATGTATATTTATTAGTGGCCCCTTCATCATTGACGATGCGCCTTACATAAGTAATGGCCAATCTTTGAACACCAAGCTTGCTGTTCAAACTCACCGCCCAAGGAGAACTCAATATACGATTGCCTTACATCGTGAGCAAAACGCTCTTAATAACCACTCACGGACTCGTCCTTATGATGTGAGTCCATTACTAGAAGAAACTAGTAAAATAAATAAATAAAAATTAAAATTAAACTTGGCCTAGCTTTGCGCTTCCCAGGCTTCTGCTCTTGGGTACCGCTCGCCATCTTGTTCACCCCGAGCGTTCCTCCTTAAAACTCCTGGGCCCGCATCGTTAACACGGGTATCCCCGAACGTCCTGCCAGCACCCCATTCGTCACTTTTCTTCATCATATAGTGAGTCCTTGCTCATTTGTCCATGACAGTGCTGAAGTTAGGTTAGATTATCGATCAGGTGTAGACTGAGTGTTAAATACGGGCCCTGGAGACTATTTTTCTGGGTCTAAGCATTATGTTAATTAAGGAGTGCTCTTGTTGTGATAAGGCAAGTCACCCTAATGCGTTGTTTTTCTTTATCCTAGCCCACTATTAGTTCACATATTAGTCATGAGGCTTCTTTTAGGGTGAACTGGGGCCTGTTGCTCGGTCCCTTCAGGGTGTGCAACAAGTATGCTTCGGGGCTAGTACCTTTGGATTTTCTCACTTAGTTGAGGAATCCGGCACGGAGCCATTCTACACAGCAATCTACAGGTAGCGGGGTCGACGCTGGATCGCAGGTTTGAGCCATTGACGTCATGATCACCAAGGGCTCCCATCTAGTTGGCCTCATTAGGTTACATATATAGATATGGTTAAAGGGTCTTATAACTGATTATTGATTATTTTAATAAATAACCATGCCACGTATGTAAACGTTGTTCATCCCTCTATATATAAAATGAAGGGTCACCCTTCCGCCGGGATCTCTATATATAAAATGAAGGGTCACCCTTCCGCCGGGATCTCTATATATAAAATGAAGGGTCACCCTTCCGCCGGGATCTCTATATATAAAATGAAGGGTCACCCTTCCGCCGGGATCTCTATATATAAAATGAAGGGTCACCCTTCTGCCGGGATTTCTATATATAAAATGAAGGGTCACCCTTCCGCCGGGATGATTATGGTTCAGTACTACTGAACATTAAAACAACAACGTATCTCAAGGTGTTCCGTGGGGTCCCCGCCGGAAACACTCAGAGTTAAAAACATTCAGTACTCACCGCCGCGTACGGGTATACTATGAATTCAAGTTGGGTTATTTTAGGCATGTAGTATACGCCGGCTGGTCCGGCAGACTACTACGGAACTGAAGACATGTAGTATACGCCGGCTGGTCTAGTAAATGACTACGGAATTGAAAACATGTAGTATACGCCGGCTGGTCCGGCGGACTACTAAGGAATTAAAATTGAGAAGGGCAAGGGCGCAGCCTCCCCCCTCATAATCACGTATTCCGCCGCCAATAAAATAACAAAAAACAATGCGTTCTTCTGGCCTAAGACAGACAAATTCAATATCCCACGACTCACAGTCGATAAACTAATTTACTTTGGGTATGTAGTAACAGTATGTTACTAACAATAATTCGAATTTCGAAGGATAACGGCGACGCCCCCCCTCGTAATCACGTCTTCTGCCACCCACAATTAACATCTTTTGGCTTTAAAAAAGAAGAGCATTCCGCCGGCCGATTTAAAAGAAGTGGAGAACCACAAATCGCCGCGCAAAATCACGGCGACGCCGAGAAATAAACTCACCTTTTTTATCTTGTAGCTACCAGTTCGACTGTTGCTTTATCATGGGCGAATTACCCGCCGGATATAGAATAAAAAACTGTGTTAGCGCTCGAAGATCGCCGGGGTTGATTCATGTTTCACAAGACGAATGAGGTCGGTGTTTTCTGCACTAGGGTAAGAAGTTTATTAATTGGTAGCACATAATAGGCTACACAATACTCAATTACAATTCGGAGGAATGTTTAATGTAAGGGGAATTAAGATTGTTTAAGAGTTATTCAAACTTTATTCCTTTTTTACAAATTAGTAACTCACCCTTTTCGATCTTGTAGCTCCCAGTTCGACTGTTTGCTTTATCATTAGCGACTTATCCGCCGGATCTAGAATAAAAAATCTGTGTAGCGCTCGAGGATCGCCGGGATTGATTCATGTATCACAAGACGAATGAGGTCAGTGTTTTTGCACTCGGGTAAGAAGTTTATAAATTGGTAACACATATAGGCTACACAATACTCAATTACATTTCGGAGGAATGTTTAAAGTAAAGGGAAATAAGATTGTTTAAGAGTTATTCAAACTTTAATCTTTTTTACAAATTAGTAGCACGTAATAGGCTAGACAATACTCAATTACATTTCTGAGGAATGTTTAACGTAAAGGGAATTAAGATTGTTTAAATGTTATTCAAACTTTATTTTTTTTTACGTAGAGATATACAGTATAATTATATTAATTATGCCAGCCTAGCATGTCCTTATGAGCATTGATTCTTGAAAAAAATTCTCACACAGGTTCAAAAGTGAAACACCTAGGAAGATGAGTATCTCTGTGGCGGTGAGGAGGTAATCATGGATAAGAGAAATTTCTTTTTCTGTGCAGCTCTGGGCTGTCAGAGATTAGCGATTATGGGGCACTTCTGTGTAAACTGTGTCCCTTACCTAGACCTTTCGAGAGGTCGGTGGTTATCAAAAGCTTCTCCCAAATGTTCATCCCTCCGCAATACCTTGATTAACAATGGAGATAGTCAATGTAAGGCTATCCTTCAACACATTAAAATCTGAATAGGTAACATATTGTAAGACAATGGCTCATAAATCCCTCCAGTTGGATGATCAAACTCTTGAGGATTCATTAAGGTGTCCAGTTATTACCTCGCCCCTTCCGGGATCTTCTTCGAAAGACACTTCCTCCCGCCACCGAAAGAGACCTCGTACCAAACCCCCGTCAGATGACCAGGAGGCTAGAGGTCCCGCTCGAACTTTGACTCCGCATTAGCCACTGGGGACGAGTCAAAGTCGAGCCGGCATAAGACGTCCTCCTCATCAAGAAGGAAGACAGCTGAGGATACGTCAAAATCAAGACAGAAATCCTCAGTGAAAAGAGAGAAATAAAGAGACACATCATCTAGTGCGGTCTCAGGCTATTCCCCCCAATTTACTAACCCTACACTGGAACATGTCATTTTACCTGTGTCAGGGAAAGAAAGAAGTGGCAGTGTAGTTTCTTACCGGCGGAGACATGAGAGCTCCTCAGACCGGCATTCACAAACAGATACATACGAAACCGATGCACGGCTTGATGAGTCTCGGTGGGACACTCAACCAGCCCCATCAACCCGGTCAACGGGATCACTAACGAAGGGGCCACTCAGAGATATATACCAACAGGGGGGTTATACTGTGGAAATGGGGTCTAGCCAAAGACCAGTCTCTCAATTATCTTGGATGCAGTGCTCAGAGATATATTAATCAGTACTTACTCCACTACGCCCCAACCTCGCACACACCCAGGTTACAGGTGAATTACCTGTCCCAGAGCACTGGGTGATAGAGGGAAGGGAAAAGAAGAAATTAAGAGCCAAGAGCCAAGAGCCAAGAGCCATTTGGGAGAGGCACTTGATATTGTTATTAAGGCCTTCCCAATATTTTTCAATCCCGAAATTTTTGTGTACTCGTCATCCCCCACCTTGCCTCCTACTTCCGCCGGAATTTTTGTTTTGGACTGAAGGGTTACATGTGTAGTATTAACCCTTCAGACCCGGAAGGGCTCTTAAACACCCATAAAAAACACACCCGAGTTACCCGGAAGGTCTCTTAAACACCCATGAGCTCAAAGCCTGTAAGCTTGGTGTGCGAGGCGTCGGTCCGACGCATGTAAACAACAGCCGGCTGGACCGACGCCCCGCATCTCCGGCCACAAGAAGGAGTGCGTCGCTTGTTCGTGTGTGCCTGTATGTTATTGTTAAGTATCGAAAAGTAGTGTAAAGTGGCTGTTTTTGCCATAAAGTTATCTCCAATGAAATCATCATCACAACTGAACCAGTTGACTTAGAGAGCTCTACTTAACGCCATTCTACAGGTACGAAACACATCTACGCTTGGGGATGCACGGGAATGCGGAAGCAAGCCAAATAACAAAGATGCGGTAGCTTAGGCGTAGACGTTTTTCGGTCAAAACCCCCGGATTTCGGGGAATATATATATAATACATAGCCGGGGCTGGAGGGTTAAGGCAGAACGCCTAGTGTTAAACTGATTTGGGGATGTCCAAAGGAGGGGGGGGGGAGTATCCTAGCTAAGGATTCTACCTGCCTCTTGTTACGACCGGGTGCTACTAATAAAACAAGGGCACTTAATCATTGGACTAGAAATGGCTTATATGCAACGACTCAACGCTAGATCCAAACCCCTGTACTTATAAAGCCGGCCAACAAAACACCTATACCCTCTAGTTTTGATGTGCGATAACGAGGTATCCTTAACAGGGTATAAAGGTACTATACTTCAGGCTAACCTACTACGGTATAGCCTGATCACAAACAATATGCAAATTACGTTAATACTCAATAACAATGATCAATAGAAAGCTTAATTAAATCACACCAATGATTTAATGCTCAAGAAGAAGAATTATTAAAAGTACTCTAAACAATGTTAACTCTTCGCTCCTGTATGAAAGAAAGCGAATGCTAGTCCTGCAGCATCGACCTGGAAACTTCTGAAGTATGTCGGATGCGGATAAGATATTCGAATCGGATTTAGAACGATAATAAAGCAGTAAGTAAGACACAACAAACAATAGGAACTATAATGTTAACTGACAAAAGAATAATAACAATGCGCAACAGTAGTAATGCTTAACACTCAAAAGAAGAAGCACTTCTCATGCAACTCAACAGCCTACTATGGTTGTGCAGCTCGACACCAACCTAGGCTTGTAAAACACAGTGAATCTATAATGCATACATATAACTAGAGCTTATAATCTAATTAGTGTCTGCTCAATTAATAAAGTCTAGCTGGGATATCAAGGCTTAGGAAACTGTGGCTGAGCAATGCGACTCATAGCCTAATGTTGTCCTCTAGGTGGCTCAAGCAATTACGTTCAGTGACTGGGATGCTCTCTTGGCAGATCCAGATCTCAAGTATCTGGTTCTACCCTGGCGACCCCTCCAAAGTCAAGCAAAGAGGCAGTACGATGCTGTAAGGTAGTAGGCTAATGCCCTCTTACACCACAATGCTGCACTCGTAAACGAACCAACCGAAATGACAAACTAGGCTCCTACAGGTTCAGGCGAAGTCGTGTAGGTTTAAGCAGAACCATACACACATCGGTGACAAAGTCAGAATAACCTTATCCCAGTCTAGCATTAAATAATGAAGCAGACCACTAATAATCCTGAGGGAGGCACTCAAAAGACAGTCCTGCAACCTCTGCTTAAAACTAAGAACCCTTCCAAAATCCTAATCTAATACATATATATATCTCAGAGAGCTTACGCAATGAATACGATGGGCCGATATGAAATCGATTTGCTAGATACCCAAAGGGAGGTGGTGTGAGTTTAAACAGATAAGAGATCAGAAATAAAGAAGTCTAGTGAGAGAGAAAGTTCCAAAATGGTGGTGAGAATGGAGACAGATTTGCAAGGGGGTGTAGATCATGTGCGTGTAGCACCAGCTCTGAAGCTGTATCTCCTGCCAGGGTAGCAGCAGGGAGGAGGGGCGAGGGGCGAGGGGCGCGGGCCTCGGCCAATGGGGAGCCGAGGCATCACGAGGCCCAGTGACGTCACGGCCAATGAGAGCCCACCCGCGCGACTGGTTACGTCACAGTACCCTCTCGCTCTGTTTTACTCACTCGCTCTCTCTCCCCTCCATCATTCACATACAAACACGTTTGATATTATTGCTCATATAAAATAGAATGCGTTGTCACAGACGAAAATAAAGTCCACCGCTAGACTGTCTGTGATCAGACGATTACTTAGGAAAGAAAGCACATCCTCCTACGCTGACTGTGAGCGATTTCCTTGCCTTGGCGAGTGCTAGCGAGCGGCGAGGGGCCCCCAAAAGGGTGTCATGCTTCATTCTGCTTGGCTGACTGCCGTCACACTCTGAAATGAGACAAAATGTAACGAGTATTAACCCTCCAGCCCCGGCTATTGTATTATATAATTTCCCCGAAACCTGGGGGTTTTGGCCGAAAAACGTCTACGCCTAGGCTACCGTAGTATTGTTATTTTGACTGCTTCCGCATTCCCGCGCATCCCCCAAGCGTATATGTGTTTCGTACCTGTAGAATGGCGTTAAGTAGAGCTCTCTAAGTCAACTGGTTCAGTTGTGATGACGATTTCATTGGAGATAACTTTGTGGCAATATCAGCCACTTTACACTACTTTTCGCTACTTAACAATAATATACAGGCACACACGAACAAGCGTCGCTCTCCATCTTGTGGCCGGAGATGTGAGGCGTCGGTCCAGCCGGCTGTTGTTTACATGCGTCGGACGGACGCCTCGCACACCAAGCTTACAGGCTTTCAAGCTGCCGGAGCCTCAGCACCCTTCCGGGTTGCGCGGGGTGTGTTTTTTATGGAGGCCTCAGAGCCCAACCGGGTCTGGAGGGTTAAGGTCATATGATAAATCCGTTCCTTAGGCTAAAGTAAGCCTACTCAGGAACATGAGTACAAATATTTTGGTAATACAGTACCTAAGGCCATGAACATGTAGGCCTACATATTAATCAAATTGGGTGATAATGAATGTTTCATTTAACCTGGGATATATAAGCCAAATGACTAGTTTATTCTGGTGTTACACCAACTGTTCTATCAAACTTAAAAAAGGTGCTAACACCACAGGCTTCCCTTAAGAAATGCCGCCTGTAAACAAGAAGTGTAGTTGGTAAGGAGACTTCCGACGAAGATCGGTAGAAAATTATTCTTCTCCAATATCTTTACATTCAAGGGTGAGCAGGCAGCTAAACAAAATTTCAGAACTAAAAGTTCCTTTCGTGGTCAGTCACAGTTCAATCAGTCAGCTAAGACTTTCACAACCCCTGCTCATACCGGGACACCTACAAGGGCGCGGTAACCTCGGGTAGAAGGAGGTGGTTTTGGGGCCAACATTGGGAGGTTTGACATACCTCCCAACCTACCAAATAGGAAAACCTACTATTTGGTAGTAGTCTTGGAAAATCCAACGTCAAGGCTATTAACCTAATTGCAATGACGACTTGTCTATTTTGACTGCTATGTCGTCATTCCAACCGCGGTTAAAAAGAAAACGTCTAGAGTCTACTCCTTATCTTGCTCTAGGAGACGTTGTACATTAACCAAAACTACCACCGAAGGTGAAAAAAGCATAGAAGAGAAGAAAAAGGGGTTTACCTTAGTTACCGCTTAAGGCCCATCCCGTGTTCCGTCATGTGCAGATCCCTGTCGAACGTGCGCATGAGCGACCCTCTCTTGTCATCACATCTCACGTCAGCAGAAGAACGCGGATGGGCAGGGGTCCGGCGTGAGGGAGGGTATTATGTACGTTGGATTTTCCAAGACTACTACCAAATAGCAGGTTTTCCTATTTGGTAGGTTGGGAGGTACGTCAAACCTCCCAATTTGGTAGTAGTCTTGGCAAATCCAACGTCAAGGCTGCATAACAAATAGGAGGAGGACATCCAAGCCCAACCTACCAAAAAAAAACAATGCATAAAACAAAATTACGAATGACAAAGACACAATTTAAACAAGAGAGTTTAATAAAAGAGTGAAAAACTGAGGAGTAGCTAAAAAGAACAGTTTTAACACATGCCCGTCATTCATAGTAATGCAAAACCATAGACTTGTCTGAAACCAAAAAGGTACTGTACCCAAAACCCTTTTCTTCAAAAACCAACAAAAACACTGAACACAAGAACAAAACACAATTTTCAATGTGGCAAAAACACTTATGTACTGGAACAATACATAATCCCAAACTTGCAATCCAGTGTTGCAAACCCGTACATCCCCCCCCCCCCCTTGGTCAAATAAAACAAAGGAAAAGAACGAGGGACAAGGGGGGAAGACCAGGGATCTTTGCCAGAGCACCAGGAAACACAACCCCCGAGAGCAATCACCGGCCGAGGGGGTCGAACACTGGACACGGAGAGGTAGGAGGAGATGAAGGAATTGATAGAAGACCACAAAACCGCCGAGGCGATGGCAGGGAAGGATCGACGTGGCAGGAACCGGAAGGAGGCAGCAAAGGATCTGACATCGTGCGCAGAACCCCTACAAACAGGGTGACGGCACGAACGGGCCGACAAACGTGGCGGCCCATCTGCACCTGCGAGAGCCTCCCACCTGTCCGAGGAGACACCCACACAGCAGTACCCGAAGGCGGCGCCACAGACGCAACAGAGGAGAGCAAGGCTGATACCGGGCACAACACATGGCGAGGATGCCCACGCCGTAAAGCCTGGACGGCGAAAGGCTGGAAAACTGGGGCCTCCCTCCCATGCGTGGTAACAAAAGGAGGGGCGGAGGCGAACGAGACGCCATGCAAGGACGGGGAGAATCGCACGCAGTCCCGGGGCCGTGACAACGCCGCTAGTGCAGACACCCAGTGGCCAGAGCGACAAGGAAGAGTGGACGCCCGAGCAACGGAACCGGCGGAGCGGCCTGTAGCCACCTAGTAAAGGACCTCCAGCGGGACCCGGAAGTCCCCCAAGGAGAAGACGGCCAGGAACGCTGCAGGAAGACAGTCAGGGCCCGGCCGGGGACTGGGAACCACCGTGCCTCACGAACAAGCACGATGCGAAGGCCAAAGAGGTCCGCAGGGCCCCAACCTAGCCCAAGTGGAAGCCAGAGACAGGTAGAGGGACCGGACTCGGGCACCACCGCGGCAACCGGGCGGACCAAGTCCGGGCCGGCCACAGAGGCGTGAGGAGCCAGACGCAGCCGTGGTACAGCCGCAGCGTCGCGAGGACCGGGCACATCTACAGCGCGTCTGGTGGCGGAAAGACGTATATCGACCGCCACCTGTACCAGGCGACCATGAAAGCGGCCGGACCCCCCCCGGAGCGCGAGGCCGGAGGGAGAGGTCCAGAGGCAACTGGCGCGGCACCCCCGGATGCGAACAAGGCGACCTCCGGAACACCTCAGGAAGCCGCGAGGTCGGCGAACACAGTCCGTTTCATCGCCCATTCTACAAGAACGCCCTGCCCTCTCGACAGGGCGGCCGCCCAAAGGGTGGCAGGCCCGGGCAGGGAGGAGGCATGCAAGGAGAAGGGGTGTCGGTCCGCGAGGAAGAACAACTCCACCGAGACCCCCAATAGAGTCAACGACCTGGAGGACTCCCGCATAAGGAAACAGGGGACAACACGTCTGAGTGTCCAACCCGAAGGCCACCGACTTACCCCGAAGGGCCAGCGCGTGGTCCCGCAGGAAGAACAAAGGAACCAACAGTCCGAGGGCATCGACGGGTAAGAGGAGGGAGACCCACCCATCTGCCGGGAAGTGGACGTCCCAGGGTCGATTGGGAACCTCACCCAATCTCGCTCGACGTATCTGTGGCTACCCAGACCGTCGGCGGGGGGGCGGTCCAGGGCACAGCCGCAGAGAGCGAGCACCGAGCAACCCAGCGACCGAAGCGTCGGCGAACGGTACGCGGGAGCGGCAGGAGCCGATCCATAGGGGCAACGGAAACACCGCGGTGCCCATGAGGAGGAGGCGGCGTAGCCAGAGGCTCCCTAAGGGAAGGGGCAGAGCGGCCCAATGCAGCGAACCCACGAACGAGTCCCAGAGCCACCCCGGGAGGGAGACCGAGTGCAACACGGCGAAGACCGTCCACCGAAGGTGCACCGCGGCCGGCAGACCCCGGGTCACCATAGCGCCGGACAAAACCCATGCGAGACAGACCCATGGCACGACACGCGACGGGGTCAAGCGTGACTTGGGAACAGCGAAGGGGAACCCTAACCGTGCGATGTAGCGAACGACTGTGAGGGCGTCGCCAATGCACAGTCCTAGGGCGTCGGAAACTACCAACCAATCGGCCAAGGAAAACAGGATCTGGAGCCCGCTCCTGAGGAGAGGACCCAGAGCCTGCCCCAGCAGTGCGGAGAAGATCTGCGGCGCGATGTGGAGACCGAAGGGAAGGCCGTCGAACAGGAACACACGATCGGAAGTCCGAACGGCCAAGAATCACTAAAGCGAGGATGGAGAGGAACGAGCCAAGACGCATCCTGGAGGGCCAGCGACACGACCCACGACCGAGGGCACAGGGCCAGGCGTACCAGGGGTACCGGCAGCATCCAAAACCGTGTGTGCACGAAGAGCCCGTTGAGGGCCGACAGATCCACCACCGGTCGCATCGCGTCGCAGTTCGTCGACGGTACCAGAAAGACACGGGAGAGGAAAACCGGGGGACCGGCGGTCAACTCCCTCGACGCTACCCAGCTCGGGCATGGAAGTGAACACGTGGGCCACCTCCGAAGAGATGGGCCGGCGTCGGTGACAAGAGCGGAGTGGGGGTCTGGACGTCCACCTCCAGGTGAGACCCCTCCGCGCAACCCGCCGCCCCCAACGTCCCTCGCGGCTACCGAGGGGCGCAAGGGCGAAAACAACCCGATGGAGCACCCGAGAGGAGGGGAGCGACCCGGTCGGCCAGGCGAGAAGAAGAACAAGGAGGCCGACCCAGAGAACTACACATTGTGTTGACGTGGAGGTACCCCCGGTACAGGCAGCACGGGGCATGAGCGCCACGTTGACCTCCTCTACCCCCGCCCCCCCCCAACCTCGTCGAAAAGGGTGGGCCACCCCAACCCCAGGCCGGCGCGGGGCTGACCCCTTTGAAGGGCGGCCGGAAGTGGAAGGCCGGCCAGCCCCGACACGGAGGGGATGAAAGGGGCAAGAACAGAAGTGCGAGGCGGAACCGACGCACTGGCCTGCAACGTCCCAGTCCTGCGCCCGTGCAAGGCGGCAGCACTTGCAGCAGCACCCCGAAGAGGACCGGCAGAAGGACGGGACGGAGAAGACCCCGCGCGCGGCACAGCGCGTCGGTGCATGACGTAAGCAGGGTCCGCAACGACACAGCGCGGCGTCGCGTGTCGGAAGCAGGGGCCACCGACAGAGAAGCGTAGCATACCCAAGCATCCTGCTTAAAGAACCCCGACGGATATAGCGCAGAGTACAACAAACCCTGACGAATAACCAATGGGGCCGGCCGGCAGAACGAAGACCGTACCGTCGGGCGTTGCCGAGTTGCCGCGCACAAAACCGCCTTCAGCTCGGGAACCAAAGACACCGCGAGCCGAAGGTGGATCCGCTGAACGCGGGCCAAACCCTCGCGAAGATCGCCTGGCGCAGACGCCTCGAAAAGCCGCAGGTGGTGAACAGACGTCTGGAGGGAACCTAAAGACAAGACAATAAGTCCGTCACCCGCTGTCGCAAGGGAAAAACCTTGGCGACAGAGGGCTGATCCGGGTGAGAGAAGAACGGGGTAGCAAGAGAACAAAGTTCAAGAACGGGCGCGCTCATCCAGGACCAGAACGCGCCGTCCAACCCGCCGACAGACACAAGAGGAGGCAAAATCAGTGATGACTCCGGGGGAGGGACGGAAGGAGAGCCGTCGACGGATCGGTGTGTGAAGTCGAAGGCCTCAGCAAAGCAGGCCTCCAATGGGAGAGGGGGACCGAGCATGATGGGGAAGCCAGGCGTACCGGCGTCGCACAAACCTGTCCCATAGGAGGACAGACCGGTCAACACAGCCAGGGACTGAACAGCCGGAAGGATGTCAGGGCGGCTGAAGTCTGACCAGAGCGTAGGCCTGCAGAAGGGAGGGGGACCGTAGCAGGGGTAGGTAGGGTGAGGCGCTGAGGGTGAGTCACCGCCAAGAAGGGCGAGAAGAGGGAGTCTCCCCTCGACTCCAAGCACCCGTCGAAGCGTGACACAACCCAGCCCTGCATAGCCGACAATCGATCCGAGAGAGGCGACCCCCCCCCCCCCCCCCCGCCAGATTGGTCGGCCCGCAGGGGCGAGCGTGAGCGGGAGCGAGACCCACGACACGAACCAGCAGCGTCAAGGCCCAAGGAAGGCGAGCGACGACGGTTGTGTCGCCGTTGAGGGACTCGTCCCCGATCACGAACGGCCGAGGGGGAAACAGCACCATTCCCCTCTTCCAGCAACACGTCAGCACCTGAGAAAGGGGACCCCGAAACCTCGCGAAAACCCACCGAGGCAAGAGGAGGGGTACCCCCCTGGCGAGACGGTAAGTGAAGGTCAGGAAGAGAAGAATGAGGAGGAGCAGGATGGGAAGGCTGGCCGGGTGAAAGGAGGCCAGAAGGAGCCGCGGGGGGAAACAGAGCAAGGATCCCCGGGGCTGAGATAACAGGGCGGCCCGACACCGAGGCGGAGGAGGGAGGGACCACCACCGTAGGACGAGACCGTGAAGGAAGAATAGGCACTGAAGCAGGTGAAGGAGGAGAAGCAACGACATCCAGGCGGACCCTCCTGGACAGTGTAGGAGGAGGGAGCAGAGGGCCAGCTACAGCATGAACAACCGCGCGCGGAGAGGACAACGTAAGAGGAAGTCGTCTGGGCTGGGGAAGCGGGCGGAAGGGAGTAGAGCCCCTAGCCGTAGAGGCCAGGGGAGGGCGCACAGGGGCAGAGCCGCTAACCCCGGCCTCAGGGCGAGAACCATGACGAGGGCGATGGGCGTCGTCAAGGCGATCAGGAGGACGACGAGGCGAGCGAGAGCGTGGACGGAGCCGGGGAACCCCCCGACGATGGGACGACCGGCTGCGGGACCCAGGGGAGAGGGCCCGAGCAGGGAGAGGGCCAGGTGAACGGCCTTCAGTCGGGTCAGGGATACCCAGGGCGACGCGGATCCGGTCGGCAACAAAGGCCGGGGAACGGTGGCCCACAGTCCGAAAGTGGCGGGAGACCATCGTCCACACCGACGGAAGGGAAGCAGAGGCCACAGCCGCCGCCGAGGAACCAGGGCCATGGAGCAGCACAACCACCAGGGCCAGACACGTGCCACACAGAGCAGGGAGGTAGGCCGTAGAGGACATACAGAGCGAGTGGCGCAAGCAGGACTTGTGGCTCTCCAAGCACGGGGAGCGACAACCAAGGCGAAAGCAAGGCAGCCGACCTGCACTAGAAGAACACACACCATAATCAGCACGTCGAAGGAGTAAGTGGAGAGAATGTCCAAGAAGAACCAGGGAAGGAGCATGGGGAAACAGGAACACACATGCAAACAGGTATCCGTACTCACCCTAAACTGGGAGCACAGAGGTAGGTGAGGAGGGCGGCCGAGGCGGAAGAGCACTAGCAGAACCTGCAAAGATGGAGAAAGTGTTAACCACCACTCAACATCTTACATGCAGGGCCTATAACACCAGTAAAGTGCATACACCAATATAGTATCAGGCAACAAGATGACATAAAAAAAGTCAACAGTGAAAGCCAACTATAACCGCAAATTTGCGGGCCAATGGAGGCATAACCGTACCGACACAACCCTCCCGCCTCACCGCGAGACCCCCCAGCGATCTCCGCAAATTTGCGGGGGGCCGAAACGTCCGAGGACCGAATCGAGCACCCCGCAAATTTGCGGGACCGGCCGAGATGGTCCGGCGCCGAAAAAGCGAGAGGAGCGTCTAGGGAATACCAAAAGAGGCCCAGAAAAAAGCGTCATCTCCTTATGAACTCCAAGCGACGATGGCCATCAAGCTGAGCAGTGTCTTCCTTGATAATATCCTGACTCAACCGGTCAAGGGAGAGGCAAGGAAGACACACCAGGGGAGAGGAGGCACATCCCCCAGGAACCACCCAACCCACAGAGATAGAGCAAAGCCCATGAGGAGAAGTGGCAGGAAGGGTGGTTTGGCACAAACAGGGGCCCCCGTAGGGTACCCCAGGAATGGGCAAAAGGGTATGAAAGGATGGAGGTGAAAACAGTAAGGGAACACAAAAACCAGGAAATGAAACTGGCGAGAAAAAGGGTGGCCTAGCCGTGAGGAGAGAATGTGTCAGGGGCGAAAAACCCTGTGGTGTGATGGAGGGGCCCCCGTGGGGTACCCCTGGATATCACGAACCACCAAGCGCCCAGGCCCTTGAGACACAGTGAAGGCTCGAAAGGGGGGACTCGGGAATAACGCTAATAATGCGGCCGACACAAACCCTACAAACAGCACCGCCACCACGAAATCTCAGAGTGTGAACCAACTGTACACCTAGGCTATGAAAATATGAAAACTCATACATAGCAATTCCTGAATGAGAAACAAGCTAGGCTAAAATAAGCTAAAAGCTAAACTATGCCCAGACTAACAGGAACAAAGAATATGAAAAGAGAAAGGAATGAAAAACACACACGAGGAACGCCAGGCGCCCCCGTACCTTCGGTAGCTATTTCCACACGCGTCTCCATTAACCACACTGAGGAGCCCATTTACGTGTGCCCTAGATCACGTAACATCTGTCTAACAAAAAAGAAGGCCAGAAGCCGAAACGAACCTAAACAGGGTGAATTAAAGGAGCACAACAAAAGCGACTGCATTCAATGGAGCGCGTGAAAAAATGATGACAAGAGAGGGTCGCTCATGCGCACGTTCGACAGGGATCTGCACATGACGGAACACGGGATGGGCCTTAAGCGGTAACTAAGGTAAACCCCTTTTTCTTCTCTTCTATGCTTTTTTTCACCTTCGGTGGTAGTTTTGGTTAATGTACAACGTCTCCTAGAGCAAGATAAGGAGTAGACTCTAGACGTTTTCTTTTTAACCGCGGTTGGAATGACGACATAGCAGTCAAAATAGACAAGTCGTCATTGCAATTAGGTTAATAGCCTTGACGTTGGATTTGCCAAGACTACTACCAAATAGGGGTAAACCCAGTAGCGGTGGTAGCAAGACCTCTCATCCACCTGTGCCAAAGTCAGAGTCACATTCCTCCTCCAAGATCTGAGACACCACAGGACTCTCTCACTCCCAGCGCCAAGGCAAGGCGAGACGGATCCGAGAGTAGTGCTGCCGGACAAGACCAGTCATTTGACTGACAACTCCCGAGATTATTCCGGGCATGGCCCCGGCGGACATGGACAAGGACAATGGTCCGCAAAGGTCTCTCCTGGCGGTGGTCCCGGCGACGGTCCCGGCGACGGTCCCGGCGACCTCGCCTACGTTTCCCCACAGAATTCAATCGAGTTTCATTAGAGGTGGGAACTATTATCAAAGAGATGACACAAAAAACAGATCATAATCCCCAGTCCTCCGTCAATGCCAGGGTTCATATCCCGGTTGTTTCTGGTGCCAAAAAGGGACAGTGTTCAGATGAGGCCAGTAATCAACCTCTCATATCTCAACACCCATATTCACAATCAGTCATTCAGGATGCTGACAGTGAATCAGATCAGGTTGTCACTCCCGCCGCAGGACTGGATATGCTCAATAAATCTAAAAAGACGCCTATTGGCATGTCCCCATCAAACAAACGCTTTCAGAGGTTCCTAGCCTTACGCAACAGAATCAAACGTTTGTCTTTCAAAGAATGCCCTTTGGGTTAAATCTTGCACCCAGAGTTTTTAAGAAATTAGTCCGACAGACATTGCTACCATTGCTCAAACAGGGAATCATGATTTTATGGTACCTAGACGATTGGCTAGTGGTAGCCCAATCCTAGATAATATGCCTTCACCATGTTCAACTAGTATTAGACCATGTAGAGGCACTAGGGTTCAGGGTAAACTTAGCAAAGTCATCTCTCATTCCCACCAAACAAATCCCAATCGGTGGGCCTTATCTGGGATACCGAGTTACTGACTCTGAGTCAGAGTGTAGACAATCGTCAGAGGTTTCGCAGGAAACTCTTCCGATTTCTGCACTCCCAGACGACAACGAGGAAGATCTGGGAATCTCTGGTAGGCTCACTCAACGGATACAACTGATGGCACCGTTAGGTCGCCTGAAGGTCAAAAGAATTATCTTGTAAGGAAACAGGTGTTTTCCTCTTTTACCGGCGGAAACACTGAGGACAATTCCAACCTTAATCCACAACCTCCTGGCGGCCTGGGCGAAGCCAGAAGTTATTCACTCCTCCTTGACTTGGACAGCTCCACCACCGACGTTTTGGGTATATACAGACGCGTCAGGAACCCTGGGTTGGGGTTACCAATCAAACTTAGGCCACCAGAGCCAAGGTCGATGGTCAACATCAAATCACCTCCATATCAATGCCAAGGAGTTGCTAGTCCCACTATTCTTTTTACAGGAGCACGGCACAAGCCAGGCGGGAAAGTCCCTAGCCTTCAGAATGGACAATTTGACTGCAGTGACATGCCTTCAAAAGCAAGGGTCAGTGAGATCAAGAGTGGTACAAGGGTTGTCGGAAAAGATATTTCGACTAGCCGCGAGGCTCGGGATTTATCTTCATGCAACATATCTGCCCAGCGTGGCGAATGTGTGGGCGGATGCTTTGTCCTGGCTGACAGAGCACGCAAGTAGAATGGGCTCTCAGACAAAACATCTTTCAAAAGTTGATTGCGGAGCCCTACAATCCACAAGTGGACTTGTTCGCGTCAGAGGCGAGCCACAAGCTACCTCAGTACCTCACACGCCAGAGTTTAACTCTTGCGGGGGGTCAGGACACATTTATGGTAGAGTGGAACAAATGGAACTCCATTTATCTGTTTCCACCTCCAGACGCATCCTTAATGTGCAAAGTAGTTCAAAAACTACAGGATTACCGGGACATGGTCTCGATGATCGCGCCCTTGTTGCCGGCTCAAGTGTGGTACAACCAGTTGAAGACGTGGTGCGAGAACCCGGTGTCACTCTCGATCTCGTATTTCCACTTAGAGACAATTGGAAACCTCAAGACCTCGCTGACTTTCACCTTGTGGATATTCAGAAGGCCAAGTGGCTAGGCCAGTTTGGGGAAACCGTGACTCATAAGTTGATTAATCAAATCAACCCAAAGACAGTACCAATCACACTGGAAATAATTTACTACATGGATTGTAGAAACTGGTCAACGACAGTCCTCAGTGGCTCTGGTATTTAACTATTTAAATTACCTATTTGATGTTCAAAAGTTGTCAGTTGTCACATTAAGGAATCACCTCACAGCAATTAGGACACCATTTCTAGACTTAACTGGTTTGACTGTACCGGAAGCGGAAGAAAGGGGATTTATGAGGGCATGCTTCAAGCTCCGCCCTCGCCCTCGTCAACTCACACCCACCTGGTCTCTGGATCGAGCCCTTGAAATGCTTCAGTCCCGTAAATATTGCAAAGATCCTCCCTTGGATCTCATACTTAAAAAGGCAATTTTTCTAATGGCACTGGCTACGGGTGCCAGGGTGTCTGAGTTGGCGGCGAGGAGTTCGGAACCAAACTGTTTAAGATTTAAAAGGCGCAACATAGGGGTACTTATTGCTCCTGCTCCTACCTTTATTGCTAAGAATGAACATTCTAATCATGTATTTACAGAGTTCGAAATTCTGGCTCTGAAAGAGGGTGACAGGCACCATTTATTGTGTCCAGTGCAGTCACTTAGGTTATTTATGAGTGCCTCCCGACCATCACCGGTGGGAGCCCTCTGTGTTTCAAGGACAGGTGTTCGATTACAAAAACGCCGGCTAGCCGCGTTATTAGTAGAAGTCATTCGGGAGAGTAACCCGGGCGTGTTGGCAAGATCACACAATATCCGTAAATGGGCGGCATCACTTAGATTCCTCCATAATTACTCTCTAGAAGACATTCAACAGACCCAATAGTGGTCATCAAATCATACTTCTCTCACACGTTACACTGTCAATCAATCTCCATGAAACAATCGTACATGTGTAACTTTAAGGCAGAGAGTACCTAGTGCTAGCTGATTTTATGATACACCACACAAAAAAAATAGGGGGGGGGGAGTATCCTAGCTAAAGGACTCCTCCTGGCCTTCTGAAGTAAGACAAAATGTATCGAGTATTAACCCT